>CM056053.1:223657944-224857944 GCA_029574335.1 Rana kukunoris | reverse complement strand
ATTTATTTATTTTTCAGCTTTTAATCGCTCCTCCTCTGAAACACCTGTGTGCAAGGACGGAAAGGTGCGTTTATAGGCTGAAAAGCGCCATTTATTCTGCCCAGTGGGCATCGGGCGATAAAGCGATACTAAACCCAAAAGCCCACATTTATTATATTGCGTCTTAGCAATTCTTAGGCTCCATTCACACCTGAGTGTACTGGAATTGCAGCTAGAATTGGGTGATTCTGCCAACGATTCTGGGATCCTTGTAAAACATGGGATGGATTTGCGATTCCATTATTTCTTAACAGCACCCCAAACACGGTGCAGTTTAGGACAATAATATGGCTGCATATGGGGGGGGGACATGGCTGCATATGGGGGGGGGAAACATGGCTACATTTTTGGGAGGGGGGGAATGGCTGCATTTGGGGGACACATGGCTGCATTTAAAAAAAAAGTAACGGTATTCGGTATCGGCGAGTACATGAAAAAAAGTATCGGTACTTGTACTCGGTCCTAAAAAAGTGGTATAGGGACAACCCTACTTATAACTAATCTGCACACCTGTGTATGCACATAGTCTGCAGGTCTCCAGCAAGACCCGGGCACAGGATTGAAGGTCCCATCCTACCCAAGACACTTTGGAGCCTTCAAGATCCAGGGCCAAAACCCAGAGAAAACTAACAAGCCAGTCTTCTCCATTCAAAATCAATGTTTTGGAGCTTTGAAATTTGCCTTAATATGAATCATGCATCTTTTCCCTATAATTACACAAGGGCCTAGCCTATATATATATATATATAAATAATTATTTTTATTATATGTAACATTGAAAATATAAGGTGTTCTTGCCTAAAAAGATGTGTGTGTTAGATTAGAGGCAATATAAAGGCTTGTCACTTTCCTTGTGTATATTCATAATGTAACTGACAGTGCTGGAATTAATTACATCTAACATGTTATTATCACAATACAAAAGCTGCAATCTTTTGTGACAGACACTTGAAAATGGGCAGTGCACATAGCCTCCCATCATGATGGCTTTGCAATATGATACTGCCAGCAATACTACAATTTAAAAATATTAATCTTATTCTCAATTATACCTTCAGAAGAACAACATGACCAAAACGAATTCTAAAATATAACATTAGCCCAGCTGTTAAAATGGTATGTAAATCATTACACTGAATTATAGGAACACTCATTTGCACCACTAACCTTTCTTTACTACCTCCAGCACTCTGCTTAATGAATATGGGTGCAGACACAGTGGCACCAGCTGCCTCCTGCTTGCTACAATTCATTATGATTCATCACAACATGATTCATGTGTTTATTACTGGAAGACTTTTTTACTGCCAATGCTTTCTGCTTGCTGTCTGCCAAATCTAATATATCTAAAGAGCAAACCAATAAGCATTACATTTTTTATTCCATCCTAGACACTGGAGGGTGGCAGTGCACTTACATCAAAGGACAACGCCCTAAAGACTTCATGCTTAGGAAAACAAGAATATAAAGCTGTAATTTCTATTGGTGGTTTTACTAAACCTGGACATTTTGGAGCATGCCCCAGTCTCCCGCCATGTACCGACCACCCCTAACATCTGATTTCATGCATTCATTTGGGCAGAAGCTTAAGGTAATTTACAGAAAATAACCTGCTTCGGGGGAAAAATCTGGTAATTCCCCAACCCCTATAAATTCCTAAAACCATCACTTTCATCTTCCATAGAATACATCAGTACCAGAGCACCCATTCCAGAATATAACTATTTGGACCTTATTCAATAAAATAGAATTCCAGACTAAAGCCTCGTACACACGATAGGATTTTCCGCAGATAAAGAATCGGACCTTTGTCCGAAGGGCGTTGGCCAAAAACGTGTCTTGCATACAAACGGCACACAATTGTCGGCCAACAAGGAACGTAGTTACGTACTACATTTTTCCGTTTTTCAGCTCTTTAGTGCCACCCTTTGGACACCTTCTGCTAATGTTGTATTTGGTGAGCATTGCTTCTGAGCATGCGTGTTTGTACTTTTGACTTTTGTCCGACAGACTTGTGTACACATGCTCGGAAAATCCGTCAGCAGACATTCGCCGTTGTTCGCCGAAAATTTTAAAGCCTGCCATCCAACATTTGTCCACGGAAAATCCGACAACAATTGTTCAATGGAGAGTACAAACGGTCGGATTTTCTTGCTGCACAAAAACTAGAGAAAAGGAGGGTGCAAATTGCATTATATAATAGCACTTTATTGTAGGGTATCAGTACACATAATATACTCACAAGCCAAATAGAATGATTGCATATAGAACAAAGAATTCAGAAGGCTGCTGTTTAATTTCATGAACATGTGGATGACATATAGTTACATAGTAACTCTTAATCAGGTTGAAAAAAGACACAAGTCCATCTAGTTCAGGGGTGTCAAACTTGGTTTCATCGTGGGTAACATCAGCATTATTGTTTGCCCTCAAAGGGCAGTTGTATCTGTAAGACTAGATGTCTCAGAGCGCCCCACCCTTCTTACATCAGATGTCAAGAGCTCCCCCCCACCATCAGAATTCAAGAATCTTTTACATCACAGTGCACCTCCTTTATCTTGTGCTGCTGGCAGGAAATACTGTAGGTGGGGGCAGAGCTGGGAAGCAGAAAGTGCAGGTCTGGAGGAGGACCAGAGGAGGGCTAAAGTCAGCTACTGGAGTCTGCTGAATGCCAAGACCAGGGGAGGCGAAGAAGAGGGGTTGCTGCAGGTGCACAGAAAGGTGCAGCATCTGTAGGGAGAGTTCTGTCCTCCTCTCTGCTGCAGATTGCTGAGATGGGGGAGGGGAGGCAGAGACAAGCCTTTCCAAAACTGCGTAGAGAAGTTCAAGGATTTGGCAGAGGAGTTCTACCCTCCTTTTGCTTCTGACTGCTGAGACAAGTTGTGAGCAGAGATGGGGGGGGGGGGGTGTCAGAGCTGCAGGAGAAGTGCAAGGGCCACATACAATGGCCCAGTGGACCGGTTTGGCTCACAGGGCTTGTGTTTGTCACATGTGATCTAGTTCAACCAATAATAAAATAAAAATAAATCATACAATCCCATATACACAATCCTATACCCACAGTTAAGGGTAAAAAAAAACAGCAAAGCATGATTCAATTTCCTACAACAGGGGAAAAAATTCCTTCCTAATACCCTTAGAGAAAATCAGATATTCCCTGGATCAACTTTATCTTTAAATGTTAGTACCCAGTTATATTATGTACAATTAGTAAAGAATCCAGGCCTTTTTTAAAACAATCTACTAAGCTGCCCAGAACCACCTCTGGAGGGCGTCCATTCCACATTTTCACAGCTCATTCAGCTTTTTTTATTGAATTTTATCAGCAGTACAAAAGAAAACAGAAAAAAAAAATAAACATAAGACAGATATGTGAAAATAATGAAGCAAAAAAATAATAGTAAGCACTCAGGTTTGTACACACCAAATTTGGTTGGTTGAATTATAGTTACTTGAAATGCAGATGAAGTAAGACATATCAGTATCATATAATTGTCATTTCCCAGTGATTTAAACAGTGTGATGTCTTTTGGATAGTTTGGACCACATTTTGCCATTGGTCACACTGACCCTATTGTGTACGGTTTCGAGTTAATGTCTCCCTCTACAATAATATAGCGGCTGCTGTCAGCTGTGATGGTTTCTTTGTGTTGGAAGGATAGAGTGTTCCGTATCGCTAGCAGCACGCCCCCTTTTTGTGTCCAGGTGTGGGCACCAAAAATTCATGTGGGAAATCTCTGTGTGAGCATTTCAGATGTTTGTCTGTTTGGAAATGGGGTTTCCCGCACACAGTATATTGACTTTGTGTTTCCGGGCCTCAGACCCCATGGAGAGCCTATTAGCAGGGTGATTAAGACCCCTGGTATTAATGGACAGGCATGTAATGGTCATTGTGGTGATTTAGGGTATGATGAACAACATTGTACTTACTGTGTCCATATCAATTTTTCCAGGGTGGTAGTTTTCTGCCCTTTGATGTCATGGTGGGTAGAATGTCCGTAGGCGGGGGGTGTGTCATAGTCATTTATTCACTGCTTGTTTCAAACATGGTGCTTATAGAACAAAACAGAGTAAAGTTAATAATAAAACTGCATATAGAACATTAAGAATAGGATCTTTGAACCGATCCATGTGCAGGCGTAACTGCTTAGAAAAAAAACTGAAGGGTAAGAAATGGCTGTAATGCCTTCTTCCAGGGTTGAGATTAGAATAGTGGTCCCATTGTGGGTGACCGATAACTTTGCGGGGTATTTCCACTTGTGAAGTATTCCATGGTTTCTTAGGGTCTTCTTTATGGTCGCCAGGTTGCAGCATTGTTGGAGTGTGTGCCTGGATAGGTCAGGAAGTAGTTGTAGTTCTTCATACTGCAGGTATTTGTTTTCATTTCTGCAAGATGCTATCAGAATTTGCTCCTTAACGTGGTAGTAATGCACTCTCATCAGTACATCCCTAGGCGTGGTTTCTGGAAGGAAGGATGGTTTAGGGACTCTATGGCTTCTATCCATTATGAGATCCTGAGCTGTCAGAGTTGGAATGAGTGTGGAGAATAAATCTTGGGTGTATTGGAATAATTGAGTGCCCGGAATGATTTTAGGGATCCCCCTGATCTTTAGATTGTTCCTCCTGGAACTGTCTTCCAGGTTGGCCACCTTGTTTCTCAGCCAGGTTATTTCCTCGCCATGGGATGCATGAGCCTCCACTACTGTGTTAAAGGAGCTAGTGTATTCTCCCATTTTTTTGCTCCATGTGGTCCACCCTGCCGCCTAAGGCCTGGACTTCCCTCTGGCAACTATTAATCTCTGCTGTCAGATATGAGTGTAGAGAAGCTTTTAGGGATAATAGCATCTCTTTTAGGACTGTATCCAAAACAGGTCTGTCAGATGTGGGGTAGGCCCCAATAGGGTCATTTACTGGGTGCTGCGTGGTGCTGCCTGTGTTAGTAGGCCTGCTTACCTCCATTGCTGGGTTTTTCAGTGGCCTATCTGGCGAGGTAATCCTCTGCTTTTCTGGTAGATGGGCTAGAGGTCCCAGGAGGAGGACCCACTGGTTGTTGTGGCCTGATTAGGCTGCTTTAGGGCCCCCTTGCTGCCGTTACTGGAGACCGTGGCTCTGTGTTCCAGCCTTTCTGTGTGGGCGCCGTTGCCATTTTGTTGAAGCCTGCACACTCCGAAGAAGCTCGATAGCTTCTGCGGCGTCTGTGGGTGTTTTCTATTTCTCGGCATGCCAGGGTGATGCAGCGATTCTCAGCAGTCTGATGTAGGCTGGTGTGGCCATGGATAGTGCCGGTGGACACCGATGGTGTCTGATTCTCTCCGGCGGTCGAGCAAAGCTCTCAGCTCACACATCCATCTTGAAGCTCGTTCGCCATGCCCCCTGTGAAGAAACCTTTTCGTACTTGGAGATGAAATCTCTTTTCCTCTAGACGTAAACATACGTACATTTTAGTTGACTGTTAGGATTAGTTATTAGGGATCAGTGCTAAGAGCAATGCTTAAAACTTGCTGGTTGGGAAAACACTCACCACATCACATGCAGACATACATTAATCCAATGGAGAAGTTCCTGTTCTGTGGTTTGCAGGGCATTGTTCCAGAACTCCAGGTAGCAGGCAGACAGAGGGAGCCTGCGTCTCTCAGCCAATACAGCTTTTCGATAGAATCAGAGTACTCAGGCTTTTACAGATAGGCGGACCTTAGAGGAAAGTGGAAGTTTAAGTGGGTACTGAAGAATTCAGTAGACTAAAATGTACTAGAGATTTTAGTCAACTAAAATACAACTAAAACGAAAACAATTCAGGTGACTAAAATACATCCAAAACGAAAATACCGGTGGCATTTTATTCAAAAGACTATGACTAAAATTACATTAAAATGTGATGCCTAAATTTACAAGTGCTTAGTATAAAATAAGAAATGTACCTGTATTGCTTAGAAAAAGCAAAAAAATAATCCATCTGGCTGTACATAGCCATATTTTAAATATGACATTCCATTTTAAGGAGGGAGCTTGGGAGCTTGGGCATCAATCATGTGGTCCAGAGACGTAGAACCAGCATCAGTCAGGTCAAATGGCACCCCACCTACACAAACATGACTAACCAACTATGATGATCACAGTTTTTACAAACAAGCCAGCAGGTTGTGAAAATGTTGGGTCTCTAGGATGCTGGGGGCTGCTGGGTCAAGCAACCAATGTGTGGCTGCTATATGTATAACAATGGATGATTGTTTAGGGACTTGTTTAGGAACTTTTAAGGCACATACACTCCAATAACTAAAATAAAGTCATCTTTAATACAATTCCATAAAAATATCCATTATGACCAGACTGACATAAAATAAGCAATAAAAACAAAGCACCGTGCACAAGATCAGAACAGATGATTGCTTGTAGAAAATGACGGATTTTTAAGGCACGTACATTCCAATATCTAAAATATTGGAGCTTTGTTTTTACTGCTTTTTTAATGTCAGTAGGACATTGACATTTTTATTGAATTGTAATAAATATTACTTTATTGTAGATATTGTAGTCTATGGGCCAGATTCAGGTAGATGGGAGCATCTTTGCTCCAGAGTAACGCTTCTCATTTGCGTTACGCTGCAGAAATTTTAGGAGCAAGTGCTGTTATTCAAGAAGCACTTGCTCCTAAAGTTGCGGCAGCGCATCGCAAATGAGCCGGCGGAATTCAAATTGGGCGGGTACGGGGCGTGTAGTATTTAAACGAAGCGCGATCCCGCCGCGAACGTACTGCGCATGCGTCGAGTGTTAAAACATCCCCGTGCGCATGCTCCAAATTCTGTGAATGAACGTCAATGACGTCACATTCCCATTCATGAACTTTTTACGCAAGCGGCGTGATTTTTTTTTTCCCGACGCGATGACGACGCCTATACCTAACATAGGATACTCCAACCCCATGTAGGTATATCTTCGCGCCACGTATCCCGTCCGGAAACGTCGTACCGTCATTGCGTCGCGCCGGAATTCGCTCGTGAATTGCCGATTTCCGCTCATTAACATATTTTTTGAGCGGAAATCGGCGGGAACGCCCCCGGCGCCATTTTTAAGTTGAAGTAACGATGCGATGGCGAAACTCAGTTACGCTGATCGCATCGGAGCTTCAACCCGGCGTTTCTTGTTTTCTGGTTACAGAAAACAAAAACGCCGGCTCAAAGTCACAGTTAGGCTGGCGGATCACTGGATCCGCCAGCCTAAGGCCTCTTACACACACATCAGTTTTTCTTCAGGTATTTCTTTTCAGTTTACCAAAACTATGTAGTACAAGGGCCTGCCTGATTGCATACAAATTGAGACTCTTGAGGTTTGACCTCATATTAGATGGATTTGGTAAACTGAAAAGAAAAACCTGAAGAAAAACTGATGTGTGTGTAAGAGGCCTTACTGTTCCTGAATCTGGCCCTATGTGCCTTAAAAGTCCATAATTTTCTCCAAACAATCATTCGTTTTGATCTTGGGAACGTGACACTAGTATACTTCATTGTACCATCCTGTGGCTACAAGCAATTTTTCTATACCTGCTATTTGCATAATGTATGCTTTTACATTAACCTCCCTGGCGCTATGATTCTTTCTGATTTTAGGTGCTGAAAGCGGTACCATTATTTGCAAGGAAATTTGGCGTTTTATACTGTAGGCTTGTAATTCCTAGGGATAACTCACTTAAATCTGACCAAACACGAGTCTAATAAGCATCCCGGGTATGAAATTTAAAAAAAAACAAAATTATGAATTATAATATAATAAATAATTATAACAAATAATAATATAATTATAATAAAAAATATTCAATAATGTAATCAACTCAAAAACACTGAAATTTGCTCAGTTGCAGAATTGTCGCTGTCATTATTATTATTTTTTTTATGACGAATTTCCCCACAAAGTGATTATAATTTATTATCGCTGTTTTCTAGCTGATCTAAAACCATTTTTGACATAAAGGGACACTTTTGGTTGTGTAACGTTTGGGGGCCATAGCTCAACAGGGATTCAGTGCTTAAACCGTTGTTTTAAAGGAAAAGGCTTTTATTCATAGAAAAGCAAAATAAGGCTTTCTCAGCATGCCAAAAACTGTAACATAAAAGTCCGCTTGGCTCCAGCGTCAACACAAAGTCTGCTTATATCCAGCACAAAACAGTGAAAGCAAAATGACATACGGTTTGTTGCAAGGTCAATCTTCACCCCCTGCACTTCAAAAGTCCTCACTGTGCAGTTTAGCAGACTTCCATCTTCCTCACAGGTGCACTCTCCCAACTCATTCCCCATCTCCAGCACCACTTCCTGCTTTAACAGGTGGATCTCTGGGAGAGTTAACACCATGTGTGCTGGCTCCCAAGGTTTAGGAGTGGAGGCTCCGTCCCACCCAAATAACACTTTGGAGCCTCCAAAATTCCAGGCCCCAAACTACTTTATTAAAGATAGAGAAGACTGCAAGCCAGTCCTCTCTGAATTAGCGCCTGCCTGGAACCTTTCACCCAATTTTGGGTGACCCCCTGAACCTTCTCCCTCTATTTAAATGGACCACAGTCCAAATAGTGGTGCCGTATAGCACCCGTCCAGGACCCAACCCCGGCGTCCTGTACAGTTGTTATGAACAATCTACATTTTGCAGAGAGAAAGAACAGTTTTTATTATATAAAAGGACATGTAGTGCACAGGGCAGACCACTAGGGACAAGGGGGGTGTGTATTTTTTACATGCAGTACTGTAATCTATAAGATTACAGTATACTGTATGTATTGTGTTTGTTTACTTTTTTGAATTTGGCGCCGTTCTTCCCCCCCGTGCGTCGTAACGTCGCAGGGAACGGAGATCGACGGCACACGGGGACACTGTGTGAATCCAGCTCGCTCACACAGTGCGGATGCATCGCTGGATCCAGGAACAAGGTAAGCCAGCAGGCGCTGCAGGCTCTGCATAGCTACCCCGAGCGTGACTCGGGGTTACCGATAATGGCACAAAAAAAACACCCCGAGTCACGCTCGGGAATACCACCAGGGGGGTTAAAAGCCATTGCCTAGGGAGCATGGGCATGCCCTCCACCACTTTGAGTCATTAGGGCACCTTATAGAAGCTCGGAACTACTAGGGGTGTGCCAAAGCTTCAGTATCAGAGCTGTATACAGGTTATTGCCACAATTCCCCTCCTATCAATAGGCTCTGCAACCCATGCTACAGAAAATCTAAAACTGGTCATTCTATGCCCCCCTCACCAATAGCATGTACACTTCATACAGTTCCATGGAGCTATGGATGTCAGCTGTGACATGTCCGCTGACATCCGATCCGCTCCGATTCGCTAAATTCAGATGGATGGAAACCTTATTTTTCATTTATCTGGCAGATCCGATGGAAACGGACAGGCAGATCCGTTTTCGTTCGATCCCCCATAGCGGAGAGCCGAGATCTGACAGGTCCATCTCTCCACAGTGAGCAGAGACGGACCTGTCATCTGACGGCTCAGTGGGGATCAACGGGATCAACAGTGAGTCAGTGTTCCGCCTATCACTAGACTGACGACACAGCAGATTCGACACAGAGAGCAGATTTGGCACACAGAGCAGATTTGACACGGAGAGCAGGTTTGACACAGACTCGAGTATAAGCCGAGGGGGGCATTTTCAGCACAATAAAATGTGCTCAAAAACTTGGCTTATACAGCTTATATACATTTTTAACAGAACTAAGTTTCAGTTTCGGTTCTGGCCCCATATATCAATGATAAATTGAACTGAGCACTGCTGAGATTTAAAAAATAAAATCTTCCACTTACTTGTATACACCAAGGTAGGTGAGAGCCCATTTACACAGGAGCAACACGACTTCTAGCACGACTTTGGGAGGCAACTTGGACACGACTTGAGTATGAATCATCAGGCAACTTACAAGGCAACTTCAAGTTGCCTCCAGGACAGGAGGCTTTCCAGTGGCCAATCAAACAACAATCAGCTCTGTGTGAGGGAGGGGGAGGGAGGGGTTTGCCTGAGAAATGTATGTTATCTTCCTGTATTGTTGCTTCAGTTAAGACAGTGATCTGACTTCTGAGGTGACTTCCATTGAAATCAATGGGTACAAGTTGCCTACAAGTTGCCTAGAAGTCGGATTAAAGTAGTACATGAACCTTTTCTGAAGTCGGAGCGACATTAACCACTTAAGACCCGGACCAATATGCTGCCAAATGACCCAAGGGGTTTTTGCAATTCAGGACAGCGTCGCTTTAACAGACAATTGCGCGGTCGTGCGACGTGGCTCCAAAACAAAATTCGCGTCCTTTTCTTCCCACAAATAGAGCTTTCTTTTGGTGGTATTTGATCGCCTCTGCGATTTTTATTTTTTGCGCTATATACAAAAATAGAGCGACATTTTTGAAAAAAAATCAATATTTTTTACTTTTTGTTATAAGAAAAATCAATAAACTAAATTTTAGTCAAACATTTAGGCCAAAATGTATTTAGCCACATGTCTTTAGTAAAAAAAAAATCACAATAAAAAAAAATTTGCTACCTAGCGGGAACAGCGACACTAATACAGCGATCAGAAAAATGATCGCTTAGTGATGCTGGAAATAGGGAGTGAAAGGGTTAACTAGGGCGGTGATCAAGGGGTTAAAACTGTATTAGGGGGGGGGTACGGGGGCTACCCTGGACCTAACACTAACTGACTGTCACACTGCCTGTCACACTGACACTAAATACAATAATCATACATGTATGATTACTGCATTCAGTGACACTGTGACAGGGGGGAGGGGGGGCGATTGCGGGGGTTAAATGTGTTTATGTGTAGTGTTAGTGTAGTGTTAGTGCAGGACTTACTGTTTGGTGATCTCTCCTCAGCGGTGGTTGAAAAAAACGCCGAGGGAGAGATCACATTGCTTCCTCCTTCCTGTGTTTACACAGGAGGAGGAATTGACAGGGCGGGCAGGCGCGCGCATTGGCTGGGAGCGATCCGGAGGGGGCGGACAAAAACGAATAGCCGCCCCCTCTTGTCGGATCGCTCCTGCAGCCGCGCGGACCGCCGCATGTACGGGGGGGATCCGATCCCCCCCAAGGCACCAACGTATATATACGTTGATGTGCCTGTCGGTGCCATTCTGACGACGTAAATGTACATGCGGCAGTCCTTAAGTGGTTAAGACAGCTCCCATTCACTTCCATTCATTTTCTCGACCGCGCGACTTGGGGCAACTTTGAGCGACTTGAAGTCGGATCCCAGGTCGCCCCAGTGTGAACCGGCTCTGAGGGTTCCCTCTCTCATTGTTTAAGTAAATCTAACCTAAATGGACGACACTGTCACTGTCATTGTTTTTTTTTTTTTAAATACTGTTTACCCTTTTTCCATTCTTTGCTGCTCAATGCTGCTGATCTCCTCAACCTTTTTTTTAGCCACGCTCTGTATCAGTGCACTTTTCTATTGTTAACTGTACACTGGACTGGCCTTCTGATAGAAATAGGGATGAGCCATGTCTATATGGCAGTATGACAATGCAGGAACTGAGAGACATTTGTCACCCATGATGAAATGTGCCTCATCAAGGACACTTGCATATTTAAAATAATAAAAAGAACTTTAGAAATTGCCATCTCATTTTAAATCTGACATGAAATATTTGTGATTAGGTTTAAATCTACCTATCTACTTTATTGTTCAAAACTCCTTTATGAAAGCTAATTTCTATCCCGTGCATTTTGGAGTTAAAAGTTTTTCATTAAAAAACAAAACAAAAATGTAAAAAAAAAAAAAATTCAATTGTATTCTATGGTGGAAAACACATACAAAACTACTGACGTAATTTAAAACACTGTGGTTACGACTTTAAAAATGTATTTCCAATTGCCAAAGTCACAATTATTGCAAAGCCAGGGTTTTCCTATTAGCAATTACATTTTTAATTAGCCCAGTAAAGCTAGTGCCATTTTTATTTCATAAGTACAATAATACAACCTTAATCGAAAGGGTAATTATGTATGTAACCATTGGCTATGTAAAAGTTAATTGTCACATAACTACAAGCAGGAGTAAAAGGTCATTATGTAGATAACTTGCATGTGAGAAATATCATTTAGCTAAGCTTATTTATTATAACTAAATCATGCAGTGTGCTCTTCTATACATGAGGTCATTTTTGCTATTTATTATAAGACATAGAACTGCAGGTAATTGCAGTTTAGAATACAAATTACAATACAGCTACCTAAGAAGGATAATTAATTGGATTTACCTTTCTGCATTACAAATTGAATAAAATTATCCAAATTTGTAATCTCTTAGATATGGCAGCAGTGTACTAATTTGTGATGTAGACTCAGTTCTCATAAAACTCATAAACAATGAATACAATACTTAATCTTAAACTTATCATGAGGGCATCTCAAGGGGCACTCACTCATGTTCCTTAAAGAAAAACCTGTCCAGTGTACAGGCTTATTTAAGCATTATTAAGGATTGGTGGCTGGCAGCATAAATAATCGTTTTTTAAATTTAGCATGCTCTCTATTGTGGGGTCACCAGTATGGTATTTGTAAATTGAAATCAAATCCCCTCTCAAGCTTCTCTTCTCAAGAGAGAATATGTTCAGTGCTTGTAACCTTTCTTCATAACTAATATCCTCCAGACCCTTTTATTAGCTTTGTTGCCCTTCTTTGTACTCTCCATTTCCAGTACATCCTTCCTGAAGACTGGTGCCCAGAACTGGACAGCATACTCCAGTCGAGGCCAGACCAAAGTCTTGTAGAGTGGGAGAACTATTGCTTTATCCCTGGAGTTAATCCCCTTTTTAATGCATGCCAATATTCTTTTTGATTTGTGAGCAGAAGCTTGGCATTCCAAGCCATTGCTGAACCTATCATCTACTAGTACCCTAAGGTCCTTTTCAATCCTAGATTCCCCCCAGAGGTTCACCCCCTAGTGAGTAGATTGCATTCATATTTTTGCCACCCAAATGCATTATTTTAAATTTTTCTACATTAAACCTCATTTGTCATGGAGTTGCCCACCCCATTCATTTGTTCAGATCTTCTTGCAAGGTTTCCACATCATGCAGAGAAGTTATTTCCCTGCTTAGCTAAGTGTCGTCTGCAAATACTCCCTGCTGCAGCAATACTCATTTTTTGCAAAGTGAAAATGAACTTGCAATGAGAACAGCTTCTTTGTGTTAAGTAAATATAACCCACTGGGGCAAATAGACGTGTTCTGTTTGCAAGGTACATTTTTCTGTGCAATGGTTAGTAAATTCGGTGAAGCCCTGCTGGCTTTCATCAACCAATCACATTTAAGCAATATAATGTTGTTATTTTTTTTAACCTCGCAAGTGATTAGGTATTCTTTAACCACTTCAATGCAGGGCATTTTTACCCCCTTCCTGCACAGGTCAATTTTTAGTTTTCAACGCTGTTGCTCTTTGAATGATAATTGCGGGGTCATGCAACACTGTACCCAAATACATTTATGATTTTTTTCCCCAACAAATAGAGCTTTGTTCTGGTGGTATTTGATCACCTCTGAGGTTCTTATTTTTTGCGCTATACTCAAAACAAGAGTAACAAGATTGAAGAAACACAATGGGCTAGATTCAGCAAGGAGTTACGAAGGCGTATCTCCAGGTATGCCGTCGTAACTCTGAGTGAGTGGGGCGTATCTATGCGCCTGATTCTTAGAATCAGTTACGCATAGATTTGTGTTAGATCCGACCGGCGTAAGTCACTTACGCTGTCGTATCTAAGTTGCATATTTAAGTGGCGTCTCCGTCGATTTACATGTCGAATATGAAAATGGGCTAGATACGCCTATTCACGAACGTAGTTGCGGCCGGTGTATCTATTTGTGTCGTTTACGTTAGAGTTACACCCGGCGTGAAGTTACCCCTGCTATAGTGAAACGCAGCCAATGTTAAGTATGGACGTCGGGACAGTGTCGTATTGTACGTCGTTTACGTCGTTTGCGTAAGTCGATTCAGAATGGGGCTGGGCGTAAGTTACGTTCACGTAGTTTATATTGACTATTTGCGACGTGATTTGGAGCATGCCCACTGGGATACGTTCACGGCCGGCGCATGCGCAGTTCGTTCGGCACGTCGTTTACGTCGGGTCACGATTAGTTTACATACAACACACCCCGTACCTGCCCTATTTGAATTACGCTGGGATACGCCGGTCCATTTACGCTATGCCGCCGCAACTTACGGAGCAAGTGCTTTGTGAATACAGCACTTGCCTGTAAAAGTTGCGTCGGCGTAGCATAAATCGGATACGCTACGTCCGCACAAAGATACGCTCTCCATCCTGAATCTAGCCCAATATTTTTTACTTTTTGCTATAATAAATATCCCATTAAAAAAAAATCTTCAGTTTAGGCAGATATGTATTGTTCTACATAATTTGGTATTTTTTTTTTTTGCAATAAACGTATATTACTAGTAATGGCGGCTATCAGGATTGTGACATTGCAGTGAACATATTGGACACTTTTGACACATTTTTGGGACCATTCACATTTATACAGCGATCAGTGCTATAAAAATGCAGGGAAGGGAAGGGGTTAACACTAGGGGGCGATCATGGGGTTAATTGTGTTACCTAGGAAATGATTTTAACTGTAGGTGGGGACTCACAAGGGGGGAGACGGATCGGTGTTCCTCTGTCAGTACACCTGAGAACACACCATCCGGAACACACCATTGGTCTCCTCTCCCCTGACACACACAGATCCACGGTCCTGCTCTGTTATCGGGCAATCGCGGGTGCCCGGCGGACATTGCAGCCGCCGGGCATGTGCACCGTCTCCCACGCGTGCCCCCTAGACAGCCAGGAAGCCCAGGACATCATATGATGCCAGCCCTGGATGGGAGATCTCTCCCGCGGACATCATATCACTATAAGCAGGTAGGGAAGTGGTTAAAAAGTGAATTTTCACCACATTTGCTAAACTAAGGGAAATTCAACTGTAAAGTAAAAAGTCCCTTGCAAAGTGACCAGACTATTTGCCTTAAATAAATCAACAATATTATGTTTTTAATAAAAATACGGCTATTTCACTAAAGGCAAATGGGCTGTTAACCATGCAAAAAAAAGGACCTCTTCTTAAGTTTGCACAGCAGATGCACCACATTTATGTGAACAGCTTTAATGGAAATAAATGTTGTTTCATATGTAATGTGAATCGGATGTGGTTTAAAAGGCATCTAATTCGCACTGAAGGTTTTCTACACAATGGATGAGATACACTGCTGAATTAACCACTTCAGCCCGGACCATATTGCTGGTCAATGACCAGGCCCCTTTTTGCAATTCAGCACTGCGTCGCTTTAACTGACAATTGCACGGTCGTGCAACGTGGCTCCCAAACAAAATTTTTCCCCACAAATAGAGCTTTCTGTTGGTGGTATTTGATCACCTCTGGGGTTTTTATTTGTTGCGCTATTAACAAAAATAGAGCGTCAATTTTGAAAAAAATGAATATTTTTTACTTTTTGCTGTAATAAATATCACCAAAAATATATAAAAAAACTTTTTTTTTCATCGATCATCGATTTTTATCGGTATTGTGACCTTACGGTGGACAATTCAGACACCTTTGACACATTTTTGGGATTTGGGATTTTGCGATCAGTGCTATAAAAATGCATTGATTACTATGAAAATGCCACTGGCAGGGAAGGGGTTAACACTAGGGGGCGAGAAAGGGGTTAATTATGTTCCCTGTGTGTGTTCTAACTGAATGGGGGTGGGACTGACTAGGGGAAATGACTGATCGCTGTTCATACTTTGTATGAACAGACGACTCGTTATTTCTCCCCCTGACATGATCGGGATCTGTGTGTTTACACACACAGCTCCTGGTTCTCGCTCTGTAACGAGCGATCGCGGGCGCCCGGCGGTAATCGTGCCTGCCGGGCACGAGCGTCGGCACCAAATTTTAATAGTATTTGTTGTTGTTATCCATCACAGTATTTTATTAGCTGATGTTTGTTTTCAGAGATTTCACTGTTTATTCACATATATCCACACTGTGATATGCTAGCTAGGTACCTCATATAGTCACATTGGCGCCCTCTATCGTTCTTTATTTTCACATTTTATAGTCACCCACTATACAACCGAGGAGCAGCACACCACTAGATTTTATTTAAAAATTTCCACCTAGGTGGAGCTCACCTTATATAGTTTTTGGCGCGGAATTATTTCTTTTTCTATCGATTCCCCCTAATAATTGCCAACTTTAGATTGTCTCTCCCCTGTTTTTTAATTGCCCAAACTATGATTTTGTTAGCATTTAAAGATTTTTGCAGACACAAATTTAAGTCATTTCTTCTATAACACAGGTGTTCAGCTTTCAGACAGGTTCAACAAAGCTTTTCTAGGTTATAGAGTTACATGAAGTGGACTGGAGCACCTCTGACCTTTCCTATGAGATTGCAGCCAGCATCCTTCTGATACAAATACGGTAGATAGCTTTCACAAGATAAGTATGTTCTTGTACAGGATCTAAGAGCTATGTTCTTCCGAATTCTTTTGATGAATGACTGACTACCTCTTCTTTATAAAGCTACCTAATCTTGAGTTGGACATAGAAAATTCTTGGCAGTAATGAATCACATTTTGCATACAATATAAATTCAAAATGAACTGCAGAACCCAGCTTCAAAGGATTTGTGATACAATTATTTTCTGTCCTTGCTAAGGACCGTTTACAGTTATACTGCAGAAATAAATATCTATACGTTAGAGTTTAAGTTAAGGCTAAATGCATCCAATCAAACAAAAGGGTTAATAAATGATAAAACATAATTATGCAAATATTCTAAATAATTGTAGGCTACATGGCATGCAGCACTGTTTACATAATTCATCTAAGATTGCTATACAATATAAAACAATTCTATTATATACTGTATATCACAGCACAAAGTACATAATAACAAGTTTTCCCAATTAGTCCAGCAGTACTGAGAGCATGCTTTCCTTCTCCCTTACCAACACAGTACATCTTACATTAGTTTATATAATGTTTATATATCTTAAAATGAAAACAAATTACAGGTCATAACATTGAATAGGATGGTTCTTTATCTGATTTGATTTGGCAATAGGTTGAAGTGAGAGTTCAGAAACAAATGACTAATTAATGCATTTTCTGCAAGTACACAAGTATACCTCTTGACTGAAATACTAAAATGTAGTATCCTTTATTCAATTCTTAAACAATGGTATCAGCTTTCTTTATTTTCTTTACTTTCTTGTACCCCTGCAACTTGAGCATATTGCTTTCTGTGAAAGCTATGCTGGGCACACAACGACCAAAAAGTGTGGTCAATGTTTACAGCTGTCTGTCTAACAGAAGCTGGTCTAATGACTGTAAACCCAAAATTATTATTTTTTTATGTCACAATGTAGAGTATAAGATTTCCTATCATCTGTGCCCAGTCTTGCCACACAGAGTTAATCCTCTTTTAAAGTTCAGTGCAAATTAACAGAATTCCAGATAAAAACTTGCCAAATTATAAAGTCAGTTTCTCTGTTATTGCTTTCAGTAACAGGTTATTTACATATCTAGCTTGGACATGTTTATCATAACAAGAGGTGATCCAAAGTTCATTGTATATTACTAGGATGTGTTATGATGTTATATCACCTCATGTTATGATAAACAAAACATAACATATGATAACCATGTCCTAGCTAGATATATAAATAACCTCTCACTCAAAGCAAGAAGAGAGAAAACTGACTTTTTATTTAGGCAGGGTTTTATCTGGAAGGCTGTTCATTTTCACTGAACATAAAAGAGGATTTCTCAGATCTGGATTAACTCTGTGTGGCAAGACTGGGCACAGATGATAGGAAATCTTATACTCTACATTGTGACATCCACTTTAAAGAGACATGCTGGAAAACCAGCATCCATTCAGTGCTTGCAGTCCTAGGCTGTTAGTGCTGATTAGTGTGTTTTGGTGGTGGGTGGGGAGTCCCCCTGTCAGAATACAATGGCAAAACAAGGCAGATTGCCACACCAACATCACTTGTCGCTGGTACAGCAATCTGTAATGTTTTTTATTGTTCAGGCTGCTGAATTGAATGAAAAATAAAAAAATAGCACTACGTAACAGGCTTTCAATTTTGGTTCTGAGCATCACAGTGTCACGTTGTTTGCAAATGTCACACTAAGTTGCTAGAAATTATTGAGTGTTCATGTGGATGCATTTTAATTCCTGTTCTGCTGTGGTGTATTTAGCAATAAAGTCATCCTAATACCAAGTCCAAAGTAATTTACAGTACAAATAGGTATGAGATTTTCTAAATCTATTATTTATGAAACAATTCCTGGCTGGACCCGGTAATCTCACACAATGTAGATGTTATTAATAATGTTCATACAAAAGAACATCTGGTTAGTAAGTGACCACAACATGATTTAATTGAATGCAAGCTGTAAACAAAAGGCACATACTGGAAAGATAAAACCAATTTTCCAAGGCTGAGGGCTGCTTTAGACTGTGGAACAAAAACGGGAATGTTTAAATTTTACGGCATTCAAACTCTTTGCTAGATATATTCCCATGATCAATATGTTTAAAAGACTAAAAGTAAAGTCCTTAAAGTGGAGTTTCCATACCAAATTTTTTTTTGTTCATTATTGTGTTCATTATTGTTCATTATTGTGTTCATTAGACCTAAAAAAGGAAAAAAAAACTATTTTTTTTTTACTCATCTGGAAATGCCTGTTGCTATGAGGTCCCACGAAATCTGCCTTTGAAATCACCTAGGATTCTGACATCATCTCCCTCAAATGCTCCTGGGAAATGTGTGTCATCATTTCCCAGGAGGCAGTGCGCTGTCCAATTATCACTCCCCATCCAAGACTTCCAGGAAGTAAATGCTTGTAGGCTTCACAATGCCCACAAGCAAAATGACAACGGTGTAGACATAGTTTTATAAACTATCTTTTTTGAATAACTATGCAGAGCGGCGGCGGATTGTAAAATAGTAAGTGACCGAATTTATATTATAAAAACGCAGGATGAACGGACATACATTTAAAAAATGCTAATTGTGGTTGGAACTCCGCTTTAATGGGTATAATATGGATGTAGCCCCAAAAGAACCCCAATGGCTCAAAGTCGATATGATCCAGAAACATTTAAACAAAATAAACATGAGTAAAGTACCTGGACCAGATGACAAACATGTCATGAATATGTGACATACATGTCCTCAAAAATCTGAACTGTTTTTCTGAAGCTATTGTTTCTAAATTTTAAGGCCTCGTACACCTGACCAGGGAACGAGTTCCTTGTTAGGCTTGTCGAGAAACTTGACAAGCATGCTTTGCGTACACACAGTCAAGACCAAATCTCCTCGTTCTCAAACACGGTGACTTCAACACATACAACAGCAGGGGAAGTTTGATTCCACTGGCACAACCCTTGGGGCTGCTTTTGCTAATCTCATGTTACTGCGTGTTAGGTAAAAGTTTGGTAAGAGACATTTTCAATTTTCAGTCTGTTACAGCGTGACAAATGTGTTATTTCCATTACAAACGCTACTTTTATCGAAGGTGCGCGGGTTTCTAAGCATACACACCAACGCGTTTCTCGTCGAAAACCAGCCCGACGAGGAACACGAGGAGGAAATTGAGACTCCCATCGAGGAAAAAGAGAACTTGCTCCCTTTTTTCCTCGTCGAGTTCCTCGACAGTTTTCTCGATGAAAAGCATACACACGACCGTTTTCCTCGGCAAAAAAGCTCTCCCACCAAGTTTCTTGATGGATTCTATTGAGTTTCTCAGTCGTGTGTACGAGGCCTTAGAGACTTTTTTTGACTGACTCAGAATTGCTATAATGATGCAAGGCTAGTGTAGTGCATACACATACAAGAGGATCAAAGTCTTTATGACATAAGTATAGGCTGGTTAACTTTAACATCTAAAGTTTGGAAGATACTGGAGAGTTAAAAAAAAAAAAACATCTTTGCTAGAAAGCAATAGAACAAATACACCTAAATTGTCAAACAAATCTGCTTTTGTTTTTGAGGAAGCAAAAACTTAAGACAAAGGAGGGGCTATGGATATAGTATACATTTGTCTTAAGTTTTCAATACAATACAATTCAATACAAACTGGGCAACATTTGGCTGTGTGTGATGATGAAGAAAAGAGGGAAGGACGGCCGCACTCCAAGGATTTTTAAACGAAAAAAGTTGTCTTTATTGTAAATCCAAAAACATGTACAGTCACAGCAATCACAGAAAACAGGACAGCCGACGCGTTTCGCACTCGATCAGTGCTTAGTCATGGCCATGACTAAGCACTGATCGAGTGCGAAACGCGTCGGCTGTCCTGTTTTCTGTGATTGCTGTGACTGTACATGTTTTTGGATTTACAATAAAGACAACTTTTTTCGTTTGAAAATCCTTGAAGTGCGGCCGTCCTTCCCTCTTTTCTTCATCATCATTGCCATTTGCATCGCCAGCACCTTGGTAATCTAATTATCCTTGATCGTCTAGAGGTCTCACCTGGAGCGGTGATTTCTTTTCTTTTGTCTTTTTTGGATTTGGCTGTGTGTACTGCAGCCGGTCCGACAGAAGCCGGCCGTTTGGCTGTTCGGCTGTTCAGCTGGCTTCTGTAGCAGTAGCACAGCATGGGAGATCACTCTACTAATGTCGGTTAGATAGTACATCGGCTCCTTTTGAGTTGTCAGGCTTTTTTTTTGTTCAACCCGCTGGGTTTAATGAAACAAAACTAGTAGTGTACTAGGCTTTACTATTTAATACATTTATAAATTATATAAAATTTGGAAATAAAAGTAACATGTTTGTGTGCATAGATGACATAAAGCTTTTTAGTGGAAAAACATTCTTAAAGAATGTCTCCAACTTACAAGCTGACCCCAATGAACAGTGTGTTTGGGAAACTTTTTAGCAATGAAGTTTACTGTTGATAAATGTAAAGTTATGCACTTGAGGGCTAAAAATATGCATGCATCATACATTCTAGGGACAGTACAAGTGGAGGAGTCATTGGTGGAAAAGGACCTGGGTGTTCTGTTAGATGAGGTGTGTCCAAACTTTTTTCAAAGAGGGCCAGATTTGATGAAGTAACCATGCGCCATGGCCGACTATTTTGCCTGACATTCTTTGAACCATTAAAATTTGGTCTAAGTGTGTTAGTCTGAGCACCAATACACTGCCCAACAAGAATACTCTTTCCTTTGTGGCTGTGTGTGGTGAAGAGATGAGCTTGGCGTGTTATTTGGATATACTGTATATATTTATTTTGTGGCCTCAACGAATCATAGAGCGCTACTCAGGACTAAGGATGAGCTTGGGGAGTGTTATTTGGATATACTGTATTTATCGGCGTATAACATGCACAGGCTTACCATTGCCATGAATGCTGCCTCACCATTGTCATGAATGCAGCCTTACCATTGCCATGAATGCAACCTTACCATTGCAAAAAATTCAGCCTTACCATTGCATCCAATGCAGCCTCACATGTGACATGAATGCAGCCCCACATGTGCCATGAATGCAGCCTCACATGTGCCATAAATGCAGCCATCTGTAGCATCGGAGGGCCTAGGGAGGGGGACGGGACGGGCGCTGACAGATTAAAAACAGGAAAATCTCTTGTTTACAAAGTCCCGCCTATGATAGACAGAACATTCATCCAATGGCATCCCAGGAGATGAAACTTCCAATACAGATGCTGCTCAGTAAACAGGAGATTCTCTTCATGTAATCTGACGGTGCTGATCCTGTCCCCTCCAAGGCAGCGCCTATAAATATGGTAAATGCGGCCCCTGGGGGCCACAAACAATATATATCCAAATCAACAGGGGGGCCGCATTTGGACATGTTTGTGTTAGATCATAGACCTAATAACAGCATGCATTGACAAACTCCAGTTTCGAAAGCACACAAAATTGTTTAATGTAATAAAACAGATAGGTATAGACTCCAGAGTGAATAATCTTGCCCCTGTATGAACCACTAGAAAGACTTCATCTAGAATAAACAGTTCAGTTTTGGATACCTGTTCACAAAAAGGATATTGGGGAACTGGAGAAAGTGCAGAAAAGGGAAACTGAACTGATAAGAGGCATGGAGGCTATGAGGAAATTTTATCTGAATTTAAGGTTTTCTCTCTTGAGAAGAGATGATTAAAGGGGAGTATGATCACCATGTATACAGTATATACATACGTGGTCCATATAGTGAATTTGTTGTAAAGTTATAGGGATGATCCTGATATTTGAGTCAAACGTAAGTTCGTTTTTTTTCTTAGAACAAACTAATAAATGGGGCACTCACAGGATGTTCGCCCGTCACGGAGTGCCCCCACTGCCAGATCACAGTGCATTAACAGCTGCTGATTGGCTAAAGCATGCACCTGACCTGCATGCTTTTGCCAATCACAGCATGATGTGCTGTGAAAGCCATGGTTTCCCTTGGCCTATCATGGCTCAGGGGCTAAGGGGTTGAGGGGCTGAGTATATAGTGCAGTCAGTGTAGTTTATATAATACAGTTCAGAGTATATAGTGCAGTCAGTGTAATATATATAATACAGTGGATAGTATATAGTGCAGTCAGTGTAGTATATATAATCCAGTGCAGAGTATATAGTGCCATCAGTATAGTATATATAATACATTGCAGAATATATTGTACAGTCATTGTAGTAGATATAATACAAAATGTTGGGGGATGGTGCTGATTTGGCCACAAGGAGTGAGGTTTACCCACATCCCAAAATTATGTATATACAGGGAAAAATTATTCCTCTTGTGGGACTTTGAAAGGTAAACTCCTCTATAAGTAAAGAAGTAGGGTATGAGTATAAAGTGTTAATAGCTTATACTCATACCCTACGCCTTTACTTATAGAGGAGTTTACTTTTTAAAGTCCCACAAGAGGAATATTTGTTTCCCCTATATATATATATATATATATATATATATATATATATATATACATATATATACATATATATATATATATATATATATAATACAGTGGAGAATATATAGTGCAGTCAGTATAGTATATATAATACAAGGAAGGGTATATAGTTCAGTGCAGAATATATAATACAGTGTATTGAAGTGGTTAAGGCTAACCCTATGACAGAATTAAGAAAAAAAATGGTGTGGGCCCCCCCCTCAAATCTATACCATGTCCTTGGGGTCTGGTATAGATTTTAAGGGGAACACTATGCCAAAATTTAAAAAAAAACTATGTG
Source organism: Rana kukunoris (assembly GCA_029574335.1). NCBI lineage: Eukaryota > Metazoa > Chordata > Amphibia > Anura > Ranidae > Rana > Rana kukunoris. The sequence goes on along the minus strand of CM056053.1, from coordinate 224,834,646 downwards.
GGGTCCCCCCAAATCCATACCAGGGTGCCCTCTCCTGAACCATACCAGGCCACTTGCCGTTAACCTGGGGAGGGTGCTTGTGATCAGCACAGGGCCAATGAGCACTGTCCAGACAGAGAGTCAGGGGTCCTTCATCCTAATAGGTCAACCAGTGCAGGATAAAAACTCTTCCTTCAAGCTTTAACCAGGCACTGATAGAAGTCACAAGGTTGCAACATACTGATAATGAGTTTAATAACACTTTAGGTTAACATATAGCATGTTACATGTTTAGAGTGGCCCCAGAGTAAAAGTCCCAACATTCTTTATAAGTAGACATTGAATGTCTTATTTCATAACATAGGTTGGAGTTAGGTAGGTAGCCAATTGTAAATAAGCATACCCTAGCTGTTTTCAGTATAATGCCCTTTAGTGTCATTAAAAAGAAATCTAGAGTTTATTTACACAATTCCAACACTCTTTGAGGATATTACTACCAAATAATAATGATTTATTTTTGCAAGCAAAAGATGATTTATTATGTCTATTCACATACATCTTTATTAATTCTGTGACCATTTTGTTAGGACATAAAAACTGTCTGCTGCTTTGGTTAAATGAGACTCATGTTATTGATCTTGTAATCGCTGTGTTATTGCAGGGTCAGCATTTGCGCACTCTGATGACCTTTACGGGAAAACATGAAAAGTAAAACATGCTCGCTTTTTTGTTTGACTTGACAAAGGTCATGTTAGCAGGAAGATACATAGTGAGTACCTTTTTAATCCAAAGTAAATCTTTCCTTCTCTAAACAAGTAAACATCCACAGTTTTTTTTTTTAAACAGTTTTTTTTTTTTCCATGTTTTAAGTACATTGAACATATAAAAGAAAGAAAAACATATAGAACCAGACATCATTTCTGCAGCAACCTCTGCTTTCTCAAAGGATTATGATATCTAGATCCCAACAATCATTACCAGAATGCAATCATGATTATCCTGATTTAAGGAAGACCTAGCACACATCCACTACAATGGAAACCTGTTTGATATTCTATGGTCCTAAATGTTTTTGTGACTTTGTGGACAGGTTAATTAGGTAACTGTTTTCTATTGTACATATTTGTTTGGACCATTACTAAATGTCCACTTCGAATAATTCAGAAGAATATTATTAATAGATTACTCCTTAGCATTTAAAGTAGGAGGCTAAAGAGAATACCACAAGCAGGAAATGTGGGCATAAATCTCTTATTGACTAGTGCAAGCCACATATGCTGGTGAGGATTGAAAAGTAAGCTGGTAAGATTCAAAGTATCTCTATTCACTTTCTTTTAAAGCCAATGTGTTTTTTTTTACGAAAGGCAAATCCACTTTGCACTACAAGTGAAAACTACAAGTGCAGTGCACTTGAAATTGCACTGCAAGTGCACTTGGAAGTGCAGTCGCTGTAAATCTGAGGGGTAGATCTGAAATGAGGGGAAGCTCTGCTGTTTTTATTATCCAATCATGTGCAAGCTAAAATGCTGTTTTTTATTTTCCTTGCAAGTCCCCCTCGGATCTACAGAGACCGCACTTTCAAGTGCACTTTGCACTTGTAGTGCAAAGTGGATTTGCCTTTCATAAATAACCCCCATTGACTCATTTCATTGATTCAATTTTCTCTTCCAACTTTTTTCCATTAGACATGACCATGCGATAAAGGAAAACAAAATGCTATGAATCTCTGACGATTTTACAGGAATTGCAACCTCAAGATAAATACTCTCTTACAGACCCAGCCAACTTCACTACTAAAATCTATCTGTATTGAATTCTGTCATTTTTTTGGACAGCTAAAACACCTACAATAAACTTTTTATTTTCAAAGGCTAAATTTTGTGTAAGTATTGGCTTCCCTGATCCGATTTCATTCCACAAAACAGTCCATATGAGGAGAATACTTGACTGGTGTAGACATTCATCTCTGAAAAGATAGATCAAGCTAGAGCAAACGGGCATTGCTATTCTGCTTCAGAACTTACTCTGGTTGGCTAATAACATCCAACATGCCATTAAAGTGTTACTAAACCCACAACAGTAAAATGAGTCTGTATATGCAGTAAAGCAAGCTTGTTATACCCCTTTGTGTGGAACTGAGAAGGAAAATTTATAGATAGGCAACCCCTATCCTCATATTAGGAACAATTTTGATGGGTGAAAGATGTATATAGCGGAAAAGGAAGCAGCTCTGTAGATATATAATGTGGAAAACAGCGGGGATCATCTGAGTGCAGTATATTAAAACAATTAATGATGACTTTAGTAAGAAAAAAAATTAAATAAATATTAACTCACAGGGTAAGAGTTAAAAAGGCAAGTCACAAGGGGAGGCTCGCTGTGTATTTCTGATCTGGATAGCTGGCAATGTGGGGTGCTGATGCTGTCTCGTTAGCTGCAGGGGTTTCCACGGCTCAGAATCAAGCTGGCAGTCATCTCCCCGTCGGCTTTGATGTCACTGGATATGGGACACATGGCCGACAGCAGCAGCACCCCACACTGCCTGCTATCTGGATCAGGACTACACAACGAGACTTCCCTTTTTAACCCTTACCCTGTGAGTTAATTCTTATTTGAATTTTTATCTTAATAAACTCATCATGGGCGTGGCACTTTGCAGGAGTGTCTTGGTTGCCCCGGGACTCCCCACCTGATTGGCAGCAGCATGGCACCATTGGCTCCCACTGCTGTCAATCAAAGTCACTGCACAGAGCAAGTAAGTATAACATATTTGTTATTTTAAAAAGACTAGACATTACAATCACTTTAATTTATCAAAGTAAAAACATTCTGCCTTTATACCCAATTTAATTAAAAGCAGTACATATTCCTTGCTCTCCTTAAAAGAATATAGTAGCGCCAATTTAAAAACATAGGTGGAGATTAAGTGGAACTGACCCATGGAATGAATAATGGTATAGATGGAGCATAAAATATATAAATTTGGGGGCTCTGAAGAGTTGCGTGAATAAATTTAAATAATTACTAAATCCTATAGATATAGTGAGGAACAGGCAGTAGCCTATCCACATACAAACACTATGTATGTTGAAATGATAATTGAAAGTGCTTTATTACTCTAGATAGTTTGGTTTTGCGCATTAGTTCCCCCCATTAACCAAATTGGAAGTGTGCTAACCCAGATAGGACAATTGCATCTGCCTTGGGTTGATAAGCATAAAGAAAATAAATATAAATTGTATAGACCATAAAATGCATGTGCTGGTAATGGAACAAAAAAAAATGAAATTATGCACAGTCCATATGATCAATATAGTGAATTGATTGTGATAAAAATTCCAAAACAGTCCACAGATATGAATCCAGTGACAATCTTGAAATAACACCTTCACCATCAGTAGAATAACACCCGATGGGCTCAGTGGATGGATGGCAGATTACCACAAGATGTTGACCCCTTTAATTAAAAAAGGATCAAAAGCACTTTAAGCAAGATGACACTTGCTACATAGAGATGATATCCCGGAACAGCCCTTCTCCCCAATGGTGGCTCAGAGCGAGATATGTGAACAAAGGGATGGGAACAAAAAATTGTGTAATCCCGTTTAATGTACAATACAAAATACAGATAAAAGTAGCAATGCCTTATTTATAGCAAAATAAAAAAATAGAATTAAAAATAATAAACCAATATATGGATTACATAATAATAAAAAAAATTATATAAAAGACTAAAAAATCTCCCTATGACTGGAAGGCAATTTATTCATTAGTTAAAAAACAATTGAGATCCAGGTCTATGTTGAGTCCCTGCGGTTGCATGGTCTGCAGGCGATATAGCCATTGGGTCTCATTCTGTGAAATGGCCTTCTTGAGGTCAGTCCCTCTCCAATGGTACACAGCTCTATCTATGCCATAGAATGTAAGCTGGCAGGGATCTCTGTCATGGTACTAAGAAAAATGGCGCGACACACTGTGGTTGGGAAAGCCTTTAGAAATATTGGCCACATGATTTTCTTGCCATGTCTAGTAGTTGTACAGCAGGCTTTGCATCTCAGTTTATAGACCATAGGTTCAAGTAAAGACAACAAAATGTTTCCAGTTTATAGACCATAAATTATAGTAAAGCCAACTAAATGTTTCCAGTTTATAAAAAAGTTTGTTAGGAACACATACATTACATTATTTATTTTAAGTACTTATATAGTACCGTCAATTTACAGAGCGCTTTACATATACATTGTATATTAACATCAGTCCCTTTCATTCAATCTAAGATACCTAACACACATACATTCATACATAGGAGCCAATTACCCTACCAGCATGTCTTTGGCGTTTGGGAGGAAAACTACACAGGTACAAGGTAGAACATGCAAGTGACCATTGTGCTGCTGGATGAAAGTGCTAACCACTGTGCTATCTTGTTACTTAGTTACTTAGTTTTAAGTGATATTAACTTGTAACTTACTCATTTTTTTTTTAAGTTGGTAAAACTTATTTTCAAAATGTATTTAATATATGTTTGAAGATTTTTATATAAAAATAATACAATGATATGTTTTTTTTTTTTTTTTTAAGGAATAGTTTCATGAAACAGGCTTTCAAAACAAATTAACATTTATTATTTATAAAGTGTTACAAATGTAATATCATTAAAGCAGCATTAAATGCCTCTTTCTCAGCTAACAAATCAAACTGAAACACATGTATATACAGTATATCTGTAAAGAGCATAGAATACAGAATGTATTAACTTTTTTTTTTTGTAAGTCTTTTAGGAAAGTAATTTGCACTTTGACCACTTAAGCCCCAGACTGCGGGACTGGGACATTGCGGTGGATAAATCTGACCCCAAACGACACTTTTTGGGGACCAGTGACATTATTAGATTGATCAGTGATATAAATGCACTGATCAATGTATAAATGATATTGGCATGGAAGGGGTTAACACTAGGGGGCGATCAAGGGGTTAAGTGTGTTCCCTGGGTGTGTTCTAACTGTAGGGGGATGGGCCATCAGGGACATGACAGAGATAGCTGTTCCCGATCACTGGGAACATTAGATCTCTGACATGTCATCTGGCAAAACAGGCATTGCCTTGTTTATGTCACGGGGTGGCCTCGCCCTCAGCTATATAACAGCCATCAAGGCTGGAGAAGCGTCACTCGGCAGCTGCCTCCCATGGAGGCGGAACTGTTGCAGCTGTTATTTCTGGTCGCTGGCGACGTAGATTTACATCACTGGACATGATTTATTTTTTTAATAAAGGACTGGTCCCGAGCTGTCTATTGCCTTTTTTACAATTTTTTACACTTATTTTGGTGAAATGGTAGGGGTACAATGCACCGTTACCAATTTACATAGGGTAAGCTGGGATCTGGGGGTACCCTTGTTAAGGGGGCTTCCAGATTCTGATAAGCCCCCCACCTGCAGACCACAACAACCATACAGCAAGGGTTGTAGGAATAAGGAATCAACATGGGGGCAAGGTGCTTTGGGGTGGGGGACGCAGAGCCCTCCCTGCCCCAAAGCACCCATCCCCCTATGTTGAGGGAATGTGACCTGGTAAAGTTCAGGAGGGGGGCGCTCTCTCGTCCCCCCTCTTTTCCTGCGGCCTGCCAGGTTGCGTGCTCGGATAAGGGTCTGGTATGGATTTTTTGGGGACCCCTAAACCATTTTTATTGTAATTTTGGTTTGCGGTTCCCCTTAGTATTCATACCAAAGGGCTTGGAAATGGACTGGTTGAACCGATGTAATTTTTTTCAATGAGTTTTATCTGTATTGCCTAGACTCAACATTTCGTTACAGCTGCAATCAGTTTTAAATAACTTTTTTCCTTTAGGCCGCGTACACACGATCTGACCAGTTTCATCGGACCAGTTCGATGGTGTGTACGGCCCATCAGACCATTGTCCGTCGGACCAAAGTTTTTAAAAACCTGCTCTAAAATCTGTCTGATGGACACCTGTCCGTTGGACAGGTTCGATGGTTAGTACGCAAAAGCATCGGACCAAAAACCCGCGCATGCTCAGAATCAAGTCCACGCATGCTTGGAAGCATTGAACTTAATTTTTTCAGCACGTCGTTGTGTTCTACGTCACCGCGTTTTGGTCTGATCGGATTTTTGGTCCGATGGTGTGTACACACATCAGACCATCAGACCACTTCAGCCTGGTCCGATGAAAACGATCCGTCGGACCAGTTTCATCAGACCGGTCTGATCTTGTGTACGTGGCCTTAGAAATGTCATTTTGCAGCACGACTGTTCTAAACATGGGGAAAATGCACCACTTTACAAGCATAATATAGACACCCCCCAGGTATGAAATTTAAAGGAATACTTTACTTTTATTGTTTCACTTTAAGAATAATTAAAATCACTGCTCCTGAAAAAACAACAGTTTTTAAAAACATTTTGCATTCATACATGTCCCCTGGGGCAGGACCCAAGCCCCCAAACACTTTTTATGACAATACCATGCATACAAACCTTTAAAATTAGCACTTTTGATTTTTCATGTTAATCTCCCTTTTCACCGGTTAAGACCTGGACCAATATGCAGGTTAAGGACCTTGCCCCCTTTTGCGATTCGGCACTGCATCGCTTTAACTGACAATTGAGCGGTCGTGCGACGTGGCTCCCAAACAGGGCTTGGTCCCACGGGCTCGGTCATGGAGCTTCGGACCAGGTCACGAGCGCGCTGCAGCCGGCACGTTTGTGACCCACGGCTGTGCTCTTAAAGAGGACTTATATATACGTCCATGTGCCAAGCCGTGCCATTCTGTCGACGTATATAGTCATGCGGCGGTCCTTAAGTGGTCCAACGGTGTTCCGCGGCTTTCGATTTTACAAAAACACTGCATAATGTTCGCTATTCGGCAAACAGGCAAACCCCCCTAATGTTCGAGTCAAACTTACGCTCAACTCGAACATCGGGCTCATCCCTACTCAATATTATACATTACTTTCATAAATGTTAAAGCTGTGTTTTAAGAACTAATGAAAATTAAGTAAGGTACTTAAAATATCAAATTACAAGCCAACAGAATTGTTTTTTATCGTGTATGATCTGCACTCTCTGTAGAAACAGCAATAGGAAAAAAAGTTTTATACAAAGAATTGGACAAAAATATCCCCATTAAAGGGTATGTGATGCATTTTTAGAAACGGCAAAACTTTACTTCAAACTAAAATACATATAATGGCAAACCAGTAGTTAAATACAAACATAAACAAAACCTAAATTGTTTGTGTTAAATAAAATCAAAATGTTCATAAAGTCTCCTTCTGATCTCTTTCCTACCCTGAAAAGGACAATTTTATATCTTGCATAAACCAGATGTCATTGTGGTGTCTGCAAGGTCTGAACAAGCATAACACACTTTATAAAAGGATTACTAAATAAATTAATGCTTTGCCAGCATTCATTCCTGAGAGGTTTAATGTCACATGTATCATCAAAGCAAAGCTTCATACTTCAGGTACTTCATTAACATAATCTGTATGATTTTTATTTATGATACAGCAGCATTTTCATCCTTATATTCCTGATTCTTTCATCATCAGCTAATAATTCTACTACTCTGACAGCTCTGGAAAAAAAACTATTTGTACAAAGCTCTGGATATTTCTATATCACCAAATGGAAAATTACTTTTTTTCATCTGTATCTCTTGTCAAATATAATTCAGCAAATTTTAAATGCTACTATTAGATGTTTGAACTTACTTATGCTCTTCACGGTTTTGTAGAATAGATCAGTAGTTTAATGATTTAAAAAAAAAAAAAATTAATTTAGTTACATATTAATTGTGCAAATTACTCATTTTATTTAATAACAATATGAAATATTCAAAAATATGTAAAGCGCTAATGCACACCATTTATTAACAATGACTTTTAGATTTGTGCAGTCTTCCATATATTTCTGCATGTGACAGAAGGTAAACAGAACCGTTTGCATTGACTTTCGACACTTCTCTTTATTCCAGCATGTTTCGGAGGAAGGAACCTGTTGCTGAAATCCAAGCGTGATAGAAACTGCTTACTATTACCAAAAATTCTTACGGGTTTATAAACTGAATTTTAGCTGAGGCTTGGTTGAATATGTAGCCTATCCCTAAATAAGTGTTAACATTTTCAACAAATCACATATCTGAATTGCGAGGTTCCTTGCTCACTATTTCCTTGGGCAACCCTGTGTGACTTGGACCTACTTTTTTCCAACATTAAGAGACATCGTCACTTAAGTATTTAGCGTAATGTCACTGAACACCCCCACATGTGTGCTTCTCACTCTGTTTTATAATGGTATGGGCTTCTGAATATGAGGGAGCATATTATCCCCCATATTTGACACCATTAGGGCCAATCAGCAGCCCCAAACTCTGTCCTATGGATGGGCAGTGAAGTCATCCCCCGGGTATGCTGTGACTTTGAAGCGGAAAGGTGGCAAGAGAGTGTGGATTGGTGGGTACACCCTGTTGGGGCAGGCAATCAGCAGGAACTGTCGCTCTCTCTTGAATGGGCAGGTAACAGTCTCTTTAATCACTGTGACCAGGGCATTTATTTTTATTTTTCACACACATATGTTAATATCTGCATTTTTTTTCATATACATTTCTCAAGTCCACAAACAATTATATATTTTTTGAAAGCAGAGGTCCTTAAAAATGTTGCAGTAGCGATATTTTATGTTGCATGATATTTGCAAAAATGTTCATCAAATGCATAATTTTAATAACAAATAAGCTTAAAGAAATATTAGTGAACACATACATAATATAATACCTAACTTTGGTAGTAATGGGGTTTTATCAACTAAGCATGTCAAACCATAAAGGATAAGTTCACCTTTTATAACAAGTCACATCCATATTTAGGTTCTAACATGTAACCTCCCCTTTTCCTCTCAAGGCCTACTTTATGCATACACCATTCGCCACAGAACACACAAAAAGAGAGGGAGGAGGAGGTTTCTGGCACTTTTGGAGGTGTTGAGGTGTTGAAGCAGAGGAAAAATACACACATCAAAACTTAAGTGCTGGTTTTCAACACCCAGAAACCTTGGGAGTAGTACATGGCTGGGAGGAGGCAGTTCCAAATACTGTAATCCTCAGTGACCCTAACTACTCTGCTTGTCATGCCTCTGCAAACTTGTGGTGCACGGGCTCTCTTATTCTTCAAAGCCTGTGAAAGGACCTGAGAATTTGTGGCATCAATGATAAGGATCATTATTGGTTAGCAACCCTCCTTGATCACTGCTACAAAGGGAAAGTCTTGGAACTCATCCTGTCCTCACAGAGGGAGCGGAGGATGAAATTTCTTGAGGACACCCTAAAGAGGAGGTTATGTAATGCCTTTTCAGACTCTAGTAGGTTACAGCCTCATGGAAAAGCTCATTTTGTTGGTCAAAAGAGAAGCAGTGGAGAAGGGGGCAGCCTCAGTGATGCATTTCAATTTTCTTTAATCCTTCGCACACAGGGCTGTCAATTTTACTATCCCATTGACAGCGTCTGCATTAAATGGTGGAAGATCATCTAGGGGTGAAAACAGACATGGAGAGCTTTCCAGAAGACGATCCACTGGGTTTCAGGGTCATGAGAATAGACCAATGCCAGAACTTGCACCGTATGCAATTAAGCTGCTGGGCTGCCCTGCATCCAGCATGCATTTCAAACTGCCATTCAGTGCTTCTGGAGTTTTTGTGACAAATAAAAGTGTGTGTCTGTCCACAGACTCTGTTGACGGGCTGACATTTTTAACAACAAATCAGTCCTGGATTAGCAGCAGCAATCTAGCCCCTGATGCCGATGTGACTGATTAAGTGTTATTGGGATCTCAAATCTCTGCAAGACTGTTTATACTGCTTAGCTTTGAGGATGTTGATTTTATCTTGAAGTCATTTTTGGTATAAGTTTCATGTGCACAATTTAACACCAAAGACCAATTTTTCCGCACCTGTTTGACAGGTGCATCAAATATATTTTTTTTTACAGCAGGGCCAATTATTGCATTCATCAATATTACCTCTAGAAGGTTAAAGAATGACTGTTTAAATTAGATTTTTTTTTTTGATGAAGGCACCAATAACACAACTGTGTGACAAAGGCGTCAAATTTTTATTTTTTTTACAGCAAGGACAAATCTTGCTTTCATCAAGATTACCTCTACAAGGTTATGGGGTGAAGGCACCATCAACACCCAAAGACAAGGGGCATCAAATACAATTTTTTGACAGTAAGGCCAATTCTTGCTTTCATCAAAGGTGCCTCTAGAAGGTTATGGGGTGAAGGAACCAACAACACTCAAAGCCCAATTTATCTGCACCTGTTTGATAGGGGTGTCAATTTTTTTTTTCTACAGGAAGGCCAATTCTTGCTTTCATCAAGACTACCTCTATAGGGTTACTGTGTGAAGGCACCACCAACACCCTATTTTTTTCGAACCTGTTACTTCAATCCAAAGTCTGCGAAAAAGACACCAAAAAAATGTGTTAATCTTAGCCTTAGTGTACTATAATTCAGGTTCTTCACATAAGGCTTGCTCACTGTGGTACAAAACTTGTTTTTTACATCCAAAGTCTGCCAAAAAGATGCCAGAATATATCTAATATATCTAATATCGAATGTGCACTAAAATGTGGCCTTATCACACAGACTGACTCTCCAAGCCGTTGTTTATTAAATAAAGAAGGCTTGCAAAGAAAATCAATCTAAATGTAATTTTGTTGTCTTTATAAATGTCAGTTTTGTTGCAGATGGTTTTATACAGGGTACAGATGTGCCACATTCCAGGCAGACTAAGGTGACCCCCCCCCCCCCATGCACTATACTTAAAGGAATTTTTCAATTTTTTTGTTTCACTTTAAGCATCATTAAAATCAATGCTCCTTTAACAACTTCCTGCCCTTGATGGCAGAAGGCATGTACACTTATTCTCGAACAACATCATATGACGATGCCCCAGGATACAGCGCAACCCCGATCTCAGTAAAGAGTCGATGACGCGGCTCTTTACCCATGTGAATGTCCAATCACAGCCAGTCACATGTAAATAAGGAAGTATTGTTTGCTGATTATAGTACAGTCCCAGCATTTCCCATCAAAGACACCAATCAGTACCCATTAATGACACCAATCAGTGCCCATTAAACATTGCAAAAGTTCGGAATTGAATAACAAACCTTATTGAAGTCTATGGGACCCAAATGTCAAAAATCAAAAGTGCCTATTTTGAAGGTTTATATGCAAGTAATTGGGTATACAATGGTTATCGAGGCCCGGGTACTGCCCTGGGGGACATGTTTCGATGAAGAAAAGTTTGTAAAAAGCATAGTTTTTAACCGAGCGATCCGGGATGAGGGGGCAGCGGTTGGTTTTTGTCCGCCCCCTCTGGATCGCTCTCAGCCAATCCTCACGCTCCCCCTGCGTGTCATTTCCTCCTCCTGTGTAAACACAGGAAGGAGGAAGTGATGTGATCGCTCCCTCTGCGGTTTTTTTGACCACCGCTGAGGAGAGATCACATCACCTAGTAAGTGTACTCAACAGCACACTGACACCAGGACACATAGGAACATTTAACCCCCCCCGATCGCCCCCCCACCCCCTCCCCCATGTCACAGTGTCACTGAATGCAGTGATTATATGTATGATCACTGAAGTTAGTGTCAGTGTGACAGGCAGTTTGTGTTAGGTTCAGGGTAGCCCCCGTACCCCCCCTAATAAAGTTTTAACCCCTTGATCACCACCCTAGTTAACCCTTTCACTCCCTATTGCCAGCGTCACTAAGCGATCATTTTTCTGATCGCTGTATTAGTGTCGCTGTTCCCGCTAGGTAGCTAATTTTTTTTTATTGCGATTTTTTTTACTATAGACATGGGGCTAAATAAATTTTGGCCTAAATGTTTGACTAAAATTTAGTTTATTTGATTTTTCTTATAACAAAAAGTAAAAAATATTGATTTTTTTTCAAAAATGTCGCTCTATTTTTGTATATAGCGCAAAAAAAAATAATCGCAGAGGCGATCAAATACCACCAAAAGAAAGCTCTATTTGTGGGAAGAAAAGGACGCAAATTTTGTTTGGGAGCCACGTCGCACGACAGCGAAATTGTCAGTTAAAGCGACGCAGTGCCGAATCGCAAAAAGGGGCAAGGTCATTTGGTAGCATTTTGGTCCGGGTCTTAAGTGGTTAAATGAGCAGTGATTTATCAATGCTTAACCACTTAACCCCCGAACCATATTGCTGCCCAATGACCAGAGCACTTTTTGTGATTCGCCACTGCGTCGCTTTAACTGACAATTGCGCGGTCGTGCGATGTTGCTCCCAAACAAAATTGGCTTCCTTTTTTTTCCACAAATAGAGCTTTCTTTTGGTGGTATTTGATCATGTCTGCAGTTTTTATTTTTTGCGCTATAAACAAAAATAGAGCGACTATTTTGAAAAAAATTCAATATTTTTTACATTTTGCTATAATAAATATCCCCAAAAAACATTTTTTTTTCCTCAGTTTAGGCCGATACGTATTCTTCTACATATTTTTCTTAAAAAAAAATCGCAATTAGTGTTTATTGATTGGTTTGCGCTAAATTTATAGCGTTTACAAAAAAGGGGGTAGTTGTATGGCATTTTTATTAATATTTTTTTTTACTAGTAATGGCGGCGATCAGCGTTTTTTTTCAGTACCGAGACATTATGGCGGACACATCGGACAATTTTGACAAATTTTTGGGACCATTGGCATTTTTATAGCGATCGATGCTATAAAAATGCATTGGATTACTACAAAAATGCCATTGGCAGTGAAGGGGTTAACACTAGGGGGCAAAAATGCGGACATATAGCTACGGGCTCTCGCCCAGGAGAGCCGCCGTCCCACCGTATAATGACGGTGGGCGGTTGGCTAGTGGTTAAAGTGAAAGTTTAAAAATGAAAAATGCCTTTTAATATAGTGCCTGGGGAGGGGGTCCCCTTAGTCCACCTGTAAAGCGGAACATCTTTACTGTATATAGAAGTTGCTGCAGCAATAATTGCATTTATTATAGCCAAAAAAAAGAAATTTTCCCTGCAAGCTCTCTTTATTTTGAAACGCCTTGGAGAGCCAATCTGTATGATGAGGCCACAATGTAGTGCACTGGGAACAATATTAGATATTTTTTGGATAAATCCTTGTGTCTCTACCACAGACTTTGGATTTCTACTTCTGTAATGGGTGCGGAAAAATTGTTATTGGGTGTCGGTGGTACCTTTGTACCGTAACCCTATACAGGTACTTTTGCTGAAAGCAAGAATTGGCTTTGCTGTCCAAAATTGCAATTATATGCACCTGTCAAACAGTGTTAAATTTGCAGTAATGCACAGAACAATACAGCTTAAACTCGCAGTAATGCTCAGAACTATAGAACATCCGAACAGCCAAAGTTCAGCCAAAAGTCTTGCTTGGGCTGAACGTTTGCCTATCCCTAGTGGCCATCAGTGACACCAATCAGTGCCCATTAGTGATGCCAGTCAGTGCTGCCTTTCAGTGCCCATCAATGCAACCCATCAGTGCCACTTTGTCCCAGTGCTACTGATGTGAGCCCACAGGTAAGAAGGTGACACGGGATCCCCCAGGGTGTGAGATCTAAGGGCCAGTTGGTATTCTGCCAGGGACCCCCTTACAAGGGTTTGGGCTTAGCTGCGTGCTGACCCCAGGTCATGACCCCAAGGTTCACCCTGCTCACAAGGAGAGTACCAGAAGACACTGTCAGACATGGATGGATGGATGAAGCAAAAGAGAGCCATATAGAAAGCCAAGGTCAGGGCACTTCTCCAATTTAGCATATAGACAATTATCCTGTAGATGCTGTAGCACAGCTTTCACATGGAGACGATGGGTGAGTAAGTCTGGTGAGAAAATAAGAATAGCATCCAGATATACAATAACACAGACATTACAGAAGGTGGCGAAAGATCTCATTAACCAAATTTTGGAAGACAGCTGGGGCATAAGCCAAAGGGCATCACAAGATATTCATAACGTCCGTCCCTTGTGTTAAAGGTGATCTTCCACTCATCTCCCTCCTGGATTCTTATTAAATTGTAGGCCCCTCTATGATCCAATTTGGTAAAAACATGAGAACATCGCAGTCTGTCAAAGAGTTTGCAGAGAATATCTAAGAAAGACTGATATTGGGAAGGCAACAAGGGAGTTGTGGAGGTCTCAGCCAGAGGAATGAAGGGAGGTGGTAGTAACTTGGAAACACATTGTTGCTGACACTGAGGACCCCAATCCAATACTTGTCCAGAGTTCCAGTCAAGGTTCCAGTCAAGATGCAGGGAGTGTTTCTGCAACCATGGAAGACCCAGAATGATGGGACTGGAGGATTAAGGCAGAATTAGGAAAAATATTTCCTCACCATGCAAAACCGCAATACGTAATGCAATAGGAGGGGTTTTAAACCGGATGGGTCTCATTGGCAAGAAAGAGCCATCTACTACAGTAACTGAGAGGGGTAAAGCCAGGGCAATAAAGGAAATGCCCAACTCGGAAGCCAAAGACTGTTCAATGAAATTCCCTGCTGCTCCAGAGTCCATGTATGCAGAGAGTTGATAGGCATTTTGCGCCCATTGGATAGACATGGGTAGGGTGAAATGAGAGAAGCTGACAGAATTAAGGGACCGGTCTAAATCACCTCTCTCCGAGTGAACTAGACCCTGGAGTTTCCCGGATGAACTGGACAGGAGTTTAAAAGATGTCCTTTATCGCCACAATAAAGGCACAAGCCCAAACACATGCACCAGGCATGTTCCTCTGGAGTGAGGCGAGTTTGCCCAAGCTGCAAAAGTTCTTCCAATGTTTGAGAGTTTGAAGACGGAGAGGTTTCCACAAGTCTACCACAGGACTACCTGTGCTGGATGGCCAGCAGGGGGTTGACTGGTCCGCTCCAGGGTAATGCATTAAAAAAAGTACAGAAGCCCATCCTCCTCAAAACGACGTAGTGATGTCATCATGTCGTTTTGAGGAGGACGAGCTTCTTTACTTTGCCGGCCAGCAAGTTTTTTATGCGTTATACTTCTGTTTCTTTGTAAGTACATTACTTTTTAATTAATAAACCAGTAAGACGGTAATACACTATGGTCCTTATCCTTCCTTTCCCCGATACTTTAAACATATTACGGATCTTATGATACGCTGAAGGACCTTATGACTTGCCGAGTAGAATCCTGGGTGTTAGTATGCTTCATGGTGACTAATCTGCATACAAGCCAAAGGCCATGGCTGGGTTATAGCCGATTGGGCTTTTGTGCCTGTTTTTTGGTAAGCAGCATTTGATTACCGTGGTGGGGACTTTGTTTGTGATAATCACTGCGGCGTCACTCAACAGAGTCTGTTTGATTTTTGGACCTATTTACAGCTGATGGACTTTTTTGAGTTGTTATTCAATTAACTGCCTAACATTGGTGTGTGTTTGGGACATATTATATCTGTTCATACATCTCTCACAGTGTCATCTTAAGGATTGACGTGGACTTTATATCATCATTATTATGTGGAATTTAAATAGAGAAGCACATGGGATGCTGGACAGGAAGAAGCAGGAAGGAAGGATATAAAAGGCAACAGGTGAAGCCGGCGGCAACCATAGATGCTGAGTGCAGAAGAGCTGAACACAAGCTTGTGTAACCACAGGAACCAGCCGGCAACCACAGGAACCAACCATCCGACTGATGAGTAGTGATGAGCGGAATACGCCATATTCGATTTTGCGATATTTCACGAAAATATAGAAGAATATTCGCGAAATATTTGTTAATATCGAATATTCGTGATATTTTATCAAAAAAAAAATTTGCGAAATTTCGCTAATGCGAATGCGAAATTTCGCTAATGCGAATGCAAAATTGATTGCGAAATTCTCGTCAACACGCGAAAACGGAGATCATTTCCTGGATTACTAAACTAATATGCACTAAACACTAACTCTACTTACACAAACATATATGACTAAACTAAAGCTAATTTTTTTTTTTATTTTTTTTTTTTATACACAAAACACAGAAGGGCAGAGAAAGTGTTCGCGAATATTCGCATTACGAATATTCGCATTGCGAAAATTCGGCAACATAAAACGATCGCCTCAGCTACTCGGCCCAGGGTCTATAATCATACCAGAATGCTTTTAGACGTCGATGGAGATCACTAGGATGTGATCTGTTTTAAAAATAAATTAGAAAAAATACGAATGTTCGCAATATCGAATATTCACCGCGATATTCGATTTATTCGCGAATACTCGAATATGCAATATTCGTGAGCAACACTACTGATGAGCAGCACTTATCAGTGCTGCCCACCAGTGTCGCCTATTATTGCCCTCCAGTGACACCTATCATTGCCCATCAGTGCCCATCAGTGCTGCCTATCAGTGCTCATCAGTGCCGCCTGTCAGTGCCTCCTATCTGTTCCCATCAGTGCGGCATATTAGTGTCTCCTCGTTAGTGCCACCTAATCAGTGTCCTTCAGTGACGTCTCATCAGTGCCCATCAGTGCAACTTATCAGTGCCCATTAATGCTGCCTCATCAGTCCACAAGAGTGAAGGAGAAAAATTACGTATTTACAAGATTTACTGACAGAAACACAAATTTGTTTCAAAATGTTCGGCCTTTTTTTCTTATTTTAGTAAAAAAAAAAAAACAGCGGTAATTAAATACCCCCAAAAGAAAGCTCTATTTGTGTGAAAAAAGTTATAAGAATGTAATTAAGGTACAGTGTTGCAATTGTCATTCAAAATGTGACAGCTGAACATTGGCCTAGGCAGGAAGGGAGTAAAAGTGCCCAGTAGGCAAGTGGTTAAAAACAATATTTTTTTTAAAGTTTTTTTCTGCATTGGTACATGTGCTCCAGGGTAGTACCCCCATACCCTTTTTTGGGCAATAACTGTTTTCCTGTTCAGGTCCCATAGACTTCAATGGGGTTCATCGTTCATGTTCGAGAGTTCTGGCATGAACTGTACCGAGGAGTGTTTGGCCCATTTCTAATGGCTTCTAGGTTAACTCATCACAGAGAAGATCAGGGAATGAATCCTGGGGTAGTTTACCAATGTGCTGGGCTCCCGGGAGAAAATGTGAAAGCCAAGGAACTTCAGGAGGGTTCCGGCAGTAAGGGGGGGCAGCACATTTATCTTGCAGTAAAAGTCATCGGGTGACACTACAGCTTTTTGTATCACTACTACTGAAAAACCAAAGGTTGGCTGAAAACGTCAGTACCTGTTCTTGGCTACATCTGTGAAGTTGTTCAAATCATTTGCAGTCCTTTCAGTGTGATGATATATATGTACCTATTGCCAACAGCAAAAGGTTAAATTAAATTGGCCATAATTTCAATGCAATACCTAAGGTGTTCTTTTACATAAATACCAATCTTTATATTTTTCATTTTTCAAAATGCCCAATAATGTCATATTTATTGCTTTTCAATTTTTTTACAAGATGGGTACTTATACATATATACAATGGCCCAGATTCACATACAATTAGATTCGCGTAGAGTATCAGAAATACTCTACGCCGCCGTATTTCACCTGGCTCTACGTGGAATCCCGGTAGATTTTGTCCAGTAAACTACGGCGGCGTAGTGTATTTCTCCCGGCGCAAGCCATCTACGCGAGTAGGGGGCGTGAAGCATTTAAAATAGGCGCGTTCCCGCGGCGATCGAACTGCGCATGCTCCGTTCAGAAATTTCCCGCCGTGCATTGCGCGAAATCACGTTGTTACGTCATTTTTTTTTTAGTAGCGTCGTTTACGGACATTCCTATTCCCGAACGAGTTACGTAAAAAAAAAAAAAAAAAATTAAATTCGACGCGGGAACGACGACCATACTTAACATGGGCTACGCACCGTTAGACCAGCAAATAGCTGGTCTAACAGTACGTAGCAAAAAAATTACGTAAGCGATTGCGAAGGCCGCTCGTATATTCGTGGATCGCCGTAAAAAGTCATTTGCATATCCCGACGCTGAAAACGACGCAGACTCCTCCCAGCGGCCGCAAAAAGTTTGCAGCGTAGATCCGAAGGCTTACGAAGACGTAAGCCTCTCGGATCGAAGCCCGAAGCCGCTGTATCATGGTTTGAGGACTAGTGATAGGGTGCGCGAAATTTGAAATTACTCCTGTCTAACACCAGTTAGACAGGTGTAATCGCTCTGTGAATCTGGGCCAATGTTTATAACTATTATTAAAAAAAGTATAACCATTACAGTGTTTAATTGAAAGAAAGTATTTTTTATATATATATATATATATATATATATATATATATATATATACCGTATATACAGTATTTACTGAATTATTTTAACTATGAGATGGATGAATTGACCTTAATTGTTTTGCTTCTGCTTGTTGTGTCTGTGAACAATCAAGTGCACTGGGAGCTTTCTGTTGTCCTGAGATGCCCTTTTCTACAGTTTTTCTGTCTACCATTTTCCTGGCTACAGTGAAACAGTAATTCATTAAAAATATAAATTATTGTTTGTAAAGGTCATTTATTTAAAAATAAATATTTTACATAACGTATTTATTTATGTTTAATATTTTTTCTGAGTCTGGGCAATTGAAAGTATTTAAGTAGGCTGCTTAACCCCGTGGCACCGGCTGTACACATATATGTGGCCTCTCGGCGGGTAGGCCTTGACGCCAAGGGATCGGTAAGCCACCTGATGCATACTTGTGATCGGGACCTTTCCAATCATGTGACCACTGTGACAGCCAAATCACATGTCTCACATGACTTTTAAAGAGCTGGGAGGCGGTCAGCAGAGAGGGGTTAAATAACTCAACAAAATAACTACTAAATAACTACTAAAGTAATGGTATTTATTGAGTAAACATATTGTTTGCTGCTGTATTTTTAGTAGCAAGGAATTTTTCATTTTTTTTTTTAAGCATCATTAAAATCACTGCTCTAGGAGCCGTGATTTTATTGATGTTTAAATAAAAAATAAAAAATAAAAATGCCTTTAAATATTGTACCTGCTGGGTGTCTATACCTGTGATAACATCTTTAAATAGCACAATCACCTGCCTGCCAGTAAATTAGGAAGAACTGATCTATCTAAGCTATACAGTGTATAAATATATGTACAACTCCTAGGGATGTATATATATTCTCTACACACTGTAAATTAAGCTAAACTGACTAGCCTGCCTGCCTGCTCTATCTATCTATCTAAAAAGACTATCTCTCTGTCTCTCTGACTGCTTTCATTAACCTCCCTGGCGGTCTTCACGTGTGTGGCACGGGGTGAGATTTTCAAGCTACGATCGGTAACCCCGTGCCACACACGCGTTTACCTCGCTGGATGCAGAAAAAAGTTTTCTTACCTTTTCTCTGCGATCCAGCGATGAATCCCCTCAGTACTCGGCGGCCGGATGTCCGCCTGATTCTGTGTGTTCCGCCGATTCCCTTCCCTGCGAGCGTCGCGACGTAGGGGGGGGAACGGCGCCAAATTCAAAAATGTAAACAAACACATTACATACAGTACACTGTAATCTTATAGATTACAGTACTGTATGTAAAAAATACACACCCCCCATGTCCCTAGTGGTCTGCCCTGTACACTACATGTCCTTTTATATAATAAAAACTGTTCTTTCTCCCTGCAAACTGTAGATTGCCCATAGCAACCAAAAGTGTCCCTTTATGGCAAAAATTGTATTAGAGCAGCTAAAAAACTGCGATAATAAATCAGAATCACTTGCAGAATTTAGCGATAGCGATTTATGGGGAAATTCGTCATAAAAAAAAAAAAAAATGACAGCAAAAATTCTGCAACTGAGCAAATTTCAGTGATTTTGATTTGATTACATTATTGAATAATTTTTACTATAATTATATTATCATTTGTGATCATTTTTTATAATTATTTATTATATTATAATTTTTAATTAAAAAAAAAATCATACCCGGGATGCCTATTAGACTCTTGTTTGGATAGATTTAAGTGAGTCATTCCTAAGAATTACAAGCCTACAGTATAAAACGCCAAATTCCCTTGCAAATAATGGTACCGCTTTTAGCACCTAAAATCTTAAAGAATCATACCGCCAGGGAGGTTAACAAGCCGGAACACACTACACGAGGCCGCCCAGCAGGCGGCCTTATATAGTGTGGGGCGTGTGCTAAAGCCCTGAGCCATAATTGGCCAAAGCCACCCAGGCTTTGGCCAATTATGGATCTTCGTTTTTTGCACGCTGTGATTGGCCAAGCATGCGGGACATACAGCATGCTTGTCCAATCATCAGCGTGCAATGCCGCAGTGAATTATGGGCCGTTTTGCGTCACTTGAATTTGGCACGAACGACCGCTTTTGTTCGAACATACGAACAGACAATGTTCGAGTCGAATATATGTTCATATCGAACGCGAAGCTCATCCCTAGTAAGTACTGACAGAACACTCAGAAGGTACATGTGCTACCCATTTGTTCTGGTGAACCCATAAGTGGAGACCCTGTTAGTCAGGAATTGGCATGAATTTAGTTAGTGGTTCAAATGAGCAGACCTTTTGCTTATGCAATGGACTTTCTGCATTGACAGGGGCGTATCTAGGGTATGGCAGCCATGGAAAGTGCCATGGGCACCATTTGGAGGGGGCAGCAAAAAGCCACCCCCCTGCATGAAAAAAACCCCACCCATCCTTCTGCGGCCGCCTCTCGCACTAATGTAGCTCATGGCACCGGCACAGCAATTGCTAATATTTCTCCTTCTGCCTGGGGAGGGGAGTGACAGGTGCACCCAAGATGGCCGATGAATGGCCAGACCGGATCCACATAGGGTAGTGCAACAGTGGTGGAGGCTATTGATTGGCACATTGGCTGCGTTTTGATGGTCACAGCGACTGCCTTTGATGGGCACAGCAGCTGCCTTTGATGGGCACAGCGGCTGCCTTTGTTTTTTTTCAGTTTGTTTGCGCCCCCTCAAAAAATTTCAGCACCAGCAGCCAGTGGTCCCCAGTGTCCTTTTCTGTCTCCACGATGTCCCTGGTTATCTGAAAGGTGGGTTTAAAATGTTTTGACAAGGGCGCAGTTTCAGTGCTTGCCATAGGCGCCATTTTCACTAGATACGCCTCTGTGCATTGAAACTATTTGCTTGCTTCCTTGCTAAATACAAGCTGTGGGCAACTCCTGGGTGTCTCTGTGTCATGCATGGTTTACTAGTGCCAATACCATTAAAGCCTATTCCCTTAAAACTTGGTGCTAAGATGCAAATAATGCCTTAAAGAGAGACAAATATTGTTGAGACTTGTATAATGAAGCTTGTAGAAAACCTTTTATTGACAAATGCCAGACTAATAAGCTACTGCAAGTGGTAAAAACAGTCCAATAGTTGTCACAACTGACTGAAGCCCACCAGACAACAGCAAGCGAACCTGTCTCTACAGCAGCAGATACAGGTCCTGCCAGAGAGGCCAATGTCGGTATAGGGGCTGATATCTACACCTTGACACCTGGAAATGGTCCCTGGAAGATTATGTCAAAGCTTACCTTTGTGAAATTTGTGGAATGTGCCAATAGCTATATGAGGAGCAGTGCACTGATGTGCTTACCCTTTTTTTTAAAATAATAATTATTGCCATTATTATTTCAGTGCTAACACCTTTTTTTAACAGGGAGCCCCAAAAGGCCTACTTTGACTTAGTATCTTAAGGTGCCAAGGATTACACAAAACTCAGAGACAAATTCTCTTCAGTGAAGCATAACCTGTCCCCACCAAAGAACTGTACTTTTTTTTTCTCTACCAGCTCATTTCCTACAGAAATTACCCTTATTATCTATTGACCCTTCCTCTTAGATTGTAAGCTTTAATGAGCAAGGCCCTTTGATTCCTCCGATATTGGATTGTATTGTAACTGTACTGTCTGTACTGTACCCCCATGTTGTAAAGCACTGCACAAACTGTTGGTGCTATAAAATTCATGTATAAAAATAATATTAATTCAGAGCTAGGCTAGAGGTTACCATAGTCATATGTGTTCACCTAGAAATTTGAACCTGAAAAGCCCATGAATTCTCAGATGTATGTTTTGCTCCACTTTACAAACACATAGGCCCGGATTCACAAAACACTTACACCGACGTATCTCCAGATATACCGCGTAAGTACAAATATGCGCCGTTGTATCTGTGCGCCGAACCCACAAACTAAGATACGCCTAAAAACAAACTTCATCCCACCGACGTAACTTGCCTACACCGGCGTAGAGTGGGCGCATATTTACGCTGGACGCATCTGGCGCTTCCATTGATTTTCTATTCAAATATGCAAATAAGGGAGATACACCGATTCACAAACGTACTTACTTTATTTACGTGGTTTGCGTAAGTTTTACGTTTAGCGTAAAGTTATTCCCCATAGATGAGGCGCAATCCATGCAAAGTTATGGACTAGGGAACACAAGCCTCCGTATTGTACGTTGGACGTCTGTGAGAATGGGTCTGGCTGGGCGTAGGTTACGTTCACGGCGTACACAGTGATCCGGCGTATCTTAGGCAGTTGTTCCGACGTGGTTGTACGCATGCGCACAGGGTTATGTCCATGTCCCGACACATGCGCAGTTCATTTTAAGTACTTGTCTGGTGCCCGGCCCATCATTTGCATGGGCTCACGCTTCATTAACATGGATCACGCCCACTTCCACCTACTTCCACTTACGCCGGCTTACGCCTACGAATTATACGCTACGCAGAGTGCAGAGTTGGGAGCATTTGCTTTGTGAATTCCATGCTTGCCTCTCCGGGCTGCGCCGGCGTAGTGTAAAAGAGATATGCTACGGCGGCATAAATATGCGCCGATGTCTGTGAATCCGGGCCATAGTTGCCACAGTAGGTGCTTCACCCTGGTCACATCGTGGTGTGAGTTCTTTGCAAACATTACATCAGAACATTACTTTCAGCACACAAACCTCGAAAGTTTGGAGTCCTTTGTGGAGTGACATACTGCTACTGAGAATTATAATATTTTTTTTATTGAAATCACTTAAAAATTTGGTAACATGATTTAAAATCTATACTTTAAAATACAACTATTATAGTGCCTTAGTCACATATTTCATCCCTTCAAGCTGCTTCTAGCATTTCTACATATCACATATCACACTATTTACTAACTGCTAAATGCAACAGCAAGTACTCCATACTCCTTCTACTTGACCTCCCTGCTGCCTTTGATACCGTTGACCACCCCCTCCTTCTCAATAAACTCCATTCCCTTGGCCTCCAAGATTCTGCTCTATCCTGGTTCTCTGCCTATCTATCACAGCGCCCCTTCAGTGTTACCTACAACTCTGTCTCCTCCTCTCCATTGCCCCTTTCTGTGGGGGTCCCTCAAGGCTCTGTTCTTGGACCACTTCTCTTCTCTATCTACACCTGCTCCCTTGGTCACTTGATAACCGCCCATGGCTTTCAATACCACCTATACGCTGATGAAACCTAAATCTATCTGTCTACTCCTCACCTCACTCCTACAGTCTCCTCTCGCATTACTAACTTACTAACTGACATCTCAGCATGGATGTCGCACCACCTACTTAAACTAAATCTCTCTAAAAGTGAGTTACTAATATTTCCCCCTGCCCGTGCCCCCCTCCATGACTTTTCCATCAAAATCGACAATGCAACCATCAGTCCCTCCCCTCACGCCAGGGTACTAGGTGTAATCCTAGACTCTTACTTGTCATTTCAGCCTCAAGTCCAATCGTTGTCAAAAGTTTGTAGAATTCACCTCCGTAAAATCTCTAAAATTCGCCCCATTTTAACAAATGAAACCACCAAACTCCTCATTCACTCCCTTGTTATCTCTCGCCTTGACTATTGCAACTCCCTTCTTATTGGCCTGCCTCTCTATAGGCTATCCCCCCTTCAGTCTATCATGAATGCTGCTGCCAGACTTATCCACCTTACCAACCGGTCAGTGTCTGCCAAACCTCTTCTCCAATCCCTGCACTGGCTCTCTATCACCCAGCGAATTAAATTCAAAATACTAACCACAACCTACAAAGCCATCCACAACTCTGCCCCAAGCTACATCACCAATCTTGTCTCTAAACATATCCCAAACCGTCCTCTCTGCTCTTCTCAAGACCTCCTACTGTCAAGCTCTCTTGTCTCCTCCTCCCATGCTTGTCTCCAGGATTTCTACAGAGCCTCTCCCATCTTCTGGAACTCACTACCTCAACCTGTCCGGCTATCCCCTACTCTTGCTATCTTCAGGCGATCCCTGAAAACTCACCTCTTCAGGGAAGCCTATCACGTTTCCAACTAATCTTTTACCACTTCCATCAGCTCATTCCCCAGTTACAACCATTTGTACCCCCTGCCCCACCCTATTAGATTGTAAGCTCTTCTGAGCAGGGCCCTCTTAATCCACTTGTATTTTATTGTATTGTAACTGTATTGTCTCCCTTTTATATTGTAAAGCACTGTGTAAACTGTTGGCGCTATATAAATCCGGTATAATAATAATAATAATAATTCCTGTATTCCAAAGATTTACATATTATCTTTTTTAGTTAGGTGATAGACTGGGAATACTTTGCTCTCAACACATTTCTGGAATGTACTTAACTACTTCAGGAGAGTGATTAAGGTTAATTCTTGGTTACACATAGACAAAGATTACATAAATACATAGGTACAAAACCCCAATACATCCTTCTGTTTGTGTATTCAAAAACAATGCTGTACAAACTACAAATACATACTGCAATAATTGCAAGCTCTGGACAGCAGAGTTGCTAAAAAAATCTCTGAGGCGAGTGCAGGGGCAGAGGTGAGAGGACCATGGACTTGTACCATTCTAAGGTAATGTATAAGGAATTCTATTTACATAATTTATGCTGTATCCCTACATACAGATCTTAAAAATTCCCAAAATTGGATAAGTTCATACATTTGTCTTTATCTTGCACTGCTTTAAATGACTATTCAGATATTTGCCCCTCCCTATCCGTATGCATTAGGGCATAATTTATCCAAGGGTAAATCATATAATCAAATATTATTGTTTGTGTCCTATTCACACTTACAATAAAAGAGTACAATAGTGTCCTAGTGTCCACTCTCCCAAGCACTGGGGGTGTGCTCGATGATGTGTACAACAGATGTTTAAAAAATTGACAGCAGGGAGTTGGCCAATCACTGTCAATTCCTGGGTAAGAGCTTTCTCGGGTGAGTTTTGCTCAGCTTTAAAGTGACAGCCTGAGTCCTGGTACTGACATTACCCCCCTCCCCCCGACTTTAATACAAGACAGGATTTTGCTCACTTTGGAAATCAATCCTTTGCATTGCATGTTGTTATTAAGTTTAAGATCTACCAGGACACCAAGATCCTTTTCCACCATTGATTCCCCCCAGGTGTACTCCCCCTAGTATGTATGATGCATGCATATTTTTAGCCCCATGTGCACGACTTTACATTTATCAATATTAAGCCTCATTTGCCACATAGTTGCCCAACTAAACAGTGAATTGGAGAAATCCTGTAAGGATGTTATTTCACTGCATAGCTTGGTGTCATCTTCAAAGACTGAAATGGTACTTTTAATTCCAGACCCAATATCATTTATAAACATATTAAAAAGAAAGGTTTCTCCAACACACACATCCCTGTTCTAAAGCTCTATTTGTCTTGGGTACAACGTTGCACGATGCAAATGTCAGTCAAAGTGACGCAGTGCCGTATCACAAAAAATGGCCCCTTTTTAGCAGCCAAATCTTCCAGGGCTGAAGTGGTTTTACTTTTTTGGAAATATATTTTGCAGTGTGTTCACATACAGTCATTTTGAAGAATTGTCTGTTCTGTGTTATTTGATGCCAATTTTCCCTCACATTCTAAGACTTGGAGAGACTTCCTCATCCTTGGAAAATTTGCTCTTTTAAAGTTAAAGGGTTAGTAAAGCTTATTTTTTTTTTAAATAACAAATATGAAACATGTCATATTTACCTTCACTGAGCAGTTCGTTTTGCACAGCGTGGTCCCGATCCTCGTCTTCTGGGGTCCCTCGGCGGCTGTCTCGGCTCCTCCCCACAAGAGCTAACCCCCTTCTGGGAAGCGTGCTCCCAAGGGGGTTAGCTTGCCAAGTGTATCACTCGGCCCCGCCCCCCAGCATGCCGCGTCATTGATTTGATTGACAACAGCGGGAGCTAATGGCTGCGCTGCTACCAATCTCCAATGAAGAGCCGAGAATACCGGGCCAAGAAGCCAGCGTGTTCAAAATGCGGGACTTTCGAGGGCTCAGGTAAGTAAGGCCCCTTTTCACACAGGGCAGTGGAGGTACAGTGGCGGTATAGTGCCGCTAAAAATAGCGGCGCTATACCGTCGGTATTGCTGCGGGATTCGGCCGTTATCGGTGCAGTATTAACCCCCACTAGCGGCCGAAAAAGGGTTAATACTGCCCGCAATGCGCCTCTGTAGTTTCCCATTGTTTTAAATGGAAAGAAGCGGTGAAGGAGCGGTATACACACCGCTCCTCTCACCGCTCCAAAGATGCTGCTTGCAGGAGATTTTTTTCAGGCGGTATTTAGACGCTATTTTTAGCGCTATACCGTCTGAAAAACTCCTCAGTGTGAAAGGGGCCTAAACGAGGGGGGGGGGGGGGCTGGGGGGCTTGTAAGCATCGGATGTTTTTTTCACCTTAATGCATAGGATGCATTAAGATGAAAAAACGCAAAGCTTTACATTAAGTGTTTTTATCTTTCTAGGATGTGCTTGTTGAAATTATGAATTATTAAATGAAATTATGTTATGGTCACTGCTATCTTTATGTTCTTTTATATGAAAATTAGTAATACGTTCTGAATGGTTTCAGGCCGCGTACACACGATCGGTCCAACCCGATGAGAATGGTCCGACGGACCGTTTTCATCGGGTCACCGCTGAAGTGGCCTGATGGTCTGATGTGCGTACACACCATCAGTCCAAAAACTGATCATGTCAGAACGCGGTGACGTAAAACACAACGACGTGCTGAAAAAAGTTTAATGCTTCCAAGCATGCGTCAACTTGATTCTGAGCATGCGTGGGTTTTTGAATCGATGCTTTTGTGTACTAACCATCGGTTTGGACCGATGGTCAGGCGTACATCAGTCCGATTTAAAAGCAAGTTTTCAAACTTTGGTCCGAAGGACGACGGACCGATGGGCCATACACACAGTCGGTTTGGACCGATGAAACGGGACTTCAATCCATTTTCATCGGTTTGGATCGATCGAGTGTACGCAGCCTAAGATTTCCAGGTCCAGCAGAACATTACGTCTAGTTGGGGACTCTATAAACGGTACCAAAAATTGTCTTGTAATACTGTAGATTTATACATTTTTGCCCTTTAACTTTTCCAGCAGTGTCATTACTCCAGTCAATCTCCTGAGAAGTTAAAATCCCCCATTATTATCACTGTCTCAGCCCTTGCAGCTCTTTCTATCTGTGCAAGGAGCCCAGTCTCCACCTCCTCATTTACACTGGGTGGCCGTGGCCCTTCAACAAACTCCAATTAATAACTTTGTAGTACGCATACCCATATGGCATTCCACCCATAATGCTTCAGCCTCATTACACTGTTCATCAAATAGGTCCTGTTTACACTCTTTTTGAGATTACTTCTCACATAGAGACAAACACCACCACCTTTCCCTTTCACCCTGTCTTTCGCAAAGAGAGCAATACCAATTAAATCATAGTTAACCACTTCCCTACGGCCGTACGACTATATGCGGCCGCAGGGTGGTTCTAAATCTCCGGGCCGCCGTGTTTTCACGGCAGCCCCTTTCTTTGTTCCCAGCGCGCGCTCCAGAGCGCGCAGCGGGGAACTTGTGTACTGGCCGTGTCCCTTGGACACAGCCAATCACAGATCGCCGCGAACGGCCAATCAGAGTGGCTGTTTGCAATGCGATCTGTGCGTCGAATGAGAGATGATCTCATATGTAAACATATGAGATCATTTCTCATTGCTGCCTCTCACAATGACAGCGTCCTGTCACTGGAGAGAGCAGACCGATCTGTGTCTCTTGTACATAGGGACACAGATCGGTCACCCCCCAGTCACCCCCCCTCCCCCCACAGTTAGAACACAATGCAGGATACACATTAACCCCTTCCTCACCCCCTAGTGTTAACCCCTTCCCTGCCAGTCACATTTATACAGTAATTAGTGCATATTTATAGCACTGATTGCAGTATAAATGTGAATGGTGCCAAAAATGTGTCAAAAGTGTCCGATGTGTCCGACATGATGTCGCAGTCACAATAAAAATCGCAGATCGCCGCCATTACTAGTAAAAAAATAAATAATAAAAAATAATAATTCTGTCCCTTATTTTGTAGGCGCTATAACTTTTGCGCAAACCAGTCGCTTATTGCGATTTTTTTTCAAAATTGTCGTCCTTTTTTGTTTATAGCGCAAAAAATAAAAACCGCAGACGTGACCAAATACCACCAAAAGAAAGCTCTATTTGTGGGGAAAAAAGGACGCCAATTTTGTTTGGGAGCCATATTGCACGACCGCGCAATTGTCAGTTAAAGCGACGCAGTGCCGCAAGCTGAAATTTCACCTGGTCAGGAAGGGGGTATACATGCCCAGTAAGGAAGTGGTTAATGATAGTTTAAGCTATTTATTGACAGACTTCTGGCATTGGTGAATAAACACTTTATTACGTTTTTTATATTACATTTTATTACGTTGTCACATTTTGTACATGTATTTTGCATATTTTGCATATTTAATGTTTTAGTACAATGGTTGTTTGTAACATGAAAACCTTCTTCTCACTTGCCATAGCCCTCCCCCATCTTTCCCTATTCCACCCAATGGACTGACCCCTGTCTGACCTGTCCGTCCCATTATAATAGAATTCACCCTCCCCCTTAATCTTAGTTTAAATACTCCATTAACTTGGCCATAAACCTCTTCTCCAGCACAGCAGACCCCCTTCCATTTAGGTGCAGACCATTATTAGCATAAAGGTTGTACCACAATGAAAAGTAGGCCCAGTGCTCTAGAAACCCAACTACATTCAGTTCTCTAATCTCCCCTGTCTTTACTGTGTTGCACATGGTACAGGCAATATTTCGGAGAATATCATCTTGGAGCTTCTTTCTTTCAACTTGCAGGCACGTTCTTTAAATTGATTCTTCAGGAGCCTCCACCTTCCATGTATTCTGTCACTGTTTTCAACATGTACCAAGACAGCTGGGTCATTCCCAGTCCCTCACAGTAATTTATTAAACCCAGTCCACCACATGCTGAGCCCTGGCACCAGGGAGACAGCAAAATATTCAGTTGAGGCAATCCTGGCGATAAATTATTCTATTAGTCCTTCTGATTATAGAATCTCTTATTACCAACAACTGTCTAGGCCTTCCTGCAGTACCCTCACCACCCCACTACTGTATATGGGCTGCTCTACTAGCTGATAGGGGTAAAACTCTTTGTTGAGAAGATGTAGTGCCAAAAAAGAGATCAATGGAAAAGCTGTAACTGTGATAAGTTGGTAAAGTGTCATACGACCCTTTAAAAAATAGGGTGTCCAGCAGTGGCGGCTGGTGCTCAAAATTTTTGGGGGGGCGCAAACTAAAAAATTTGGGGAAAATAAAAAACATCAATTGCAGCCTCACTGTGCCATCAAATGCAGCCACTGTGCCCATCAAACGCACCCATTGTCCCCATCAAACGCAGCTACTGTGCCCATCAAACGCAGCCACTGTGCCCATCAATTGCCACCACTGTGCCATCAAACACCGCCACTGTGCCCCATCAAACACAGCCACTGTGCCCATCAAACACAGCCACTGTGCCCTTCAAACGCAGCCACTGTGCCCATCTAACGCAGCCACTTTGCCCATCAAACACAGCCACTGTGCCCATCAAACAAAGTCACTGTGCCCATCAAACACAGCCACTGTGCCCATCAAACACAGCCACTGTGCCCATCAAACGCAGCCACTTGTGCCCATCAAACACAGCCACTGTGCCCATCAAACACAGACAATGTGCCCATCAATTGCCACCACTGTGCCATCAAACACCGCCACTGTGCCCCATCAAACGCAGCCACTTTGCCCATCAAACACAGCCACTGTGCCCATCAAAAACAGCCACTGTGCCCATTAAACACAGCCACTTGTGCCCATCAAACACAGCCATTTGTGCCCATCAAACACAGCCACTGTACCCATCAAACACAGCCACTGTGCCCATCAAACACAACCACTGTGCCCATCAATTGCCACCACTGTGCGCCATCAAACACCGCCACTGTGCTCCATCAAACACAGCCAGTTGTGCCCATCAAACACAGCCACTGTGCCCATCAAACACAGCCACTTGTGCCCCATCAAATGCAGCCACAGTGCAAGTCAATTACAGCCTCATAATGCCCCAGCCATGTTCATTGCAGGGACTTGCAGGGTAGTTGTGGTGCACTCTATTCATGGTGAAATTCCATTTAATTTTTTGCCATTGAACATCACTTAGTGGCTGCATCTCTTTTCAGGTGGGGTGGTCAGGGGTGGTAAAATTTCAGCTCAACTGTATGCTTGTACTGCCCCTCCCAGCTGTGTAAATGAGCCCCTGCTGAACAGGTAAAAGAGATATAAAGTAATCTGGAATGGAAAGGGTGTGTCAAGCAGTGATTGGAATGGTCAGATCTGACACAAAGGGTGCAGGATATGAGAGTAAGGAAGATATATGTGAGGGAGAGAAAACAGCAGAAAGTGAAGGAGGGGGAGAGGGGGGGGGGTCAGTGTGACAAGTGTGACAGGGAAGAACTACACACTTGCAGTACAGGAGAGAGGAGGATTAAAGTTGGAGGTGAAAGATGTTGCTGTAGCAAAACAATAAAATAAATATTAAAGGGCCCAGAGGTCCCCAGATGGCAACCCCCCCTTTTTTTTTTTAAATATATATTTTCAGCCCATTCATTTGAATGGGCTGCCATGCCTGCGTTTCCTGCAAAGAAAATCACATTTCTCATTTAATAGGCTGCGCACACGGCACACCTATGTCCATCAAGCAATGAAATACAGCACTGTCTGTCCATTCTGCTGTCTGCTGTGACTTATCTGCAGTTCCTGCACTGTCAAACTTGCTGCATTTTTAGACGTTTAGGTCACGCCTTTAAAAACACAGTGCGTTTGTGTGTGCAAGAACTGCAGGTAAGTAGCATGGTGCAACAGCAGAATAGATTTCAAGGCAACTGTATTTTTAAAATGCTGAATGCACCTTTTTTCTGCAGGAAACAAAGGCATGGCAGCCCATTCAAATCAATGGGCTGCTGTGCCTGCACAAATGAGGGCCGCCAAAACACATACATGTGAACCAGCCAGGCCCAAAATAATTAGGAGGGGGGCCCAAAAAAAATGTTTGCCCAGGGCCCAAACCATATTAAAGACGGCCCTGCACCTAGGACCTTGGCATGCAGTGATGGGCTTATAATTGTGTCATCGATTTTGACAGAGAGATCAAAAGGAAGAGGCACGAGGGGGAGGAAAAGTTTGGTTTTGGATAGTGTTTGAGGAAGTGGTGTGACATCCAGACTGATATATTTGATAGTAAATTAGTTATACTAAAGGAATGAGTTTAGGGGTAGAGAAATAGATTTGGGTGTCGTCAGTGTAGAAGTGGTATTGAAAATAGGAGAGGTCTAAGAACAGAACCTTGGGGGACCCCAACAGAGAAAGGACTTCCAACAAAAGGATGTCAGAGCTTTTGTTTCCTATTCAGATTCAGTAGGTGACAGAGTTCTTGCAGAAAAATCAAGAGATGTCTTCAGAATTACATGGCCCCAACAAAATTTACCATGATATCATGACTAAGCTCTCTCTAAATGTAAATCTAAGACCCTATCAGATACTTGAGGCAAAAAAATGTTAGTCCTTGCAACAGAAAATGGTCCCATAGATAGGCCCAGTAGAAGTCCTAGTCGGACGAAACACGTAGGTCTTAGTACGCTACTTCCTATATTGCTTTTATCCTTCATTTTCAATTTGTGATCACTTGTCAATGTTTTTGTTGGTTTTATTATAATAAAACCTTTCTTACCATTTTGACCTGCACTATTGGAGCACCGTTTTTAGTTTTCCCCTTTCATGATTTGTTGGAGTAAGTTTTTGGAGCTGTTCCATCGTGCCTTGCTAACACCACTGGGGGTTCTTTCCATCCCTCAACACCCGTTGAAAGCAGGGTGGATACCCTGTGAGCTCTGGTCCATTTCACCTATCCAGGATACCATCCATCCAGGTGTCTTCAGTCGAGGACTGACGGGTCCTAACGGCCAAGTTTGTGGTTCCAACTAATCAGAGTCACCAGACAAGTTGAGCTGATCCATTTTGGGATTTCCCATGCCTTCACGATCTGCTGTCGCCAACAGGTAGATCCACCGGTTCTGGTAAGTGTATTCCATGTATTTCACATAGTCGGAAGAAATGTTTTCCCTGTGATGATCTACGTGGCTATATGGTTATTTTCTTCACCGTCAACCCACATGTTTTATTGATGGACATTCATTTGTTTTAAATTCTTCTTCTTTTTTGTGGACTTATTAACACATTCATTCATATTCATTTTTTGATTGTTTTGTATATATCTGTTTCACTGTTTCACATTCAGTGACTATATGTACCTAGTGAGACACTGAAGTCTCTCCACAATCATTAGAGCTACATTTATATTTATCACTTTTGCAATTTTTGTCACATTGTTGTGTAGCAGCATTTTTTTTTTAGACAAGCACAATATTTATTTATTTTTATATGCTCATCTCTAGGCCGGCATTGCAGCCTGAGGTTTTGCAAAGACCCAACTTGATGTTTATCCCATGTCCTGAGTGGATAAGTTAATAACTTCCCATCCGTCCTATAGCAAAATGACATCAGGGTGGGGGTTTCATCGTTGTGACTGGGCGTCATATGACGTCCTTCACAACCTGCTACTCCCTGGGGTGAGCAGCGTGGCGAATCGGTGGTGCAGTATGTCGCTCAGAGATGACGCATCTCTGATCAGTGTGACATAGGCTTTTTACCATCTGATCAGCAGTGTCTAATCACAGATGATCACAGTGTAAATAGGAAGTGCTTCTTATCGGCATTCCTCGATTCATAATAATCAGTTAATTGATTATTAGTGCAGTCCCATCAGCGATGCCTGCCAGTGCCCACCAGTGGTGGCAATCATGGCCCATTAGTGATGCTGATCAGTGCCCATTTCTGTCTGTGATGCTGGTCAGTGTCTCCTCATCAGTGCTGTCTCTCAGTGCCCATCAGTGATGCATATCAGTAACGCTTATCAGTGCTGCATATTAGTCCCTCCTTATAAGTGCCCATCAGTTCCCCTCAGTGCAGCTTCATAAGCACACATCAATGAAGGAGAAAAATTATGTATTTACTAAATTTTGTAACAGAGACTAAAAGATCAAAATGTTTGGTCTTTTTTAATTTGTTTAGAAAAAAATAAAAACTCAGTGGTGATTAAATACAACCAAAAGAAAGATCTACCTGTCTCCAAACAGTTATAAAAATTTCATTTGGGTACAGTATTGTGTAACTGTGCAATTGTCATTTAAAGTGCGACAGCGCTGAAAGCTGAAAATTGGCCTGGGCAGGAAAAGGGTGAAAGTGCCCTATATTATGGTAATAGAAAGTAAGTGGTTAATAGAAAGGTTGGCTAACACCAGATACATTACCACCACTCAATGGTCATGGCAGAGTACATTAACATACAGAGAAAAGGAAAAGACAGAATTTGTGACATCAGATGGACTGTACCAGTATGTGGTCCTCCTTTTCGGTTTGCATTGAGCCCCAGCCTCATCCAAAACAATGTAAAAAAAACAAAAGAGGGCGCACCAACCTTGCGCACTACCCAAGTGGTGTTTATTGAAATAAAAAAAAGAAGTAAATATACTCACAAACAATTAGATCACAATCCACAATGGACACAAAGCGACCAGGTCACCAGGACCGTGTCTAGCACACCTAAGAACCTTCCAGATGACTGACACAGTTTGAGGAAGGAAGGAAGGGGATCTCCCCTGGAAACGATCCCCTCAGGGGCTCAGAGGAAGAGGGGATCTCCCATCAAAATGTGTCAGCCATCTGGAAGGTCTTGGTGACCTGGTTTCTTTGTGTCCATTGTGGATTTTATGTTTTTATGATCTACTTGTTTGTGAGTATATATCCTTCTTTTTTATTTCAATAAACACCACGTGGGTAATGCGCAAGGTTGGGGCACAATCTTATTTATTTATTTTTTACTGTCCTATCATCCTAGACCACAAAACTTCCTCACTGTGCTATATTTTTTCTGCTGCACCATTGGCATGGTTATATCTTCTTAGTCCTCTCCATTAAATGATCATACATTTCTGCTTAAAGTAGAACTATAGGCAACATTTTTTTTATTAATTTTGCATAAAGTAAAGGAGGGTTATAGCCCCTGTCAGTTTATTTGTTACCATGCCTGTCTCATTGCAGAGATTCCCTTCACTTCCTGCCCCATAGTCAAACAGGAAGTGAGAGGAAATCTATGCAAATTAAAGGAATCCATTACTCTCCCAGGCCCTAAGAACTAGTGTCCCCACAAAAATCAGGGTGAGTCTTAAACAGAAAGGGGAGTGATATTGACAGGATGGGGTGGGTCATATTTAAATTAGGGGGTGCATGAGTTTAGTCAGGCCTAGGGCAGCACAAAACCTAAATACACTACTGGTCTGTCTGCTGTCTGTCCTGCACCAAAACACTGAGTACTTAACACTTTACTAGAACATATTGTACTCCCGAGGATGGCGCTATTTGTGGTAAAACATGTTGGGTTCATTTAGGGTTGCTTTTTGGATCTTGGTATTTAGGATGATGATACCAGTTTATAAAAAAACCTTCATGGATATGCCTGTGGGAATCGTTGAAACCAGGCACAAAGGGTTGGAGAGGACCCCAAAGGAGTTCTGTAAGGAGGAAGGGAATAAGGAAGTCACAGTCTCACTCTCTGTAAATAACTTTATTGTATGAAATAAAGTCTGTGTTGTTTATATAACTTGTGTTACCATTTCATACATTAAAGTTATTTACAGAGGGTGAGACTGCGGCTGATGTATTCCCTTCCTCCTTACAGAACTCTGTTGGGGTCCTCCCCAATCCTTTGTGCCAGTATCGTCAGTGTTTTAAGAGTTGAGGGGAATAGCACCACCAATCATAATCGGTGTGACAGTACCCCCGATTTGTAGATACAGTATTGTATAACATCTCAGGATTTTTTCAGGTGCTTTTTATGACTGTTTTAATCTTTGGAAACACAGTGGGATAAAAATTGCATGTGTTAACCACTTTAGCCCCGGACCATATTGCTGTCCAAAGACCAGAGCACTTTTTGTGATTCGGCACTGCGTCGCTTTAACTGACAATTGCGCGGTCGTGCGACGTGGCTCCCAAACAAAATTGGCGTCCTTTTTTTCCCACAAATAGAGCTTTCTTTTGGTGGTATTTGATCATCTCTGCGGTTTTTATAAACAAAAATAGAGTGACTATTTTGAAAAAAATGCAATATTTTTTACATTTTGCTATAATAAATATCCCCAAAAAAGATATAAAAAAACATTTTTTTCCCTCAGTTTAGGCCGATACGTATTCTTCTACATATTTTTCGTAAAAAAAAATCGCAATTAGCGTTTATTGATTGGTTTGCGCAAAATTTATAGCGTTTACAAAAAAGGGGGTAGTTTTATGGCATTTTTATTAATATTTTTTTTTTTTACTAGTAATGGCGGCGATCAGTGTTTTTTTTCGGTACTGCGATATTATGGCGGACACATCGGACACTTTTGACACATTTTTGGGACCATTGGCATTTTTATAGCGATCAATGCTATAAAAATGCATTGGATTACTATAAAAATGCCATTGGCAGTGAAGGGGTTAACACTAGGGGGCGGGGAAGGGGTTAAGTGTGTTCCTATTTGTGTTCTTACTGTGTGGGGGGGGTGAACTCACTAGGGGGAATCATTGATCTTCCGTTCATACATTGTATGAACGGAAGATCAGCGTTTCCCCCGCTGACAGGAACGAGTGCTGTGTGTTTACACGCACAGCTCTCGTTCCCCGCTCTGTAACGAACGAGCGCGCGCGCCCGGCGGCGATCGCGCCCACCGGGCACGCGCGCGGGACTCGGGGGCGAGCGGGGGGGCATGCGCGGGCCGCCGGCGGCGCGCACGCGCCCCCTAGTGGCCGCGAAAGTCCCGACGTAGGATGACGGGCTCTCGCGCAGGAGAGCCGACCTGCCGCCGTATAACTGCGGCGGCTGGTCGGCTAGTGGTTAATTGGAAGCAAAGATGATCCTGGCAAGCATAGCCAGATAGGAAGAGAAGGGAAGTTTTACTACCTAAAGAACTTATTTTGAATATATTCTCTACAAGTTTTGTATTGGATTATTTCCCCTTGTGCTTCATAACTTATACCATGAATTTATTTAGGGTTCCCACTTAAAATCCATAACAGACCCCTATTAAAGATAAGTGTCTAGTATGGATTTTTGGGGGATCCCATGCCTATTAAAAAAAAATATTTATGGGAATGCCTATGGGAATCTTTGGAACCACAGTGGGATGAAAATAGCATGTGTTAATTGGAAGGAAGATGATCCTGGCAAGTATAGCCAGATAGAAAGTCTTATTACCAGGGGCGGCCCATCCATTAAGAGTGCACAGGCGCCACCCCCCTCTTTCCATTGCCACCTCCCCTATCCATGCAGGACACCATATGCATGAATTACAATGGCAGGGGGGAGGGTTGAAGCACCTGAATCAAGCCAGAGGCTCTAGTAGGCTTAAAAATAGGGTGGGCTCTGGGTACGAACAGAGCCCACCCACATGTTTTACAACAGCAAATGAATATTCACTATTGTAACACCGATCCTCCTCTCGGCCAATCAGGAAGCAGGTTTTGAGACCCATCACCTGACCCATCATCACATAACATAACATTGTCCTATTAAATTACTGGAGACACAAAGCAATACAAGAGCAAGAGCGTGCTCACCTTCTTCAGTTACCCAATGCAGTGTCAAGGGTGTACTTCAGCACTGGCTTCTTTAGAGCTGTGCATGAAATTTGTGCAACAGGCCGTTCCTCTGTCACTGGGGCTGGAATACAATTATATCACACTGCCACAGACTAGTCTATTATTGACCTTTGCAAGCAGTCACAGGAAGAAGAGATAGTGCACTTCCTTAATAACAAAAAAGTATTGATGTTAGTTTTTTTTTTTTTTTTATCCAGAACATATAGCTGCTACAAAATTTCATTGTCCATTTGATGTGAAGATTTTGTAAGTAAGTGACACCTTATCTTGCCGATAAACAGACTGAAAAATATACAATATAGTCAACTGAATGACTAGTACAGTAAAACCTTGGTTTGAGAGCATTTTGCAAGACAAGCAAAATGTTTTAATACATTTTGCCTTGGTATACAAGCAAAGTGTTTATATAAGAGTAGCATCATGTCACAACTGAGTATAAAAAAAGAAGAGAGGAGCCTCTAAGTGTAGCAATATGGTTACATTTAAAGGAACACTAAAGGTTTGTTTTTTATTAGATCAATTGATTGATGTAAGCTAGAGCATGTAAATATCACTTACCTCGTTTTTCCTTTTGACCTCCAAAATACAGTAATCCAGGTTTGAAAATGCCATTTCCTGTCTCTCCTCTTCTTGCTTTCCACCAGCACCTGAGCCGTTTTGCACGGTGGAAAGCAGAATGTGCTCAACCCCTCCCTATGACTACAGCCCTGGGTGAAGATGCTCTCTTATCCCTCACAGGCATGGAGGCTAAGCCTAATGGGAACTGTAGTTCCCATTAGGCCGTGATGTAGCAAGAATGAATGCGCACCACAAACCAGGAAGTCAGTGAGAATAACGATCCAGGAGTGACGGAGGTGAATAAAACAGCTCGATTTCAACAGGTATCAAACTAGTTATAATGCAAAACATTACTTTTTACTTTATCAGCTACTGTCAGACTTTAATTTAAGAGGAAAATATTAAGAGGAAGACATTGCTTGTATACCTCTCTTCTCTTTTATACCTTGTAAACAAAATGCTTTGATATACAAGTGCTTTGGATTACAAGCATGTTTCTGGAACAAATTATGCTTGCAAACTGATGTGAATATGGATTTGGATACTCAGAGAAGTGTTAAAGGTACAACCAAAGGAGGGAGACACATGTAGTAATTAAGAAGATGTAGTAATTAATTATTCTGTTTCATTTAGATGGCAATGACTATAAACATGTTTACGGCTACCAAAATCAAAGGAGAAACAATCAATCAATGTAAATTCAAGAGGACTGTCATAGTATCTAATACACAGTACCTAAATGATGTAAATGACGCCATTATGACATCATACTGCTTATAATATTGTGAGTGCTATGTTCATATATAAAACATGCCTCTTGCCTGTCTCTAATTTTGCCATAAGACACCATATTTATTTACTTTTAGGGTGAAATAATGGCAACCAATTCTAACAGGATTAATAAAGAGGTTTTCAGCTTTCACAAGAATTAAACAGGAAAATGATGCTATAATGAAAAACACCAAGGTGTCAGCAAACTAAAATGTGTTGCAGCACAGTTTTAATTATAGTGAGTGTACGGCATTCATTAACACAGTAAAGGATCATAAATTTCATGTGCAATATGAAGTGATAATTTGCACTGTGTCACACGTATCTTCTCACTCTTGTCTGCCTTCTAGAATGTATCACATTCCCACAGAAAATGCTTACTTGCTTATGGCAGAAGTAAATGTGTGTGTGTAATATAGATATTGATATAGATATATATACCATAAATGCAAGTCTTCTTTGCTTCTCTACTAATCTTCATCATAACATAGGTACATGCAGGGCTTTTTTTCTCAGAGAATAGGTGCAGGAACTTCCCCCTTCTGAGTCACCCATTGTCTCTACCCCCTACCCACCTCTGAGCACCATCCCTTGTTTCCACCCCCCTACCCACCTCTGAGCACCGTCCCTTGTTTCCACTCCCTACCCACCTCCCAGTACCACCCCTTTTAGAGAATACATAACCAAGTATCAATTTTTGGTGCTAAATAATTTGTATGGAACTTGTTAATGATAACAAGAAAAACAGTAAAATAAAGCCCCGGCAGCCAACAACAATAGACCTCCCAGCAACAATAGATCCCCCACACAACAATAGACCTCCCAGCAACAATAGATCCCCCACACAACACTAGACTTCCCCAGCAACAATGGACTCCACCCCAGCAACAATAGATCACCTGCAACAACAAAAGACCTCACCCAAGCAACAAAAGATCTGCACACAAAACAATAGACTCCCCCCAGCAACAATGGACTCCACCCCAGAAACAGTAGATCCCACTCCAGCAACAATAGACCCCACACAATAATAGACCCAACCCCGGCAACAATAGCTCGTCCCCACAACAATAGACCCCCCATACAGCAATAATGGATAACCCACAACAAAATACCACACCCAGCAACATTAGACCCTCCCTGAAATAACAACAGATCCCCCAGCAGAGAGATGTGGCATAGTCCAGTATTATCAGTGTTTGCTGATGGCCCGGGCAGACTTAACTACTAGTCCCACCATATCTATGCCAATTCTTTCAAAAGGCACTTCAACTATTGATAAAGGTACCAGCGGACTGTGAAAATGGGGTGATGGCGCAGAATACTGACACTCACATGACTTAAAATATTCTTTGACATCTGCATGTTGCCCAGGCCAAAAGAATCAAGTAATTGTGTAGTAATTGTATAATTGTGTACTAATTGTGTAAAAAGCAGTAATTTGTTTAGTTTATTGCTTTGTAATATATAGCAAATAAATCATGCACCAAAAAGGGATATTTCATTTTGTAGGTTGAATATTCTGCTATTTTGTGCTATTTATTCCCAGTTTTAGTCTGAAAATCATCTATCCAGTATCCGTTAAGTGCTGGTCCATCAATTATAATTAGCTCTCACAAAAAGGTAGCATGTGTCTATTGTACAATAAATTGTAGCAACAGAAAACCCTGTATCAGCGCTGTGTACGGATCATCTAGACTGAAGAGCAAGTCAATTAAATTAATCTGCTAATGCTTTTCTAGTTTCATTCGATAACAGACTGTTAGTCTCCTTGGCAGCATGCATGTTCTCAAGGAAAGCACTTCAATTATATCTGGCAATTTCCATCCAAAATCTCAGAGCAAGAACCTATGGTAAAAATCCAAGCGTGGAATTGATGGGAATTCTATTGTGTCTTCTCATATTTCATAATGAATATAACAACGTTTTTTAAGCAAAAAGCACACACAATCGATTCAATGAAGCTGAAAAGAAAGCTGAAGACAAAAAAACAGCTGGGATGAAATATAAACAAACAAATTTTTATCAAATTAAGTATAATTTTTTTCAAAGAATCCTGCAGTTAGCATTCAGTGTAATAACACATAGGTTTTAATCAATTATACCATATGTGTAACAGAAAATGTTAATATTTTGTTTATTGCCATGAGAAGTGTGATTATCTACAGTAGTCTATGAAATGTTCTCATAGACGCAACATACTTGTTTGTCACTTGGCAGCAATTTGAACAGTTGTTATTGGAAACGATGACTGATTCAGGAACCTGTACAATAACACGCAAGATAGATAATAAATAATATTTCAAAAGCTGCAATTTTTTTTTTCTAAAATTAAAAGTTGCTTGCAAAAAAAGCAAATTTAA
Organism: Rana kukunoris; assembly: GCA_029574335.1. NCBI lineage: Eukaryota > Metazoa > Chordata > Amphibia > Anura > Ranidae > Rana > Rana kukunoris. The sequence continues at coordinate 224,793,868 of CM056053.1, read as the reverse complement.
AAATACATATTGCCAAAGTATGTTTTAGAAAGCTGTGTCAAACAAAATATGATTTATTAACATCAATTATCATTAATTATTATTATTTTTTTTTCTTTTGTTAAGGAGTCAGAAAATAAAAACAAGAGAAACTTACATAGTCTGTGTCATATGTGTTGCTTTATCTTGATGTAGCTCTTTATCATTTCAATACCTCCACGTCACAGTTGGACCCTCTTCATGGACAGCAGCAATAATAGTTACACCTGTAGGTTATACATACAGACAGGTATTTTTAGAAATATGTAATGCATGTGCCCTAAAGATATAATAATCAAATTTGTTTTCTTATCCAGATGTGCCCAGTGCAATATGGTTGTATTTTCCCTTCTATCTATGTATACACAAATTCTTGTTTCTCCCCTATCCTCTATTTCTTATCTCTATTTTGTATTTTAGAGTGATATTTTAACTTTATATTCTGTAACTCAAGATGCCCTCCACCCCATTCTCTGAATATACATATTTTAAGTAAGTACTCTCTCCTTTTATTCTTGTTTACTAATAAAGTGGATGTAAACCCACTCTCATCCTTTCTAAACTACTGCCATAGTGTTGATCTATAGGAATATAGATGCCTCCTGCATGTATCCTTACCTGTCAAATGTTTCCCCTCTGTCTGTTATAAGAACTGAAAAACTGCAGATTCTGCGGGTGGATCTGTTGTCTGGAGCTCGGTGGGTGGAGTCGTGATGTCAGTAGACTCCCCGCCCTCCTCTACACTCCCCTTGTCAACATGAATTTTTCCTGTGTATTCCTTACACTAAATTCTACTATGATCACTAAGATCCAGTCAAAATCCAGAAAAGTAACCACATGACTTCAGAAAAGGAGTGGGGGTGGGAATTAAAAAATAATGCCTGTCTCCAGGCTAGTGCATGAGATATGTAAATAACCTGTCACTCACAGCAAGGGGGTGGAATGGACTAAGGTTTTTCTCTGTAAGTCTGTTTTATTTCACTGAACAATAATAGAGGTTTGCTCAGAGCTGGATTAACTCGGTGTGGCAAGACTGGGCACAGATGATAGGAAATCTTATACTCTACATCGTGACATCAAAAAAAAAAAAAAATTGGGTTTACATCCACTTTAAAGCGGATGGTTCAGCAAAAAAACAATATTAAAAGCCATCAGCAACAAATACTGCAGCTGCTGACTTTTAATATTAGGACACTTACCTGTCCTGGAGTCCAGCGGAGTCCGCAGCAGAGGACGAGCGATCGCTCGTCACCCTGCTGCTCCCCCCTCCATCCACGGTGAGGGAACCAGGAAGTGAAGCGCTGCGGCTTCACTGCCCGGTTCCCTACGGCGCATGCGCGAGTCGCGCTGCGCCCGGCGATTGGCTCCCGCTGTGTGCTGGGAGCTGAGAGTTCCCAGCACACAACGGGGGGGCGACGGGATGTCGCCAAAAAACCCGTCTTTTGCCCGAGACTGCGGGCCGGAAGTGGTTGCAGATACCTGTCTTCAGACAGGTATCTGCACCCCCCTCCCCCCTGAAAGGTGTCAATTGTGACACCGGAGGAGGGAGGGTTCCGATCAGCGGATCTTCACTTTAGGGTGGAGATCCGCTTTAATTTTCTAATCCTAATAGCTTTCTGTCTGTTCTCATATATTCTTCCTTTGATTTTTTTAGCCAGGTCACTGTGTGTCCTCTGTGACCACGCAGGACTTCCTTCTTCTGGGGACTCTGTTTGCCCTGAGTATTGGCAGTGGTCAATCTATGGGATTACTTGGCGGGATAAGCTGACCTTGGGACATGCATGGGAACATTATTGCATACTTTCCTATATAATGATGATACTTACGGTCTATAGCTTGTTATTTTGTTATTTACTTTTTATATATTTTATTTTATTTATTTTTGTTTCTGTATAGTTTCACTTGACTAATTCTTAAACCCCCTGATGAAGCTACCAGGTGAAACATGTTGGGATAATATACGAATCTGAAACTCTCGCTACAATTGTATACCTGTTTGTATGACCACTTATCTCATGAACTTCTGTATATCAGTGAACAGGTTGTCTATGTTTATATTTCTAACTTTATTCTTATTAAACTTATTTAAACATACGATTCTCATTATCATTTGTACATCCGTTAAAATCCCCTTATCCCTTCTCATTTGATCCATGTATCCAAAAAGAACATTACCACCCATCTACAGTGTGCTAAAGGCCACATGGATATGTCAAAAGGTACTCAAAAAAATGTTCTGTATATATATTAGACCAACATAAAACGTTTTGACATACGTTTGTTTGAAAAAAGGAAACATTGCAATAGAGCATAGGAACGTTATCTCAACTGTGAAACATAATGTGGCAGGATCATAGCTTGCGCTTGCTTTGCTATTTCTGCACTGAGGCTTCTTGCTGTCATGGATAGAACTATAATTTCAAACTTGCAAATTTTAGAGAAAAATTTCAGAGTATCTGACCATGCACGGAAAAGCAAGAAAAAGTCTTGCAAGTCATGCAATAAGACAATGATCCAAAACATACAAGCTGATCAATCAAAGTTTGGTAAAGTGGATGTAAAGGCATAAGGTTTTTTATCCTATTGAATTCTTTGCATTAAAGCAGATCTCCACCCTAAAGTGAAGTTCCGCTGATCGGAACCCTCCCCCTACTCCGGTGTCACATTTGACACCTTTCAGGGGGGAGGGGGGTGCAGATACCTGTCTAAAGACAGGTATTTGCACCCACTTCCGGCCCGCAGTCTCGGGCAAAAGACAGGTTTTTCCCGTTGTGTGCTGGGAACTCTCGGCTCCCAGCACACAGCGGGAGCCAATCGGCGGGCGCAGCACAACTCGCGCATGCGCCGTAGGGAACCGGGCAGTGAAGCCGGAGCACTTCACTTCCTGGTTCCCTCACCGTGGATGGAGGGGGGAACAGCAGAGAAACGAGCGAATGCTCGTCCTCTGCTGTGGATGCCGCTGGACTCCAGGACAGGTAAGTGTCCTAATATTAAAAGTCAGCAGCTGCAGTGTTTGTAGCTGCTGGCTTTTAATATTTAGTGGACCATCCGCTTTAAGATAAAAAAAACTTCTGTGTGCAGAAGCTACCTTCAGCCCTCCTAATACTTACCTGAGCCCCATCTTGACCCAGAGATGTTGCACGAGAGACTCGGCTGTCCGGGCTGAGACAGCAGCGAAGCGCCATTGTCTCCCACGGCTTTCAAAGTCAGAAGCCAATAAGGAGCTGTGGCAAGGCTTAGGTGTCCCCATAACAAGGACCTGTGGAAGGACCTGAAGCACACAGTTCATGTGAAAAAGCCCTCCAATAAGCTAACATTACCCAAAGCTCATGTCAGGACTGTAATAATATTACCAGAATGTTTTACTCCAGTTATTGGTGCTCCATGACTAAAAACAGATGTAACAGTACAGTAACTTTTTATAATTTGTCCTCAATAAATACATAAAATTAACAAGCAATATGCAATATTAAATATTAAAAAGTGACCACAAACTTAAAAAAAAAGAGGTTAATTCAGTTAAAGGACAGTTACTGTAGGTGTGTATGTGAGAATCTCCAAGTTGAGTAAGTGCCTGTGGTACATTTACTGTAATGGAGGTCACACATATTGGATATTTCTCTTCCTTTTGTTTTATGAAATTGACATGCTGTCGTCCAAATGCAGAAATGCAGTAAACTGATCTGCATAATTTGGTTTGTGAATTCCTGTGTCCCCACAGGTCGTAGGACCTAAGGCTGCACTCAGTAGCTAGCACATAACTTATTGTATACTGTGGCAGGAAAGAGCCAGACACATCGGCATCACCTGAATTTGAGATGAGGTCTTTGGCTGAATTCAAAAGGCAGTAAACAAAGAGGAGTGTCAGTCTTTTTAAAAGTCTCTTCAGTGATGGGCAGAGTAACTGATGGCTGCAGGTCCACTAAAAGGAGACTAGAAAATACATGGGACTGCTGAGTCTACCTTTGCTTTCTGCACTGGTGGTACTTGTTCTGTGTGGCGTTCCAGACACTGGGACTTTTACTCTATTCTCTTATCTACCTTCAACTACTGTCTGGGTGGCCCTGACACTGAAGACTGTACACACAGCCCTGCAAGGACCCACAATGGCTTTGTGAAGGACCTCTTTCCTCTAAACCTCATTTTCCTGGTCACTCTGGCTTGACTTCCTCTGCTGAGGCCACTGTTGACTGGTAAACCCCTAAATTACTGTCCTGTGCCCCTGGACATTGTTGTACTGGATTGTGGCCTCCTACTGACTGTGCCCATTTTCTGCCATGTAACTCTGCACTAAATCTCTGCTGTAGTAGATTTCTGTCCCATGCCGCCCCGGTTATATGTTTGTATGTATGTCTCTAACGGTGTCAGGTTTTTGCAACAAGGAGACCAGACACATAGCTACACAAGGAAACTGAGACCAAACAAAGTATATATCCTTAAAGTAAGGTTTATTAACAGTGAACAGGCACCAATAAACATACACAACAAACAGTGAGCAAAACCCCAAAAGACAAATAACTGATAATCCTAGCAACTAACTATATACAAAATACAATATAACGGACAAGGGTACAGGGAATACAAGGATGCAAGGAGGGGGATCAGGACTGAGCACTTGAGCAGGAGCAAGAGTGATACAGGAATGTTCAGGATCTCTGGCAGCAAGGAGGCGAACAGAATAGCGATATGCCAGGATAAGGGAGGAGCAGCCTTAAATAGTCACCTAATGGCTGAATGCAGCTGTGGGTCATTATTACGGCCTACTAGCTTCTCTGAGACACCTGCTGGTGGACACTTGAACTTCAGCAAACAGCCCAGAGCAGCACAGTGCCGCCAGCAGGTGAACTCAGTCCTAACAAATGGTGTTGAAATCATTGCCCTGTGACCTTCCCTTATATCACTCCCTGTTTTTTTACCCCCGAAAATAAAGAATTGATCAGAGGCCCTACAATCCCCATTTCTCTGTGTGTGTGTGCTCTGTCCCACCTATGTCACAGTGTATCTCAGTGTATCACTTGCAGCTTGCCAGTGCTACATTCACCTGATCTAATCTAAAAACATGTTTGGGAAATGTTAAGGGTCTAGGGCAGAGGTGGGCAAAGTACGGCCCGCGGGCCGTATACGGCCCGGCGGACCTTTTAATCAGGCCCCCGGATAGCTGCGGGCCGGCGGGGGGAGGAGGGGTGTTCGCAGGGGGGGGTGCTTTTTCGCGGCCCCCGCAAAGTGGCGCGGTTACCCGGGACATCTGCCGCCCGGGGTCCCGCAGCGTCATTCGGCTACAGTGCAGCCATCCCTCTCTCTCCACTGACTGCAACACACAGTCACACGCCGACTCCTCCCCCCCTCTTGGCTCAATGTGTACAGGAGGAGGAGCCGAGAAGAGACACTACTGAGAGAGCCATGCTGCACAGTAACCAGGAGGTAAGGGGGGGGGAGCAGATACGAGGTGAACGTATGAAGTTATAGGAGAGGAGAGGGTGGTATGGGCTGGGGAGTGATTTGAGAGGGAAGATGATATGTGCTAGTGGGGCGGTCCCCCCCCCACTAGCACATATCATCTTCCCTCTCAAATCACTCCCCAGCCCATATCCACATACCACCCTCTCCCCCCAAAAGATGCTCTGTCCCCCTGTACTCCTCATCCCACCCTGTGCTCCTCATCTCATCCCACCCTGTGTGCTCCTCATCTCATCCCACCCTGTGCTCCTCATCTCATCCCACCCTGTGCTCCTCATCTCATCCCACCCTGTGCTCCTCATCTCATCCCACCCTGTGCTCCTCATCTCATCCCACTCCTCATCCTCATCTCACCCTGTACTCCTCATCTCATCCCACCCTGTACTCCTCATCTCATCCCACCCTGTACTCCTCATCTCATCCCACCCTGTACTCCTCATCTCATCCCACCCTGTCCCACCCTGTGCTCCTCATCTCATCCCACCCTGTGCTCCTCATCTCATCCCACCCTGTGTACTCCTCATCTCATCCCACCCTGTACTCCTCATCTCATCCCACCCTGTACTCCTCATCTCATCCCATCCTGTACTCCTCATCTCATCCCACCCTGTACTCCTCATCTCATCCCACCCTGCTCCTCATCTCATCCCACCCTGTGCTCCTCATCTCATCCCACCCTGTACTCCTCATCTCATCCCACCCTGTGCTCCTCATCTCATCCCACCCTGTGCTCCTCATCTCATCCCACCCTGTGCTCCTCATCTCATCCCACCCTGTGCTCCTCATCTCATCCCACCCTGTGCTCCTCATCTCATCCCACCCTGTGCTCCTCATCTCATCCCACCCTGTACTCCTCATCTCATCCCACCCTGTACTCCTCATCTCATCCCACCCTGTACTCCTCATCTCATCCCATCCCACCCTGTACTCCTCATCTCATCCCACCCTGTACTCCTCATCTCATATCCCACCCTGTACTCCTCATCTCACCCCACCCTGTACTCCTCATCTCATCCCACCCTGTACTCCTCATCTCATCCCACCCTGTACTCCTCATCTCATCCCACCCTGTACTCCTCATCTCATCCCACCCTGTACTCCTCATCTCATCCCACCCTGTACTCCTCATCTCATCCCACCCTGTACTCCTCATCTCATCCCACCCATGTACTCCTCATCTCATCCCACCCTGTGCTCCTCATCTCATCCCACCCTGTGCTCCTCATCTCATCCCACCCTGTGCTCCTCATCTCATCCCACCCTGTGCTCCTCATCTCATCCCACCCTGTGCTCCTCATCTCATCCCACCCTGTGCTCTTCATCTCATCCCACCCTGTGCTCCTCATCTCATCCCACCCTGTGCTCCTCATCTCATCCCACCCTGTGCTCCTTATCTCATCCCATCCTGTGCTCCTCATCTCATCCCACCCTGTACTCCTCATCTCATCCCACCCTGTACTCCTCATCTCATCCCACCCTGTACTCCTCATCTCATCCCACCCTGTACTCCTCATCTCATCCCACCCTGTACTCCTCATCTCATCCTACCCTGTACTCCTCATCTCATCCCACCCTGTGCTCCTCATCTCATCCCACCCTGTACTCCTCATCTCATCCCACCCTGTACTCCTCATCTCATCCCACCATGTACTCCTCATCTCATCCCACCCTGTACTCCTCATCTCATCCTACCCTGTACTCCTCATCTCATCCCACCCTGTGCTCCTCATCTCATCCCACCCTGTACTCCTCATCTCATCCCACCCTGTGCTCCTCATCTCATCCCACCCTGTGCTCCTCATCTCATATCCCACCCTGTACTCCTCATCTCATCCCACCCTGTACTCCTCATCTCATCCCACCCTGTACTCCTCATCTCATCCCACCCTGTACTCCTCATCTCATCCCACCCTGTACTCATCTCATCCCACCCTGTACTCATCCCATCCCACCCTGTACTCATCCCATCCCACCCTGTACTCATCTCATCCCACCCTGTACTCATCTCATCCCACCCTGTGCTCCTCATCCCACCCTGTGCTCCTCATCCCACCCTGTACTCCTCATCCCACCCTGTACTCCTCATCCCACCCTGTTCTACTCATCCCAGATTCCCACCCTGTACTCCTCATCCCACCCTGTGCTCCTCATCCCACCCTGTGCTCCCCATCCCACCCTGTACTCCTCATCCCACCCTGTTCTACTCATCCCAGATTCCCACCCTGTACTCCTCATCCCACCCTGTACTCCTCATCCCACCCTGTGCTACTCATCCCACCCTGTGCTCATCCCACCCTGTACTACTCAGTCTGCAGGAGCGATGTCCAAAAATTAAAAAAAAATTCTTGTAAGGCAACCTCACTTTTTCATTGTTTAACTATATAACAAGTACTCGTACCAGTTGTCCAACAATGATATTTACTGCTTTTTATAAAGAAATACAATTGACAACGGTGCGTAGGCGCACTGAAAATAGATGTCTTAAAATCAACAATGCCGAATTTGATGGCTCCCACACGCATGGGCGGAGTGATGGCATCACCGCTCTGGCCAATCACAGCGCCGGAGCGGCGATACCCGGAAGTAACCACCGAGAGCGATTGGATGTGGGGGGGACACGAGGACAGCTTCTGGTGCTTCTTTCTAGATGCTAGTCATACTAGCTCATGATGGCTTTGTCTTGCAGGTTTTTTATTTATTTTTTAAATACAGTATGTAACTAGGTTTACATCCTCTTTAGGCTGCATTCACACCTGAGCGTTTTGTAGCCTGAAACATGAAGCTTCAAAACGCTAGAGGGGAAAAAATCCATTATTCTCAATGGAGATGGTTCACATCTCCACTCCAAAACATCTGAAGCTCAAACAAGTTCTGGACCCTTTTTTGTTGTGCAAATTGGGCCGATTTGGGCGTTTTAGAACATTTGTATTCCCATAGAAACTAATGGAAACGCTCGATTCAAGCATCTAGCGTGACAACGAGCGTTTCTACGGGCGTTTTGTAGCTTTAATCTGTTCTGTGAAACATTTCACCCAGGAAGAAGATACAAAAAATCTACAAACATAGCAACAAGTGATGAAAGAGATAATCATTTTTCCTATTGGCTAAAATAAAAAACGTCAAAGTTCAAAAACGTCGGACAGCGCTGTATGCAAACGCACGACAAAACGCGCGACAAAACGCCGCAAAAAAACGACCGAAAACGCTACGCTCAGGTGTGAATGCAGCCTTAATGACAGGACATTTTTTGTGATACGGCACTGCGTCACCTTAACTGACAATTGTGCGGTCCTGCGATGCAATACCAAAACAACATTGAAGTCCTTTTTTACCCACAAATAGAGCTTTCTTTTGGTGGTATTGGTTCACCTTTGCAGTTTTAATTTTCTGCGCTACAAACAAACAAAGACCAATTTTAAAAATAAAATAAATAATATTTTTACTTTCTGCTATAATACATATTCAAAAAAATATATAAAAAAATGTATTTATCAGTTTAGGCCGATATACATTGTATATATTTTTTGTAACAAAAATTGCAATAGGCATATATTGATTTGTTTGCACAAACGTTATCGTGTCTACAAACTATGGGATAGTCCTAGACTTTTATTTATTTCTATTGTTTTTCCTGGTAATGGTGGCGATCTGGAATTTTTTAGCGGGACTGTGACATTGTGGCAGATAAATCTGACCCCAAATTACTGGGGACCAGTGACATTATTACATTGATATAAAAAATGCACTGATCCATGTAAAAATGTCACTGTCAGGGAATGGGGTTAAAACGCTAGGGGGCGATCAAGGGGTTTAGTGTGTTCCCTCAGCATGTTCTAACTGTAGGTGGGATTGGCTTACTGGAACATGACAGAGATCGTTGTTCCTGATCACTGGGATCAGTAGATCTCTGTCATTTCATCTGGCAGAACAGGGGAATCAACTTGTTTAATCGTGGATCGCCGGCGGACATCAAGTCCGTGAGACCCGTGGGCACGCTCTTCTTTGGACAGACTGACTTACAGCTACGTCCATTTGCTCAGGAGAGCTGACCTGCCGCAGTATATCTGTGTGAGCTGGTCCGCTAGTGGTTCATATTTACTTATTTTTTATTAGGAAGAATGTAACAAAAGGAACACCAAAAACTCTTAGGCCTCGTACACACGATTAAATGTGTCTGTTCAAATTGGTCAGACCGACCGATTTAAACAGATCTGTCTGCTGGGATTTTGGTTTGCTCGCGTGTACACACGAGCAAACCAAAATCCCCGCCAGCAGACAGCGCGCTGACTTGTCGGTGACGTGGCGGTGACGTTGACGCCGCCACGTCACCGCACCAGGAAGTAAAACCCTTCCGCGCATGCGTCGAAACCATTTGGCGCGTGTGCGAGAAGACATGTCTGCTGGTTAGCGTACTAACCAGCAGCAGACATGTTGGGCGGACGGGTTCCCAGCCGACAGATTTCAAAGCATGCTTTGAAATCTGTCGGGTGGCCAAATCCGTCTGTTTGCCCGTACACACGATCGAATCTGTCTGCTGAAACGGTCTAGCAGACCGTTTCCAGCAGACAGATTTGATCGTGTGTACGAGGCCTTAAATGGTCAAGAAGGAAATTTGGAAATTTGGCAGGAAGATCTTTTTGAGTATCCAAGACATATAAGAAGCCAGGGCAAGGGCTAATCCCCATTAATATTTAGAATTGCGCAACTGTGCCCTTTTCATGAAATTAGAAAAGAAAAGTGCATGAGGTAAACTACAAACTGTGTGCCAATGAGATTATTATTAAGCCATCTGATAAAAATCTTAACCGTATCCTACAAGTGCTATCTGCAGTCTATTTGAAACAGAATAAATAAAACCAGAAATTACAGGATATCATAACAATGATTTGATTCATAGCAATCTTCAGTGTTTTGTACTGTGGCTATTTCACATTTAACCTTTACGTATAGATTTCTGACCAGTGGCCACCTACATCATTGGGGGTAAGACCTTCCTCTTTGTAAGGTAGTAAACAACTCATAAATATGAACCTGACATAATTTTGACTTAATAAATCCTGAAACCAACCTTCTCACAAGATTGTTCAACAAATTTATTGCCAACAGTGCAGAGGAAAATGGAGATCTTGTCTGTAACATTTTATTGTTGGATAAAAAGCAAAAACAAAAAGGCAAATACGACTATGAGCTTTATCATTGTTTAGTTCTTAAGCTAGTATTACAAAAAAATTTAAATATTAAATATGTTCCAATTTAACCTATTATTCACATTTAGTTCATTCGAATTCCATCCTAATTAACTCCTTCTCCATTTAGCTAAAGTTATTTATTGTTAATGTAACCATTAATGTTTAACTTTATGTGTGCTTTTTTTTGTTTGTTTGTTCATTTTTGGGCACATGAAAAAATAAAAAAAATAAAAAAATGTCTTTAATTTATTTGTAAATAACTTACAGCACTTTATACCATAATTATTATTGTGGTGTCATTTTAAGTGGAACAGATTATAAAATAAAGTGTAAACTTTTCTACAGTAAAACTCGTTTTTTTTAAAAACCATTTATTTTAGTTGAATTGTTTTGTTTATAGATCGCATGGAAGATAAAATAATTTCTGCAAGCCAATATCACCAAAAGAAAATATTGTTTGTCTCTCCGCCCCCAGTCATAAAATTTTATCTTTAGTACTTTGTTAACTTTATTAATGGCAAAGGTATCACCAAATCTGATGCCCTGTATACACGACCGCCTTTTCTGACATGCCAAAACCTGACGTTTTTCCCGATGTGATTCCTCTCAAGTCTGCCTTGCATACACACGTTCAGTCAAAGCGCGGTGACGTCCAACACGTATGACCGCACTATAAAGGGGATGTTCCATTCAAATGGTGCCACCCTTTGGGCTGCTTTTGCTGACCCTCGTGTTAGTAAGAGTTTGGTGAGAGACGATTTGCGCTTTTCAGCCTTGTGGTTTTCAGTCCGTTACAGCGCGAGGAATGTGCTATCTCCATTACGAACACTAGTTTTACCTAAACAAGGCCCTCCCGTCTCATACTTGATTCTGAGCATGCACGTTTTTTTTTCCCCCCTACATACATTTTTATCGTGATGAGAAAAAGACTGATGGGAAACACGACGGGAAAAAATAGAGCAGGTTCGAATTTTTTTTCGGTCAGTTTTCTCATCGGGTAAACTGCTATGGAGCATACACACAGCCGGTTTTCTAAAAAATGGCAGTTTTCTCGTCGGGAAAACCGGTCGTGTGTACGAGGCAAAAGGGTCAATAGCAGACATGTTAAATTGGCTTTGGTCCATAAGGTGTTTACAGGTGCGAGGGAGGGATAAAGATGTAAACAAAAGCCTAAGTACCCATACTGTTTTTGTGATGTCATACAGATTCATACAAATACACCAAAGATTTTCATGCACATATTTCAGGAGCAAAAAAAGGCACAAGGGAACGGTAGTAAGTAGAGCACCAGATTTTACCATGCATCTACATGTAAAGCAGACCTTTCCCCTTTCTACTAAATTTAACATTAGCATATATCTCTACAAGCTAATGTGAAATTTTAAACACCAATTACTTAACTTATGAGAACTTGTAACATTCTCATACTGCGCATGATTTCATGCGCTTCATCTTGCACATGTGTCGTACAACAGTGAACAAATTAGCAGTTTAAAAAAACACACTATCTTGGGGGAAGGCTTTTTTTTTTTTGCAAGACAAGGTGTATGACATCATGTGTTCCATCTCGTACATGCACAGAATGACATACGATTTCAAAATGGCAGCGCTGTAGAGGGGACACTGGCTGCACAGAGGCAGCCTGAAAAGGGATCCACTAGAAGAAAATGCATCGTGGACATAGGTAAGTGTATTTTAAATATACAATAGGGTTGATTTACTAAAGGAAAATGCACTCTGCACTACAAGTGCACTTCAAGTGCACTTGAAAGTGCACATGTAAATGCACTCGCTGTGGATCGCTGTAGATCCCAGAGAAAGATCTGAAATGAGGGGAAGCTCTGCTGATTTTATCATCCAATCATGTGCAAGCAATAATGCTGTTTTTTATTTTCCTTGCATGTCCCCCTCAGATCTACAGTGACTGCACTTGTAGTGCAACGTGGACTTGCCTTTAGTAAATAAACCCCAATGTATTTGATATCATTGCCATTTTCTTGAGGGGGAGGCTTGAGGGGGGGATGCTCTTTAAAAGCTGTATTCAATTATTTAATTTTTAAATTACCTGTGTGAATGAATTTGGTCCAGTGTTGCATCTTGTCTCCTACTCACAATTCAGGGTTTAATATGATCTCATCACATAAATATATGTATATCACCGATTGTCATTTGTAGCTTGCAGCAAAAAAATATAACTTTATTTATCCATAAGATGCATGGTCGGGTCCTGTATTAGACCACTACAGATAAAATTGATAGATGTATCAGTCTCTTCATATCTGACCTACAGCTAAACTGAGTAAATAGCCAGGAGCAGTAGTGCCAAGAATTAATAATCCCTGTGACAGCTGGGAAAGATAGTATTTTCCCAACACTTTTTAGACCATCCACTTGGGTTTCCTTTAAAATATTGCCATAAAAAAGAGAACAATCCACAAATGTGTTTATGTGGGAATCTAAATATTTTGTAATTAAAGCAGACCCTCTCTCTGACAAGTCACTGTTCCTTCCCATACTCTTACCCCAGTGCAGTAGAAAACAGATTAAAAATTTTGATGACCCCACCCCCCCGCTACCATTTTTGCCTAGGTGAAAATGACGTGTCCCTGCTCCCGAAGCTTCCCAAGATACAATGTCACATATCTCAAGAGGCTTGGGAACAAAAAAAGACTGACAATATTGAAAAAAAACACAACTCTTTTTACTTTTTGCTATAATAAATATCCCTAATTTAAAAAAAAAAAAAAATGTTTGTTTTCTTAGTTTAGGCCAATACGTATTCTTCTACATATTTTTGGTAAAAAAAAATCGCAATAAGCGTATAGTGATTGGTTTGCGCAAAAGTTATAGTGCCTACAAAATAGGGGATGGATTTATGCCATTTTTTATTATAATTTCTTTAATAGGAATGGCGGGGATCTGCAATTTTTGTCAGGACTGTGATATTACGGTGGACAGTTCGGACACTTTTGACACATTCACATTTATACAGCGAACAGTGCTATAAATATGCACTGATTACAGTATAAATGTGGCTGGCAGGGAAGGGGTTAACACCGGGGGGCGATCAAAGGGTTAAATGTGTTCCTTAAGGAGTGATTCTAACTGTGGGGAGAGGGGACCCACTGGGGGAGGTGATGGATTAGTGTCCCTCTGTACAAGTTCCCCTTCCCAGGTTGTAGCGTGGCCAAGCTCTTCTTCCTTCCTCCTGGAGTCCTGTTAGTCAGGCCAGGTACCGCACGTGGTACAGGAGATTCAGTTTCCTGTTCCCGGCCGGACTGACAGGAAGTGCACGCTGAGGGGGACTGGGGAACCATAATGATAGAACACCGGACTGACAGGAGGTAGAGGAGCTTGGCCACGCTACAGCGGCAGTCTACAGGGAAGAAGGGAGGTGAGAATAGAAAAACATAGGGACTAGGGAGGTGGGGGGGAGGAGTAAGAACACGGGTGTAAAAAATTAGTGTAGTGCTAACGTAGCCTGTGTGTGCCAAATTATTCACCATCACCACACATATAAATTAAAGGTTTAACGGAGGGATAGACCCTAGAGCAGGGGTGCCCAACCTTTTGAAGAGCGAGGGCCACTTAAGCAACTTGGTAACCAGTCAAGGGCTACAATGAGCGGAGCGGGTGGAGGACAGGTCACGGCTACTCTATAGGCCCTCCGATCTGCCCAGATGAAAGGGGACGAACTCCCTTTTGTTTTTTCAGATTGGAGGTAGGCAGGCGTAAACAGACATCTATCGCTCTATAGAGGTGAATTAAGGGTCTCATTTGGTCGGGCTGATCGTGTGAAAAGGGCTTAAGACTCCTTTCACACTGATGTTCTGTGGTTTACTCGCACCACGGTGCAGCGTAGTGCACCTGGGGCTATACTGCGGGTTAGCTGAAATTTTCCATAGACTCCACCTGTGCAAAAGCCGGTGCTGTAGAGGAAGCTTTGGCTTATGGGGCTCTGCTCCGCAGCTGCTTTCTTCTTCTACCACCAGCTTCATTCACAACACTGATGCTGTGGTATGGCAGGTCGGCAACCTGCGATCTGGTCTTGCCAGCCTACCATTCCAGAGCAGGAGGTCGCGGGCCACATCAGAGGGCTCTGTGGGCCACATGTGGCCCCCGGGCCACTGGTTGGGCACCCCTGCCCTAGAGGATAGAGATCAATATACACATTAATATGTTAAATCTACATACAGGAGTCAAAAATGGTCCATAGCCACCATTTCCATTGCCAGTATCACATCAAACCACCAATGTCCACAAAATAAGGGACATTAAAATAGTACAGTACAGTAATTTAAGGATGATTTATTTAAAGCACATCACATCTAAAAACATTTCCAAATCTCAATTATTTTTAAGGATAATGCTTTATTCTATGCAAAATTAAGTACAGGAATAAAAAAATTAGAAACAGTCAATTGAAAGTCAAAAAGCCTTTGACATCAGACCATTAAGTTTCATAATGAAATATGTAAGGGATGAACAGGAAATACTTCAGCTTTCACACATGGTGAACATTGGCTGCATATAAAGCAGGAAATTGGAACCTGAGATAAATGGCATAACAAGATAACTTACACTTGAGTTTGGTTTGTGGCAGAAATAAAGGAGTAAAGTAAGGAAATTAGCAGAGAAGATATCAGAGAAGGGGGAGAAAGGCGGTGGATAGGGAAATTGGGTGTTTAGAAGGAATAGACACTATGACAACAAAATTACTAGTACTTATGGCTACAGGAAGACTATCCAAATTGTTATCCAAACAGACAATTTCACTGACAGGCTGACCAATGCTGGCAGTACTCATACTTCTATTTCCAAAAGACACCCTCTGGATATGATGCTGAGCATGTGCATTAAACTTCTTTGGTCAACCATGGTAAGGTTTGTTCTGAGTAGAACCTGTCCTGTTAAATCACAGTATGGTTTTGGCCACCGTGCTGCAGCTCAGTTTCAGGGTCTTGGTAATCTTATTATCACCTAGGCCATCTTTATCTAGAGCAATATTTCTTTTTTTTCAGATCCTTAGAGAGTTCTTTGCCATGAGGTGCCATGTTGAACCTCCAGTGACCAGTATGAGACCTTGTAACACTAACGAGTCACATGACACCGGGGAGGGAAAAAAAAGCTAATTGGACCCAATTTCAAAATGTTCACATAGGGGTATACTCAATTTCGTTGACAGCAGTTTAGACATTAATGGGTGTGTTGAGTTATGTTAAGGGGACAGCAAATGTACACTGTTATACAAGCTGTACACTCACTACTTTACATTGAAGCAAAGTGTTATTTCTTTAGTGCTGTCACATGAAAAGATCTAATAAAATATGTACAAAAATGAGAGGGGTGTACTCACTTTTGTGAGATACTGTATATACCCAGCTTAAGGTATAGCCCAAACCATAGACACTAATACCAAAATACAATAGAAAACACCATATCTAATAGTTCAATGCTTCCAAGCATGCGTCGACTTGATTCTGAGCATGCGCGGCCTTTTGACCGATGCCTTTGCATACTAACAAACATTTTTTACCCATCGGTCAGGCATCCATCGGTTCAATTTTAAAGGAAGTTCGCTCTTTTTGGACCGAAGGACAACTGACCGATGGGGCCTACACACGATCAGTTTTGACCGATGAAACTGAACTTCAGTCCGTTTTCATCGGTTTTGACTGATCGTGTGTATGCGGCCTCAGAAAAAGTGAGAATAGTTGGAAAAGTAGGAATGGTTTTAGAATAAACATGAATTTCATTAAAGTAAGTTTAACAATGCCACTAACGTATGAAAGATGTGGAATATTTAAAGGTGTTTTGAAAAGCTTTTTGATCATTAATCCCCATACCTAATGAGTGAGAGACAGTGTGAGAGAACCCTTCAAACAAGCCTTAATAAATCCACAACAGTACATGCTATCGAAACAGCGACTTCACCGTTAGAGATACACGGCCTTTGTGACCGTATCATTATAAAATTTATGTTGATAAACTTAAAAATGTGGGCATGTCAGAGATTGAACTGCTTGCCGACCAGCGCACGACTATACACATCGACAGCATGGCACAGATAGGCAGAAGGACGTATACAGGTGAAACTTGAAAAATTTGAATATCGTGCAAAAGTTCATTTATTTCACTAATGCAACTTAAAAGGTGAACCCAATATATGAGATAGACTCATTACATGCAAAGCATGATAGTTCAAGTGGTGATTTGTCATAATTGTGATGATTATGGCTTACAGCTCATGAAAACCCCAAAGCCACAATCTCAGAAAATTAGAATATTACATGTAATCAATAAAACAAGGATTGTACATAAAGCAATATCGGACCTCTGAAAAGTAGAAGCATGCATATGTACTCAGTACTTGGTTTGGGCCCCTTTTGCAGCAATTACTGCCTCAATGCAGCATGGCATGGAAGCTATCAGCCTGTGGCACTGCTGAGGTGTTATGGAAGACCAGGATGCTTCAATATCGGCCTTCAGCTCTTCTGCATTGTTCGGTCTCATGTCTCTCATCTTTCTCTTGGCAAAGCCCCATAGATTCTCAGGCGAGTTTGCTGGCAAATCAAGCACAGTAATCCCATGGTCATTGAACCAGGTTTTGGTGCTTTTGGCAGTGTGGGCAGGTGCCAAGTCTTGCTGGAAAATTGAGTCAGTAGCCCCATAGAGCTCGTCTGCGGAAGGAAGCATGAAGTGCTCCAAAATCTCCTGGTAGACGGCTGCATTGACCCCAGACTTAATGAAGAACAGTGGACCAACACCAGCAGATGACATGGCTCCCCAAATCAACACAGACTGTGGAAACTTCACACTGGACTTCAAGCATCTTGCAGTGTGTGGCTCTCCTTTCTTCCTCCATAGGCTGAAGAGGTTAAGCGCTCCCACTGCATTGCGGGGGTGACGATGCTCATGACCGGCGGTCGCGATGACTGCAGGCCATGAGCGATCTCCAGGCACAAGAGACAGAACAGGGACTGGTGTTTGTGTGTAAATACACAAATCCCTGTTCTGTGAGGTGAGACAGATCATGAGTTCCTAATAGCTAGGAACCATGATCTGTCATTTCCTCTAGGTCAGTCCCCTCCCCTACAGTTAGAAACACACTAGGGAACACAATTAACCCCTTGATCGGCCCCTAGGGTTAAACCCTTCCCTGCCAGTGACATTTTTACATACATTTTTTACAGCATTCTTATATTACTGTATAAATGCCAATGCCTCCAAAAATGTGTCAAAAGTGTCCGATGTGTCCGCCATAATGTCGCAGTCCCGATAAAAATCAAAGCCACCATAAGCATAGGATCAGCTTATTCTAGTAATTTTGCTTTCATCTGTCAATGACTGTTCCTCAGAATAAGATGCTGCCTCTCTGGATGCCTAAATCACAATTTGTGCATCTTATTCTGAGGAACAGTCAATGACAGATGAAAACACAATTAGAAGAATAAGCTGATCCTATGCTTATGGTGGCTGCCAGAAAGTGGTTAAATCACACAATTGCAAAAATCCATATGGCCACACTTCCAGAGATGCCCTGTTTTCTTATTATGGTGTCCGTTTATGAAGCAGTGAATTCTATTCACTGCTTCGTTCTCCCGCTATCACAGTGAAGATTTTTCTCCTCTATGTGCCGGTTTATGAAGCGGAGAAGATCGCTTCACCCTTGGAGGAGTGAAGTGATCTTCCAACGCTTCTAACAGTGGAGAACGTCCCCTGATACTGGAATCTCGTGAGACTTTACGAGATTACAGTACCAGAAATTCACAGAAATACGGAGATGTCAGTTTATTGAGCAGTGATAAATTATCACCGCTCAGTACACGTGGTTAATGTAATTAAAATAACGAGCCCCAGTGCATAATATATATATGTATACACACACATACACTGTATATACATGTGTATATACACACACACATTAAATATATATACATGTACACATTATATATCATTATATATATGTATGTGTATATATATATATATATATATATATATACACATAAATATTACAGGGGGGCATGGTTACAGTGTTGGGGGGTCTGAACGAGGTAGAAGGAAGTTAAAAATCTTCCTGCTTCCTCCTCAGAACGCCCGGGATTCTCTCTTCACTCCCCGCTTCACCACCTCTGAGATGGTGAATCGGGGCATGTGAATTCTGACACAGATCGCCAGTGAAGCTCTCAGATCACAGATTCATAAACTGGCCGTTTCTGTGTCAGTCTATGAGACTTCACTGTGTGTAGAGATAATCAGCGGGAGAACAAATTCAAACACTTCTCCCCCGATTATCACTGTTTCATAAACTGTTTATGGGCTGTGATCACTGGTGATCCTTGGGATCACCGCTGTTCACTGCTTCATAAACGGACACCTATATGCCATGTGCAGTGGAAAAAATTGGATTTGATTCAAGGACTTCAGCTCTGGCAGGCTGATGAAAAGATCTGTAGACCTTGACCATCTTCTTCTTAAATTCCAAGGCTGGTATCACCGTCATAATCGAGTGTGGTTTTAAAAGCTGGGTTCCCTGACCATCCTCACGATCAACAGTCTATAGTGGTGTATGGAGGCTGCTTGTGGTTCGATCGGCCATCTGAAGTTTTTGGAGGAAAAGGCCTTGGCTGGGTGTTAGCCACAAGCTTTAAAGCTTGTACAGCTGGTAAACGTGCATGCTTTGTGGTGGTGGAATCACTTTATCCATCTTAATCACAGGAGAAAGTCACAACACATAGTGGTTTGGTTCACTCACCTTTTTTCCATTGGAGGATATCCAAGATCTCTCATTCATATTAGAGGACCTTTTTGTGTCACATGGTTTACTAATGGGACTTGTTATTTTTTATTTAAAAGCTTGTTTTTATCTCATTCCTGGGGTTACATGCCAATATTTAGAATGCAGCCCCCAATATATATACTTTTTTAAAACAATCTACTAAGCTGACTAGAACCAGTTCTTGAGGAGTCTTTTCCCCATTTTCACAGCTCTTACTGTGAAGAATCCTTTCTGTATTTGGAGATTAAATCTCTTTTCCTCCAGATGTAAAGAGTGTCCCCTTGCCTCTGTGATGACCTTAAGGTGAATAACGCTACACCGAGTTCACGATATGGACCACTTAAGTATTTTTATACATGTTAATCATATTCCCCTTAATCTCCTCTTCTCAAGAGAGAATAAATTCAGTTATGCCCTGTACACACGATCGGTCAATCCGATGAGAACGGTCTGATGGATTTTTCCATCAGTTAATCGATGAAGCTGACTGATGGTCAGTCGTGCCTGCACACCATCGGTTAAAAAAAACGATTGTGTCAGAACGCTGTGATGTTAAACACAATGACGTGCTGAAAAAAATGAAGTTCAATGCTTCCAAGCATGCGTCGACTTGCTTCTGAGCATGCATGGATTTTTAGCCGATGGACGTGCGTACAAGCGATCATTTTTTTTTTCTATCGGTTAGGTATCCATTGGTTAATTTTCAAACAAGTTTCACATTTTTTAACCAATGGATAAATAACCGATGGGGCCCACACACGATCGGTTTGGTCTGATATAAAATGGTCCATCAGACCGTTCTCATCGGATTGACCGATCATGTGTACGCGGCATTAAGCTAATCTTTCCTCATAGCTGAGCTCCTCCATGCCCTTTATCAGTTTGGTTGCTCTTCTCTGCACTTCTCCCAGTTCCCCAATATTATTTTTGTAAACTGTTGCCCAAAACTGAACTGCATATTCCAGATGAGGTCTTACTAATGACTTGTACAGGGGCAAAATGATATCTCTCTCTATAGTTCATACCTCTTTTAATACAAGAAAGGATTTTATTTTCTTTGAAAACCCCTATGTGGCATTACATGCTTTTACTAAGATTATGATCTACCAGAACACCCATCCTTCTCCTCCACCATAGTATATATGACGCATGCATATGTTTAGCCCTCAGGTGCATAAACCCCATTTGCCACACAATTTCCCAATTAAACAGTGCATAGAGTTCAGCTTGTAAGTTGGAGACATCCTGTAAATATGTTATTCCACTGCAAAGCTTGGTGTCACCTGCAAAGACCAACATTGTACTTTTAATCCCAGACCCTATATCATTTATAAATATATTAAAAAAGTAAGGGTCCCAACACTGAACCTTGGGGTACACCGCTAACAACCCTAGATCATTCAAAGTATGAATCTGAGTGTTTAGTGCAAAAGAGAAGGAAGAAAAAAGGTATTGTCATTGGTAATCCCTTCATTTCACAATGCAGTACATAATGTGGGGTGTTGTTAAGTCCCTTCCATCCTTGCTTCCCAAGTCCACCCTGGGGAGTATCTTGGGAGTTCTTTCCTGGTTACTTCGCCTGGGCATTTGACCTCTTTTTGCCGTAAAAAGTCATTAAAGCTATGTATTATGTAGACATATGCTATGATATGTATGTTTCCATAGTACATATGTCTACATAATTCTTTCTCAGATAAACATTGGCTCACTTTTCTCCTGAGGAAGTGACAAATGTTGCAAAATATGTAGAAGAGCAGCCATTGCTTCTTCTTCATCATCTATCATTTAGAATCTACAATCCTTTATTTAATGTCAGTCACAAGTATAGGGAAAGTAGCATGGCACATTTTGAGCCTGTTATTGTAAATGCTATTACGGCATATTCATGCTTGCTCTGTGTTTTTTTAAGACATTTGTAATAAAATTTTGTTTATCCATTTTTAAATAATGTGTGTAAATCCCTTGGGCCAGATTCAGGTACATCTGCGCATTATTGGACCGGCGTAGCGCACCGCCTTTATGTTAGACTTGCGCAATGTAGCCGCGTAATCACCCTATTCTCCTAGCTCTTGCACAGAAAATTGCGCATGCGTAACGTTATTTCAGAGGCGTAAGGCGGAGTAATACAAATTGGGAAGGACGTGGGCGTGTTACATTGAAATGAGCCGTGACCCCATGCAAATGAAGGGCCGGCCGGCTCACGCATGCGCGCTTGAAGCAGACCATGTCAGCACCTCTGTGAGCATGCTCACAACTCGGGAACGGCGCAATCAGTGAAATTGGAAGTGGACTAGGGCAAATTAGTGAACTACGCAGACAGCATAAATAGACAGACACAAATGCACTTCCTTTGCAAAAGTACATCCCTTTGTATCCCTTCCTATACAGCAAGGTGCTTTTGTTTATTAGCGTTTGTTTGTTTGTTTGTTTGTGATGTGTCTTTGAGATATTTGGGGACTGTTTTGCAGAGTGATTTTTGTCTTTTATGTGTTTTCTTTGTTGTTATTTTGTTTAAATTATATTTTTGCTGGGCATTTTTTATTTTTGCTCGTCATTTATTTTATTTTTTTGGTTCTGTTTGTGTATGATTTTGGAATGTGGGGGTGATATTCCTGCGGGAAAAGGGGTGTCACCCTCATTTGTGGTGGAGAAGTGATCCCCAGGTCTGTGTGAATGGTGTATGAATGTACAGTGACATAATTGGAGCCGCGGCATGGCGTTGCTGCTCACAAGTCCTGCATGGTGGGCTTGTGTCAATCCAATGTGATGAGGATGTGATGTGTCTGTGCTAGGGACCACAGTGGTGTGCATGCATGCATTCTCATTGTGCCTTAATTAATGTGTGTGTTTAACGTGCAAAGATGCATAATGTGAGCTGGCATGAGATGGGGTCATGAGATGGGGTCATGAGATGGGGTCCCAGTGCATATGCAGAGTCAACTTGAAGGGAAAAGACAGGGGGATGTTAGTAGTGCATGTGCCCCTTGTGATGTGTGCATCATGGGGGGGGCCAGTCATGCCTGCCACCCATGTCACTCACCAACCAGCCAGCTGTCCCCATACATGTTCTGTTCGAAATCTGTGGGGATGGGGCTATGATTGTATATGTAGCTGTCATGGGTGTTATGGGTAGTGCCATGTGTTGGGCTGGTGATGTCCTCCTGCAGGGTTGTGGTTAATTCCAGGATGGCATGAGGGGTGAATCTGAAGATGCGAGACACCTCAGAATCACTCATGCCATAAATGTCTATGCGTGTGTTATATATCCTCTCCCGTGAAGAGTGAAGAGTGAGGGGCTTGTATCAGATAAGAATATTGTATTAGATTAGATTAAAGCGGATCTCCACCCTAAAGTGAAGATCCGCTGATCAGAACCCTCCCCCCCTCCGGTGTCACATTTGACACCTTTCAGGGGGGAGGGGGGTGCAGATACCTGTCTAAAGACAGGTATCCGCACCCACTTCCGGCCCGCAGTCTCGGGCAAAAGACGGGCTTTTCCCGTTGTATGCTGGGAACTCTCGGCTCCCAGCACACAGCGGGAGCCAATCGCGGGCGCAGCGCGACTCGCGCATGCGCCGTAGGGAACCGGGCAGTGAAGCCGGAGCGCTTCACTTCCTGGTTCCCTCGCCGTGGATGGAGGGGGGAGCAGCAGGGTGACGAGCGATCGCTCATCCTCTGCTGCGGACGCCGCTGGACTCCAGGACAGGTAAGTGTCCTAATATTAAAAGTCAGCAGCTGCAGTATTTGTTGCTGCTGGCTTTTAATATGTGTTTTTGGTGAATCATCCGCTTTAAATTGTAAAGTTTATATAAGCAAATAAAAAAAATTAAAAAAACAAAAAAAAAACATCTCCCGTGCCCTCCTTAGTGCCCTCCTCAGTGCCCTCCTCAGTGCCCTCATCCTTCTTTGTTCATCTAAAGTCAGTAGTATAGCTATGCGCATACAGATTGTTGTGCAACACGTGTGACTGCTGAGCTCCTCACTAACAGTGTTGCTTTATCTAACAAGTAGACTTTTTTTCTCTTTTTAGACCAGCTTTTATATGGTCTAATTTTAGACAGGACATTTTGCTGTTGCACACACTGCGTAGCCTGCGCTGCTCCAACGTTCTTTTGTGGATCCCCGTAAGTCCCTCATTAGCATATTTGACTAGCAAATCAATGGTCTGTCTAGCGCAGTTTTGTGCGGACGGATGCGCCTGTCTAACGAAATTACGCTGGACCAAAAAAAAGTAGATTTCTTGCGTATCTCGTTTTGGGGATGCCGTGCATCGAAACGCACGCGCACATTTAGACTTAAGCACGCGCATCTCCTGTTGCGCAGGCGTAATCGCTCTGTGAATCTGGGCCCTTGTCTTTTGGGGTAATGAGATAGACCATGAATATAGGCTTAGCATACTCTTTTTTCTCTCTTTTAGAAGATATCAGAGAAGATCTTTTCTTTTAACATGCGTGGCTTGAAAGATAAGTGTTTCACCAGCAGCTTCTCCTAGAAGACCCAGTTTCCCCCCTGGGATGATTCTATCTCCTCCCCCACCACCCTCTTTGGAGGGTCCTTTCTATGCTCTGCTACTATGTATCAATTAGACATTGCCTTACGCTTCACTGTTGATATGGTTGCTCCCAATCTAATTTCTTAGAGGCGATTTAGTTTGCATGTGCCGCGCTATATAAGTTTTCATTCATTCATTCATTCATTAGGAGAAACAAAAAACTGCGCTAATTATAAAAATAAAATAAAATAAAATAAAACCAAAAACTGACACAAGGCAGCAGCTGTCGTGTGATACACAGATGGATATAAACAAAAAGAAGCAAAAAGAAGCAAAGCTTTGCTTCTTTTTGTTTATATCAATCTAATTTCTTGTCTGATTGATTGTTCTCCACAGTTTACGACACATTGTCTTAAATGTGACACGTTTACTGTATCTTGTCTTTCTTTTCAACAATAAAATATTTGAGGGATAAGTGTTCCATTAAGCATGTTGGGGTTTCTAATGTAATTGGGAAGAGGGTGCAATCAGAACTGTGATTTTTTTCAAGAAGTTTGAAATGGTTTTCAGAATTTCTACCTGAACAACTATGTCTAAAAGCTAGGATTTTATTAAGCCTCCATGTGGAAAGGGGTTATGATGGATTTTTAGGGAGAGAAATACAGAGAAGTGGCCTGACCATAGGTGTGAGCCTATTAAAAAGCCATGTTTCCAATCAAATAGGTGGTAAAAGACTAAAATATAATGAATCTGACTGTATGAGTTTTGGACCAGGTCTTTCACCCCCGGTTGTAGAGATTAATTGAAGAGAGGTAAGGGCAGTTTTTATTCTATTCAGTTCAGCTTCAGAATCTAAGAGGTTTCAGAGGATGTATCCAGCTGATGATACTTGCAGACTTTCAACCTCTTTTTTCTGCTGTGACCTAAAAACACACACTTTGCTCAACTTTGGTAAATATGAAAAATATCTCTTGCAGTGGAACTTCTCATATACTGTAGGTCTAGGGGAAAGTAAAAGCACTTTTACATACCTGATTCTCTGCTCCCCCAGCAGGTGGCGTTCCCCAAGCTCCAGTGGTGGATTGTCCTCCAGTGTGCTTACATCCAAAGCAGAGCTATGGACTCTGCATCTGTCTTGATAATGTTAGGACCTTGGACAACTGGAGTATGGGGAATACAATGCGGTAGAGACTGGTCTAGTATAGGGGAGTGGCGGATCAGGTAGGTAAATCTAATTTTTCATGCCCACAAGACCTAAAGGAGCAGGAAAACCTTGCAGAGCAAACACAGCCTTACTGCAAAGTATAATTGTTAAGTTTTCCGGAGTTCAGCTTTAAGTAATATAAATATACAGTACATGTTAATGTCAGAGTGAAATGCACTTTAGAGCTTCAGTAAACTGTGTGAAATACAAGTCAGTTACGGTTTAAAAAAAATGTGACTGCTTAGCTACAATAAGACAACATAAAATGCCATCTGTCTTCAGATCTGTTCTTCAATTTTAAACAAAGGTTGTAAAGACATAACAAGCAATTTAAAGTAACTGAAGATATTTTGTATGGCATACAATTTGTTAGGTTATTTGTTGTTTTTCTTGCCTAATTAGTATTGCATGTCTCCACTGTTTGTTTGATAAAAATGATCATTAATTAAATTATCACTTTATGTTGAATAGATATATTTATGAAATAGCTTGCAAGAAAAAGACAGCTCATGAATACTATAAATAGAAGTACTGTAATAGGAAACTTTTGCCTTTGCTCCTCTGTCCTAAAGTCATACAAATTAACCTCATTAAAAGTATGGACAACAAAGCTCAGCAAGGCATAACTTAACCAAACATAGAGGTAAGCCAGACTGTCTTAAAGCGGTATTTCACCCTAAATATAAGATCTCCCATGCGATCCAGCATACTGGCGTCAGCGCCAGTATGCTGGGTTTTTTTTTTTTAATCGCACACTTACTGTATTATGGTTGAATTCCTTTTTTGTCCCCCGTGGTGGACGGCGCCAGTATAGCGCGTCACATCTTCCGAAAATACCCGATATGGACTCGGGTAATCTCGGCGAAAATGCGGCGCCTGCGCACAGACCTAGGAGCTGACTGCGCAGGCGCCGTATTTCTCCGAGTCCTACGGCTATGGCGCGTCACGCCCTCCGAAATAGGACTCGGAGAAATACGGCGCCTGCGCAGTCAGCTCCTAGGTCTGTGCGCAGGCGCCGCATTTTCGCCGAGATTACCCGAGTCCATATCGGGTATTTTAGGAAGATGTGACGAGCAATACTACAGCCGTCCACCGCGGGGGACAAAAAAGGAATTCAACCATAATACAGTAAGTGTGCGATTAAAAAAAAAAAAACCCAGCATACTGGCGCTGACGCCAGTATGCTGGATCACATGGGAGATCTTATATTTAGGGTGAACCTCCGCTTTAAATTCTCTACAAGATAAATCACCCAAGAAAAGGAAATATGCCCGTAGAGAGACATTTAAAAAATAAAAAAAATCACTAGAAAAACAAACCCAGAAGACTTAAATTCTGTACTCCTCTACTAAATGTTACTTTACTTAAATTAAAAATGCCATATCTTTTTTTTTTACAAACATCGTGGTGTTTTATTGTAAAGAAAAGAAGAGTACAAATATGCAATATGCAGTGATACAATATACATGAGTGCATCAGAGACAATACATGGATGTGTACAAACGTTTGATACAGGCAGCTCATTCCAATTGGCTTCCAAAAAAAAAAGAGAAAAAAGGAAGGACAGAACCAGCTAGAGTGAACACATGGGGGGAAAGACAACCCAACTTTCCCAAGGACCGCACTCCAGGCCCATCAACAGGAGGCATACCCAAACATGAGCTGTAGAGGGTAGAAGGCCCATAAGAAGTTTAGGGGGGTAGGTCGCCACATGTGGCAGCCGAGGCCAGCCAGGTGTCCCAAATCTTACCACATTTAACCGGACACCCCCTGTGGGCATAAATTTCCTTTTTGTATGGCAGTACACAAATAACCGCTGAGATCCATTCCTGCAGGGGAGGCGATGCAGCCTGGAGCCATTTTCATGCTATGAGCAGCCTGGCCATGAAGAGCGTTTCCTGTAGGAATATCTTATGGTATTTATCTGAATCTGGGTCCGGAAATACCCCCAACAGGCACTGCTTAGGGCACAGTGTCAAGGGAGAACCCATTTCATCATGTATGAATTTTACTATGTGTAGCCAATACTCCTGTATTGCCGGGCAAGCCCACAAAAGGTGAAAAAAGGTACTAGAAGGGCTGCCACATCTGGGGCACAGTGGATTTTGGTCAGGCTTGTATTTAGCTATACAGGCAGGGGTTAAGTACGTTCTGTGTAAAATGTAGAGATGCGTGAGACGGTCCGACAACTTTGTTTGAGACCTTCCTACTGGTTTCCAAGGCATCCCACTCGTCATCCTCCAGCTCCCCCTCATCTCCAGACCAGCGATCCTTAAGTTTGTAGGCCAGCGTAGAAGCCGAGGGATGTAGGAGAGAAAATTAGAATACCGAAATGAGCTTCCGGGAGTCTGGACCCATAATAGAGTGGAGAACCTCAATTCGTTCAGTGTTAGAAGATATATCGCCAAATTGGGTCGGAAGAGCATGGCGGAGCTGGAGGTGACGGAAATGCATGGAATTAGGGAGATTGAACCTATCCTTGAGTTGTTGAAACGACATTAACCACTTTAGCCCCGGACCATATTGCTGTCCAAAGACCAGAGCACTTTTTGTGATTCGGCACTGCGTCCCTTTAACTGACAATTGCGCGGTCGTGCGACGTGGTTCCCAAACAAGATTGGCGTCCTTTTTTTCCCACAAATAGAGCTTTCTTTTGGTGGTATTTGATCATCTCTGCGGTTTTTATTTTTTGCACTATAAACAAAAATAGAGCGACTATTTTGAAAAAAATGCAATATTTTTTACATTTTGCTATAATAAATATCCCCAAAAAAGAAATAAAAAAACATTTTTTTCCTCAGTTTAGGCCGATAAGTATTCTTCTACATGTTTTTCGTAAAAAAAAATCGCAATTAACGTTTATTAATTGGTTAGCGCAAAATTTATAGCGTTTACAAAAAAGGGGGTAGTTTTATGGCATTTTTATTAATATTTTTTTTTTACTAGTAATGGCGGCGATCAGCGTTTTTTTTCGGTACTGCGATATTATGGCGGACACATCGGACACTTTTGACACATTTTTGGGACCATTGGCATTTTTATAGCGATCAATGCTATAAAAATGCATTGGATTACTATAAAAATGCCATTGGCAGTGAAGGGGTTAACACTAGGGGGCGGGGAAGGGGTTAAGTATGTTCCTGGTGTGTTCTAACTGTATGGGGGGGTTGACTCACTAGGGGAATGTCTGAGGACGGTCCGGCAGGACAGGGCCCAACACACCATCACCCTTTAGAATTGGCCAATCTTTAAAATAGTTCTTAGTGCATAGCCTATTATCGGCCTTAAATATTTCCAAATCCAGGAAATTAATCTTAAGATGGGACACTGTCCAAGACAAGACTATGTTCTTGTTATTGGCATTCATTTTGTCCATAAAGGACTGCAGTGATAATAAATCACCCTCCCATATTAAGATCAGATCGTCAATATACCTCCTATAGCAGACAAGCTGAGGAGGTCTATTCTGGAACACCACATCCCGCTCCCAGTGGGCCATAAAAATATTGGCCACACTCGGAGCGAAACGGGCTCCCATGGCTATACCACATTGCTGCAAATAAAATTCTTTGCCATACCAAAAATAATTCTTAAGCAGACAAAATTTCAAGCTGTCCAACAAAAAATCTATATGTTCATGGCTCAGTTCAGTAGACTCCAATGCCCACTGCACTGAAGAGAGTGCTGCTTCATGTCCAATGATTGTATATAAAGAGCCCACATCGGCTGTAACTAAAATAGTGTCACGTGTACAGGGAATGGCCTCAAGAATCTGTATTATTTGCTTAGTATCCCTCAGATACGCAGGAATATTGCGCACCAACGGTTGCAAGAAACAGTCCAGGTATTGGCCAAGCCTCGAAGTCACTGAGTCGATCCCATTCACAATAGGACGGCCGGGGGGGCGTAAAGCATCTTTATGTAATTTGGGTAAAAAGTATATAATAGGGGTGCGGCAATGGTGGGGATCCAAATATGCCGCCTCCTTACTATTCAAAATGCCTCGTTTTTTACCATCCTCTATCAACATATGTAGCTCATTTTTAAAATTAACCATAGGATTCCCACGTAGTATCAGGTAGGTATGATGATCACTAAGTAATCTATTCATTTCCTCGTGGTAGTAAGTTTTACTCAATACCACGAGACCACCCCCTTTGTCCGCGGGTCGGATCACAATATCATTCCGCTGTTCAAGTGATCTGATCCCCTGTTGAATCAACTGGGAATCTTTCACCTTTTTTATATGGAGATCATCAAGGTCCTTGCACACCATATTGCGGAAGACATCTAGGTGTCTAGTATCCGTATACTGAGGGTTAAAAACCGATCGGTTCCTTAGATTAGAGTGCCCAGAATTCATGGGGGCAGAGTTCCTCTCTATAGGATTAGAGAGGAAATACTTCTTCATATTGAGACCCCTTATGTATTTCTGGACACTAATAAAAGTCTGAAATTTATTCAAATTACGTATAGGGGCAAACTTAAGACCCTTATCCAATACACGTGTCTCATTATCAGTAAGCGGTACACCACTAAGGTTAAAAATACCCGTACCAATCACGGTCTTTGCCTTTTGGACTCGTCTGCCCCCTCGGACCCCTCTAGATTTTTTCTTTTAAAACTGGGCTGTCCTCTCGGCGTCTGGGGGGGAGGGAGACAATTCTCCCGCCAATCGTTGGTCCAAGGTGGGGGGTAAGGCGGTGCTCCCCCCCAAGGGAGCGGCGGAGGTCCCCTCCAAGGGGTCCTCCCCTGTCCTAAAAAATGTTGATTAGTGGGAGGAGGCCCCTCCCAGTAATTTTGTAATGGTGCATAATAATTATAGGTCGATAAAGGTGGAGGAGGAACCCCTACCGGAAAATTAGTACTCCCTTTGGAATAGCCCTTACCCTTAATAGGCACAGTTTTCCAAGGTGGATTCATCTGCAAATCAGGGTCTGGAGATTGGGGCAGATTCCCATTCACATATCCTTTCCCTTTACCATTTTTACCTTTCCATTTTCCCTTGGGGGGGAGCATCGCCTTACCCCCCACCTTGGACCAACGATTGGCGGGAGAATTGTCTCCCTCCCCCCAGACGCCGAGAGGACAGCCCAGTTTAAAAAGAAAAAATCTAGAGGGGTCCGAGGGGGCAGACGAGTCCAAAAGGCAAAGACCGTGATTGGTACGGGTATTTTTAACCTTAGTGGTGTACCGCTTACTGATAATGAGACACGTGTATTGGATAAGGGTCTTAAGTTTGCCCCTATACGTAATTTGAATACATTTCAGACTTTTATTAGTGTCCAGAAATACATAAGGGGTCTCAATATGAAGTAGTATTTCCTCTCTAATCCTATAGAGAGGAACTCTGCCCCCATGAATTCTGGGCACTCTAATCTAAGGAACCGATCGGTTTTTAACCCTCAGTATACGGATACTAGACACCTAGATGTCTTCCGCAATATGGTGTGCAAGGACCTTGATGATCTCCATATAAAAAAGGTGAAAGATTCCCAGTTGATTCAACAGGGGATCAGATCACTTGAACAGCGGAATGATATTGTGATCCGACCCGCGGACAAAGGGGGTGGTCTCGTGGTATTGAGTAAAACTTACTACCACGAGGAAATGAATAGATTACTTAGTGATCATCATACCTACCTGATACTACGCGGGAATCCTATGGTTAATTTTAAAAATGAGCTACATATGTTGATAGAGGATGGTAAAAAACGAGGCATTTTGAATAGTAAGGAGGCGGCATATTTGGATCCCCACCATTGCCGCACCCCTATTATATACTTTTTACCCAAATTACATAAAGATGCTTTACGCCCCCCCGGCCGTCCTATTGTGAATGGGATCGACTCAGTGACTTCGAGGCTTGGCCAATACCTGGACTGTTTCTTGCAACCGTTGGTGCGCAATATGCCTGCGTATCTGAGGGATACTAAGCAAATAATACAGATTCTTGAGGCCATTCCCTGTACACGTGACACTATTTTAGTTACAGCCGATGTGGGCTCTTTATATACAATCATTGGACATGAAGCAGCACTCTCTTCAGTGCAGTGGGCATTGGAGTCTACTGAACTGAGCCATGAACATATAGATTTTTTGTTGGACAGCTTGAAATTTTGTCTGCTTAAGAATTATTTTTGGTATGGCAAAGAATTTTATTTGCAGCAATGTGGTATAGCCATGGGAGCCCGTTTCGCTCCGAGTGTGGCCAATATTTTTATGGCCCACTGGGAGCGGGATGTGGTGTTCCAGAATAGACCTCCTCAGCTTGTCTGCTATAGGAGGTATATTGACGATCTGATCTTAATATGGGAGGGTGATTTATTATCACTGCAGTCCTTTATGGACAAAATGAATGCCAATAACAAGAACATAGTCTTGTCTTGGACAGTGTCCCATCTTAAGATTAATTTCCTGGATTTGGAAATATTTAAGGCCGATAATAGGCTATGCACTAAGAACTATTTTAAATCTGTAGACCGCAATGGCTATATACCTATCACCAGCTGTCACCACCGTTTGTGGCTGTGCAATATCCCACGTGGGCAGTTTGTACGGCTACGTAGGAATTGCACTAGTTTAACTGATTATTTACAGCAGTCTCAGGAGCTTGCTTCTAGATTCATAGCTAAAGGCTACTCTCGTCCTTCGATTCTGCAGGAAATAGAGAAAGTCAACGCTTTAGACAGGAATACCATTGTTGCTGATAAAGTGGCCAATATAGATAAGGATCAAGCTAACTACAAAATGCTGTTGGACTTTAACATACATCACAAAAAATTTGAAAGAATCGTTGCCAGACATTGGCCAATTCTAAAGGGTGATGGTGTGTTGGGCCCTGTCCTGCCGGACCGTCCTCAATTTATATATAAAAAGGCCCCCTCATTGAGAGACAGTTTGGCCCCTGGAGTGATTGACCCCCCCACTAGGGCTCAGCCCAAACTCTTTAACTTTCTCTCTGGCTTCTATGCATGTGGGCGTTGTGCAACCTGCAAACACGTTAGGCAGACGATTAAGAAGAGAAAAAGTTTTTGTTCTAATGTTACACAAAAAGAGTACCCAATCAAGCAACTGATTACATGTGCTACTGAAGGTGTAGTATACATGCTGGAGTGCAGCTGTGGTCTGCAGTATGTTGGACGCACCTCCCGTGCGTTGCATGTGCGTATTGGTGAACATATTAGTAACATTAAAAGAGGAATTAGAAGCCATAGTGTTTCCAAACATTTTAGACAATGTCACCATAGGGATCCCCGTGCGTTGAAATTTTGGGGCATTGAGAAAGTTGATAAACATTGGAGGGGTGGGCATTATATTCGTCGCATAAGTCAACGCGAGTCCTTCTGGATATATGAGACTAAGGTCTCCTCACCTTCTGGCCTCAACGTTGAATTTGACCTTAACTGTTTCATATCCAATAGGTAGTATCAATATTTAATCTTAGTCTTTTGATATGGGTTGGTCTTATGCGTTTTGTATTCCTATTCCTATTTATCTATTTTACTTTTATTTATTTTATTTCATTTTATTTTATTATTTTGTGTCTAGTATGTATATTTACATAGCTGGTAATTGGTAATTTTTAATTTTTAATTACTGTATCTGATATGTTACAATTTCAAATGCATTTGTTAGTGGGCAGTCTGTGCAATCGTGGATGACGTCTCTTTTTTAATTGTGATCTAATATGAGGTCTTTTTGGGTAAGGATCTCTTTTTTGGGTCATGTATATTTTAAATGTAAAATTTTTTCTAAGTCCGGTGTTCTGTCAGTCCTCTATTGCGTTTGTTTCACTATCCTTGTCAGAAGCTTTGTTAGCCTGACACTGGAGAGGAGGCGTGATCACCTGGTGTGAGATGTTTAGTCTAATTGGTTTTTTTGACTCTTGGGCGGAGTTTTTTCACCATGATGAGTCGTCTAAGCTCAATTTGTTTTTCGGTTGCTTTGGCAACCGTCGGCTATTTAATGTAATCAGTGGGACGTCTACGTTGTTCCTTCCTACCCCACGCTGAAGAAGTCCTGTCCAGGGGACGTAACGACGTACAAGGGGGGAGTGATTGGCGTGACGTCACCCGCGACTGCACACTGCACATTGTGTTTCTGGATACCTGTTGGTTGATCCCTGTCTGCCTGCCTGTATACCTAGCACTCAGTCACGAGTGCTTTTTATGTGAGTTTTTTACCTTTTTTATGCAATAAATTCAGTTATGCTTCAGAGAGCACTAGATTCTTTCTCTATTTTTTTTTGCATAATTGTTTGGCGCTGAGTCCATTGATGCCTTAATTAAGTGATCTGCTGCTGGAATACTGGATGACTGAGGAGATCCTTGTCTCTATATGCTGTTCTACCACTGTTGGATTAACTGGATGATTGAGGAGATTCCTGTTTATACATGCTGTTTAACCTTTTCATTAAGGTGAGAGGCCATCCTTACCTTTTTTGGTGGAGGTTTTCTTCTGCTTGCTTCAAACACATTCTGGATTCGGTCCTGCACATTTACATTGGATTATTAAGCACTTATGGACATTTTACACTGTTTTTCTTTGTGGTGTCACTTATGTTATTTATGTAATTATTAATTGTTTGCGCTGCACTTTCTCTGTTTATATGACTATTGGGGTGTTTTATTTGAATTTACCTTCAGTGCTGGCTTGCATTATTATTTTATTATTTTTGTTTTGTTATCTTCTAGCGCTGAATAATTTATTTACTGTGATTGACAGAGTAAGATGTAATTGGAGAGAGTATAATAGGACCAGAAAGGTGTCTAGGCTAAAAACTAGATTAATTTATCAACCATGGACCCAAAACCAGAAATGTTATTCGTAGATCTAGGTATAAATTGTTTCATACTGTAGCTAATAGCTGACTTTGTTCAATTAAGCCTGGTAATAAAACCTGGAAGCTCATTGGTTTCTGTGCAGAAGTGAGCCTGATTTTGCACTTTCCAGCTTTAGTAAATAGACCCAATTGTGTACCTAAAAGTGGGGTATGCCTGTCTTTGCCTTTAGCACAATGTCATTCGCTCCTTTCTCTCACTTTCTTCTCTGGGAAGTACTGTCATTGGTACAGAAAGTGAATTAAAATGTCCACAGATGAGACAAAAAAATGTGTTATTACTTCCCCAATCTGTTATACTGTTTTTACTGTCCCTGTTGTTAAAATGTTTGCTCACTTCTTGTTCTGATGAGTGTTGAGCGGAATACGCCATATTCGATTTCGCGATATTGCGCTAATATATAGAAGAATATTCGCGAATATTCGCTAATATCGAATATTCGTGATATTTTATCCAAAAAAAAATTTGCGAAATTTCGCTAATGCGAAAATGATTGTGAAATTCTCATAAACGGAGATCATTTCCTGTATTACTAAACTAATATGCACTAAACACTAACTCTACACTAACTCTACTTAAAAGAAAGGAGAATAAGGGGACAAAAGAAGGGCGGAGAAGATAATCGCGCAATATTCCTATTGCGCGATTATCTTCTCCGCCCTTCTTTTGCATCAGAGCCAATCAGAATAACTCGAATATTCGGCAAAAGGAATATCGCGCAATATTCCTTTTGCCGAATATTCGAGTTATTCTGATTGGCTCTGATGCAAAAGAAGGGCGGAGAAGATAATCGCGCAATATTCCGTTTGCCGAATATTCGAGTTATTCTGATTGGCTCTGATGCAAAAGAAGGGCGCACTGATATTAGATAGATAGATAGATAGATAGATAGATAGATAGATAGATAGATAGATAGATAAATACCTGTAGATAGATAGATAAATAGATAGATAGATAGATAGATAGATAGATAGATAGATAGATAGATAGATAGATAGATAGATAGATAGATAGATAGATAGATAGATAGATAGATAGATGGCTCAAGTCCTGTGGGAACGGAGTTCCTGCACTTTTTTCACAGCAGGAATGCAGTTCCCTTTGCAGGACTAGAGCAGCCGAGCCACGCAAGCCAATCCTTCACTAAGCGGCGATGCCCAGCTCGAGTCACTGTCAGGGGTAGGTGAACCTTAGTAATCCTTCATGTTACTGGCCGCTTCCTGTATATGGATTCATCCGGTAGTGTGCAGGTATTCCGTCAATTCCTCAATGCCGCAATGTCTCCTGGGAGCTTTTGTCATTGTTCCCAGGAGACATTGCGGAGGTCTGCCACAAATTATTGGTGGGGGAGTGGATCTTGGGTGGGAGTTCCCACACTTTTTTCCCCTAGAACTTGACCCCTGATAGATAGGATATACATTTGTGAAATATTAACTATTGTCAATAATTATTCAAATAATTTAGCAAAGTAGTAATAATTGGTAAACTAGCAGAGAGGCTTAAACTTTCCATACACACACACGGTAACTGCTGAAGCGGGCCTTTCTTTTATCGTTTTCATCTACAGGTTATTATTTTTTTATAGCAACAGTGCTTAACAAATAAAAATAAAATGAAATGTTACACCTGGGCTTAATGTTTGGAAAATTCAGAGCCCCCTTTTTCAGTCTTTCCAATTACACCTTTTATTAGACAAGTAATACATAAGATAGATACCCTGATGGGATGGGAAGGACATTATAGGTAATGAGATAGGAAGAAGAATTCTTGCCTGTAATTGTTAACAGGCAATAGAGCCATGATCATACACTTGGGAGGAATTCCTTTTTTTAAGTCTCTCGCTGCTAATATACACGTTGTACTATAGTATTAGTGGCAATTGCTGAGTAGGAATTAGGATTCCATTGAATGGTATCAACAATAAAAGAAAGAGAAACGAGAAGATGTGTTGCCCATCCCAGTGACTCAAGTTTATTTAAGTGAACATATTATTAGATGAATCATGTTGAATATAAAGTCGCTAAAGCATACAATTGTTTGCCAAAAAACAAAACAAAAAAAAAAACAATGTGACTTTTACAAACACGACTTTGCACAAATAAAGTAAATTCAACCCAACTTAACTTTTTTCTTTCTTTAATAAAAGGAGGAAAGAAAAGCATTTTAATTACCCATAACAACCAATGTCTAGATATCTACAACAGGTTTATGCAGTATATTAAAATAATGTATCTATCTGCTTTGAGTAGCATAGACATCCAATCCATTTTCAGTAATACATTTAGAATCAAGGAAAGTTAGCTCAAATAATTTATGTAAGAAAAAAAGTTAATTTATTGCCATAGGCCCAGATTCACAGAGCAATTACGCCTGTCTAACTGGTGTTAGACAGGAGTAATTTCAAATTTCGCGCGCTGTATCACTAGTTTGAATCCTCAAACCATGATACGGCGGCTTCGGGCTTCGATCCGAGAGGCTTACGTCTTCGTAAGCCTTCGGATCTACGCTGCAATATTTTTGCGGCCGCTGGGAGGAGTCCGCGTCGTTTTTAGCGTCGGGATATGCAAATGAGTTTTTACGGCGATCCACGAAGATACGAGCGGTCTTCGCAATCGCTTTCGTCTATTTTTTTCTACGTACTGTTAGACCAGCTTTTTGCTGGTCTAACGGTGCGTAGCCCATGTTAAGTATGGCCGTCGTTCCCGCGTCGAATTTAAATTTTTTTTTTTTCTTTACGTAACTCGTTCGGGAATAGGAATGTCCGTAAACGACGCTACTTAAAAAAAATGACGTAACAACGTGATTTCGCGCAATGCACTGCGGGGAATTTCTGAACGGAGCATGCGCAGTTCGATCGCCGTGGGAACGCGCCTATTTTAAATGCTTCACGCCCCCTACTCGCGTAGATGGCTTGCGCCGGGAGAAATACACTACGCCGCCGTAGTTTACTGGACAAAATCTACCGGGATTCCACGTAGAGCCAGGTAAAATACGGCGGCGTAGTGTATTTCAGATACTCTACGCGAATCTAATTGTATGTGAATCTGGCCCATAGTGTTTTACAGACCCAACAATTTAATTGTAAGTATATTTTTACATATAATCTCACCATTGTTGTCTCCTGAGAACTGTATTGGAATCCTAAATGCCACGTACACGCGATCCGAAATTCCAACAAGAAATCTGTAGATTTTTTTTTCCGACAGAATGTTGGCTCAAACTTGTGTTGCATACACACTGTCACACAAATGTGGTCGGAAATTCCGACCGCCAAGAACGCGGTGATGATCGGAATTTTCGACAATAACTTTTCCCATCTGAAGATTTAAGAACCAGCTCTTAAATTTTTGCTGTCGAAAATTTTGACAGAAAATGTCCGATGGGGCCTAGACATGGTCGGAAATTCCGATCGTGTGTACGCGGCAAACAGTTCTGGCAGTTAAAGGTTTCTGGTTAATGCCTGTAGGAACCAAGTACAAATATCTTTAGATATCGGAGACCTACACGCAGCAGATAATTGTGAATGTCTAACAGGCATGGCTAGGTATCAAATTGTCAGTTAAGAGGCTGATTTGTTAAAGGATTTTAGAATCTTCATGCAATAAATTGTGATAATATTCGCTTTCATTTTCCAATCAGGGGGAAAAACTAATTTCTGGTTACTTATTTCTCTGTGCATTATTAGTTAATCAATGTAAATATTCACACAATATACAGTGTAAATATTCTCAACTCCCTTAGTAAATCAGTCTTAGTGGATTCTCTCATTGTCCTCCTGCTTTTCCTTTTGTGGCTACCTCTGTTATTTTTTCTGTTGCTATAACTAAGTCTTAAAGGGGTGTTCCACCCAAATGTAATGTTTACTAAAAGTCAGCAGCTACAAAAAGTGTAGCTGCCACTGATTGGACGGGCGATCGCCTAGGACCTGTCAGTGTCCTAGACGATCGCCAAAGGGAGGGGCTGCAGTAAGGCGATTAGGCCTAATCGCCTTACCAGCCCCTCGGCGGAAGCAGGAAGTGGGACAGGAAGTCCCACTCCTACTAAAGCCCCCACTCCCCCCCCAAAAAAATGACATGCCGAATGTGGCATGTAAGGGGGAGGGGAGGGGATTAAGCCGAAGTTCCATTTTTGGGTGGAACTCCGCTTTAATGTCTGCTTTATTACTTATTTTACTTATTTATATTTACGTGCCTCTCATAAGTCTATGTGGCCATCTTCAGTTCCAAAGCATGGACACTGGGGTAGATTCATGTAGAGATCTGACGGTGTATCTACTGATACACCGTCGGATCTGTGAGATCCGACGCTCGGATCTATGCGGCTGATTCCTCGAATCAGGTTCCGCATAGATCTCCCTTAGAGCCGACTGGTGTAAGTGAGTTACACTGTCGGTTCTTAGGCTGCATTCTCCCGCCGTCCGCTAGGTGGCGCTTCTTTTTTTCTACGCGACGAATATGCAAATGAGGAGAACCGCCGATTCAGAACCGAACGCCCGGCCGTCGCTTTTTTTTTACGTCGTTTGCGTTCGTCTTTTTCCGGCGGATGGTTACCCCTGCTATATGCGGGGTAAGTGCGGCGGATCCTATGTTAAGTATGGCCGTCGTTCGCGCGTCGAGTTTTGAAATTTTTACGTCGTTTACGTAAGTCGTCCGGGAATACGGCCATACGTTAATAGCGTTAACGACGAAAACAATGACGTCCTTGCGACGTCATTTAAAGCAATGCACGTCGGGAAATTTTGCCGGCGGCGCATGCGCAGTACGATCGGCGCGGGGACGCGCGTGATTTAAATAGTAAACTCCCCCTAGCCGCGGAATTTGCATTCCGCCGGGGGATTTACGATCCGCCAGGGCTAATTACGAGGCAAGTGCTTTCTGAATACAGCACTTGCCTCAAAAACTGGCGCAGGCGGATCGTAAACAAGATAGATCACGCGGATCAAAAGATCGCCACCGGTGTCTCGCGATTGGTCACAGGAGCTGAAGAACGGGGGAAATATGAGCGTAAATACACCTTCCCCATTCTTCTCTGTGGCAGTGTCACTGATCGTCTGTTCCCTGTTATAGGAAACGACGATCAGTGACATCACACATCCAGCCATGCCCCCCTACAGTAAGAATCACTCCCTTAGGGCACACTTAACCCCTTAGCGCCCCCTAGTGGTTAATCATGCCATTGTCATTTTCACAGCAATCAGTGTATTTTTATAGCACTTTTCGCTGTAAAAAATGACAATGGTCCCAAAAATTTGCAAAGTGTCTGATGTGTCTGCCATTAAGGTGCAGTCATGAAAAAAATTGCTGATCGCAGCCATTACTAGTAAACAAAAATACCATAAAACTACCATAAAACTATCCCCCTATTTTGTAAACGCTATAACTTTTGCGCAAACCAATCAATAAACTGAGGGAAAAAAACGTTTTTTATATATATTTTTGGGGGATATTTATTATAGCAAAAGGAAAATTGTCGCTCTACTTTTGTTTATAGCGCAAAAAGTAAAAAACGCAGAGGTGATCAAATACCACCAAAAGAAAGCTCTATTTGTGGGGGAAAAAAAGGAGCCACGTCGCATGACCGTGCAATTGTCAGTTAAAGCGACGCAGTGCAGAATCGCAAAAACTGGCCAGGTCCTTTACCTGCATAATGGGAAGGGTCTTAAGTGGTTAAGATGTCAAGATAGGAGTTTGACACCATGTTGGGACTATTTTCACAGTGCAGGAGAGAGATTATTGTGGTGTCTTAGGCCGCATACACACCATCAAATCTGTCTGCTGGAAACGGTCTGCCAGAACGTCCCAGCAGACAGATTCGATCGTGTGTACGGGCGAGCCGACGGATTTGGCCAGCCGACAGATTTGAAAGCATGCTTTCAAATCTGTCGGCTAGGAACCCGTCCGCCCGACATGTCTGCTGGTTAGTACGCTAACCAGCAGACATGTCTTCTCGCACACACGCTGAATGGTTTTGAAAGCATTGCGCGGAACCGTTTTACTTCCTGGTGCGGTGACGTGGAGGCGTTAACGTCACCGCCACGTCAGCGCGCCGTCTGCTGGCGGGGATTTTGGTTTGATCGTGTGTACACGATCAAACCAATACGTCCCCAGCAGACAGATTTGTTCAAATCGGTCTGTCCGACCGATTTGAACAAATCTGTCTGCTCGTGTGTATGGGGCCTTAAGCCCAAACATCCATCTGTGCTGTTATCCACATCCAGTTTCCTCCTGTTCTGTGCCTTCTCTTCCATTCTAATTCTTGGCTTCCTGTGTTCTCTCTCTCTGCTTCCAGTGCCCCAGTATAATGCTCTAAATGTTTATATATATATATATATATATATATATATATATATATATATATTGTGACAGGGTACACGATTGTATGTACACCAGTGAGAGGCTGGAAGGGTCAGTTTTTCC
Source organism: Rana kukunoris (assembly GCA_029574335.1). NCBI lineage: Eukaryota > Metazoa > Chordata > Amphibia > Anura > Ranidae > Rana > Rana kukunoris. The sequence continues at coordinate 224,753,470 of CM056053.1, read as the reverse complement.
TGCCCTGGAAGGGGTTAAGCCTGGCCAACAGGTAAACCTCCTCTCTTCCCCCTATTAATTAACAGTCACCTGGTAGGGAAATGGGAAGTGAGAGCTCAGTGTGAGAGGTATGCTGAGCTGGACGGACGGTTTGGAAACTGTCTGCATGGAAGGAACAAGGTCTGTCATAGATTTGTTTATTTTGGACTGGTATTCTGTTTGTTTTGTACTGGAGGCCGGAATAGCCCCTCCAGTACAGTGTAGTGAGGGACACTACTGTCAGTTAGCCTCCTAAATTGGAGTAGGCCATTTTGTTTTTGTATTATTTATTTTTGAGTGCAATAAAGCCATATTTATTGCTTAAGATCAGTGACTTTGCTGCATGACATTATCGCTATTTCTACGACTTTGTCACAAGTGGTGGTCAGAAGTGGGATGTTTGCTGTGGTACCGGTCAATGTACAGTTACAGTGGCCTTAAAGGTACAGGACCCAGAAAATGGAAGATATTGTGAAAGCCCTGTTACAAGCGGTCTCTGCGCAACAAGAGACTAATAGACAGATAGCGGCCTCGGCTGCAGCACAACAAGAAACTAATAGACAGGTAGCTGCAACGCAACAAGAGACTATCATACAGATAGCGGCCTCAGCTGCAGCACAACAAGAAACTAATAGACAGCTAGCTGAAGCACAAAAGTCAGACCATGCTGTTCTCAAAGCAACCCTGGATCACATGACTACCCAAGGGTCTTCTAACCCGCCAGCAAGGGGGGTAAGCCAAATACGTGCCAGCAGCTGTCTGCAGAAAATGACCCCGGATGATGATGTGGAGACTTACCTACTGGCGTTCGAACGGACCGCTACCCGAGAAGGCTGGGCCCCGGAACAGTGGGCTGGAATCATTGCACCCTTCCTCCTGGGAGAAGCACAGAAAGCCTATTTTGATCTGGATGAGGTGGCTGCTGCAGACTATCCCAAACTGAAAGGAGAGATCCTGGCTCGCTTAGGGGTGACTTCCACAGTGAGGGCCCAGCGTTTCTACAACTGGAGGTTTAAAGAAGGAAAAGCGCCAAGATCCCAGATGTTCGATTTAATTTATCTGGCGCGGAAGTGGCTCAAACCAGAGACTCAAACCCCTGCACAGATTATAGAAGCGCTTGTACTGGACCGTTACGTGAGAGAGCTTCCAAATGGCCTCCGGGAGTGGGTCACTCAGGGAAATCCCCTGGACTGTGATAGTATGGTCGCACAAGTGGAGCGGTACCTATCTACCAAAAGTTTGGACCGATCTCTCTCTAGGACGATCGGGAAAATACAGAGACCAGGAGGCCGGAGGAGTGGAGTGGAAGCAGACTTCGGATCCGGAGCCCGTTTCTCCAAACCTGACTTTAGAAGTCAAAACCCTGGGAAAGAGGACCACCCTAGGAGAAACTCCATAACTTGTTTTGAGTGTGGCGCCAAAGGACATGTCAGGGCGAGATGCCCCAATCTTCCTGAGCCAATGCAGTGTGGACTAGGGGAAGATTCCTCTGACTTTTGTGGGCTCATTTGTTTAGCAGGCCTGGTAGAAGGGGGACATACCTTCCGAGTACCTGTCCTGCTGGACAAACAAGAGACAGTGGCCCTGGTGGACTCTGGCAGTGCCCTGACTTTGGTAGCCAGTAAATTGGTAAAACCTTGTTGGATTCAGAAGCATAGAACCATGGGGGTGTTGTGTATTCATGGGTGTACTGTGCGGTATCCTACTGCCAACATAGAAGTGTCAGTACAGGGCAGTTTGGTAAGGATCGTAGCTGTGGTAGTTCCTCGTCTACCATATCCTTTGATAATAGGAAGGAATTTCCCTAATTTCCACGCTCTGTTACAGCCCCCTGTGAGGGGAGAACAAGGGGAACCTGAAGTGGAGCAGAGAAATACAGGGGTCCATGAAGTATTTCCCTTTGCTCATCCTGACTTGTATATCTCTAATCCAAAAAGAGGTAAAACAAGACGGGAACGCAGGGAGAGCAAGTTAAGATTTAATAGAGCTGTCCAGAAAGTCCTGTTGAATCAGCGTGGGGAGCAGTCCAGGAGAGGTGGGGCCCCACGACAGACAGAAGATGAGGCAGAAGTTGGTCAACCGGAACCCGCCCCAGAGGCTACCAGTGAAGACGATGAAGGGGATACAGATATCCTGGATATCTCGGGTAGTGGCTTTGGCCGTGACCAGGCAGATGATCCCCTGCTGCAGGAAGCCAGGAGTAATGTTGTAGAGGTTAATGGGGTACCAGTAGAAGGGGTAACAGGAAAGGCCTATCCCTATTTTATCCTTAAAAACGATCTTCTTTACAGAGTAACCTCCGATGAGGGACAAGAGCTTGAACAACTGGTTGTGCCTTCATCATACACCCGAAAAATCCTAGATTACTCTCACTCTCATCTGCTGGGGGGACACTTAGGGGTGGAGAAAACACAAGAACGGGTGCTCAGGAGGTTCTTCTGGCCTGGGGTATATGAGGGGATTAAAAGGTATTGTGCTTCTTGCCCGGAATGCCAGCTGGCATCTCCCAGACCGAAGTTGAGAGCCCCACTCATACCTCTCCCCATAGTTGACGTTCCGTTTGAGAGGATTGGCATGGACCTAGTGGGTCCCTTAGAGAAAACAGCTCGAGGTCACCAGTACATCCTTGTCATCGTCGATTATGCCACCAGATACCCAGAGGCCATTCCACTACGTAAGGCGAATGCTAAAAGTATTGCAAAAGAGTTGGTTCAGATGTTTACACGGGTGGGGATACCCAGGACATTGCTCACGGATCAGGGGACTCCGTTTGTCTCCCGTATTATGAAAGAGCTATGTCAACTATTTAATGTACAGACTCTGAGAACGTCAGTGTATCACCCCCAGACAGGTTGGTAGAAAGGTTTAACCGAACCCTAAAGGGGATGTTGAGGAAAGTCGTTAGCAGGGATGGGAAGGATTGGGACTTGTTACTTCCTTACCTGTTGTTTGCAGTTCGAGAGATTCCCCAAAGTTCTACGGGCTTCTCCCCGTTTGAGCTTTTATATGGTAGGCATCCCAGGGGTATTCTGGATATCCTAAAGGAAACCTGGGAAGAACAGGGGGTAACTGGGACCAATGTCCTCCAGTATGTTGAAGATATGCGGGTGCGTATGGCTCAGATTGCCCCTCTTGTTCGCCAGCATATGGAGCAGGCGCAGAGTAGGCAGAAGTCCTACTATGACCAAAGGGCCCTAGTGAGACAGTTTGAAAGAGGGGACAGAGTAATGGTTCTAGTACCCACCGCAGAAAGCAAACTTCTAGCACAGTGGCAGGGACCCTATGAGGTGTTGGAAAAAGTGAGCCCAGTAAATTATAAAGTTAGTCAGCCGGGACGCTGGAAAAAGGAGGCCGTGTTCCACATAAACCTTCTTAAGCCATGGAGGACTAGAGAGGACTGCATGGCCGCAGTGGGGGACACCACACCTGGTCCACAGGCACCTAGTCCTTCGGTGACAATCTCTCCAGAGCTGACACCTGAGCAAATAAAAGAAGCTAGAGGCTTGGTTGAGAGGAATAACGATGTTTTCTCCCCCAACCCTGGACAAACCCGAGAGATTACCCATGACATTATTACAGAACCAGGGGTTGTCGTAAGAGTGAAGTCTTACCGCATTCCGGAGGCCAAGAGGGAAGCTGTAAGGGCTGAAATCAGGAAAATGCTTGAGCTTGGAGTGATAGAGGAGTCTCATAGCCAGTGGTGCAGCCCCATTGTTCTAGTGCCCAAACCTGATGGGTCCATCAGGTTTTGTAATGACTTCAGGAAGTTAAACGAGGTGTCTAAGTTTGACGCCTACCCCATGCCTAGGGTGGATGAACTAGTAGAGCGATTAGCCAAAGGTTCTTCACCACGTTGGATCTGACAAAGGGTTATTGGCAGATCCCATTGACAAAGCACGCCCGAGAGAAGACAGCCTTTGCCACTCCTGATGGCCTATTCCAGTACAGGATCATGCCTTTTGGCCTCCATGGGGCTCCAGCCACTTTTCAAAGGCTAATGGATAAGTTGCTCAGGCCCCACACTGAGTATGCAGCCGCATACTTGGATGATGTGATCATTCATAGCCCGGACTGGGAAAGCCATCTGGATAAAGTACAGGCAGTCTTGGACACTCTTAGAAGAGCGGGTCTGACAGCTAACCCCTCTAAATGTGCCTTGGGTCTAGCAGAGGCTAGATACTTGGGTTACCTGGTTGGCAGAGGACTTGTTAAACCACAGATGAACAAGATAGGAGCTATACAGAGCTGGCCCAGACCATTGAGGAAAAAACAAGTCAGAGCTTTCTTGGGGATTGTAGGCTACTATCGGAGGTTTATTCCTCACTTTGCTACGAGGGCTGCTCCGCTCACAGACCTTATTAAAGCCAGAAGTCCAGACACTGTAAAGTGGAACAGCGAGGCTGAGGAAGCCTTTGCTGGTCTGCGGGCAGCGCTTTGTGCCCAACCTGTGCTTGTGGCTCCTGACTTTAGAAAGGAGTTCTTTCTCCAGACCGATGCCTCAGAGGTGGGTCTGGGTGCAGTTTTGTCCCAATATGTGGATGGTGGGGAACACCCTGTGCTGTATTTGAGTCGGAAGTTGTTACCTCGAGAACAGCGCTATGCCACAGTGGAAAAAGAGTGTTTGGCAATCAAGTGGGCAGTAGAAACACTCCGCTACTATTTGTTGGGCAGGCGGTTTACCCTCGTCACAGACCATGCTCCGTTAAAGTGGATGCACACCAATAGGGACAAGAACGCTCGGGTCATGAGGTGGTTTCTGTCCCTACAGCCCTTTACTTTTGTGGTACGACATAGGGCAGGTCTCCTCCACAGTAATGCAGATGCTCTGTCCCGAGTGCATGGGTTTGTAGAGATGGCCGCTTCCCACCCAAGTGTTAAGCTGGGGGGGAGGATGTGTGACAGGGTACACGATTGTATGTACACCAGTGAGAGGCTGGAAGGGTCAGTTTTCCCTGCCCTGGAAGGGGTTAAGCCTGGCCAACAGGTAAACCTCCTCTCTTCCCCCTATTAATTAACAGTCACCTGGTAGGGAAATGGGAAGTGAGAGCTCAGTGTGAGAGGTATGCTGAGCTGGACGGACGGGTTGGAAACTGTCTGCATGGAAGGAACAAGGTCTGTCATAGATTTGTTTATTTTGGACTGGTATTCTGTTTGTTTTGTACTGGAGGCCGGAATAGCCCCTCCAGTACAGTGTAGTGAGGGACACTACTGTCAGTTAGCCTCCTAAATTGGAGTAGGCCATTTTGTTTTTGTATTATTTATTTTTGAGTGCAATAAAGCCATATTTATTGCTTAAGATCAGTGACTTTGCTGCATGACATTATCGCTATTTCTACGACTTTGTCACAATATATATATATATATATATTTATTTATATATTGCAGTTATCTATGCTTTACTATTGGTATTTTTGTTTCATATTTTACTTTTTCTTTTCTATTGCTCGCCAATGGTTGTTGTTGAACTGGAAATATAACAATGATTTTTACCAAATGATGCTCGCTATATTGAATATGTTGCTGTGTTGCTGTTGTTTATGCAGTGTATCAAAATACATTTTTATTAGTTGCTTTTTGCTTTATAGGTAGCTTGCAAATACAAAGGTTACACATCCTCACATCCCTAATTCTTATAGCACCCTGATCAATGACCACGTGACATCTCAATCAGTATAACCTTCATTCTATACCCTTATCCAAATTGATGTGCATAAGTTACTTAGGCTAGTGTAAGCATAATTTCCTCTTTGTCTCCAATCTTTGATTTGGGCATTCTGGTCTTTAATTTGTCTATTTCCGTGATATACAGTGTATGTGTAAGTCTTTTAAAATCTTCTTACTGAGAGCTGTACCCTCTGGAAACTTCTCTGGATATATATATATATATATATATATATATATATATATATATATATATAGCACTACACCCGAAAAAGCTGCTGGATTTTTGGGCGGCACATTACCTCATGGCTCCTCCCAATTCCTAGTAAAGGAATGTCCACGACAGGTGCTCTTTGCTGTGCTCTTTATTACCCAGGCCGGTAAAAACAGTAAACTTGTGGTGAGGAAAGTAAAGTTGAAGAAAAATGGAGAATAGCAGATTCAGGCGTGATAATAGGAAACAGTCCTGCCCCCAAGCGTAACACTTCTTTGCGCCACTCCCGCCGGAGAGGGGTTTGTGTACCTGGACAGGCCTCTCTCACTGACCTGGCAGCCGGAGTATCATTCGGACAATTGTAGGATAAAGTCTCTGCCACAGACCCTCCTTGGTGAACTTGAACTTGAGGAAATAGTCTCTGCCACAGACCTCCCTCAGTGAGCCTCAGAAAGACACCTCTGCCACATGCCCTGTCTAGATTGAATTCTTGTAGATATCCCTCCTTGGATAAGTTACACCTGGATCTCCTTCATTTTGTCGCCCAGGTGCCGAGTGACAGGCAATCCCTCAGTGTGCGGCTACCTTGATCTCCGGTGGTTTGTCCAGGCCCTTTTGGACCGCCAGCCTCTCAATGGCGTTCCTCAGACTGACTCCCCACCGGACAGCAGTACAGCTTGGGATCCCCGTCGCTGTTCAGATGCTCTGGGCCAGCATGGCCTCGGAACCAGGAACACTGTGGCACGCACGCCCCGGTCAGGTAGGCAATATCGCCGGGGCGCCATGATGTGGTCACCCTAAAGGTGGGTGCCACACTGGACGAAGAAGACCCCGAACCAATGACGTCTGCCTCATAAATACCGCTCCCCAGCATGCACAGTGAGGACAAACCCTCCTGATTGGCTGCTGGGAAAGAACACTCAAACCTTGACTCCACTGCTGCCACCGGGGTTGGAAGAACACTCCAGTACAACAGAATAAGCCTACAGCACAGCCAAGCTGAGACAAAGACCTCGTTTTGCACTTAACAATCTGGATCAGAGTTTAACTACACTCTGATCTACCCTTAAATTTAACTAACACTGGTACCATAAAGTACACAGGCGCTATATATATATATATATATATATATATATATATATATATATATATATACACAGTATATTGGATCAGCCATCCACTGGCTTAGCTTTAAGCCCTAATGAGTTACTACAGGGTCATTTTACTAGTGTAACTAATTACAGCAGCACGCAGACTGCTAGGCCTTTCATTTAACATATACAATATTAACCTTAAAACATATCTTGGATGCCAGTTACGTCTGTCTGTATTTCACTTCCTTGATCTCTACTTTTGAAGTTCATCACCTGTCTGACAACTGCTTAGGGGTTAAAGGTTGGAAATAGCATCCCTGGAGAAACATGTCATATCCTCTGATAGCATTGTACTTGTTACAGTATAGACATGTTCTTCCAAATAAACAAAAGTTTAATCTAAAAAGAGTTACAATCTTTTTTTTTAACTTTTAGGAAAAATTACTTAAAATAACAATGCAAAACTATCAGGATAATCATCAAAGACGTACAACGATTTCTTTAGCAAGGATTAAAAGAAAAAATATTGAATATGTGTATTAAGTCCATTCCTTTGGAGCACCAAACAAACACTTTGGTAGGACATCATTACACTCAATGATAGTGTATGCATATTTAAGGAAGTGGCGACAGAAGCTGTTTGGAATTTCACCTAAGGGAGTTTTGTATTTCTCATAAGTATTCAACCTGTAGTCACTGTCAAGCAGGGCTGGCAGATGTCATCATGCTAATTAGCTTCAAACTTTTCTACAAATTTCAATGATTTGTCATTCACTAACAAAGTAACTTATGACAATAAATGTATAGTCATGTATGAATTAATTACATTTTATAAGATGAATGCATCATTTATAGCTAGCTTAAAGGAAAATATAATATAAGCAGCATCATAGATATTATAAAAATATAATGAGAAGTGTTTTGATTTTTTTTATAAATCATAATCATTAAAACACATTTATAAATGATATTGCTTTTTATTTAAACAGGCAGGCGAAGGAAGAATTGAAAAAACAAAAACTTGAGGAAAACATTTATTGAAAAACTGAAAGAAGCAATGCAAAGGAAATACAATTATATATGGAACAAACATCTGAAAATAGTTCCAATCACAGCGGAGGATAATAAAATTAGTTCAACAATTGTGTCTATTCAATAGCAGTACCGAAAATCTTGCAGCTCTCTACTGTCTTGGGACAGCTCAACATTATAAAAAGAGAAATAAGGTGCATTGATATGTTGCATAAACTTATTTTATTGAGCACCAGAGACTATAATAAAATATCACAAAGGAAGCTATGCTGAAACACTGCATACTGTAAAATAGAAATAGATACTTTAGCAGAAAGCAAAGTTTCTAAAACTCCAGTACATAGCTAGGGCCAGGTTTTTGTGCTGCAATGCCATTTTGAAGCAGAGTAGAACAAGAAAGGACCCCCCTAAAGACACAGACACTGGTGTGTATAAAAAAAAAAAAATATATATATATATATATATATATATATACAGTTGCAATAAAAAGTATGTGAACCCTTTTGGAATGATATGGATTTCTGCACAAATTGGTCATAAAATGTGATCTTCATCTAACAATAGACAATCACAGTCTGCTTAAACTAATAGCACACAAATAATTAAATCTTACCATGTTTTTATTGAACACACCATGTAAACATTCAAAGTGAAAGTGGAAAAAGTATGTGAACCATTGGATTTAATAACTGGTTGAACCTTCTTTGGCAGCAATAACTTCAATCAAACCTTTTGTACGAGGCATCATTCACATCAGGCAATGCTTTTTGTGAAAAGCAAACCCAGAACTGGTATGTGTTTTTTATTGGGCAGGGCAGCTGTAACCAACACCTTCAATCTCATCTCTTTGTTTGGACTCCAGTTGGCTGACACCTCACTCCAATTAGCTATTGTAGATGTCATTAATCTAGGGGTTCACATACTTTTTCCACCTGCACTGTGAATGTTTACATGGTGTGTTCAATAAAAACATGGTAACATTTAATTATTTGTGTGTTATTAGTTTAAGCAGACTGATTGTCTATTGTTGTGACTCAGATGAAGATCAAATCACATTTTATGACCAATTTGTAGACATGTGCATTAGTTTTCGTTAGAATGCATTTTCGTTTGAAAATCAGTTTTTTTCATTATCGTTTTAACGAACGATAACGAAAGTGCAAGAAACAAAAACCGAAAGATCCGACATAAAAAATGCTTTATTTTCGTTTTTGTTGCGGTAAAAATCTGATATAGAGAGATTTGACATTATAGGGAAAAGATTCGACATCATAGAGAAAAGATTCGACATTATAGAGAAAAGATTCGACACTATAGAAATATTAGATTCGACATTACAGAGAATAGATTTCGATTTATGAGACGTAAAGATTTGACGTTCTGTCGAATATTCTTTTGATCATTCAAAAAGATTCGACGTTACGTCGAATATTCTTTTGATCATTCACCAGCAACGAAAAAGATTAGACAGAAACCAAGTATTATTGGATTTTCTGACAAAAGCTATACCCCAACGAAAAACTAAATAAATCAAAACGATTTTCAGGAGTAACTAAATACATTTATTTTCCAAACTAAAACGAAAAAACAATACGAAATATTCCAGTCTGCACATGTCTACTAATTTGTGCAGAAATCCATATCATTCCAAAAGGGTTCACATACTTTGTATTGCAACTGTAGTTTATTAATACGTTTGGTAAGATGTACATCTGACAAAAAACAACATAAAACAAGGTATAACAATTTATGAAACAGACTGTTACAGACTGTTATTCTCCGAAAGGTGATGGTCCCTAATACCCGAGGCGTTTCCAGTTTCACACCTTCATCAAGGGTATATAGGATGGGGAACAGTGTAGTCATAAATTGTTTAGCTCGGTTATGCGGCGTACACACGATCGAATTTTCCGCTCAAACTGGGCTTGCATACACACAGTCACACAAAAGTTCACTGAACTTTTGACCGCCAAGAACGTGGGAGAAAATGAAGTTCAATGCTTCCAAGCATGCGTCAAATAGTTTCAGAGCATGCGTTGGAATTTTGCGCATCAGAATTGCTACAGATGATCGGAATTTCCTGAAAATTTAAGAACCATCTTTCAATCTTTTGTTGGCGGAAATTCCAACAGCAAAAGTCAGAAGGAGCATACACACAGTCGGAATTTCCATTCAAAAGCTCACATCGGACTTTTGCTGTCGGAATTTGCGATCGTGTGTATGTGTAAGAGTAATATCATAGAGAATGTGGCAAAGGCAGTTGTCAAAAAATTAAATGCAAGAGGACGCCAGCCCAAAAATGCTATGAGTTGCACGGTACACAGATCACAAATGCGTGTAAACCAGTAAGTAGCGGCACCTTAAACTCCAGCGGAAAATGTCGCTATAGAAGATTTGGACAGGGGTTAACCAGAACCTTCAATGAAGTTCCACCGTCACTTGATAACACCCAACGGTCCCTATCTTCATATATTGCCCATATATAAGGGGGTCTATTCCTGTCTATGGTGTATCTCCTCTTGGGAAGCCTGCAGTAGTGAGGGAACATAGTTAACCCCTTGATCGTCCCCTAGTGTTAACCTCTTCCCTGTCAGTGTAATTTGGGGTCAGATTTGTATGCTGCAACATCGCAGTCCCACTACAAATCACACATCGCCGCCATAATCAGTAGAAACAATAAAAAACGAAAAGTCCCTAAATCTATCCTGTAGTTTGTAGACGCTATAACTTTTGTGCAAACCAATCAATATACGCCTATTGTGATTTTTTTTTACCAACAATATGTAGAAGAATATATAAACCTAAACTGATGAATACATTTTTTTTTCTATATATCTTTTTTTGGGATGTGTATTAATTGCTCAAAATTGTTGGCCTTTTTTTGTTTATAGAGCAAAAAATAAAAACGCAGAGGTGATCAAATACCACCAAAAGAATGCTCTATTTGTGTGAAAAAAGAATGTCAATTATGTTTGGGTACAGTGCCGCACGACTGCGCAATTGTCAGTTAAAGTGACGCAGTGCCGTATCGAAAAAAAATGCTCTGGTCATTAAGGGGGCTGGAAATGGTTAAGAGAAACTCCACGCCAAAAGTAAAAAGAATTGGCATGGAGTTCCCCCCAAAATCCATACCAGTCCCTTATCCAAGCATGCAGCCTGGCAGGTCAGGATGGGTACTATACAGTACTTTGATTACTTACATAGATCTACGCAGCTGTATTCTATCCCGACTGTAGGTGTAATTGCTTTCATTGCACCCTACAAGGCTAAACCTTTTGGGGTAGATTCATAAAGCACTTACGCCAACGTAAGTACAAATGTGCGCCATTGTATCTATGCGCCGATCCCCAAAGCTAGATACGTCGAAAAAAAGGCTTCAGCCGCCCGACGTAACTTTCCTACGCTGACGTATAGTGGGTGCATATTTACGCTGGACACATGTGTCGCTCCCATTGATTTTCTATTCAAATATGCAAATGAGGGTGATACGCCGGTTCACGGCGCATGTTTTAAGCTATTAAGTTATTAAGCTAGTTTTAAGTTATTCCCCATATTGGAGGCGCAACTCATGCCATTGAATTTTACATAGTACATGAATAGGGCTGGGCGTAGGTTATTTTCACGTCGTAGGCAGTGATTCGATGTATCTTAGCCAGTTGTTTCGGCGTGAATGTGAGCATGCGCACTGGGATGCGTCCAAGGTACGACGCATGCGCAGTTCATTTTAAGTACTTGTCTGAAGCTCAGCCCATCATTTGCATGGGGTCATGCTTCATTAAATTGTATCATGCCCACTTCCAGCCCACTTCCACTTACGCTGCCTTACGCCTACGACCATACGCTACGGCGCAACGTTGGGAGAATTTGGTTTGTGAATTCCATGCTTGCCTCTCCGCGAATACGTTGGCGTAGCGTAAAAGAGATATGCTACGGCGGCATAATACCGCACCGCTTGTGGCCGATTCCCGCGGCCATTCCGACGGTATAGTGGTGCTATACCGCCAACGTGCCTTCCGCCCCAGTGTGAAAGGGGCCTTAGGCATAGCCTATGGCTAAGGCATACTCCAAAACGTGTCAGCTGTTTGCACCTGTGCTTCAGACTGCACACTAGGATTGGATTGCTTCTGTTGAGAATGCTGCATCTTTTATCAGTAATCCAATTAATAGGCGTAAACTAGATATAATTTATAGGGCAATAAATCTCATTTACATTTTAACCATAGATATGCTTTAATAGAAATCAATAAATGTAAACATTTTATTTGATTCTGTCCATGGAAGCATATTTCACTCCGTAAATTAGGGGAAAAGACATATTCGGTTAGATTTCCATAATCGAAACAGGAGTTATGTTCTGTGTTTTAAAAATGTCTCTTCTGATTAACATCATTAGGGTATTAATCATATCGGCTCTTTTCTACTCTCTGTTGTAGCAGGAATTCCAGTTCTGCTTTTCTTATATGGTGTGTTCCAAATGATATACATCAGTATGATTTAAGGTTATGTTATTGCTACAAAAAGTCAACAATATGTTTGTCACATGCCTCTGCCTTGCTGATACTGTCTCTTTTTAATTTCCTGAACTCCCTGCAAATATTCACTGGAGCGTCAAACAATTACAAGTGACAACAGAGCAGCTGAATGCCAAGATGGGGATAAATTCTCTCCTTTCCAATTTCCTCTTCTCATCTCTTCATTCATGACAGGATTAAAAAAAAAAAACACAGCACAGCTATGCTAACAAAGGAATTTATATTAACAGTAGTTGAGGATATTTTATTAAATCTTTACTTCTAAACTGCAATTCCTAATCTGTAATCTTGTTCTAAAAATAATGTTTGGATCGACACTTTGCAGCACGACTCAGTAATAAATGCACAGAGATCTCCCAGCGTGAACACAGCTAACATCTTTGTTTTATCACTCACTGTATGCATTAACTAGCTGTCCACATAGTATTTAGTAGACCTTGAAAACATATTGCATGCTATGATGATAAAAATCTATTTAGGAATTAGAATATTAGACACCTCCTAGTACAAAATCATACATTTTAAAAGAACATTAAATGGACACTATGAGGAGATTTACTATAAAGCATATGAGGAGGAGATTTAGTAAAACAGGAGCACACAGAATCTGGTTCAGCTGTGCAACGTAACCAACGTTTTATTGTCAAAGTCGAATTGAACAAACTGAAGCTGATTGGTTACAATGCACAGCTGCACCAGATTCTGTGTGCTCCAGTTTTACTTAATCTCCCCATCATGTGCTTTTTGTCAGTTTTATTTATTACAATAATAAAGTGATAAAGTAACAGTAATAAACTGATATTTTATACTCTTAACCACTTCCCATACGCCATATAACAGAATGACATGCGCAAAGTGGTTAAGTTATCCTTATAAGCTGCGATCGAGTGCCCGCGGGGGGCGTCAGTCTGATGTACTGCAACTCAGAACATGGTAAAGAGCCTATGATATAGGCTCTTTACCAGGTGATCATCTGTGACAAATCACAGCTGATCACATTGTGAAACCAAGAAGTACCGGTAAATGCCTTTCCTCGGTTTGCGCTGACAGGAGAGCCGGTCGGTGGCTTACGGATTTACGAGCAGCTCTCCTCACCCAAGTGATGCACTATACATCATTGTATTGTACAGTACAGTACAAGAGATGCATGTAAGGCCAGCCATACACAATTTAAATCATTCGTGGGCATGCTGAATGTACCAAGTTGATTGATCTACTTGGGTACCACCAGCCTGCCGGATTTGCTGCAATAGCCGCTAGCTATAATCACTGTCTTCTTTTGGTGGGGATGCCTTCCCTGCCCCCCACAGACAATTGCTCAGCAGGAGGGATTCCCCTGTCAGCACTGTCTGTCATGAGGTAAATGTGCAATCACAGGTTGAAGGAAATAAATTTGCACCGTCTATTGCCTGCCTTATACTGAAATAGTCTTTATAAATTTGTCCCACCATAAATTTGTGAGATTTATAAGATATGAAAACAATGACAAACTAGGTAGTATAAGATAATCCATGGTATTGTTTTCCAGCAAACACGTGTTACAATCTTCCTATAACTGAGGTGATCAGGCCAATGATAACTAACAAAAATGTATTCAGATTTCAGAATATATATGCAGTATAGATTGTCCATTTGCGGTTAGTTAATTACAAGCAACAGAGCAACAATACTAATACAATCAGGGGAACAATACTATTCCTTGTAAACTTTACCTACTGTATGTCACTACATAGGAAGAGCTTGAGAGTAGTAATTCCACTACAGCAATTATAGCAGTGCTTATGTAGTGCATAGTGGATTAGACCCCTGGAATCCATGACTGTTGGAGGATATGAAAATTGTTTTAAGATATTGAGGAGGAGGGAGATAAAAAGGGAGATAAAAAGAAAAAACAGCAACTGCAAACTATACTATGTACAAGCTATTTACCAGATTTACAGGAAAGTAAGAGCTACCAGGAAGAAGAAATGTCTCATAGGGCTATAACATGACAAGAGGGAAATTAAACAGCTTGCTGAAAACATTTAATTTTAGAAATATGTAATTGTGGTGTCCATGATCAAAAGTTTTTGCAGGTTTTGCAGGGTATTATTTTTTTCTTAAGCCAGAACACCAATGCCAGGATCAGACAAAATGCCACGTGTCAAGGTTCTGTTAACAGGCAAGGTTTTCTGCAGCTGGGGTCTTGTAACAGGCCAGGTGCTTTGTTGTCAGGGTCTAATAATAGGCCAGGTATCTAAATTTACAGAGATATGCAAAAAGAACTGCTGCAAAGACAAATCAGTTGAATGTTTTTGTGTATACATACAGTTGTGCTTATAAGTGTACATAGCCTGGCAGAATTTATGATTTCTTAGCCATTTTTCAGAAAATATAATTGATAACACAAAAACATTTTGTTCACTCATGGATGGTGTTTGGCTGAAGCCATTTAATATCAAACATCTGTGTTTACTCTTTTTAAATCAGAATGGCAACAGAAACTACCCATATGACCCTGATCAAAAGTTGACATACCCTGGTGATTTTGGTCTGATAACATGCACAGAAGTTGACACAAAGGGGTTTGAATGGCTATTGAAGGTAACCAGTCTCACCTGTGATCTGTTTGCTTGTAATTAGTGTGTATAAAAGGTCAATGCATGTCTGGACTTCTGACAGGCCCTTGCATCTTTCATCCAGTGCTGCACTGACGTTTCTGGATTCTGAGTCATGGGGATGTAACAGCTCTGGTGAATGGGAGTGAACCACAACTGCGGTTAGCAAGGATTTCAATGCACTTCTTTATGTGAGAATTCAGTATTGGACCCCAGGCGTCACTCCACACAAACAGGTGTTTGGGGGTTCTCTACATCATCTCTTTCTCACATAAAGAAAGGCGTTGAGCTACTAAGGTTGGATGTATTACAACATGCGACCAGACCTTGGCGTTTAAAATTATAGTATACACGTGAAGATTCCAATGCACTTCTATATGCAAGTGATTATCAGTACGGGACCCCAGGTCATCACTCCACACAAACAGGAGTTTGGGGGTTCTCATATCATCATATCACTTAAACATAAAGAAATTCATTAGGTTGGTATAAAATACCTACAACCCTGAGCATAGAAAAGTTAGAGCGAACATGTACAGCAACTTAGGGCAAAGCCCATAAACAAGTAACACTTATGTCAAGCACGTAGTAAATAGGAATTGTAAAGACAACTAATAGTTGCATAAGAGAGGCAAATATAGCTCAGGTAATTTTGAAAGTAGATGTCCCTTTAAGATGTTCCTCAGAAAACAGCCATAGGCACAACAGTTAGTCCCAAGTAGTATAATAGCTACAAGCCATAATAAATAAGAGCAATTGTTATAGGAGCAATACATGCAGCAGGGATTCCGTAGTGTAGTGTGTCAGCAAGGAAGGTCTTTAACGTTGTCCCTGGCAATGGCAGTCTGAAGTAGTCAAGGTAACAGCAGAAAATGCTGTAATTGCAGTTTGGTGCAGTTTGCAGCATGGGGAGTGATGGCACCAATGGTTGTAGCGTGGTCGAGCTACGGCTGACAATAATAGAACGGCTTTTGAATGCAAGCTGGATGCCGTTATAGGCAGCAGACAGATGCAGGTAACAGGTGCAGTGCATAAGGCACTGATTCGGACAACCTCCGTGAATCGCGGCACACTTCTGTGTTCCAAGCTGGAACACACGCTGCACCGCGCAATGACCTCATTGCACGGGTGCCGTATGCGTTCCAGCACGGCACGCATTACGTTGGCGCAAAGAGTGCCTGTTACAGTACCCCCTTCTTAAGGGATACCCTCCTGGCGATCTTTGTAGGTGAAGGCTTATGAGGGTATGTAGAATCAAATTGACTACATAAAGTGGGTGCATGCACTTCCTCTGAATCTTCCCAAGAATCTTCTAGTATACCATAGTCTTTCCATCTAATCAAGTATTGTAGACGTCCTCTTCTTAGAGTCTAGAATACGTTCAACCTCATAATGTTCTTCACCCTAAATTAAGATAGGAGGTGCGGGAGGAGGATTCATACCAGAAAATTGGTTGGGTCGGTAGGGTTTGAGAAGAGAGACATGAAAAGAGGAATGAATCCTAAGTTCCGGAGGGAGGGAAAGTTGCATGGTACTTTGATGAATAATTTTAGAAATTGAGAATGGACCAAAAAATTGTTTGGCCAGTTTTCTCGCCGGTAAAGGCAAACGTTTTTTTGTAGAGAGCCATACTTGATCCCCAACTTTGTAAGATGGTGAAGGTCTATGCCTAAGATCATAATAGATTTTTTGACGATCTTTTGCACGTTTGAGGTTTTGTTTCAAAACTTGCAATACGGATGAAAGGGTAGACCAATAATCATTAGTTGAGGGTACGTTTGTAAGTAATGGAGATTCTGGTAGAATATTGTGATGAAACCTATAGTTTGCATAAAAAGGGGAGTAGCGAGTAGAATAACTAGTTGAATTATTGTAAGAAAATTCAGCGAGAGGAAGAAGGGTTGACCAGTTATCTTGAAGATAGGTACAATAACATCTGAGGTATTGTTCAATACATTGGTTTACTCGTTCTGTCTGTCCATTTGTTTGAGGATGATATCCACTCGAGTATCTATGGTCTATTTGGAGAATATGACACAGAGCCTTCCAGAATTTCGAAACAAATTGGGAACCTCTGTGAGAAACCTGACGTGAAGGAACATCATGTAATTTAATAACATGATCAAGTAGGGTTTGTGCTGTTTCTTTAGAAGAAGGACATTTCTTAAGAGGGACAAAATGAACCATTTTAGTAAGCATATCAACTGTTACCATGATGGTGTTATATCCATTGGAAGGAGGCAATTCAACAATGAAGTCCAAGAACGATGCATTACGATGGCGCAAAGAGCGCCTGTTACAGGGGAAAGCAAAAGAATTGTCAAAGAATCTGTGGGAAAAGGTAGTTGAGCTGTATAAAACAAGAAAGGGTTGTAAAAAGATATCCAAGGAATTGAGAATGCTAATCAGCAGTCAGGGAGACCAACTAAAATTTCAGCCACAACTGCATGGAAAATTGTTTGGGATGCAAAGAAAAACCCACAAATAACTTCAGGTGAAATACAGGACTCTCTGAAAACATGTGGTGTGGCTGTTTCAAGATGTACAGTAAGGAGGCACTTGAAGAATCATGGGTTGCATGGTCGAGTAGACAGAAGAAAGGCATTACTACGCAAATGTGTCAACTTGTGTGCATGTTATTAGACCAAAATCACCAGGGTATGTACACTTTTGATCAGGGTCACTTGGGTAGTTTCTGTTGCCATTATAATTTGAAAAGAGTAAACACAGTTGATTGATAATAAATGGCTTCAGCCAAACACTAACCATACTCTCCTTTTATGAAGCAGTGAAATCTATTCACTGCTTCGTTCTCCGGCATTCACGGAGGAGATTTTTCTCCTCTGTGTGCCGGTTTATGAAGTGGAGAAGATCGCTTCACCCTTGGAGGAGTGAAGTGATCTTCCAACGCTTCAAACAGTGGAGAACGGCCCCTGATACTGGAATCTCGTGAGACTTCACGAGATTACAGTACCAGAAATTCACAGAAATACGGAGATGTCAGTTTATTGAGCAGTGATAAATTATCACTGCTCAGTACACTGACAGACGGCGTGGTTATTGCATTTAAAATAACGAGTCCCCCTACATAATATATATATGTATACACACACACACTATATATATACATGTATATGCACACACATTATATATATGAACATGTACACATTATATATATGTATGTATATATATGTATACACATAAATATTACAGGGGGACATGATTACAGTGTTGGGGGGTCAGAACGAGGTAGAAGGAAGTTAAAAATCTTCCTCCTTCCTCCTCAGAACCCCCGGGATTCCCTCTTCACTCCCCCTTCACCACCTCTGAGATGGTGAATCGGGGCATGTGAATTCTGACACAGATCACCAGTGAAGCTCTCATATCACAGCTTCATAAACTGGCCGTTTCTGTGTCAGTCTATGAGACTTCACTGTGTGTAGAGATAATTGGCGGGAGAACAAATTCAAACACTTCTCCCCCCGATTATCTCTGTTTCATAAACTGTTTATGGGCTGTGATCAGTGGTGATCCCTGGGATCACCGCTGTTCACTGCTTCATAAACGGACACCCATGTGTGAAAAAAGTTTTTGTGTTATCATTCTTATTCTCTGAAAAATGGTCAGGAAATCATAAATTCTGCCAGGGTATGTAAACTTATCAGCACAACTGTAATTGCATATGGGACAAGCAATTAAGCAACTTCTAAAGTAAAAATTATTGTAGAATGGCTCCAGTTGAGTTCAGAAGTGACAACATCTCCTGAGCTGAATTCACAGGGGACAGGACCACTGGACAAGCTACCACAGCTAGTACTGGTGCAAAAAGCTTAAAGCGGAGTTCCACCCGAAAATGGAACTTCCGCTGTTTGGAATCCCCCCCCCTTTGGTGTCACATTTGGCACCTTTCAGGGGGAAGGAGGGAGCAGATACCTGTGTAATACAGGTGTAGCGCCCCTGTACTTTCAGGTACGGACGCTGTTTAAATTTAGAGGGGGATGAGAGAATTACTTATCTCTCATCCATGTGATTTATGTTAATTTAGTCACTGTGCTGTGCTGTCGTTTCATTCTGTGTTCCAAAGATGCCTTTTCATCTCGGAACGACAGGTGGCGGCAGTGGAGACCAGTGGGAGCGCCTTCTTGCCAGCAGCCAATCAGAGGAGGTTTTCCCTCGCGGGGCATGCTGGGGGAGGGTAATTCTTTAGGTTGCAATTTTGGCGTGGGGAGTTCGAGGTTGGATCCGGGTGCGGCACCCACCTTTAGTGTGTGCGCACATCACGGGCCCCGGGGATATGGCCTACCAGGCCGGGGCGCGTGCGCTACGCGGAGTTCCTGACTCTGGGCCCTCATGGCCTTTAGCAACTAAAGCTGCAGAGGGGCCCTGGTGACTTACTGGGTCCCCACTTCTATGAGAAGATCCCAAGCGAGTTGTGCTGTTCAGTGGGGAGTCAGTCTGAGGAGAGCCCGGAGGCAGACGATCCAATAGGGCCTAGACAAGCCATCGAGGATCGAGGTGACCGGACACTGGGAGTTTGTTTTGTGGCAACCTGTCAGTCGGTAACCAAAAATCAAGGACTACCCCAAGACAATTCAGGCAATTACATTACTGAGAAAGAATCGCTCTATGAAGTTGTATTCCAGAGTTGGGGCCTGTGGCAGAGGTACCACTCCTATTTCCATTGAACCAAGTCTGTGGCAGAGGCTTGTCTTCCTTCTCAAAGATCCGAGTGCTACCCCGGCTGCCAGTTCTGTGAGAGAGACTGTCCGGGTACACTACACCCACTCCGGCTGGAGTGACGACGAATCAAAAGGTATCGTTGAAGCAGGACTGCTTCTGCATAGTTAAGGCCTGAATCAGCAACTTCTTCTTTCACCATCTTTCCTCTATTCATCTGAAGTTACCTGTTGCCGTGTTGGGCACAAGAATAAAAGCACAGAAAACGACACCTTGCTGTTTGGACATTCTATCATTGCTCACACCATCTACTTTTCATCATACCCCTCTAGACATGCTACAAAGGTGACACGCCGATCCCAAATCTAACCAGCGGCTCCTGCGGGGGTAGCACTACACAGGTATTTGACCCACTTGCGCGTATAGATCACCGCGGTAAAGGCTTCACTTCCTGATTCCCTTACCAAAGATGGCAGCGGCAGCACCCGAGAGACGAGGGACAAATCGACTTCGGGACCCGACATCGCAGGCTCACCGGATAGGAAAGTGTCCATATACTAAAAGTCAGCAACTGCAGTATTTGTAGCTGCTAACTGTTATTATTTTGTTTTCTGCGAAATTCCACTTTAAAGTGTTACTAAACCCAGGACCCTGCATTCACTATATCCGGTCTCCCACAGTACACAGAACATGGACATGCAATCATTAGTAAATCTAAACTGCTAAATACCTTTTCTCATCAGCAGTATATAGAAGCCTTATGATTTCTATCAGTGCCTGGTAAAGCATGTAGGAGGAGTTTTCATACTGCACTGGCTGACACATGCAGGACCCCTGATCCTCTGTCTGGACAGTGCTGATTGGCTCTGTGCTGATCATATGTACTCTCCCAAGAAAAGAAAAACTCTCTAGCAATACACACCAAACTGAGCTAATGCAGCCTGACTCCAGTAACTCTGTCTTATCCGGACATGTTTTGGAGACAGTGGAAGAAGGGGCAGATCAAAGAAGACAGGATCAAACAGCCTTTTTACACAATGCAGATGATTAACCCTTTAGGTGTCACAGTGAGTATAACAAGCATGCTTTACTGCATATACAGACTGATTTTACTGCTGTGGGTTTAGTAACACTTTAATTATGGCTGATAAATTGCAGTAAACTTGATGATGAATGATAACAATTCAGCAGACTGGATAACTGGCACTGATGCAGAAGGCAAGGCGACAGTTAGTAGTTACGCACATGACTTGACAATGGCTGATATGGGCTTATGAGACTGGAAGGTCATTGGTACAGGCAAGATGAAGGGTGCAGAAGGCTGGACAACAGCTGTATAGGTGGAGGCTGATATTTGAATGTATTTTCTTCCATTTAGGCTTAAAGGCAGACATCTTACTGTCTGTAGGAGACTGAGATGCAGTCACTACGTTTTTAAGATGTTGTTTAAAAAGGGAAGGGTTGGTTACAAAATACATAGATAGTGCTGGAGTTAAGCCGTGAAGCCGCAGCAGAGATATGTGAACCACCTCCATAGGCCGCGTACACACGATCAAATTTATCTGCTGAAACCGGTCCGACGGACCGTTTCAGCAGACAAATTTGATCGTGTTTACGGGCGAGCAGACAGGTTTTTCCAGCAGACAAATTTTAAAGCATGCTTTAAAATCTGTCTGCTGAAACCCGTCCGTCTGTCATGTCCGCTGGTTAGTACGCCTAACCAGCGGACAAAAATCTCCCGCATGCACCGAATGGATTTGACGCATGCGTGGAAGTATTTTACTTCCTGGAGTGGTGACCGTCTGTCCGACCGATTCATCGGACATATCTCCTCGTGTGTACGCGGCCATAGGGAGCCGGTCAAAACCCGGTCAAAATCTCCTGCTATTGCGAATCTAATTCGCAATAGTGTGAACCCAGCCTCAGACACAGTAAGTTGGTTCCAGATTTTAATAAAGCTGTCTTCATAAAGGAGCTTTTGTTCTCTTTCTATTCTATCTTCACTTATGTAGAAGGTGAAGGGAAAACTCCCACATGGGAACACTGAGGCCTCGTACACACGACCGAGGAACTCATTGTAAATGAAACATTGTTTCTTGACATCTTGACAAGCTTTATTTGCGTACACACTGACAATATCTCGTCGTTCTCAAACGCGGTGACGTACAACACGTACAACGGCACTATAAAGGGGAAGTTCAATTTCACTGGCACAACCCTTGGGGCTGCTTTTGCTAATCTCATGTTACTGTGTGTTAAGAAAAAGTTTGGTGAGAGACGATTCGCTATTGTGCTATCTCCATTACAAACGCTACTTTTATCGAAGGGGCAATCCCGCCTCATACTTTATTCTGAGAATGCGCGGCTTTCTAAGCATACACATTAACGTTTTTCCCATTGTAAACCAGCCTGACGAGAAACACTATGAGGAAGTTGAGACTCCCGACGAGGAAAAAGAGAACTTGTTCTCTTTTTTTCTCGTTGAGTTCCACCACCGTTTTCCTCGGCAAAAAAGCTCTGCCACCAAGTTTCTTGATGGATTCTGTCGAGGAAAACGGTCGTGTGTACGAGGCCTGACAGTTATAATTTTCAGAAACTTTATTTCTCCATGAAATGTGTACTTAATATGACTTGGGTCCCCAATGTGGAAATTTACCATTCACACATCTAATAGACAGGAATTAGGGAGATTTACCCTCATTCATCCCTTGTTTTGGACATCTCCCAAATGGTTACACGGGTTTAGTAACACTTTAAGGCTGGCCATACAGTACATATTCGATTTTCTTGTACAATTTTCCTTTAGATTTACCAAAAACCATATTATAGGAGGTCAAAACTAAACAACACTTTCAATTGTATCCAATTAAGCAGGCTCTTGCACTACATAGTTGAAGGTAAATCTAAAGAAAATTGTATAATGCATGACCAGCCTTACACTGTAATGGAAAAGTATTAAACAACTTTGTTTAGAGACAGCACCATTTTTGTTTATGATTGATTTGCATTAAGGGAGAAACATCATTAGGACAGTTGGGCACTCCTTAACAACCAGCAGCTACGGAGATAATAAACACTTTGATCAGGCATACATGTGTACAGTAAAGCATGTACAGTGAAGCAGTCAGGAATATGTAACATACAATATATTGAGGACAGTACATAGGGGCCCTTTGAAAAACTGGTCTGTGGAAGAAAAAATGCAATCCTTGTCTGTGTAAGGAAGTGCTAGTCTAATGAAATGATATGGATGTCAATAAGGAGTAAGAATACCCAGAGGCGGCTCTCTAATTAGTCGCCTATGGCCTCGCACTCACAGGGGCCTTGCGGACGCTTAACTTACCCAATGCATTACCCCAGTTTTGAGGCACAGGGGACCTTAACGCTGCTGTGCTCAGGTAGCGTTAGGAGCCCTGACTCAGGAGCGGGGCCTGTCAGCATCCCTAACATCCAGTGAATATCAGTAACACCACCCCTTATGATGTCAATGACTCAGCATGCCCTCAGTCAATGATGTCACAAGGGGGCGGATTCACCAAGTGACATCACTAGATGACCCCCGCCACCTTAGTTAGTAAAGAGCAGGATTTGGGGGCTTCCAGATTCCAAAAAAACCCACAACCACCGGAAAAGGGTTGTGGGGAAGAGGTTCTTGTCCCTGAATTATTTTTCCCATCGTGGGCGTGAGTGAGGCCCCATGTCAAGTAAAAAGCCAAGAGCCACCTCTGAGAATACCCACTGTCCTATAAAGCAGGTTGAAACATCTTTTCTATTTGCCCCTTCCTCCCAGTGCCCATGGATCAGTGTTGATACACAGGGTTCCAGTCTCCACTCACCAGTTTTCATCCTCAATAGACAATGCAACACTTTGGATAATAAAATGGACCAAGGTCAGCCCAACAAGGAGGCAATTTCCCACCCCCTGCCACACACAAGCAGAGAGTGACTAGGCTCCGACCAATAGGGGTGAACCTTAGCTGTCGAGTGCGTAATACAGACAGATTGTTAAGAGGAGAGTACCAGGTGCTGAAGCAATCCTTCCAGCACTTGGTACCAAGACACAGCTTGTATCTAAAGACTCGTACACACAATCGGATTATCCAATGGGAATTGTGTGATGACAGGCTGTTGTATGCTCCATCGGAAAATTGTTGTCGGGTTTTTCGTGGACAAATGTGGGATATCATGCTTTAAAATTGTCCGCCAACAAATGTGTGTTGGTGGATTATCCAATCGTGTGTACACAAGTCCATCGGACAAAACTCCAAAGTACAAATACGCATGCTGAGAAGCAATAACTTAAAGTTCCTGGCCAACGCCCTTCGGACAAAAGTCCTACGCTTTGTCCGCAGAAAATCTGGTCGCGTGTATGAGGCTTAATAATGACCAAATCCTAGGACAGTCTCAAAGGTTTGAGAAAGTTTGGGAGGTATAGTACAGTATTGTGTTTATTATGAGTAAGTGATAAATAGACAACTTTGTGGCACATGTTGAAAAAACAATTAAAATGCAAACAGAATAAACAGATGCAAACATATTACATGAAATATATAAACCATCTCCAGTGAAAAGCTTTACTATGGCCTGATTTGGAGTATACAGTTCAATTCTTCACACCAATGTACAAAATAATGCCTGGAACTTAAAAGCGTGTAAAGAAGGTTGACTAAATTAATAAAGAGATCTCAGTTACAAGGAACAACTAATTTGTCTGAATTTATTCACTCACAAAGAAAAGCAATAAAGGGGAAATTTAATTAACTTTTACACATATTCAAAATCCATATAAAAATTCAGTGGAAAGTTGTTCACTTTATGGACACAGCAAAAGACGTGACCCTCGCATTTGAATGAGGTTTAATCTCCAGCTGGTAAAAGTTTTAATTATAAAAGTTTGGAAATGTTAAATTGCTACAGAAGCTGGATCTCATAAAGATGGTTCTTTTCTAGGTTTTAAAAAGTACAAAGAATATTTAAAGGGGTTGTAAAAGCAGAAGGTATTTTATATGAATACATTCTATGCATTGTAAAAAGCCTTCTGTGTACATCAGCCCTCCTAATACTTACCTGAGGTCCCTCTTTGTTCAGCAATGTCCAAGAGTATCTCAGCCGTCCGAGATTCTCCCTCCTGATTGGCTGTCAATCAAAGTCAGCTAGCCAATCAGGAGAGAGAGGGGGCAGGGCCGGGTCCAAGCTCTGGGCCAGATTCTCAGCTGAGATACGACGGTGTATCTCAGATACACCGTCGTATCTCAGTTTTTTTCAATGGGTATCTATGCGTGTGATTCCTAGAATCACTTACGCATAGATACACTAAAGTTCCGACAGGTGTAAAACAATTACACCGTCGGATCGTAGATGTAATGACAACGCCGTCCGCTAGGTGGCCTTTACGTTGTTTTCTCATTTGCCTATGCAAATGAGCCTAATACGCCGATTCCCAAAAGTTTTTACGCTGCCCCGTCGTCGTTTACGTTGTTTCCGTAAGGTTTTTCCGGCGTAAAGATAAAGCAGGCCAAAGATGGCGCATCCTATGTTAAGTATGGACGCCGTGACCGCGGCAAATTTGAAAGTTTTTACGTCGTTTGCGTAACTCGTCCGTGAATGGGGATTTACGTTGATTACGTTCACGTCGAAAACACCGTCATAATTTGGAGCATGCGCACTGCGATTTTACTATGGCCGGCGCATGCGCAGTACGTTCGGCGCGGGGGCGTGCTTAATTTAAATACAAGCCGCCCTCTTTGATTTACGCTGGGATACGCCAGGCCATTTACACTACGCCGCCGCAAACTACGGAGCAAGTGCTTTGAGAATACAGCACTTGCTCTAGTTAGTTGCGGTGGCGTAGTGTAAATGGCCTATGGACACAGGGAGCCGTGACTCGGCTAGGGTGCCCCGAGGGAGGGACCAGGAGCACAGAAGTGGGACCTGAGAAGAGGAGGATCCAGGCTGCTATGTGCAACAGCAGGTAAGTATAACATGTTTGTTATTTTTATAGGGAAAAAAATTGACTTTTCAATCACATTAATTATATAATAAGGGTCAAAAAGGAATTTTTCGGAGGATACATTTTTGTTTTTTTACATTTTGCAAAGGATGACATTTTTTTTTGAAAACTGACATTTTATTAATTTTCAGAATTTTCCAAACAAAAAGAAAGAAAAAAGACAAAAGAACATAAAAGGGTATAAATCACTGCAAGGGATTAGCACTTGACAAGATAACCAGTATTGCCAACAGTAAAGCTGGGTGCAAGACATGCAGGGCAAGTCATAAAGGGCAGTACAAAGCAAAAACATCCTTAAGTAGTCAAAGAGAAGGCCGGATGCCTTCACCGGCACAATGCGCTGCTTGTCAAGGTGCGTTCTAGCGAGCAAAAGAAGAGACAAGTTAATAAAGGGAGGAAGAGCAAAGAAAGAGGGGAAAAGAGTAAAGAGGCAAAGATAAGACAAAAGAAGGAGGGAAAGGACAACCACCCACCTCAGACCCCCCCAGTAACCGGAGAGGCCGACCCGGCCTACCCCCCCCACCACGAAGGTGGATCATGTGACCGGAGCCTCCAACACATTCCACAGTTCCCAAACCTGGTTATGAGAATCAAGAGAGTTATTCAAAGAAGCCGTCATGTATTCCATCCTCTTAACGTATCTGATTCTAGCATGCAATTCAAACAGGGAGGGAGGTTCTTTACACTTCCATTTCAAGGCAACCAAGCATCTAGCGGCTGTGAGGACCTGCGCTAGGAGTTTTTTAGAGGATTTAGAAAAAGAAGAGGGTGGGAGGCCTAAGAGGAAAAGCTTAGGGCAAAACGGCACCCAGGTACTGAAAATGGAGTGGAGTAGGGAGTGAACTGTCTGCCAGTAGGGGACAATCAGGGAGCAGGTCCAATAGGTATGATACAGCGTACCCACTCCATCGGAACAGCGACAACAGTGGCGATCAGCTGAGGGATAGATAGAGTGAAGCAAGTCTGGAGTCTGGTACCAGTGAAACAAAATTTTATATTGATTTTCTTTATAAAGTGTGCAAATGGAGCTCTTAGAGGCCTGTGACCATATAAGCTTCCACACCTGTAGGGGAATCTCCTCACCCAAGGCCTGCTCCCATTTGCGCATGTAAACATGTCGGGGCCCCGTTGAAGAGGCATCTACTATCAGGAGCCGATAGGTCCGCGAGATCATACCTTTAGGGGACGAGCCTTCCAAGCAGATTTGTTCAAACTCAGTTAGAGGGGAAAATTGGAGGGTCGGCACTAGAGATTGAGCAAAATGGCGGATTTGCAGGTAACTAAAAAAAGCCTGTCTGGGTAAATCGTAAGCATTTTGTAAGTCCTGATAGGATCTCAGAGTTCTTGTTCTAGCATCCACCAATTGGCCAAAGCGAAATAGGGCCCTATCCATCCAAAAGTTGGACATTTGAGAGGTCAAACTGTCTGGAATAGCAGGCGTAAACAAAAAAGAGGTGGCCAATGAGGCAGTAGAAGTGAGGGGGTATTGTTTTTTAGCTCGCCGCCATAGTGATCGCAATAGTAACATCGGGCCTAGCAGCTGTGATGAATCAAGCACTACATCAGAACTCCACAGCATGGAATTGGGGTGGGTAGGAGCTAGCCACAACTTCTCAACTTGTGTCCATCGATTATAGGCACGGAGGGAGCACCAAGAAGCTATAGGGCGCAACTGGGCTGCTAGGTAATATTTGGCAACGTTTGGGAAAGCGAGGCCGCCCTGATCCCGAGGAGGATGACATTTTTTAAATGTGTCAAATGATAATTAGGCTGCGGCTTCATAATTTTCTTAATTTTAAGGGCTTAATAGAGGCTAAATGTAAGAATGATCAATGAAAGTGCCTTATTACAAATGTAAACATTAGGCTGGTTTCACGCTAGAGTGAATTGGGTGTGGGTTTCACTCGTGGAGTCCCCCACCCTACGTGTTTCATCATAGATAATGTTGTCAGGGGGACGAACATTTTAGAAACTGTTGCTCATTGCTCATCTAACTTGACCCAGGAGGAGATATATTGGACACTATAAGAGCTGTTTGACCATCTGTTATTCAGAGGGGTCAATTTTATCTGGTAAGGAGCTACATTGTGTGATCTTTTGAATGGGATACACTATTCACTTGTGTGTGTATATAGAGTTTTCCTATTTTATTATTAAAGCTGAAGTGCCTTTAGTAGAAACACAAAAGGAGGAAGGAAATACCATGCACAGGGGAAAGAGTCTTTTCATGCAGCCTTGAGGACAACATTAAATGTATGCCAACCCCTAAATAGAATGCTTGGGGGATGCCTTAAAACTGCATGTAGTGTAACTTAAATGTAATATACAGCAGTTTTGTGCACAGTGTTTTTGGTGATGCACACCTACCATGGTTGGAAATTCTCTGTTGAAATGGGTAATGGTACTAAAGAACTATTGTACCCATTACCCTGGTAGGGGAGGTTAACTGAGTCCCGCCTTATTATAAGGGAGGATTCCAGATTTCAAAGTAAGTCCTCCTAATATTACCCCTACTGCTCTCCTGGGGTATCAGAAATCTATAATAATGACATCATCCTGTGATGTAATCCACAGTGTCCTTCCGTGTACATCCACATCCGTCTTGATGACCCATTGCCCAAATTATCTTTATACACTGTATTCCCTTGCTAAATGGCAGATCCCTGGTGCTGCAGTAACGAAAACCCGCCACAAGCATTCCAATGTGGCTTAATTGAACAAATTCATAACCAAATTTATCCAATGTGTTTTGTTTCCTCAGCAGTGTTGGGGGTGTTTAAAGCCTCTATCTGAGAGGTTATCAAATGTGGCAAATGAAGCTTCTCCAGAAAGGAATTGACGGTGGCCTGATGCATTAATACTAAAGAGTATAAATCAGTATAGAAAGTCAACATAATTTTATTAATCTCAGAGGGGATCGATGCTGCATCCACCTGGGTGAGTGTGATCTTTTTTCTTTTTTTTGCAAAGCCTATACTTGGCTTTTAGGGTGTCATTAAACCCCAAAAATATTTGTGTCTATTATTCCATTCTCTGTCTATTATAAAAGCTATGTGCAGAAGTTTTCCAGCATTTACCTTTTCCTTACTAGTGGGTTGATCTTGCCAGTGGCAATGATATAGCAGTCGATCCTCTGGCTGTCACTCTGATTGCTCATGCTCCCTCAGCTCCCCTATAAGCCAATTCATTTTCTCTTTTCCTCTGGAAGCAGCCCCATCTTCCTCTTTTTGTTAACTTGAGGAGTAGCTCCAGAGGGTTGAATGACAAATGCCTTACCCTTCATTTCCTGCCTCTGTCCTTCACCCCTGACTGTGTCTTCCTCTGCCCACAGCTCTGCTCCGATGATGTCTGACTTATTCCTGCAGCAGCCATTCTCCCTTCTCCTGCTCGCATGGTGGTTGCTGGGCAAATCACTGGCTCTGTTGGTAATGCCTACTCCACCACTATTGATAGAGCTGCAGCTGGGGAGTGAGACACAGGCAGCAAAGCAGTGGCAGCTGTGGACAGGAGGAGGTGAAAGCAAATGAGCAGTTGGCTGAGGCACATAGCTTAGGAACATGTCAGACAAGTCACATGTAAACCTCTCCCCAGCCCTTTAACCAACCAGATTTATTTTTACCACAAATTAAATGTTCTGCTTGCTCATCCTCTTTATTCCTAAGTGCAGTACAGAGGAAAAACAGTATACTGTACCATGTGACCAAACTTTACAGAAAAAAGGTATTTGCCTTTTTTTTCATATCAGCTGAACACTTGCTTCAACCGTAAGACTGACTAATAATAAGAGAACTAAAAATAAAATATGCAGTGCTATTATTAATAAATATATAAACTATATATGTGATTATATTAAACATTTAATTATTTTTTAGAAGTGTTGCAGTTAGTGCATATAACATATAAAAATACATGTTTACATCATACTAATATACAGTCACAAAACACAAATCAAAGTCAAAGTGCCAGTGAAACTTCTGTAATCTCCTTTGCAAGAACAATCCTCCCAGAATATGCATCACCACAGGTCCATTAAAGAGCACTTACTGGAGGCAAATGTCCCCCAAATAAATATGCAGCTTAGTAACAAATGTATGCCCCCCCCTCCAGGCTAGGTCACACCCTCTTCCACCTTTCACATGTAACCATCTCTCCCAAGGATTGATATATATGAAAGAGAAATCAAAATACTCCAATAGTTCAGGGCTCAAAATTTAAGTCCTGAGCTACTAGCCAGGCCTCAAGGGTTACTCGCCAACCCATTCAGTGCTTCCGTCATATACCGCTTCCTATCAGTCTGGATATAGATATCAGATATTATAGCTGCCCTCAACACACAACGAGACAAGACTTGTTTGTGTGCTGAACATGGAGTGTTTATTAGAACCAAGAATACAGTCTTATATACAGTTAGAGGAGGTAACCAGAAGATAAATTATCATGAGCTACAGTGGGGATCGAAAGTTTGGGCACCCCAGGTAAAAATTTGTATTAATGTGCATAACGAAGCCAAGGAAAGATGGAAAAATCTCCAAAAGGCATCAAATTACAGATTAGACATTCTTATAATATGTCAAAAAAAGTTAGATTTTATTTCCATCATTTACACTTTCAGATTAACACAAAACAAAAAAATGACGTCTGCAAAAGTTTGGGCACCCTGCATAATTTATAGCATGCACTGCCCCTTTGCAAAGCTGAGACCTGCCAGTGTCATGGATTGTTCTCAATCATCATCTGGGAACACCAGGTGATGTCAATCTCAAAGGTTTTAAATGCCCAGACTCATCTGCCCTTGCGCCAACAATCAGCACCATGGGTTCTTCTAAGCAGTTGTCTGGAAAACTGAAACTAAAAATAGTTGACGCTCACAAAGCTGGAGAAGGCTATAAGAAGATAGCAAAGTGTTTTCAGATGTCAATATTCTCTGTTCGGAATGTAATTAAGAAATGGCAGTCATCAGGTACAGTGGAAGTTAAAGCAAGATCTGGAAGACCAAGAAAAATATCAGACAGAACAGCTCGCAGGAGAAAGGCAATTCAAAACCCACGTTTGACTGCACGATCCCTCCAGAAAGATCTGGCAGACACTGGAGTTGTGGTACACTATTACACTATAAAGAGATACTTGTACAAATATGGTCTTCATGGAAGAGTCATCAGAAGAAAACCTCTTCTACGTCCTCACCACAAAAACCAGCGTTTGAACTTTGCAAATGAACATATAGACAAGCCTGATGCATTCTGTGGACCGATGAGGTTAAAATAGAACTTTTTGCCCGGAATGAGCAAAGGCACGTTTTTAGAAGAAAGGGCACAGAATTTAATGAAAAGAACCTCTGTCCAACTGCTAAGCATGGGGGTGGATCAATCATGATTTGGGGTTGTATTGCAGCCAGTGGCACAGCAAACATTTCACAAGTAGAAGGAAAAATGGATTTAATCAAATTTCAGCAAATTTTGGATGGTAACTTGATGCCATCTGTGAAAAAGCTGAAGTTAAGAATGGATAATGGATAATGATCCTAAACACACCTCAAAATCTATGGGGGATTACATCAAGAGGCATAAACTGAAGGTTTTGCCATGGCCTTCACAATCTCCTGACCTCAACATAATTGAAAATCTATGGATAGACCTTAAAAAAGCAGTGCGTGACAGACAGCCCAGAGATCTCAAAGAACTGGAAGACTTTTGTAAGGAAGAATGGGCAAAGATACCTCAAACAAGAATTAAAAGACTCTTAGCTGACTACAAAAAGCGTTTACAAGCTGTGATACTTGCCAAAGTGGGCAGCACAAGATATTAACTCTGCAGGGTGCCCAAACTTTTGCAGACACCATTTTTTTGTTTTCTGTCATTTTGAAAGTGTAAATTATGGAAATAAAATCTAACTTTTTTTGACATATTATAAGAATGTCTAATCTGTAATTTGATGACTTTTGTAGACTATTCCATCTTTCCTTGGCTTCGTTATGCACATTATTACAAATTTTTACCTGGGGTGCCCAAACTTTCGATCCCCACTGTAATTAACTAATCATTTACCCAGACTAGGCGAGTAGATGTCACGTCTCCTCATTCACCTGCTATACAATACACAATATCATAAGTATAAACACACGGCATATTCACACAATAGCAGGGTCAATTAGCACAGAGAACAGAGAGATGGCTGGAGGTAATGGCATTAGCATCTAGCAGTTTGAATGAGTCACTCTTACAATTAACCCGTAGAGTTCAGAATCAACAACCAGTAAATAGTTCAACAGATATCCTGGAATATTGTGGATAATAAATACATAATAAATAAATACATAATAATCCCATGTCAGGTAGTCCAAGATATCATTTATCAGTCATCCTATACCCCTATTGGACACAGGATAATAGACATAAGATGGTTTGGGGATGTCCCGGGTGAGTCTGTCACATACTGTATAGACAAATGGAAAAACAGGGATGCTGTTTTGCCAGTATATTCTTTACCCAGTTTTTAAAATTAAGTTGACTGTGGGGCATATAGCAATACACAGTACTTGTAGAACAAACTTAGACACTTCTATCCTTGTGCTCCATATGAGAGTCACCCTTTGGATTTAAGGGCCATAGGCTTCAATTACACATTCAAATTAAATGCTGCTCCTTAGCAACTGTCTGTCTGTTCGTCTAATACATTTTATGGAGATAAACATTTTTGTGTCTGAAAGTGATACATAAGCAATACAAATTTAACTTGGAAGGTTATCATAATGCCATATATTCCAAGTTATTTAAAAGTAATTTTTCTAGCAATGTGTGGTGCCTTCAGGTATTTAAAGTTTAGTTATTTATTTGGATTTATATTCATACGGCATAGCATGAGCTAAAATTATTCTTACATTTATTAACTAAATGTAATGTGTATTTGAAACCCATTTTTACATACTTTGACATTTGTATATTGTATAATGGCATTAAAATTATAGTCCACATATTACAACATTTTAATAATTGTAAATACATTTTTAACATGTTCTGTAACTCAGTAATATGATTTTTCCAAGTCCTCTGCAACCCATTAAGTCATATATGGGTGAAGCACATACCTGCACAAGTCACTACAATGTGTTCATACCATTTGGCAGGGGCCAAACAATTGGTTCTCTGATTATCTGATAGTTATGTGACACTTTTTTTAAATAAATTTAAATATCATTAGCATTGTTTAAAAAAATATATAATCCTCTTGCCCTAAGTGATACAATTGCGCAGACGATAAGTGGTCAAGAAAGCAGCTGGCAATCACACAACAGAACACATATATAAAAAACAAGAAATTGCCATGCTATGTAAATGAAAATAGGACACAGAGAAATATAAATATCAGTGATCAGTCCATGAAAGTGTCCAAACCTAATGATGTGATGAAATCCTGGCAATTGTATCCCAAGGATGGTAGACGACTGTGACAGACCTAGTCAAGGCTTTTGGAGGAGACTGAATGCTGGGGGAACGGTGCTCTTTGTGAGCTGTATGCCTGGGGACCCTTGAGGTGGTGTTACTTTGGATTCAGGTCCATTTCCCCCAAGATGGAAGAAGAGTGGATACCCTGCGCTGCCAAATAAGTATGAATGATAGCAGCTAACACAACTTTTTCAAAAAAGCAAAAAACAAAGGAATACAAAAGTGTAGCGCTACACTTTTGTATTCATTTCCCCCAAGACTCTGGGAACCCTGTATATACCATATTAGAAAAAGTGACTGATTCATAATGTTGTTGGGACACATACTGTTAGGCGCTAATGTCATCAACTCCAGCCACCTGACTGTCTGCTGTCTGTTATAATATAAATTAGTCTAGTATAACTTCTAAGGGTCTTTCATCCAATATTGTTTGTGCTAATTAACCCTGCAATTGTATGAAGGAGTTCTGTGTTGATATGTATGAAAATGTGTATTGTAGTTAGGGAGTCACATCGGATTAGTTAATTAGCTCATGTTAATTTATATTTTTGATTACAGGTGTATTGTTATAGTAATATGAGCAGGATATATGAACCTCCTCCCCTTTTTATTGTATATAAGACCTGTATTCTGGTTCTAATAAACAGTCCATGTTCAGCAATCAAACGAGTATCGTCTTGTTTGTAGTTGTCAGCAGTTGGATCTGATATCTAGATTCAGACTGGGAGGAAATATTATATGATAAAATCACTCAAGCGGAGTAAAAAAAAAAATCATTGTCAGAAATAACCATTAAAGCATCTGACATGGTGTTGTAGGTGGGAATGTTGTAATCATGAATAATCACAATTATGAAAAAATGTGTTTGAAAATTTTGCATAACAAACAGTGCTATTGCAAGATTACATCAGCTATGGTTAATGGTTTCAATAATGAGTTCTATCGATTGGTCGATGATTTTTTTAGCAGAGGTATCATTATTAAAGATCTGTGGGAGTTTGTTCGTACCAAACATCCACGACAACTCACGATGTATGCCCTTTCCAAAGTACATACAAATTTAGCTGATCCACCTGGGAGACGAATTATCTCGGGAAATGGCTCCATCACCGAAGGAGTCAGTCAAGTAATAAACCAATATCTCAGGCCCCTTCTAGATCTTCCATCCTTCACAAAAGATACTATACATCTCCTACAGATGTTGGAGGATCTAACAACTCCGCCTGATGCATTTCTAGTCACCATTGATGTGGAATCTCTATATAACAGTATTCCACACAGGTTGGGTCTAAATGCGATTGACCATGTATTAAAACAACGGCCAAATTCAACGGCTTCACCTTGACCATGTTGGATTTCATTCTCCAACACAATACCTTTCTCTTCCAGGGCTCCCACTACCTCCAGGTACAGGGTGTGGCTATGGGGACATGCTGCGGACCATCCTATGCCAACCTGTACCTCGGGGAGTGGAAGCCAGATTTCCTCCTGGGAGAGAATGCCTCTATGTGCGCCCCCAACATTCTTATGTGGCAGCGCTACATAGATGACATTTTCATTGTGTGGGATGGCACCGAGTGCGATTTACTGGAAATGCCTAAATTGATGAATGTTAACAACTTCAATCTCTTTTTCACTATGTCCTTTGATCAAAGAGAGGTCAACTTCCTGGATATCCGTATCAGGAAAGATCATGAGGGGAAAATTGGTACCACACTCTTCAGGAAGGAAACTGCAGGAAACATCTTACTGCATGCAGAAAGTTTCCACCCAGAGGCTCTAAAAAATTTGATCCCTTTCAGCCAGTTCCTCAGATTGAGGAGGTATTGTTCGACTGATACGGACTTCCAGGATGAATGTGACTCTCTAACAGGACAACTTCTTGCAAGAGGATACACCAAAACGTGCCTTAGAAGGGCTTTCAACAGGGTCAGAACAATCGATAGACACAGCTTAATCTTCAAATCTAAGACAAAGAAAAAAGTGGAGGAGAACAGTACAAGAATTATCATTGGGTATTCCAATGAACACCCGCAAGTAAGAAAAATAATTTCTAAATATTAGTCTATCCTTACGGATGACCCCATTCTTAAAAATCTCATTATGGACAGACCACAAATAACGTTTAGACAAGCGGGGTCGATTGGCACATTGCTAGTCCAGAGTGAATACAGGGGTAACCTTAAAAAAGACCCCTGTAAAACCCATGGCACCTTTCCCTGTGGAGCCTGTTCTCAGTGTGGGGTCATAGGTAGGAGAACCGTACTGGCACTGCCTAATGGGGAGGCCTTTTCCCTGAGGCACTTTGCAAACTGCAAAACCCGGGGGGTGGTGTACCTCATGCAGTGCCAGTGCAGTTCTTTCTACGTGGGAAAAGCTAAACAGGAATTCTGTAAAAGAGTAGACAAACACATCCATTCTATGAGGATAGGGAATCTCTATCTTCCACTTGGGAGACATGTGGCCAAAAGCCACAATTACCATATGCCCAAGGTCAATTTCAGTGTTTTGGATAGGGTTCATATTCCGCTGCGGGGGGAGATTGGAAAAAGGTTCTGCTCCAGCGCGAAATGCGTTGGATCAGACACCTTAAGGCCACCACCACCCCCCGGATTACATGAATCTGAAAGCTATAGGCTATTTCTGGAGGGTTTTTGATCCGGAAAAACTGATTAGCCACCTCCTTTCTTTTACAGTCTGTCAATTACAACGGTTTTTTGATAAGATTTTTTTTGTTCTATTTTGTTTTTGGGCTTAGTCATCTTTTCTGACACTGTCCATTTGCTCTCACCTGTATACTCCATTTTTGATGGACTTTTTGAGATACTCCCCATCCTTTTCTTGGGTATAGACTTAGCCCCCTTAAAGACATGTGAATGGAATTTTTTGTTATTTTTATTTTGTCTTTCATATATTTATGTATAATGTATTTTCTCATGTCTTTTGGGTGAAGTATTGTAAGAGGGCATGTATATAATTTATAATTTAAACATTTGTTTGATTGGTTGAACATGTTGGCATACATTGGGGGTGGGTGTTGGAGGTCTCGGAGTGCGCAGCCTTTGTCCTGTTCTCATTCTGATGCCAGGCAGGTGCTTGGTGCTGCTTGAGGAGAGGGATGGGGCTATCCCATCCTTCTATGCCCATGGGGATGTATTATTTACACCCTATAGGGCTTCACCTCCGGCAGTGGTGTTTTTTTGTTCCTTAGGTTGGGGTTTCTTTTGGTATTTCCAACTTTAGCTAGTTAGGAAAAAACAAAAAAGTGTAGCGCTAATTATATGTGAAGGAGGACTGTAAAACAGATCTAGAAAATCATGCATAATAATAAGTGATAATAATGTTCAAAGAAAATATTCCACATCAGTTGCTCCAACAAAAAATGTGACTTGATGTTGAAAAATAAGTGAAATAGAATGTGATAGTAGTTCCACCACCAAGGTAAATTTGAGGCTTACCAGATTGTATTGACCCAAATAAGCATGTACTTATTAGGTCATATAGGCTTAATGATAACGATGTCCTGGCTTCAGGATGACTTGAATGGCAGACAGGAGGATGGTTTCCACTGTAGTGTAGTATGTGGTGTACCGTGGGGATGACAGCCAATAACAGATAATAGCCAAGGATAAACAAACATATGGCTCAATATCAACAGATCCAGAGGTTCAGGGTGAGGAAGATTAAAGGAGAAAAAACGAGGATGCACATAGTGTAAAACTGTATAATAATTTTTTACTTGGCAGCAAAAAGATAAAAGTTTACACTCACATTTCAGCAGATGAATCGAGCATATAAAACATAAGCAGTGGGGTCAGCAGGGCCCAACGCGTTTCGATCCCTGCTGATTAGCAATTTGTGTTACCAATCAATTGAACACGTGTACCTAATAAAGTGGTCAGTGAGTGTATATTGGCATAAGCTACCCCACTTAACTTAACACCTAGGAAATAATTTAGCTTCACACAGATTCTACATGTTAACACAGCAAGCATTTCAAGTCACAGTGACTAAGGAAAAAGATGTGCAGAAAGAGGGGGTCCACAAATGGTGCCAACGGTTGAAGCAGGCATGAAGTTTGCTGGGAGGATGAAGAAAATATAGGTTATTTAAATCCTGCTATTGTGGGGAATAAGGGAACATTTTCCATAGGTTTATGAGGGAAAGCCTCTCATGGACACCTATGTAGGTTAATAGATAAAACCATAATGTTCTTTATTATGGTGTAGACTCTTATGCCGCGTATACACGATCACTTTTCGGCATAAAAAAAAAGTTTTTAAAAACGTCATTTAAAATGATCGTGTGTGGGCTTCACATTGTTTTTCATCTTCTGAAAAATGACAAAAAAAAATTCGTACATGCTTCTTTTTTTTCACGACGTTTTAAAAAATAACGTTTTTTGGGTTGTAAAAAATGATCGTGTGGGCTAAAACATCATTTTAAACCTGCGCATGCTCAGAAGCAAGTTATGAGACGGGAACGCTCGTTCTGGTAAAACTACCATTCATAATAGAGTAAGCACATTCATCACGCTGTAACAGACAGAAAAGCGCGAATCGTCTTTTACTAACAAGGAATCCGCTAAAAGCAGGCCCAAAGGCGAATAGAACTTCCCCTTTAGAGTGCCATCGTACGTGTTGTACGTCACCGTGCTTTGTTCATCATTTTTCAAAAATGATGGTGTGTGGGCAACATCGTTTTTAATGATGAAGTTGGAAAAACTTCGTTTTTTTTTAATGATGAAAAACTTTGTTTGTTTTCATACAGAAAAGTAATCGTGGGTACGGGGCATTATCCATTAGTAGTGCATTTTAAGATAGATCCAAAATATACAATATGCATCATATCCGCTTCCTCTGGACACCGTTTGTTATTTGAAGCAGGAGTAAAGCACCAACACACCAACCTTATAAGGATTCTCCAAGACCTGTATGTTTCTAGAGCTTCTAGGAAGCATGCGCCATATTGTATACCACTAATCCAGGGATAGGTGTTTTATTAAAGTCTGATTCCTAACAGAAATATTAGAGATGAGCAGGATAAGAATTGGTATTTAGGATGTATAGAAAAAAGAGTGTTGCCTTTGCAGGGAGAGTAGATCTGCATAAGTATTTTAAGGTGATCAGAGTCAATGGCGAATCTCCCCTTAACCTATTGCCGACCGCCCGCCGTCATATTACTGCGGGACAGTGGCACTGTACCGCGATAGCACGTAGATCTACGTCCTCTCTTTAGCGGCCACTAGGGGGCGCGCGCGTGCTAATAGTACTGATCTATACTTCTAATTCATTTTCAATAATTTAATTTATCATGTACAGTAGTAATTATACATCCATTGTAGTTTTAAAAAAAGATCAGGATCATCGGCCTGTACTTGTCATCAGTTGGTCTGGTGACGTGTATACGATGACGGACAGTACAGTATCATTGTTACATCTCTACTTTGAATCCTATTCGTATTTTTAATTCTGTTCATCATGATATTTTGATTGTATTTATAACATTATGTAATAAATTAATATTTTTATAATTTTTTGAGTTGAATTTTCATTGCCTTATTATATACCGTATTTTTCGCTCTATAAGACGCACCTGACCATAAGACGCACCTAGATTTTAGAGGAGGAAAACAAGAAAAAAATATATTTTGAACCAAATGGTGTACTAAAATATTTACCATGAAATGCAGCCTGACCATTGCCATTATTGCAGCCTGACCTGTGCCATCGCATGGGGTAACAGTAAAAAGAATTCAAGTAACCATCAACCAATCAGAAAAAGCAGGAAAAAAAATATTAATCTCACCCCCAGACTGGTAGGATGTCACAAATCCCGCCAAAACAGCTCAAATAATCCAAATTCACAGGAGGGAATAGTAAAATGACATGCTGTTTAGTGCCTTTATAGTACCGTACCTTTCTATTATCAAAATGGCGTGGTCCCCAATCATCGTGGGGACGGACCAGCTGTCGGGGAGCATCTGTTCTAGATCAGTGCAGGGATTGGAAGCGGTGGGTGGGTGGAGATTGTGGCAGCAATCGCAGGCCGCGCTTCCACAATGCAGCGGCAGTATCCAAGGCAACCAGGAACGCTGTAGTGTCGGAGGGCGCTGTGGCGTGAACGACGTGTGACGGTAGACGTTTTGCTATGATGCTAGGCTTACAATATCCACCGCCGGCCGCACATGCGCGTTGTGCCGGCGGTAGCCAAGTCACGAGGGACGCTGCTGGGCTGGGCAGTGGCTGGGGGATTGCCAGAGGTGGCGGGGGGTGTTGCCAGAGGCGGCGGGGGGAGGTGCCTCATGTACATTCGGATCATAAGACGCAGGGACATTTTTCACCATATTTTTGGGGGAAAAAAGTGCGTCTTATGGTCCGAAAAATACGGTAATATTGTATCAAATATGGAAGAGAAAAGTGGGGTTAGTGGTCAGGAGTCCTCGTTGTTATGCAGCACCTCATCCCCAAAGTAAAAAGTGTTGGAAAGGAGGGATTATAACGGTGCCCAGAAAAAACGTTTTTTTTAGTTGAAACCAAAAAAGACTGCAGCAGTACAGAGTACAAAATTGTTATTATTTACATAATTTCATGGTATAAAAACAGTAGGTCAAAGAGACCAAAGAAGGACAATAGGATCTGTGGCGGGGCACGTGCAGCCTGGATCCCAAACCTCCAGCGAACAGACAAGGATCCAAAGAGGACCCTCAAGTATGCCAGTCATAGAGCTGGGTCCTCTATGGATCCTTGTCTGTTCGCTGGAGGTTTGGGATCCATGCTGCACGTGCCCCGCCACAGATCCTAGCCACACCTGCAAAAACACTATTGAATGTATGAAGTATTCAGCTATAATGATATTGTAACTA
This sequence comes from Rana kukunoris, assembly GCA_029574335.1. Lineage (NCBI taxonomy): Eukaryota > Metazoa > Chordata > Amphibia > Anura > Ranidae > Rana > Rana kukunoris. Next base: position 224,713,328 of record CM056053.1, on the reverse strand, counting down.
TTGAACTATTGAATTTTCTGTTTAAACTAAAAACCTCTCTGTATATTTTGTTTCAATAGAGTTCTTATAACTGAAAAGATCCGGCTATAAATCCCCTGAAGAAGCCACACCTGGCGAAACTAGTAGGGTTGTCTGGATCATTTGCTCTAAACTCTATATAGTACTCCCAATTGTGTTTTTATTGTCCTTCTTTGGTCTCTTTGACCTACTGTTTTTATACCATGAAATTATGTAAATAATAAAAATGTTGTACTCTGTACTGCTGCAGTCTTTTTTGGTTTCAACTAAAAAAACGTTTTTTCTGGGCACCGTTATAATACCTCCTTTCCAACACTTTCCCATTGTATCAAATATATTAATATTAATTATGTTCCTTGATATGAAATATTTCATAAAAATAAAGATAGTTATGAAATGTATCTATATATATATATATCTATATAGATATATATATATATATATATATATATATATATATCTATATATATATATATATATATATATATATATCTATATATATATATATATATGTATATATCTATCTATAGATATATATATATATATATATATATAGATATAGATATATATATATAGATATAGATATAGATATATAGATATATAGATATAGATATATATATATATAGGTTACATTATCAGATTTTATTTTCCCAATATGCTATTATGGAATACTTTAGAATGGCAATAGGTTTGCAGAAGAGAAATTGTCTTTATTGTAATAACTCATCCTTTAAAGATGAAAATGAATTAACACATAACCACCAGCTTTGCAGTTAAATGGAAACAGAATTGGATCATTAAAATTATTAATTTAGACAAATCTAGAATTAAAACATAATCCACTCAATCTAAAAAAAATATGACTCAACTGTAATCTTGATAATAATTTAATCACACAACTAAATGTGTTGTTTATTAAGAGAAATGATTACAGTCACAATATTATTTTCACCCCATAAGAATTGCAGTAAATTACTGCAAGCTGTTTATAATGAAATATATATTACAATGTAGAATAGTGCACTGCTTTTTTTAAATTATTAATCCATATGTAGTTTAAAAGAGTAGACCTTTCTGAAACATCTGAGTACAAAACAAAACCGGACAACCTTTCAGTCCTGTAATGGCATCCCAATTATTTCACATTGCTCTCTTCCCATTAAGCCCTGCCCCTTTTGTGTACTAGTGTATCTGGAATATCGAGAAAGATTTTTAATGCCTAAAAATCAAATGTTTGTAAATTTTGCCAAAAACTATGTTTTATGAGCTCTAAAAAAATGTGATGTGCAAGAAAATTGAGCTTCCTACACAATGTAACCATTAAAGGGGTTGTAAAGGTTTGTTTTTTATTTTCTAAATAGGTTCCTTTAACCACTTTAGCCCCGGACCATATTGCTGTCCAAAGACCAGAGCACTTTTTGTGATTCGGCACTGCGTCGCTTTAACTGACAATTGCGCGGCCGTGCAACGTGGCTCCCAAACAAAATTGGCGTCCTTTTTTTCCCACAAATAGAGCTTTCTTTTGGTGGTATTTGATCATCTCTGCGGTTTTTATTTTTTGTGCTATAAACAAAAATAGAGCGACTATTTTGAAAAAAATGCAATATTTTTTACATTTTGCTATAATAAATATCCCCAAAAAAGATATAAAAAAACTTTTTTTTTCCTCAGTTTAGGCCGATACGTATTCTTCTACATATTTTTCGTAAAAGAAAATCGCAATTAGCGTTTATTGATTGGTTTGCGCAAAATTTATAGCGTTTACAAAAAAGGGGGTAGTTTTATGGCATTTTTATTAATATATTTTTTTTTTACTAGTAATGGCGGCGATCAGCATTTTTTTTCGGTACTGCGATATTATGGCGGACACATCGGACACTTTTGACACATTTTTGGGACCATTGGCATTTTTATAGCGATCAATGCATTGGATTACTATAAAAATGCCATTGGCAGTGAAGGGGTTAACACTAGGGGGCGGGGAAGGGGTTAAGTGTGTTCCTATTTGTGTTCTAACTGTATGGGGGGGTGGACTCACTAGGGGGAATCACTGATCTTCCGTTCATACATTGTATGAACGGAAGATCAGCGTTTCCCCCGCTGACAGGAACGAGCGCTGTGTGTTTACACTCACAGCTCTCGTTCCCCGCTCTGTAACGAACGAGCGCGCGTGCCCGGTGCCAACTTTCTCTTTGTAGGTGTTATAGTGAGGAGATGGGGCATAGACAAACTAAAATTAAACTGTTGAGGGGAAAAAATAAGCAGTGAACATTAAAATTGTTAGCTGTGTGACATAAATTGACAAAGATCAAGCTTAATAATTCATTCCATTTCAGAACACTGCAAACATCGGGGGTTATGTACCAAAGGCAACTCCACTTTGCACTACAAGTGCAAACTGCAAGTGCAAAGTTCACTTGAAATTGCACTGAAAGTGCACTTGGAAGTGCAGTAGCTGTAGATCCGAGGTGGACATGCAAGGAAAATCAAAAACAGCATTTTAGCTTGCACATGATTGGATAATAAAATCGGCAGAGCTTCCCCTCATTTCAGATCTACCCCTCAGATCTACAGAGACTGCACTTTTAGTGCAATTTCAAGTGCACTTTGCACTTGTAGTGCAAAGTGGATTTGCCTTTCATAAATAAACCCCATTGTGTTGGGATAAATAGCTTGCTGATACTTTGTGCCAACAAAGGGAATGGCATATATTTATTACTGATTCAGATGCTTACTGCTGTTGATGTTGCCATTCTTTCTGCCTCTGGGATTCCTATTATCTTCCCTCTTACTTATGATTTTGTTTATGTTCAGTAAAGGTAGTAAGCCATTGTTTGTCACTGTCATTGTAATCACCACTTTCAGGGCCGTCGTTAGACATAGGCGAGTCAGGCAGCTGCCTAGAGCGCCAGAGTAGGGGAAGCGGCAAAATCCGGATCCCCAGACACTCGCTGGGGATTCGGATCATTAAACTACCTCCTTCACCGGAATTTTTAAAAACCCATGCCTTATGGCGCCAGCCACCAGGCTAGGAGGCGGTTTGCGCCGTATAGACATCACCTTCATCACGCTATTCCCAGCCTGCAGTGCCGTAGCAGCGGCAGTGAGATGAGGGGAGAGAGCTGGGACAGCAGCTTGCCGGGAATAGCATGATGAAGGCGATGTCTTGATGATTGATGGTGTAAGTTGAATCTCGCCAGGGCGGGTGAGATCATAGATGGAAGCACTGCATGCAAGCCGCGATGTCCGATGCACCCCTGCCTCCCCCCCTCCTCCTGGTCGCTCGGGGTCTGTTGTCAGAGGAGTAGACAGACAGGCAGCAGCGCCGTTCTCCTTCAGTAAAGACTTAACCCCCGCTGGTTTAGGTACACAATAGAAGAACAGGCAGGACGCTCAGTGCTGCAGCCTGCACACTGTCACAAGAAATTATAAAATGTACTCTGCTGTGCTGTCAAGTTTACATTGTGTACAGAGGAGGGACTGGTTTGTGTGTGTGGGGGGGCATATATGTGTGTGTAGGGGGGGGTTACAGAGTGGGAACGTGTGTGGGGGGGCAGATTGTGTGTGTGGTACAGAGTGGGAGCTGGTGTGGGCGGAGACAGGTGTGTGTGTTTGTGTGTGACTGTGTGTGTGGGGGGGGTACAGAGTGGGACCTGGTGTGTGTGGAGGGGACAGGTGTGTGTGTGGGGGGGTACAGAGTGGGGACTGGGGGGACAGAGTGGGAACTGCTGTGGGGGGGGGCAGATGTGCATGGAGGTACAGAGTGGGAACTGGAGGGGGGACAGAGTGCGAACTGGTGTGGGGGGGACATATATGTGTGTGTGGAGGGGTACAGAGTGGAAACTGGTGTGGGGGACAGATGTGCAGAGGGGTACAGAGTAGGAACTGGAGTGTGGGGGGGACAGATGTGTGGGGGAAACATATGTGCAGGGAGGTACAGAGTGGGAACTGGTGTGTATGTGGGGGGCAGATTTGCAGGTGGGTATGGAGGGGGAACAGACGAGTGTGTGTTGGAGCGTTACAAAGAGGAACTGATTGTGTGGGGGAAGGAACAGATTTGCAGGGGGTACATATAGGAACTGATGTGTGTGTGGGGGGGGTGGGGGTTTAAGGGGAACAAAGGTGGGGGGTGCAGAGGGGAACGTTCAGGATGATACAGTGATGGGGTGATCTGAGGTGTAAAGGTGGAAGAATTGTGGTGATCTGAGACCTAAAAATACAGGAATTGGGGTGATTTGAGGTGTGGAGGTTCAAATCCAGTTTTGCAGGTCAAAAAATTTGCATTTTTTATTATTTTTATTAGGAGCGTAGCATTGTCAGTGTATCTGACGCTCGTACAGACAGGCAGTTACACTGTTGGCCTCTCTGTATACTGCTCTAGCCTGTGGACCACGGCTGGCGTGAGGAAGCGAGCCTGTGCCATCCTCTAGTTGTCTTTTGGCCGGGTCCAGAGGCACAGGTGCAGGCATGTGGACCACGGCCGAAGAAATAGGTGAAGAGGCACCGCAAAAATCTCAGTGAGGGGCGGAGCGAATGGCACGGGGGGGCGTCAAAATAAGGCTTCGCCTAGGGTGTCAAAAATCCTTGCACCAGCCCTGACCACTTTTGTTTCTTGCAATTGACAACCACCATATTTTAAGGGCCTTGTGGTGCAGATATATTATTGACTTATAATATTACAGTAGGTTAAATATATATTTTTTTCAATTGAAGTAGTTGACATACTTTGTATGAATGAGTGCCTGGTGAAGGAAACCCAAATGTTTGTGGATAGAGGGGTCCACTTGTCAACAAAGAAGAAAGGAACAGCAGGGAATGTATTTGACTGGTTTCACACTGGTGTAGTGTGCTTTGGCTGCAGTGTGGAGAAATCAGTGATTTTTATGCGTTTTACCGGCGGTTTGAGTCGCAATCCCATAGAGTTTTTTTAGGTTGCGTGTCATCGCCAAGCTTTCTTAAAACGCACCAAATGTCCCACATGCTGCATCCTTGGTACGCTTTCAGAAACCGTGACAAAAAAAGGGCTAACTAATAGAAATTCTGAGGGACCATGGCTAAAACTACAAGTAAAGCACACACAAATCACCAATACGCTCTGGCTGTGGCCAAAATCCAGCACACCAATATGTAAGCAGCCTTACTTTTATACTGCAGGTGGCAGTCATATAGTACAGCATGGTCTGAAAGTGCTCTTTGCTACAAGAGCAATTTTATTCTTGGAGACTTGAATTTTTTTTACAATTAAGCACGAGAGTTGAAATTAGTCTTACAATCTTAATATCACAGGAGTGCATTTAACCACTTGCCGACCGCCTCACTGGGAATGTACATCATGTTTTTGATGTTAAATACTGGGGTTATGGCTGCAGCTAAATGCCATAACCCCAGTATCATTCTTTCACTTAGTCGGTTTTCCAATAAAAGAGATCGCTGTGGTGGATTTGCCGCAGGATTACTTTTAGAAGTAGCGGGGGAGGTGCCCCCCGCCTTTTGCCACTTTCTGGTGTTTCCCGAGCCAAAGTTACCTATCGCTGAGCCAGGAAACCATTTGGCGGTGGCAGGACTTTTACATAGATATGATGGCAATATGGCCACCGCTCACCATTATGCCCTTGGAGGACATGAGTGACGTAGAAGTCACTTCCGGTTCTCAAGCCACGCAAACATGCTTTTTTTTTCTTAAAGAAAAAAAAAAAAAAATAATTGGTCTTAATCTTTTTCTTTTAAAGGTAGAGGGGAGATATGGGTTCTTTAACCACTTGACCACTGGGCACTTAAACCCCCTTCCTGACCAGACCAATTTTCAGCTTTCGGTGCTCTCACAGTTTGAATGACAATTACTCATACAACAGTGTACCCATTTGAAATTGTTGTCTTTTTTTCACACAAATAGAGATTTATTTTTGTGGTATTTTATCACTTTTGGGTTTTTTATTTTTTGCGCTATAAAAGAAAAACGACTGAAAACGACTGAAAATTCTGTAAAAAAAAAAAAAAAAAAAAATTGTTTCTGTCATATTAGCAGGTTATTACTCACACAGCATATGCATACCACAAATTACACCCCAAAACACATTCTTCTATTCCTCCCGAGTATGGCGATACCCCATGTGTGAGACTTTTACACAGCGTGGCCACATACAGAGGCCCAACATGCAGGGAGCACCATCAGGCGTTCTGAAGCACCCAGACCAATTCTGACATTTCTCTCTGCTAGAAAATTACATAGAACCCCAAAACATTATATATTCTTTTTTAGCAAAGACCCTAGAGAATACAATGGTGGCCGTTACAACTTTTTATCTCGCATGGAAAAAAAAGACATTTTTTGAACGCGTGTTTTAAAAAAAAACTGTTTTGTGCTTAAAAAAAAAACAGTAAATTTAGCCCAATTTTTTTTCATAATGTGAAAGATGAAGTTACGTCAAGTAAATAGATACTCAACATGTCACACTTCAAAATTGCGCACACTCGTGGAATGGCGCCAATCTTCACTACTTAAAAATCCCCATAGGCGACGCTTTATTGGTGACATGTTTTTAGTTACAGAGAAGGTATAGGGCCAAAATGATTGCTCTCGCTCTAACGTCTATCGCAGAGATACCTCACATGTGTATCTTGAACACCATTTTCATATGTGGGCGGGACTTATGTATACATTCACTTCTGCATGCGAGCACACGGGGACAGGGGTGCTTTAAAAAAATAAATAAAAATTATTGTTCATTTTACTTTATTTACTTGATTTTGACACTTTTTTTACCAAAAATATATTTTTTTATCACTTTTATTCCTATTATAAGGAATGTAAACATCCCTTGTAATAGGAATCTAGCATGACAGGTCCTCTTTACAGTGAGATATGGGGTCAATAAGACCCCACATCTCACCTCTAGGCTGGGAAGACTGAAAAAAAATATCCTGGCTTTGATCGTAGCGGTGAGTCTGTAAAAGCACCGGAGGGTGGCAGGAGGGGGGGCGTATTGCAGAGTATTGGGGTATTGCGGAGTATTGGGGTATTGCAGAGTATTGGGGTATTGCAGAGTATTGGGGTATTGCGGAGTATTTGGGTATTGCAGAGTATTGGGGTATTGTAGAGTATCGCGCAGGGTATTGGGGTATTGCAGAGTATTGGGGTATTGCAGAGTATTGAGGTATTGCGGAGTATTTGGGTATTGCAGAGTATTGGGGTATTGTAGAGTATCGTGCAGGGTATTGGGGTATTGCAGAGTATCGGGGTATTGCAGAGTATTGGGGTATTGTAGAGTATTGGGGTATTGCAGAGTATCGCGCATGGTATTGGTGTATTGCAGAGTATCGAGCAAGGTATTGGGGTATTGCAGAGTATCGAGCAAGGTATTGGGGTATTGCAGAGTATCGCGCAGGTTATTGCAGAGTATTGCGCAGGGTATTGCAGAGTATTGCGCAGGGTATTGCAGAGTATTGCGCAGGGATAGCTGAGCTGGGATGGAGGGATGGCTGGATCTGTGACTGCAATTGTCACAGATCCAGCCCTCAGTGCTGCTGCTGCCACCCGCCCCCCCTCTCCTTTCACACTGTACCGAACGGTACAGAGAGGAGAGGGATGAACCGGCGTCATCAAATAACGCCGGTTTGTTTACAAGTGATCGCTCCGTCAGTTGATCCTTGATGCGCCGGGTCTTCTAGACCCGGCGAGCATGGACACTTCCGCGAGCGCACCCCAGGGGACGCGCAAACGCGGAAGTGCACGAGGACGTCCCAGGGACGTCATGTCAAAACAACTCGACCGCGCTGTAGCAGTATTTTTGCTATAGTGCGGTCGGCAAGTGGTTAAGGCCCCAGATCTTTCCATAAAGAGGACCTGTCATGCCGCATGGCAAGGAATGTTTTTAAAGGGACAGTGTAAAATTTTTAAAAATATAAAAAAAACTAAACAATTTAAAGCTTCCCCCATGCCTGCATGCTCCCAGTAGTGAACACATACATACATGTGTTTTTACCACACTTGTGAGGTATCACTACAAACGTCTGAGTGAGAGCAATAATCTTAGCACTAGACCTGCATTGTAACTCTAAACTGGTAACCTGTAGATGTTTTTAAAGTGTCGCCTACGGAGACACGGGGTGACCCCGATCTCTATAAAGAGCCGCAGCCACGGCTTTTTAACCATGTGATCGGCTGTGTCCAATCACAGCTGGTCACATGTAAACACAGAGATTCCAGTAATCGGCCTCCTCGCCTCACACTGACAGAGTGTGAGGAGAGGAGAGCCCATCAGCGGCGCATATCTCCTCACAGAGGGACAGCTAGGTATGTAATTAGGACACTGATCATCAGTACCCTGATTACAATTAAGTGCCACTAGTGCCAGCAATCGGTACCAACCAGTGCCCACAATTGGCAGCAATCAGTGCCCACAAATGGCAGCAATCAGTGCCCACAATTGGCAGCAATTAGTGCCCGAAATTGGTAGCAATCAGTGCCCATTAGTGATGCCAGTCAGTGCTGGTTATCACTGATGCCCATCAATCCCCCTCACTGCTGCCCATCAATACCCATCAGTGCCCATCAGTGCCACCCATCAGTCCCTATCATTGTCACCTATCCGTGCCCACCAGTGATGCCTATCTGTGACCACCAATGCCACCCATCAGTGCCGCATATCAGTGCTTATCAGTGACCATAAGTGCGGAATATTCGTGCCTCCTCATCAATGCCACCTGATCAGTGCCCATAAGTTCCACCTCATCAGTACCCATCAGTGCAGCCTTTCAGTGCCCATCAGTGCCACCGCACCAGCGGCCCATTAGTGAAGGAGAAAAAATACTTATTTACAAAATGTACTGAGAGAAACTAAGAAAAACGTTTTTCTTTCCAATTTTTGGTCTTTTTTTGTAAAAAAGTGATTAAATACCACCAAAAGAAAGCTATATTTGTGTGAATTTTTTTTTTTAAATGTTTACATGGTTACAGTGTAGCATGACCAAGCAATTGTCATTCAAAGTCTGACAGTGCTGAAAGCTGAAAAATGGCCTGGGCAGGAAGGGGGTGTAAGTGCCCTGTATTGAGGTGGTTAAAGTGTATTTTTTCACCCCAAACATGCATTTGAAAAACCGCTGCACAAAATCTGTGCGGCTTATAAAATTTCAATAAGTGCCATTTTAAACAACAAATGTCAGAAAAAGGCTGGGGTTCTTAAGTGTGATATTGGGGGAAAAAATATCTCACCTACCCCTAAAGGAGTGAGGCCGTGTACACACGGCAGGGAACCTCGGCGGGCAGAACACATCGTTCCGCCCGTCGAGGTTCCCTGCCGGCCGTCGAAATCGGCGACCCGCCCGTCGGGAATGGCAACCAGCCATTCTTCCAGGCGGGCCGTCGAGCAAATAGAGAGCGTGCTCTCTAATTCTGCTCGACGGGCTTCCCGACGGGAAGCTCGCCGAGAGCGTACACACGGCCGAGGTCCTCGCTGGAATGCAGCTTCCAGCGAGGTTCTCGCTGGTTTCCAGCGAGAACCTCGGTCGTGTGTACGCCGCCTGAGTGTTCAGTGACTCCCTTTAAAGTCTATGGAGAAGACAAGAGGGTATTAATCAGTAATAGTTTCTGCTAGCAATTGAATTCTGTGATTGTGCCTGATCAATCACTCAGTCACGTTACTGCGAGTCTCTTGTGCAGCAGCTTTAATGGGAATGAATGCAATACAAAGAAAGCAAGTGATCGCATACCATTGTAGCAATGGCACTAAGTTGCAAAAACAAACAAAACAAGTGAATCCCTAGCCTAACTCTACCAGCAAAATGCATTACCTGGTAAAAGCTAACAAACAAGGCCACTTGCTTGTCTTAAATTTATAGGTTACAGAAAGTGTCCTTTACAATGTAAAAAAAAAAAAAAAACGATGCGCATTATTGTTCAAACTGAAATAGTTAGCAGAATGGTGGTCCCACAGGATGCTGCAAAGTGGAGTGCAGAGATCAGAAGTAACTGTGCTGCAGGAGTGCAGTGATTATAGACAAGATTTTAAAGGAGCTTAGCATTTACCAACAACTCTTAAAAACAGCTTAACCTTACTTCCCCCACAAACTTCCCTCTTGGAGTTCTTTAACCACTTAAGCCCTGGACCAATATGCTGCTAAATGCCCAAAGGCGGTTTTACAATTCGGCACTGCGTCGCTTTAACAGACAATTGCGCGGTCGTGCGACGTGGCTTCCAAACAAAATCCACGTCCTTTTCTTCCCACAAATAGAGCTTTCTTTTGATGGTATTTGATTGCGTCTGCGATTTTTATTTTTTGCGATATAAACGGAAAAAGAACGAAAATTTTGAAAAAAAAATATATTTTCTACTTTTTGTTATAAGAAAAATTGAATAAACTAAATTTTAGTCAAACATTTAGGCCAAAATGTATTCAGCCACATGTCTTTAGTAAAAAGTGACACTAATACAGCGATCAGAAAACCGATTGCTTAGTAACATTGGCAATAGGGGGTGAAAGGGTTAACAAGAGCGGTGATCGAGGGGTAAACCTTTATTGGGGGGTACAGGGCTACCCTGGACCTAACACAAACTGCCTGTCACACTGACACTAAATGCAGTGATCAGTAAATATATGATCACTGCAATCAGTGACAGTGTAACAGGGGGCTGGGGGGTGTGTGATCGGAAGGGGTTAATGTGCCTATGTGTGTGGTGTCAGTGTGCTGTTGGTGCAGCTTACTTGTGATGTCTTCTCTTCTCTCGCCGGATTGAAAATACCGCCGAGAGGAGAGGTGACATCACTTCCTCTGCTTGTGTTTACATTACACAGGCAGAGGAAGAAGAACAGCTGCCCCCTCATCCCGGATCGCTCCCAGAGGAGGTAAAACGCACGCCGCATGTAGCGGGGGGGGGGCCCGATTGGACCCCCAACTTCAAGAAGGCAGGGACGCCCATCTGCCTGTACGTGCCATTCTGTGGACGTACATATACATGTGGCGGGCGTTAAGTGGTTAAGCAACCGTAAGATAAGGAAACTGTCTTGTATTACAAAACAGACATAGTAAACAAAATCAGCCCTAGTTTACATCGATGCGATTTGGCACGCAATTTGACATGCGGGCTCCAGTACATAGGGAGAACTAAAAGTGCAATGCAGGTTTGCATAGGGGAGCATATAACAAACATCAAAAGTGGATATAAGGATCATTCGGTCTCAAGACATTACGATCTTTATCACCAACGTAAGCCCGCTAACACAATTTTTTTGGGTATAGATCGGTACAGCCCACATTGGAGGGGTGGTTCTTTGATCAGGGAAATATCCAGAATGGAAATGGCATGGATCCATCGGGTACGATGCTATACGCCATATGGGTTGAATATTGATATAGATGTCAATGCTTTCATAGACAATAGCTGATTGTGAACCGCATCTGAGCTCCCGATGAATCCCCACATTTCCATACACTCACCTAGTCACAAAGCTCAAATGCTCTCTTTCATTTACTTTCATTTATTATTATTTTTATATTTATTTTATTTTTTAAATAAATATTTTCTGCTATCATCATATTTCAAACTTTAAAATTGTCATCGATCATTCAATCATAGTTAGGCCGGTGGCGAGAGAATATATACACATGCTTTTGAAATCAATTTGGGACTATGGAAATCTCTATTACATGTTTTTATATACCACCAGCTATAAGCTAATGGTAACCACTTAAGAGATTTGGCCTCATACATTCTATGGCCTCTTGGTGTAATACCAGGATAGACCATAGGGGGCAACTAACATCCTTCTTCCTCCCTGATTATTCAGGGTTTAACAACATAATACTTCCTAATGTCCAAATGATATTTTATTCATTTTAAATAATTTTTACTATAATTCAGTTATGTTAAGGTTACTCTCTTAATCTAAGAGATATTAGACACATCTTTGAGGGACGGCATTTTCTCTTTTCACATTAATCCATACGTATCGAGGGAAGATACTAATATGGAACCTTTTTGGAGTCACATATTTTTGCTGAACTTTCTCACTCCATGCCTTTTAAACTTTAAAACTTACAAGCAGTTTAGTTCCACCCCCCATTGGAGGTTTATCATGTTACATTTTAAATGTACTTGTAAGGGCAGTTTTGCCCACTTATAATATGGGGACATCTGTGACAGGAGAATGTACCACTCTGGGCGGGACGTCAGCGTCATGTGACCTATCATGTGACCTATCACGTGATTAGCTGATCTGTGGATTTTACTGTGAACATGCCTAGCAGATTTTAATCAGCATGTAGTAAAATCTTACAATCACATGTGAGTAAAACTTTTATTCTTATGTTATTTATAGCTATGATTGGTGCCTTAGCCATAAGAGAGGTTTGGGAGGACATGCTCAATCCTTTTCACTCATAGTAACATAAGGCTTTTTCCCTTATCCAATATGGCTGCTTTAGCTTCAGGGATACTGGGAGCTCAGATGGTGGCGGTCCCATCTATGTATTGGAGATATAAATAGCGGTGAGTCAGCATGCTGCTCGTACCCCAGGACGAAGTCAATTGTGACGAAACGATGTAGGGAAAAGCGGAGTACAAACGTCATCATTACATACAGAGTCCCAGAGTGAACGGGCTGTGTTAGCCGGCCGGCTACTAATTTTCACATGCGATTTTTTATCTTCTCATTCCTTCTTTCCTTCCTCACTTGGCTGTAATCACATCTGACCATCTGTGAGCGGTGGGAGATCTATCAGATACCGGAGAAACGATATCCTGTGACATAGACCCCCAGGCTGGGTTAGAAAGCCACATGCCAACAGAAGAGCTCTGGTTGGGATCTTTATTTTCGGTAAGAGGCAGTTTGTTTGGAAGGTGGAGGATCTCCTTTCTATCTCATCACTGTTCTTATGTTCCTTGTGGTTTGATGTCACCATTTCACCTGCAGGAGAGCAGTCTATTTCCAGCTATTGAATCACCATCTGATGCGTTTTTACCTTTGAAAATAGGACTGTGATTTGCTTACCCCTTTTCACTGGGACATATTAGAATGTGATGCAAAGAGGGCAACTTATTTGTTACAGTGATCTCAAAACATCAATAGCACAACGATTTTAATTATTTATGCAATTTGATGCGTTTTTACCTTTGTAAATAGGACTGTGATTTGCTTACCCCTTTTCATTGAGACTTATTAGAATGTGATGCAAATAGGGCAACTTATTTGTTACAGTGATCTCAACACATCAATACTGTAGCACAACGATTTTAATTATTTATGCGATTTGTTTTTTTTGATTGAATGATCACTTTATTTTGCGCAGCTTGTTTTCTTCAAAGACCAGTATACTTATGTAAGGGCAATTAAGGAATGTATGGGACAAAAGCAATTACTGTGCAGGAACATGAGTATCAGGGGAGTTGTATTTACTATTGTACATTTTTGCAGTTTACTACCTGTGTGGAACTGCTAACAGCCACCTTACCCTGCATTCTGATTGAAAAATAACATTGATAACAGATGGCTACAGACTTTTAATTGTTGCTTAATATGTACCTGACACCAACTTGTGATTGTTTAAAGTGGATGTTACCCCAAATTTGAGCTTGGCATACTGTATCTGCAATGTGTTCTTATCTCTTTTCAAAGCACTAAGATTTGTTGCTTTCTCCTGCTCTGTTCTTCTGTTATCAGCATGATAACGTATGACAAGTTTCTCTGACATGTGATAAAACCAGCCTGAAATTTGTGTCAGCGTGGGTGCTATAAATAGATTAGCAGACAGTTCTGAAAGTGTCTGCCTATCTAGAGGAGGGTGTGTGCCTTTCCTCCAATGACCTGTCTCCCAGTGTAATTCAACACTACACTGCTACTGCTGAATGCGGGAGTGAAAATTCTAACACGATGTGCCCTTTTCTAAACAGTATATAAAGCTGAAGACTGCAGATGCACATGTAAAACTTATGTAGGAGGATTTGTTTCATCACTTCACTGGGTATATGTGAGGGTTTTCATCCACTTTAATGCCACAATCATGGGCCCGAATGAAGACTTCTTTGTCCCATATAAAAAGTCTAGTGCTCAAAGTCCTCCATCTCAAATTGCAGACCTTACTAGTTAGGACCCTGTATGATTTCCTAATATGTACTGTATATCACTTTCCAGTTGATAAGAGAACTTGATAAGAGAACTAGTAGAGCTAGCAGCCAAATGCAGTACATCCCTTAGGCTTTATTCAAATGAGGCGGACTCCGTCGCTACGAAGTCCGCCAGCTCAGCGGGAGATCTCTCCGCTGAGCTGGTAGATGACAGGTGCCTCTCTGCTCATTGAGCAGGGAGGGGCTTGTTGAGGGCCATTGTCTCCTATGGAGAGATCTGATGAGAGACAGCATGTCTGTTTTCATCAGATCTCACCCGATCCGATCTGCCATGGACGGATGGCGACATATCTGATTTTAGTGCATTGGATCGGGTCGGATGTCAGCGGACTTGTCATCGCTGACATCCGACTCTCCATAGGCTTGCATAGAGGGGCGGTTCAGGTCCACTCACAAAACTGACAAGCGGACCTGAACGGCCCGACCGTGTAAAAGGGGCCTTATAGGTAATTAAGTAAATAATCCTTTTAGGGGAAAAAGTGCTCTGAAGGTTATGGAAATATATTTCAATCGTCAAATGAATAAGGATTGAAAAACTGAAAGGTCTTTTAACCAGTATCTTTCCTGGACCAGAAGAAGAGTAAGATTTTCCTGAAAGTTGTTTCTGAAAAAAAAAAACTGGTGGTGTAAATTCAATACAAATTATCACCTACAGTACTTAATAACCAAATTAAGAATAAAAAATGGTAATGAAATGTGATGCTAAGTAAACTGAGCTGTGCCTTCACAAATCCATAGAGAAACTGATTATCAAATACGGCCGATGTTAATTTTTATAACAAAAGGGAGGTGAGGAGGAGAATTTCAGCTTAAGTCTATGAAGAAAAAAAATTGCATTAATTACATTTGTGCAAAGAGACGTAGGAGTTTTAGAACAAAAGAAGTTGAAAATTCAAATAGAGGAATCTTTTAACTCAAGGCAGATATTCATACTCTTCCTTTAATACCAGTCTGTTAGAGGATAATGAGTATTTGTGGGCCAGTAGAGACCATCAATTGCAATCCACCAAGTCTGTTGACACTGCTGTCTATGCCAAAAACTGTTGCTAAGCTAAACTGACTCTAGTTATGGATGGCACAAAACAAGCTTTGTCAGTGCCAATTTATCTTTGTCAATTACAAGAACTGTAATTTAAATAAAATGACTGCTATACAAACTATTGTACTTCAGAGCGACTCATACTGAAAAAGACAGCATTACACACAGTGCAGCAATTCATATAATTCATATTTCCTATTGTTATTTTAGGAGTGCTGCAATTTGTCTGTTCAATTATTCTATGTGATTCTTTTAGTTTCTCCTTCATAATTTATACTTAATATGTGACCCTTCTGGTTCTCTTCACAGTAAGAAATAATTCAAGATATTGAACCTAAATTAATGCTGACAAGTACAGGCTTTACACTAAAAAGCAAATAAACATAAAAAAGCATATGTTACAAGAGATGTCACCTTGATATGACAACTGGATGCTGTGTGCTTTAGAAATGGGCACAACAGACACAGTTGAATCATCAAATTAAAATGAAGAGCTAGTAGAAATGTTTGCCTGAATATAAATTGTTCTCCTTGAAGAAATCAGAGGCAATGTTGATGCAGATGTTCACATTCTATATGTTTTTTGTTTGTTTTTTGACAAAGGCAGCCCTTAGACGTGCTGTTTCTATGTTCTCTGTATTTCTCCCAGATTAAACCTAACGTGTAACATCTTACAAAATGTAAATGACGCTTGATTCTGAACCTTGGGTGTTATTTCTAATGAAAAGTAAAAAATGTGCATTTGGCAAGTTTAGACTTATTAGGAATGAGGTTCAGGTTCAGATAGATGTAGGATTGACAATTTATTGATTCTACATCTGAACATACAAACAAAGTATGCTTTTATATTCTAATTGATCATACTCATGTTCATGAGTTTTGACACAACATTTTCTCCTTTTTACATTATTTATTTTTTTGAAATGTTTGTTTATACTACGTCTCTTTTTTACTATGACTATTGATTTTCGAGTAGTTGTGACTCATAGCTCCAAGTTGTTGATGCGACATACGATTTGTTGTTTTTCCTCATTAGTCTTTACGTATCCTGTGATTTAGACTGGTCTGACATGGTGAGTGTGTGCCTTAGCTGTGCATCTTAATTTATATGAACATTGATTTACATATCTATTTCCAAATTGTTAAATCTCGTGATCTTTTTGATGAATATTTTTTCAATATATTGTGTATTTTTCACATATTTATGTAGATTTAATAATCTTTGCTCCATCCTGTGTATATTCTTCTCTTTATGACCTGTAGCATAACCTGTTTAAGCTCCTGAAGAATCTCAGTTTGAGCGAAACATGTTGAGCAACTCCTGCAACAGGGCCTCAGCTCATGGTTTGAGCTAGATTTACTCTCATCGGATGGTTTTTACATGTTTAAATTATTATGTCATATTTAGTAAAATAAAAAATTCTCTATTTTTTACTATATTTGCATGACTAATTCATTGGCACTGTTCCCAGGGTTTGTTACCCTTTTCTTATTCTCTATTTTATAGATGTAGGATTTGTTTCAAACTGTGACTGATCACCATTTAGCAAATAGACAAAACTAAAAGTGGTGTTCGCCCACGCACCCATCCAAATCTTCGGCTGCATCGGCTGCCTCGGCTGCTTAGTTCCCAGGCACAGTGTTCAGAGTTGATCCAATTGACTCTGCATCTTGTCATCACTGTGACTGGTCATAGAAGAGCTACTATGATTGGTTCTTTACCCTGATCTGTGATGAGCAGTGTACAAAGGACACATCGATCGCAGATCCCTGACAATGAGCACCGCAGGGAGCATACAAGAAACAAGATCACAGGAGGACATCTATAGACACCCTCCCGGCAATGTGTGACCGCGCTGTAGCCATCTTTCAGCTATAGCACAGTTGTGAAGAAGTTAAATAGAATCTGTGTGATTCATACTTATTCTGATCAACAACTGTATTGTATGTATATCCATCCAGGTCCTGTGGTGTAGCTGTCATTCAATTTAAATGCATTAAATGCTGCATTCAGAGACAATTCTAATGGTCTATCTACTTACCATTTCCACATTGCCATTGCAAGGGAATATCCTACTTTATAATATGGTGGTATAATATGTTCATACTTTTCAAATTTTTATTTGTAAATATTAACAAACTGAGTCAATTATTTGGCTCTTGTTTACTCTAAGGTTTCTATCCAGTACATGCTTGTCTGTGTTTTTTATAGTTTAATTTGTTTAAGTTACTTAACACATTTTTGTGTGAAACATATGCCATATTAAATTGTGATTATATCGGCTCTGAATAACTGAAAAAAAATGTTGCTAATTTAAAGCCCAGCTCCAACTTACTACTTTAAATCATTTTTAACCCCCCTGAGTCTTTTTTTAAACTGCAGCTTTAACTGCAATACTCACCTTTTCCCTAGTGCTATTTCTAGATTGTAAGCTCTAACGAGCAGGGCCCTCTGATCCCTCCTGTATTGAATTGTATTGTAACTGTACTGTCTTCCCTGATGTTGTAAAGCGCTGCGCAATCTGTTGGCGCTATATAAATCCTGTATAATAATAATAATAATAATAATATTCCGATAGCTGCCATCCAACTTCCAGTTAAATAACATCCAATGTCACTTAACCCTGGAATTCAGCACACAAGAAGACATTGTCAGAAGGAATTCAGAGGTAACGTTTAATGCTTGAAAAAGGATTTTGAGTAGAGAGTAAATTTGGGAAAACAAAACAGGAGGTACGTGTGAGAAGCAGCAGATTTTTTTTCAGATATAAAATTGGTTTAAATCAATTTAAAAAAAATAAGTTTATTATAGTTATTGTAGTTTCTATAACATAATAAAAAAAAAAAAAAGAAAAGATTAAAGTTAATGTATAGTCACAACTTTTTTTTTTTTAGTTTTGGATAGAGTTTTGAAAGATTGAAACTTCTCCCAGTTTGTCAAAACATATATTTATATAAACATGTCATCTTTGCAGATATACAACTAATTAAAACTCAAAACTTCTAAAAGCTCCCTCCAGGTCCCAAAATCACTAGGCTCCAAGACACGGGCCATTGTGTAAGTCTAGCATGGTTGGGAGCCCCTAGCAAATAGAAAACATAGACAATTAAAAAGCAATCATAGACCCCAAACCACACTGTCAATATTGTGCAATTATTTCACATTCTCTGATTCTCATTCATCCTTGAACTTGTAAATTGTGTACTGGTGAATCCCAGGTACTGTAATATTGGTTATGAGCAGAAGGGATGTGCAGAAAGTCCCTTAACCATTTAAGGACCGAACCAATATGCTGCTAAATGCCCAGAGGCATTTTTACAATTCGGCACTGCGTCGCTTTAACAGACAATTGCGCAGTCGTGCGACGTGGCTCCCAAACAAAATTTGCGTCCTTTTCTTCCCACAAATAGAGCTTTCTTTTGATGGTATTTGATCACCTCTGCGATTTTTATTTTTTGCGCTATATACAAAAATAGAGCGACATTTTTTATATGTAGATGCGGCGGTCCTTAAGGGGTTAAAAAGGTCCTTCAGGAAGACCAAGAATAATAGTATATGTTCCACTTGTATCAGTAGCTGGAAATGAATATATATTGCGAGATCATATATTTGAAATGAATACTTCTCATTTAAAAATCGTGATCTTAAAGTCCTGAGGTGTTGGGTCCTAGAGGTAGTGCCCCATAGCATTCAAGGTGGTGACTTTGACACAATTGTATTGCGACATGGGGCCAGGTATATTTGGGAGCTTGAGTTTTTTGAGAAAGTGAGTGTTCCCATGTACCATCAGTTTAGTCCCAGACAGGGGTCCATGTTGCTATTTTTTTTTTTAACCAGCGTGAGTTTGATAATGATGCATTGGTCTAGATTTTTGGGATACGTCTTATAGAGACCCAGTTCTGTGATGGTTTGGTATATTTTTTATTTTTTTATAAACCTAATAGACAACTTGACTTTTATAGACATATTCATTAAAACACTCAATCATTGTCCAACATCCATGCCACAAGTAAAACTTACTCCGATTATACACAGCTCCAGTGTATTCAAGCCTTCAGTGAGATCATAACTCAATCTTTAGTACTAATTCGACTAATAGGATCTGCACTTTTGCACTCACCCTTTTCTTGCCTGTGTGTTTTATGTGATAAATCTCTTTTGCATACAATGCTCCATACTCAATTATTACATAAATCTACTGTATGTAACACAGTAACCAATAATTCTCTATTACATATAGAGCCGCATAAGTCTATATTATACATGATGCTGTATGTGCAATGCCCCAAATGCACATTAGTAAAGATGGCCCCTCATGGTTGTTATTAAAGGTAAGATATATTATATAATCAGAAAAGATAAAACAAAGGGAGTAAAGGCCTAGTGCATTATCATTATCATTAGCACTTTATTTAAAATAAAAGAGTAAATACTTACAAAAGCAATTCATCTAACAACATTGTACATAAACTGGAGAACCAGAAGGTCTTCATCACAATGAAATCCAAAATCAGACAAATATCTTAAACCAGCTGACTTGTTTCAGGGGTTATACTCACTTTCTTGGTAAGCCAGGCTACATGCTTAAATAAAGGCCTGCTTCTTTTAATGACCCTGAATAAGCTATAGGGTTATCCCCATGCAGTTTTTTTTTCCTTTAAACAATCCCAATTGTTCAGAAGAACAGCGTAGTTGATTAAAAAGTTGATTGGGAACTTCCGGTTCCGGCGCCGCATGGAGTAGCTGTGTGCTTCCTCAGCTCCCGCACACCGGCTCCAAAACCTGCCTGTAAAAGCCTGCAGACCCGCAACTGACCCCAGGGCTAACCATCTGCCATCCCCCCGGACGAGGATGGACAGGTTTTTAGAAAAAAACGGCGCGCGATCGTACGCCGCCGCCGCGGCACGGACGGGGCAGCCGCAAATCGAGGCCCCGGCTTCGGCCTACACGGATCCGGCCGTGGATCCGATCGCAGAAACGGCGCCTGCTATGGAGGTGAGTGCAACACCAGCCCCTCCAACCACCCCTCAGGCTGCCCACAACCCCCCACCTCCCCCACAAGCGGGGGATATGCACAACATAGAGCTGATTGCCCAGGCCGTGGCTGCTCTATTATCCCCCATGATAGCAACTTCAGTGGAAAAAGCTATCAATGCAGGGATACAGAAGATCCAGGCTCAACTAGGGGAGCATGCATCCCGGCTGAATGAGGCCGAGAATCGCATCGGTCATATAGAAGAGGATCTTTACCAGGCCCAATCCTTTGAACATGCGCAAGACAAGACGAACAAGTATATACTCGACAAACTGGACGACCTTGAGAACAGATCCAGGAGGAGCAATCTGCGCTTTATTGGCGTCCCCGAATCGCTGCAACCCCAGGCACTTTCAGATCTCTGCTCAAGACGCATCCCCGAGGCCCTGGGCCTGCCCGGCCCCAGCACGGTTGAGCGCGCCCACCGCATGGGCCTTTTCAACTCTGAACGCAAATCACCACGTCCTGTGATCGCTAAGTACCTCAACTATTCGGATAAATCCCTCATCCTGCAGAAGTTCAGGCAGTCCAGGACCCTCCAGATAGATGGCATGAACATCTTGGTCTTCGCGGACTACTCCGTGGACGTTTCCAAGAGGAGAAAGGCTTTCCAGCAGATCTGCGCGGAGCTCCACCGAATGCAAATCAAGTTCACTCTGGCCTTCCCGGCCGTGCTTCGACTCAGAGCCCCTAACGGGGATCAGCTCTCCTTCCATGACCCTTCCGAAGCTGAGGCTTTCCTGAGGTCCCACCGCCAAGGCCCCCACCACAACCTGTCTCCTAGAGCTGCACCCTCCAACCGGGCCCTGGAACACGGGAGCCCGCGCAAGGACTCTCCTAAGAGATTCAAGGCTTCTGGATCCGACCGACAACAAGCCTCCTCCTCTTGAACCCCCCTTTTTTTTTCTTCTTCTCTCTCTTTTTTTTGGATGCCACACCGTCCTGGTGCAACTCTGCTGCGCTTTGATCGTCTAAGACCACTCCTGGGTCATTCTCCTCCATTGTGCCTCCCCCTCACACGGGGAGCCACGGTAGGCCCAATGCTATTATGCTGTTATGCCATTGTTTTTTTTGTTCTATAATGCTGTTTTATTTTCACATTGTTTTATGTTCTTTTTACACGATTGGTAATAGTTGTTCTAGCTAGTACTTGTGTTTAATATTGGGTTTTCGCATACGTTTATATGACATG
Source organism: Rana kukunoris (assembly GCA_029574335.1). Taxonomy (NCBI): domain Eukaryota; kingdom Metazoa; phylum Chordata; class Amphibia; order Anura; family Ranidae; genus Rana; species Rana kukunoris. Next base: position 224,691,923 of record CM056053.1, on the reverse strand, counting down.
TGTGAGCCCCTCTGTTCTTCCGCAGGGATACCTGTTTAGCTTTTGCCTCCCCCACGCATTGCTCCTGCTGCCTACGCCCCCCCCTTCTGTCACTGCGGGTGAAGTGCTGCATAGTGAGCCCTGGGTTGGGAGTTGGCCTATTCAGTGGCTCCATGCGGAAAAAAGTGAAGTTCCCGAATATTGTTGTTCACTATGTTTCCCCCCATTGTCCCTCCCCCATCTCCCCTTTCCTACTTCCCTGCTCTCTCCCCGCACGTAGGGATCCGTTAAAGCCTCCGTTCTCTCTCCCAGTCAACCACTACTCCGTTTGCTGTCCTTTTATACCACTTCTGCCATACCCCATGCTCCCACCTACTTTGCCTCCGCATCCGGCTCACACCCCTCTGATGGTTTTCCCAACATGAGAATAGTCTCCTGGAACGTTAAAGGGCTCCGTTCCCCTAATAAGAGAATGAAGGTTCTGCGTCACCTTAAAAGGCTTAAGGCCGATATCGCCCTCCTTCAGGAAACCCATCTGTCCACTCCCGACTTCCCGCGGCTGCGGAAACTCTGGGTGGGCACAGTCCTCGGCTCCGACTCATGCGGTCGGAAAGCCGGGGTAATAATCCTAGTCCACAAGAACCTTCCCTGCAAAATACTGTCCTCAGACTCGGACTCTGAGGGGCGCTTCGCCTCTGCCCGTATCCAACTGGGACCCAGGGTTTTAAACATCACCAATGTGTATGCTCCCAACAGCCCCACAAGTACTTTCTTTAGCGACCTCACTTCTTGGGCACTTCGAGAGCCAGATTGCCTGCACCTGATAGCTGGGGATTTCAACTCCATTATACACCCGACAGATGACAGGTCCTCTACCAGACACTCCCGTCCTCCATTGACTCCTCCCACCCAGACCTTGCTGGCATCGACTATAGAATCACTACACCTCCATGATATATGGCGACTACGACACCCAGCTGATAGGGAATTCTCGTTCTACTCCCACCCTCACAATGTCTTCACGAGACTGGACTACCTTTTCTGCTCTGACTCTCTCCTCCCACTGATCTCGGAAGCTGACATACACGACATCGCAATCTCGGATCATGCCCCGGTCTCGACCACTCTTGAAGATCCTGGCCTAGCCTCCAACCCCAAAATCTGGCGGTTTCCCTCCTATCTCCACAACAACTCCGATTTCCAACAACATCTGGAAAACGCCTGGTCGGGATACGCGTCGGATAATGCGCTACACGCCGACAACCCCAATCTTTTCTGGGAAGCGGGCAAGGCTTTCCTCAGGGGCTGCATAATAGCCTACGCCGCCACCTTCAAAAAACACACACTTAGACGCTACAAACTGGCCAGCGCAACACTACATCAGGCCCAGCGGGTCCTCTATACCGATGACTCCCCCAGCAACCGTAGCGCGTGGTTTGCTGCTAAGCAGGCCTTTGATAATTTGGCGGCCACCCTCGAGCGTACCCAAAAGGCACATCTAGACGCCTCCCTCCACAAGTTTGGCAACAAGGCCGGTAGACTCCTTTCCAGATTAAGCAAAGGACCCAACCGCCCGACACATATCTTGTCTCTGAGAGATCCGTTGGGATCCGTACACAACACCCCGAAAGACATCAATCGTATCATGCGCCAATTCTACTCCTCCCTGTATGCCTCAGACCCTATTGATAAGCCAACGGCCCTCAACTTCTTACAACGTATATCCCTAGATCGGGTGACCCCCACCCAACTCGAAGCCCTCAATGCCCCTATCTCAGTCCTGGAGGTCCAATCCGTCATCAAACAACTTGCCCCCTCCAAAGCTCCAGGCCCAGATGGCTTCACTGGAGAATTTTATAAATCCTTTAGCTCGACTGTGTCTCCCCCCCTCCACGACGTCTACCAGCATATATGGTCGGGTGGGACCTACCTACCAACGGGCAATCAGGCCATCGTAAAACTCTTGGAGAAAAAGGGCAAAGACCCCCTAGAACCTGGCTCTTATAGGCCCATCTCACTTTTAAACCTTGACGTCAAGATCCTATCCAAAATAGCGGCCACTAGGTTGGCATCCATTATACCCTCCCTGATCCACCCCGCACAATCAGGCTTCGTAAAGGGTAGGACGGCCACCATGAACATCAGGAAGGTGATGCTGGCTCTCGAACACGCAAAAAATAACCCGGCAGGTGATCATGCCATCATCACTTTAGACGCGGAGAAGGCCTTCGATAACGTCAGTTTCGAATGGCTCTCCATGGTCATGTCCAAAATGGGCTTCTCGGGCCCCTTCACGCACCTCATAGAGGCCATGTACACTGCCCCTGCCGCGAGAGTGGTCGCTGCGGGCCTCCTCTCTGAGGAATTCAGGCTGCACAAAGGCACGAGGCAAGGCTGCCCGCTCTCCCCGCTCCTTTTCAACATAGCGCTTGAACCCCTGTCCCGCCACCTAACCCAGATCGCCCCCCTTCATGGCATACGTGTCGGAGACCACGACCTTCGCACGTCACTATTTGCAGATGATGTCCTTATTTTCACATCCAGCCCCTCACTTGACATGTCCACAATCAAGTCCACTTTTGACGAATTCAGGCAATGCTCTGGGCTTCGTATTAACTATAATAAGAGCGAAATACTCCCCATAGGTTCTCTATCTGCCCCCTCTTGGTCCCAGAGCTCGCTGTTCACTGTTGCGAAGTCTCATATCACTTACCTGGGAATAAAAATAGGTAAATTACCCTCCTCCCTGTACCAGCTCAATTACCCTCCCCTGTTCACCAAAATATCCCAAGAGCTGGGAAACTGGATGGACCTGCCTCTCTCACTGCTGGGAAGATGCCACCTGGTCAAGATGGTCAGTTTCGCTCGCCTGTTGTACCCACTTCAAACCGTCCCACTACTTCTGCGCCATAAAGACGTCAAATCCCTAAATTCGGCCATTTCCAAGTTTCTCTGGCGTGGTAGGCGGGCGCGCATAGCATTTGCCAAACTGCATCTTCCCAGGCGAGAGGGGGGCATTGCCCTTCCCAACATCAGGCTATATAACCTGGCTTGCCTATTGAGAACGGGCTTGGATTGGATTTCCCAGTCCTCCAGATGCTCAAACTACCCCTTAGAATCGGCGATGGTCCACCCATTCTCCCTTACGGCCCTCCTCCATTGTCGCTGGAAATCTGCCCCCCCTCCCCTCCAACACAATCTCCTTCTCCGGGACACGGTCATTGCCTGGAGAGAGGTCAGGAAAGCCCTCAATGTCCCATCCTCTATCTCACGATATCTTCCAATCCTGGGTAACCCTAGCTTCCAACCTGGCCTAGATAACCAGCCTTACCTCGACTGGCATGATAAGGGTATCAAAATCTTTTATTCATTGTGTGACCCCCTTTCAGGCCGCCCCATGGGCTTTAGAGCCCTGGCGGACAAATTCTCTCTCCCTGCATCACACATGTTCCAGTATATCCAATGCCTCAGTTTTCTGAAAAATACTTGCCGGGACGATAGAAAAAGGTTCCAGAGCTCCCTCACCGACACCCTTATCGCCCGGGCCTCGTACAAGGTATCGGACATTTACCGCCCCCTCCTCCTGCACAATACCCCCCCCCTGGCATCAACGTCAGCGGCCAACTGGTCGAAGGACTTCCCCGACCCTGAGCTGGTGGGGAAGCTCCTCCAAGGCCTCACCACCGTCCACAAACTTATCCCTAACGAGACATGGAGAGAGACGCAGATCAAAATTGTCCACCGGGCCCACATCCCCTTCAGCCGAGCCCATCCCTCCCCAGAATGCCCCCTCTGTAAACTACCCAAACCCAACTTGGCTCACAGGTTCTGGTCCTGCTCCCACATAGCCAGATTCTGGGACCAAGTCATCCAATACATATTTGACGTCACCCTGTTGCGCATACCCAAGGACCCGCTACTACTTATCTTCGGCTATTGGGACCCCCTACTGCTCCCCTGGTCTTCCCCTACCACACCCCCGCGCAGGAATTGGATCCTGATATGCCTATTGCTCGCCCGGAGAGCCATCCTCCAGAAGTGGATATCTGCTGACAGCCCAACCACTGCTCAAGTCAAGAAGGAACTCCTACAACTCTTATACAAAGACAGGCTTAACACGGACTTGACCCACGAACGGAACAAAAGCCGCTTCTATCACCTTTGGAATCCCTTTCTGTTGCACACTTTTACTCCCGCGGAGAGACTGAACTTTGAGAAAATGTCCTTTCTTTACCGAGATCCCTCACGGGACTGAAGATTTCTACCCATACCTCCCTCCCCCCCCCCCACCCCCCCCCTCTTATTTTGGAAGGACTATTCAGTTTTACTCCATATACCCCTAAGCCTATGCCCTCCCCTTAATTTTTTTTTCTTATGAGGACTTCTCCGTATACAATTCTTCTACCATGAATGTCCTCGAATAATGTCTACATGTCTTGTTATGTATTTTCTCTGATGTGTGAATTCTTTAATAAAAACATATTACAAAAAAAAAAAAAAAAAAAAAAAAAAAAAAGTTGATTGGAGAGTGGAAAACATATAAAGAGGTGCAAAAACTGAAAGGCTGCTCAGCTAAAATGATCTCAAAGGCTTTAAAATGGCAACCAAAACCAGAAAAAAAAACATGAAAGAAAATGGATAACGACCATTTGAATGGACCAAAGAACAGCCAAATGTCAAAGCCAATGATCAGCTCCTGCCAGACTGATTTAAGAAGTTCTAAAGTAATCTGTGAGTACTGTAACAATTAAACGTCGCCTTTGTGAAACCAAGCTATTGTCAGGATGCCCCCACAAAGTCCTATTGTTAAAAAAAACAACAAGTGCTGACGAGGTTACAATTTGCCAAAGAACACATTGACATGGTCTAAAGAAAAGTGGTGCAACTGTTTGTTGACTGATGAAAAGTCAAGATTGTTCTTTTTGGGTCTAGTGGCCACAGACAGTTTTGTCTGTTTGACCTTCAAACACTGAATTCAAGCCACAGTACACTGTGAAGACAGCAAAGCATGGTGGCGCAAGCATCATGATATGGAAATGTTTCTCATACTATGGTGTTGGGATTATTTATCACTTATCAGGGATCATGGATCAGTTTTAATACATCAAAATACTTGAAGAGGTCATGTTGCCTTATGCTGAAAAGGAAATGCCCTTGAAATGGGTGTTTCAACAAGATAACAACCTCAAACACACCAGTAAGTGAGCAGCATCTTTGTTCCAGACCAACAAGATTAATGTTATGGAGTGGCCAGCCCAATCCCAATCCACTAGAAAACTTGTGGCAGTGACATAAAAATTCTAGCCCAGATTCACAGAGCGATTACGCGTGCGCAACTGCTGTTGCGCGTGCGTAAGTCTAAATGTGCGCGTGCGTATAGTTGGACGCGATTCACAAAACAATATACACCAGAAATCTACGTTTTTTTGTCCGGCGTAATTGAGTTAGACATGCGCTTCCCTTCGCGCAAAACTGCGCTAGACACACCATTGATTTGCTAGTCAAATATGCTAATGAGGGAGTTACGGGGATCCACAAAAAAACGCAGTTGCTGCGCAGGCTACGCGATGTGCGCAACTGCAAAATGTCCTGTCTAAAGTTAGAGCACCTAAAAGCTGGTCTAACTTTTGAAAAAACGTCTACATCTCACAGAAAGCAACACCGTTACTGAGGAGCAGACCACACACACGTGTTGCACTACAATTTGACTGCCAACATGCTAGGGGCATCGTCGCTCATAGCTGCACTAGTGAATATAGATGACCAAAGAAGGAGGAGGGCACGGAGGATGGCACGGGAGAGGGTATACCGCACCCGCATACACCTGTTTGGCATGAATGATTCAGAGGTCTTTCGCATCTTCAGATTCCCCCCTCATGCCATCCTGGAATTAACCACAACCTTGCAGGAGGACATCACCAGCCCAACACAACGCTCACATGCAGTGCAGCCACTGGTCAAGGTACTGGCAACACTCCATTTCCTTGCCAGTGGCTCTTTTCAGCGTACAAGTGGAGTGGTGGCTGGGATGTCACAATCCTCCATGAGCAGATGTGTGCACCAGGTTGTCCCTGCAATCCTCACACGCTTGGCCAACCAAATCATAAAACCAACCACTGAGGAGCTGCGAATCAAGGCAATGGCAGATTTCTACCGAATTGCCAGATTCCCACGCACCATCGGGGCCATTGATTGCACACATGTGGCACTCCAGCCCCCCCATGAGACCGAGCACATGTACCGCAATCGGAAGAATTGGCATTCCATCAACGTACAGGTGATAGTCGATGCCCAAGGCCTCATATGGCACGTTCGTGCCAAACACCCCGGATCCACCCATGACAGCTACATCTACAATCAATGCCACATCCGAACGGAATTCGAACAGAACGTGTATGGGAACACCTGGCTGGTTGGTGAGTGACATGGGAGTCAGGCATGACTATCCCCTCCCGTGATGCACAACAGAAGTGGCACATGCATGACTAACATTCTCCTGTCTTTTCCTTTACAGGTGACTCTGCATATGCCCTGGGACCCCATCTCATGACTCCTATCCGGAACCCCCAAACCCCAGGAGAGGAACGATACAATGAAGCACACATCAAAACCCGTGCAGTGGTGGAGCGCACCTTTGGCCTCCTGAAGTCACGTTTCCGATGCCTGGATAAGTCTGGGGGTACACTGTTGTATTCCCCAAACTTCGTGTGCCATATCATCGTTGCATGTTGCATGCTGCACAATCTCGCAGTGAGGAAGGGCCTGCAGATAGAGGAACGTGATGACCTAACCCCCCAACCAGACAATCAACCCCTAACCGAGGATACCCCGTCTTCTGAGGGAAGAGCAGTCAGGAGACAGCTCATATTGGGCATCTTTGCACGTTAAACACACACATTAATCATGGCACAATGAGAATGCATGCATGCACACCACTATGGTCCCTAGCACACACACCCCACATCCTCATCAAATTGGATTGGCACCAGTCCACCATGCAAGACTGGTGAGCAGTAACGCCACGTCAAGGCTCCAATTATGTCACTGTACATTCATACACCATTCACACGGACCTGGAGATCACTTCTCCCTGGTCCTGGGGAACCCTTCTCCACCAAAATTGAGGATGACACCCCTTTTCCAGCAGGAATGTCACCCCCACATTCAAACATCATTCACAACCCAAAATATGCCAAAAATGTCAGGAAAAAAAAAATGCATAGAAACAAAAATTGCATCGAAAAAAATAAATAAGCAGAGAACAAAAATAAAAATGCTTTCAAAACAAACAAAAGGGGGAAAAAAAAATTAATGCCCTCTGCCTGAGCCACGCCTGGGGCGCCCCCGGCCACGGCCCCGGACCCTCAGGGGAGACGCATGGGGGAGGGGAAAAGCCGGGGAAGGAGGAGCAGCCCCTGAGATTTGCCCACCTGGCGGCCTGCCCTCCAAGGCCACGGCTATTCTGTCCAGGGCAGCACCAAGTGTTGCCGTGTTGCCCTGGATAGCCTGGGTAAGGGCCCTCACATCCTGCCCAACGCCTGCTGCTGTAGTTTGCAGGTCATTTAGGCAGGTTGTGGAGGCCCGGGAGTGGGAGTCCAGGTTACCCAGGCTATCGTTAATGGAGGACAGGCTCTGATCCACCCGCCCCATAGTCTGGCAGAGCTGTCTCAGAAGGCGGGTCTGGGTGGCCAGGTTCCTTCTCAGACAGGCGGGCAGGAGATTGGGCGCCCCCCTGGTGCTCTGGGATGACCTCCTGGCTCCAGCTGATGGTTGTGGCCGGGGAGAAGGGGAGGCCCTTGTGAGGGGAGCCATGTTGGGGGAGGAGGGGGGGGGGCTCACCCTTAGGGAGGGCAGGCTTCTTGCAGCCAGAGGGGAAGAGTCCGCAGAAACCAAACGTCCAGTGCCTGCCATGGACTCCTCCTCCTCATGATTCTCCTCCTCCTCATGATCGTCCTCCGCATGATCCTCCTCCTCCTCTTGTTCCTCCTCCGCGGACTCTGGCCTTGTTGGGGGGGCCTCATTAGGCTGCTGTCCTGGCGTTGGAGCGGTCAGGCCAGATGGCCCTGCACCCTCCTGCACAGCTGTGGATGACACAAACCATTCACAGGTTGGAGGATCCACACACTTGCCACATATTCCCTTTCACCCCCTCCCCCACACATGCTACACACCTGAGAGAAATAAAAACCTTACCTGGCACCGCGGGGACCGGACTTGTGTCAAAGCCTGGCAGGCCCTCCACTTCATGCCGGTGAAAGGTCAGGGCCACCACACGCTCCGTCGCTGTAAATCTAACCCGGCATGGTGGGCCCCCTCCTGTGCCCCTGGCATGGGCATTTATTGCGGCCAGTTTTTTTTTTCACCTCACGCCGGAGGTCATTTATTTTCTTTTCAATCCCAGAGCGGGTCCGTGTCTCCCCCTCCCCCGATGAATTGACCTGCTCCGTGATCATATCCAATATCTCCCTCCTCCTGGCCGGGGTGGTGGTGGCACTCTGCGGGCCGTGGAGAAAACGCCCATAGTCGCTAATGGCCCGGGCAAGAATTCTTTTTTCCCCCACAGTAAAATTGAGCTTTCTTTTTCTCTCAGTCATACTTCCAAACAAACTCACTAGCAGTCACCAAAAATCTGTCACAAATACAAGCACAACCAATCAGACAAGAACACACACAAAGAGAAAAAGAACACCCAAAAATCACACTAGCACTCAGCAAGAAACAGACACAAAAAAATCAGATGAAAAAATAAAGCAAGAAAACAAACGCTCAGAAATATATCTATCAAACAAACAGTCTCAAACACTTATCAAAATACACTTTCACAAAACTACCAACAAGCACTAGATCACACAGAACACTAATCTCAACTACTGTACAAAACACACTCTAACGAACAACAGAGCAAAAGCACTTGATTCAATGGGAAGGGACACAAAGGGATGTACTTTTGCAATGGAAGGGCGTTTGTGTGTGTCTATTTATGCTGTCTGCATAGTTCACAACATTGCCCTAGTCCATTTCCAATTTCACTGATTGCGCCGCTCCCGAGTTGTGAGCATGCGCACAACGGAGCTGACATGGTTTCCTTCACGCGCGCATGCGCGAGTCGGCCGGCCCTTCATTTGCATGGGGTCACGGCTCATTTCAATGTAACACGCCCACGTCCCTCCCAATTTGTATTACTCCTCCTTACGCCTCAGGAAAAAACCTTACGCTTGCGCAATCTCTTGCGTAAAAGCTACGTGAATCGCCGGATTACGCGGCTAGATTGCGCAAGTCTAACGGAAAAGTGGTGCGCTACGCCGGAATGATAATGCGCCGATCTACGTGAATCTGGGCCTCTGTTTCTGAGATAAAACCAAGAAATGCAGAGGAATTGTGGAATGTAGTGCAATCGTCCTAGGCTAAAATACCTGTTCACAGGTGCCAGAAGTTGGTTTACTCCATGCAACACAGATGTGAAGCAGTTCTCAAAAACAGTGGTTATACAACTATATATTAGTTCAGTGATCCACAGGAAAGCTAAATCTTTAAGCATTTTTTCAGTTTATACAGTAAATGTTTAAGTTTGTAAAAAAAAAAGCAGACACTGATATCATTTGGAAATGCCAAATATTTCCTTTTCTTTACTTTCTGTAAAGTAATAACAAATTAGAATTTTTTTTATTCGTTTTTCTTCTTTGATTTGGAATAGGGAAATAAAGGCTATTATAAGGATTTTAAACTTTACTAATTTTTTAAACACACTGCTATTATTTTTAACACAACTGTACATTTACCTTATTTTAATACAATAAATACACAAGTCCACAAAATGACTAACTTAACCACTTAAGACCCGGACCAAAATGCAGGTAAAGGACCTTGCCCCTTTTTGCGATTCGGCACTTCTTCGTTTTAACTGACAATTGCGCGATCGTGCGACGTGGCTCCCAAACAAAATTGGCGTCCTTTTTTCCCCACAAATAGAGCTTTCTTTTGGTGGTATTTGATCACCTCTGCGGTTTTTATTTTTTGCGCTATTAACAAAAATAGAGCGACAATTTTAAAAAAAATGCAATATTTTTTACTTTTTGCTATAATAAATATCCCCCAAAAATATATAAAAAAAAATGTTTTTCCTCAGTTTAGGCCGATACGTATTCTTCTACGTATTTTTGGTAAAAAAAATCGCAATAAGCGTTTATCGGTTGGTTTTTGCAAAATGTATAGCGTTTACAATATAAGGGATAGTTTTATTGCATTTTTATTAATTTTTTTTTTTTTACTACTAATAGCGGCGATCAGCGATTTTTTTCGTGACTGCGACAATATGGCGGACACTTCGGACAATTTTGACACATTTTCGGGACAATTGTCATTTTCACAGCAAAAAATGCATTTAAATTGCATTGTTTACTGTGGAAATGACAGTTGCAGTTTGGGAGTTAACCACAGGTGGCGCTGTAGGGGATGTGTGACCTAATGTGTGTGTTTACAACTGTAGGGGGGTGTGGCTGTAGGTGTGACATCATCGATCGCGTCCCCCTATTACAGGGATGACGCGATCGATGCTGCGGCCACAGAGTACACACGGCTCTCCCCGTTCTTCCGCTCCAGGGACGGATCGCCGCACTCCAGCGGTGATCGGGTCCGCGAATCCCGGAGCTTCGGACCGGGTCGCGCCCGCGACCCACGGCTGGGTACTAAAATCAACGTATATATACGTTGATGTGCCCAGCCGTGCCATTCTGCCGATGTAAATGTGCAGTAGGCGGTCCTTAAGTGGTTAAAGGGCCACTAAAGGATTATTTATTTTTTGCTGAACTGACTGTTTACAGGGTATAGAGACATAAAAGTTAACTGATTCCTTTTAAAAATGATTAAAAATAGATAAAAATCAATCATATAATGTGCCTCTAGTTTCACTTTCGTTTTTGAACTGGCTTCATGTTTCTGTGAAGTACAGAAGACACACAGAACAAAAACAAACAAATCCAGGGCAGTGTTTTGTTTTTAATCTGATTGGTTCTGAGGAGTTTTAGACACACAGCTTAGACCACTGTGAAAAACTGCCATGAGATTTTCCATAAGGAGCCAGACAAGCAGGAAGTGTGGAGCAGTGTGTGGATCAGAGCAGAATTACAGCAACTTCAAAGCAAAAACGAACAATGAGAACATGAAAACAGCACTGCATTAAGGTAAAGGAAGCTATTTAGCTAAAAAAAAAAATTCCTTTAGTGACCCTTTAAGTACTAATTTGTGCAGTACCACCACCAAAAACGACAATTTCTAAAACATGCAAAAGCCACATACATGTCTAAAAAGCTATTAGACCTTATTCAATTATAGGATGAAATGTCTGTTTACAGGGTATAGAGACATACTAGTTAACTGATTCCTTTTAAAAAGATTAAAAATAGATAAAAATCAATCATATAATGTACCTCTAGTTTCTAGTTTTGTTTTTGCATGTTTCCTGCCTCTCTGCCATGGTTTGGAAAACAAAAGTGATTGGTGCTGAGGGGTTTTAGACACACAGTAATCACACCTCCTTTATTAGTGACCACAGAGAGAAAGCTCCCAGTACTGTGGTCATCAGGAAACAGACAACCAGGAAGTGTGGAGATCAGAGAAGAATTACAGCAACTTGAGAGAAAAAACAAACAATGAGGACATGAAAACAGCACTGCATTAAGGTAAAGGAAGCTATTAAGATACACATTTTTTTCCCTATACAAACCCTTTAACTAAAACGTACTTTTAGTTATATAGAAGTCACACGATGCCATAAATCACTGTATTAGCAGAATGCTGCTGGTGTTAAATGACACAAGTTCAATAAATCAAAAAGGTGTTAGAATAGTAAAAGACGTGTACCACCATCTGTAACAAAGGTTAATAGCGACTTATAGGAATATAGACACTGAATGGTGAGAAGAATAAGGACTCAAAAACCTTAGGTAATGGTAGGGGTTAGGGTTTGAAAGGAAAAGCAAAATACATGGAAAACCCTATAAAAATGGGAAAAAGTAAAGCCGGATGAATTTCTTTCTATATTTGGGCAGGCTGGTTGTACAGAAGTCGATTTACTGATCTGATTTCTGTACAACCAGTCAGTTGGACTTTCCCTGCTTGATCGGCACTCCTAGCTATAGTCAGCAGCTGCTCAGTGGGGAGAATTGTCCTATACACCTTGAATGTGTGGATGGGGGAAACAAGTATTTTTTTTTCTTCATCCTGTTGGTTGAACAATAATTTTTTTTTAAATAAATGGGCTATGGGCTGCTTAAGGCCACGTACACACGATCAAATTTATCTGCTGAAACCGGTCCGACGGACCGTTTCAGCAGACAAATCCGATCGTGTGTACGGGCAAGCAGACAGGTTTTTCCAGCAGACAAGTTTTAAAGCATGCCACGTCACCGCACTGTCTGCCGGCGGAGATTTTGGTTTGATGGTGTGTACAACCATCAGACCAAAACAGCCCAGCAGGCATATCTGGTGAAAACGGTCATCGGATAAGTTTGAGATAAGTTTGAGCGTGTGTACGCGGCCTAAGAGTGAGAAAGAGTGTGTGAATATTTATTTCTACTAAATGGACATGCTAAGGCTATCTTGATATACAGAAAAAAACAAAAAGTGTAGCGCTAAATATAAATGGAAAATAAATGAAAATATTTGAATAACAAATCATATATACATAAAGTGATAACACCAAAAGTGCTCAAAGTCCATAAACAGTAATAAATGGTATAGGTCTCTGTAAAAATTCCAACACAGTTTGGCTTGTTTGTGAAAAAATTGAGGGTGAAAAAGTTGCTAGTAGATCCACCACCAGAGTGAAAATGGGAGGCTTACCGGAATAAGTGGACCCAAGTAAGCATATACTTAGTGATTCAAATAACCTTAGAGGGTGACGGTATCCCGACTCCAAAACAGAAGGACGAAACTCTGAGGTTTTTCCACTGCATAAACAGTGTGTAGTAGATCAATGAAATACGATTATATACTGTAATATTATGCACCCCATGTGCTGTGGTTAGAACCCATGGCAGTTTTTTTGCCTCCTTTATGCATATAGTAAAGCATATATCTAGCGGCAGACTTTTAATGTATTTTTACTGTATTTTTATCTTACATATGACTTTACATTTATACTGTAATTTAAACACCTTTTAGTCATGCCTGTGCCGTGACATAATATTTATGTATTCTCCACTGCAGAAATGTTCCACTGTTTGGACATGACAGTATTGCAAAAAGTGGCCTCCTTTTCTGATGTCCCCTGCCGGAATTGTCCCCTCCTCGTTTTCTCTGAGTGCCTCCCCTGCAAGTTGGCTACTGTGGGGCCACTCATACTAGTGTACTTCCAAGCCAGGTTGTGTGTGTCCATAGACACACACAACATGGCTCTGCCCCATCCCTGCTCACTCCTCACATTGACTGACATCTCCTGCTGCTCTCAGTAAAGCATGTGAATGCAGGAAGAGAGGAGAGTGGGGCTGCCAGCAGGCACAGTGCTGGATCTAGAGAGGTGTTGGGTAAGTGTTACATATTTTATCTTAATACAAGGAATGCATTAAGGTTAAAAAAAAATGATTTTAGAACAGTCAAGACAGGATCAAAACCTCCAACCCCTTTTTTTGCCACAGCCATTTTTGTTTTTAACATATTTAAAAAATTATTTTAGGCCCGAAAGTTACATAAAACCCACTAAACATTATATATTTTGTGAAAGCAGACACCATAGAGAGTAAAATAATGGTAGTTCCAATTTTTATGACACACATAAGGGCATTGGTTTAGAAATCGCAAAATGTCATTAAAAAATCCACCAAAGTTAACTTTAGGTACTGTTGAATAAATGGATCCTCAATTGTGCATGCACAGAGGTGTTTTCCTTACCAGGATGTTTGGGAGAGATCAGGCATTTGCATATGCACTGGTTTGTCACCACAAGATGGCAGTGAATGGCAGCCAAGCCCCAATAGATTAGGTGCTTTTTACCATATAAAGATATCCCCAATAAGGTGCACCACAATTGGAGCCTCGCAAGGTAAGTTACTATGGGGATATAGCACTAGTGTAATGCCACCAAATAGGGTGAATGATAAGAGCGTCCAGTTAGGGAACTCTGTGCTGGTGCAGGGAAAGGAAGTTTTCAGAGCTTAACATGCTGGAAAAGACGCATTTATTTCATAAAATCAGCATGTATTTGTGATGCAGCACAGAGAAATGGCTAGACATGCCTAGACGTGACCTAGAACAAATTGTTGCTTGTCCTGCTGGTGAATGGGGACAAGGTGGGTGGATTAATGCATGGAGAAAGGAAAATCGATCAGCCATGGTTCTATAGACTACAGCTAAAACATGTGAGCACATCATTACAACGTAGAGCAAGCAAACAACACATGGAATATAACTACACAGGTACCTAGTTAACCACTTAAGGACCGCTGCACGACAATATACATCTACAAATTGGCACGGCTGGGCACAAGGGCGTACATGTACGTCTTCTTTAAAAACCCAGCCATGGGCTGTACACTCATGACCCAGTTTGAAGCTCAGTGACAGCGCCCACAGGACCCGTGGACCTGATCGCTGCCCGTGTCCCGCGATCGGGTCACAGGAGCTGAATAACGGGGAGAGATGAGTGTAAACAAACCTTCCCCGTTCTTCTGTGTAGCTTGTCACTGATCGTCTGTTCCCTGTCATAGGGAACGACGATCAGTGACATCACACATTGTGCGTTATGCCTGGGACAGAAGACCCAGGGGCCAAGGCAGGTGAAAGGGGGGGGAAGTTATCCGAAAAAGGGGGAGAAAGGAAAAAAAATATAAGATAAAGTAAACCAACAAAAATAATGAAAGAAGAAGAAGAGAGAGAGAAAAGAAAGAAAAAAGAAAAGAAAAAAAAAAAAAACCAACAACAAACCAAAGAAAACAACCCATTTAAAAAAAAAAAAACACACGCACAACAGAGGAAGAAAGAGGGGAGGAATAAAGCAGCAAGCAAAAGCTCAGAAACAAAGAATGAGAAAGGAAGAAAGAACCCTCAGGCTAGAAGTAAGGACAAATTAAACTTAGAGCCCCAGACTAGACGGGTGCAGACTAGGGAGTGTGTAGGACCACCACAGGGCCCATACCATAGGAATTTAGCATGAGAGTCGTGGAGGACGCTAGACATCTTTTCATGGATCATAAGAGTCGTCAGGGCATTCTTGACCTCTGGGAATGACACAGAAGGTTTTTTCCAGGCCCTCGCTATTGTCCGATTGGCAGCGATAAGTAGGTATGTGGCTAATTTCTAATGTACTGTTTAGAATACTTTTTAACGCTTGTAATAAAACCAGGCAAAACAAGACTTCATGGAGACTTCTTAGATTGTGTTCTAATGACCTTCAGTGGGCTTACTGGACATGATGTCAGTTGTGTCTAGGAAAATGTCTCTGCAATAAAAATCTTATCTCTAAAATGATCTTTAGTACAGAAGAGGTCCCAGAAGTATTAGAAGTATTATGTATCTGTTAATAGAATCCTTTATTTATTTATTTATTTATTTTTTGCAGAGCAAGTTGCTCTGTCTCCTAAAGTCACTATATGAAGGTCACTCTAGTATCCAGGCCATGTTCTATATTAGGATAAACACAGGAGTTCCCTTTCTCCTGTAATGAAAATAAAATAAGGGGATGTGCAGGGGTGGACTGACAACTCATGGGGCCCCCGAACAATAGAAGATTATGGGGCCCCCAGGCTTACAGATGGCAGATGGCAGTACAGAGGCGGGGCAGCTAAAATCTCAGGATTTTCACATCAAAAGCATGTAGGTTTTGGACATATCAGGGACAGATGTAAAAAAAACACAGATTTTTAAATACTGTCCCTGGTTTTAATGAGCCTGGCAACCTAGTGGCATGGGGCCCTCGGGCAGTTTCCGAGTTCCTCAATGGTCAGTCCGTCCCTGGGGATGTGTTGTATTATAGCTTTGTTCAAAACAGAATAAATGGCACCCAAAAATGGAACTTCCGCTTTAAGTACTGGTGACCCATGACATGCCACATTTGGGATGGGGGGGTACCCAGTTTTTAAAGGCACCCAGCTCCCACTTCCTCCCCTGGAACCATGGTGCTGGAATTAAGTTCACCTTTCCCCCCTCCCTCACTGCAATTTTTTTGGGACACGTCACAGGTCCCAGACATTTGCCCGGCCATTCACAATGCGCAGTGCAGCCGCAGCGGCACCCACAGCGCACAGTTGCCACAGAGAGGAGGGGGAGCAGAGCATGGCTTCATACGCCCGCATTGATAGACTGTGGGACAGGTGAGTGTTTATTAAAAGTCAGTAGCTACACTTTTGGTAGCTGCTGACTTTTAAATGGGTGGAATTCCGCTTTGATATAAATATTTTCCAATAACAGATCTCTCATTAAAAAAACTGCTAAGGTAATAGTGTGTTTTCTATCACACTAATTCTTGATCGAAAATAAGTTTTTGTGTTTCATGCAATTATTCTTAAAAATGCAGTCTGTTTAGGCCCACATTAACCACTTAAAGCGGAGGTTCACCCTAAATATAGTCTTTCCCATGTGATCCAGCATACTGGCATCAGCGCCAGTATGCTGTTTTTTTTTTTAAAATCCCCCACTTACTGTGTAATCTTTATTTTTGATTTCTTTCCCCCGCGGTGGATGGCGCCTGTATAGCCCATCATGGCTTCCGAAAATAGCCGATTTTGGACTCGGGTTTTTCCGGTGCAATGCGGCGCCTGCACACAGACCTAGGAGCTGACTGCGCAGGCGCCGTATTTCTCCGAGTCCTATTTCGGCTTTTTTCGGAGGGCGTGATGCGCCATAGCCATAGGACTCGGAGAAATATGGCGCCTGCGCAGTCAGCTCCTAGGTCTGTGCGCAGGCGCCACATTGTGCCGGAAATACCCGTGTCCTAATTTCTTAGAACCCCCAAACATTATTGCCCAGATTCAGATACAAATGTGTATTTATCCGGCGGCATAGCGTATGCTCTTTATGCTATGCCTCCGCAAATTTTATGGGCAAGTGCCTTATTCAGAAAGCACTTGCTCCATAAGTTGCGGCGGCGTAGCGTAAAGTGTCCAGCGTAAGGGCGCCTAATTCAAATTAGTAATGTGGGGGCGTGATTCATTTAAATTAATCATGACTCCACGCAATTTAAGTATTTTCTGAACGGCGAATGCGCTGTCCGTGGACGTATTCCAGTGCGCATGCATGAAATCACGTCGCAACTAGTCAATGTAAACGACGTGAACGTAAATTACGTCCAGCCCCATTCCCGAACGATTTAAGCAAATGACGTAAACGACGTACAATTCGACGCTGTCCTGACGTCCATACTTGACATTGGCTGTGCCTCATATAGCAGGGGTAACTTTATGCCGGACTAACGCTTACGCAAACGACGTAAACTACAACGCCCGGCCGCAAGTACGTTCGAGAATCGGCGTAAATCCCTAATTTACATATTCAACATGTAAAACGACGGAAGCACCACCTAGCGGCCAGCGTAAATATGCAACTAATATACGACGGTGTAACAGACTTACGCCGCTCGTATATTAGCTGAATTCCGGCATATCTTGTTTTCTGAATACAGAAAAAAGATACACCGGCTATTCTTAGTATTTATGCAGCGTATCTCTAGATACGCCAACGTAAATACTTTCTGAATCTGGCCCAAAATATATATATTTTGGTTTGTCAGTGTATTGTTAGGCCTGGGTGGGTCATCACTGGAAACAGTAGGTGAACTCCACAAATCCAGCATCTCCTAGTGATTAATGATCATATTATCATCTCTCATAAGTACAGTTGGCAAAGTTCTAGCTCCAGGGCTGGAGTGAAGTTGCTCCAAAAGCTCCAAAGCTGAAGCAGAGCTAGAGTTGCATTTCTGCAGCTGAACTAAAATTAGAATAGAACTAAGTTACTGAACCGCAAGCTCTTTTCAGAGCTATATGATATGATCAGGATGTGTGTGGGTAAGCTGGGCTCGACCAATACTACGGTAACTGTCAGATTTACAATGCTCAGCGATTAGTTTTGATTAAAAAACCTTTCCAACAATATGTGTATAACCAAGAAAATATGTATTTAAGCAGTACTCTGAAAATAAAACTCAGATCCATCACCACCAACATTTCAAAAAGATCTACATGATCACTACCACCACTAGGGATAGATATAAGCTTACAAGCTAATTTTGACGCTCTATTAAAATAGAAGTAAAAATTCTCTTGAATTCAGTATATTCAGATTGTATCGTCTTCCACCTCCAGCCTCAAGATCATTCCACCAGATAAGAAAGGAATCAAGGAAAGCGTTACCCCGGTTGATACTCACACAGCCTTAGACTTTCAGAGGAAACAATATGCTCCACATAGTGTGAATCTTTTAAAACCAACTTTAATAATATACAGTAGTATTGCACTTACATATAGATGTGCACAACTGTGTGTTGAATAAAACAATCGTGCCGACATACAGGACTAAAACTCTGGTTACGCAATGACATCAGCATGAAGCTAGGTTTTGTCATAAATTATTTCTTCTAGGCCAGGAAGAAGCAATTTATGATGACATGTCAGGTTTTCTGTGGGATAGAAGGCCTGATCTGTGTACTCTTCTGTTCCTGGTTTCACTTTGTTACTAATGGCTTGATTTCAAGGTTAGACCCCACCCACTCATATTTCGAAAAATGCAAAATCTCTTTGTTCTAAAAAAAAAAAAAAATTCCATGCTCCTTGTGATTGCTGAGAATAGAGCTGGGTTTCAAGACAATTCACCTCTGATGTGCATGTGCAGACTTTACTCCACCATTGGCCCTTGAATGGCAAAGGAGGAGCATTACAGCACCTGAAAAAAATGACAAAGAAGATTTGGACAGGGCAGCAACTGGGAGACTGGATCTGCCATCTATGGAGAAAGTTGCACATTATGGCAAGAACCCCCAAACCCAGCACAATGTAGTTCTGATTTAGGTGAAGGCTAGTCTATGCTGTTAAGACACTGAAACATCAAAATGTTATTTGTTCTAAATGTATCTACTGTTCTCTTATTGTAATAATCCATTCTGCTTCACATGTACCTGAATGCCCATAAACAATAGGGAGGGAGGTGCTAAACTGCCCTGGATTCTGTTTAAGCACAGTTTGACAAACGTCAACGAAGTTAGATGAAAAAACAGCATGTGGGTGGGCACTGCTGTGGGGAACATTTACTAGGGCAAAAAGAAAACATTTCTATTTGACCTGGAGCAACGATTTTTTAAATTTGTAATGTAAAATATTTAAAATGCCCAATTCATTTGAATAACAAGCCTGGGGGTGCCCTAACCCTGCCTGTGAAGGGGCATATCTCTGTGATGCACAAAAAGTGCTGCAGCTGCACTGACATCTACAAAAGAAAAAAGAGCTTAACTTTGCAGGCAAATAACATTTCATTCCTGGCTTCTTTAAAAATAAAAACAGCAGAATGACCCCTCCAAGAGCCTGTTATGTATTTTGAAGGGCCCTTAGAGCAGGGACTGCATACTGTTTATTCTTTTTGAATTGCCAGTTTGTGCTATAGAACATCATACAGCAAGAATGTAAACAAAAACCAAATGCGTGAGCTCTCCCAGAAAATCCATCCCAGACCTTTTGTGCCTTTGTATGAAGTTGGCAGCAGTGGCGTATCTAGGGTATGGCAGCCATGGAAAGTGCCATGGGCGCCATATGAAGGAGGCACTGATGAGTGGCTGGGCAGCAAGGCACTTACCAGGGTCTGAGGGTCTATTCTTTCCTTCCCCCGAGCATAGGCAGGATCTCCTTTTCAGCACATTTGCTAAAGGACAATGGCAGCGCTATCCCTGCTGCGTTCAGCCACAGTCCTCCCCTGTTCTCCCAGGCTCTCCCATTCCATCTGGTCGGATTGACAGTGCACAAAGAAGAAGGAGGAACATCATGTGAAAACTGAGGCCTTAAGTGATGAAGATTTCATCACTTCCAGTATTGGTTCTGCATTTACCTGGCCTTGGAGGGCAGAGAAGGGATCTGGGGTCTAATAAACCCCAGATTTCTCCATAAAGATGATATGTCACTACCAAAGGTATCCCAAGGGATGATAAATATCACTAGTTTTGTTAGCTGTTTTTTCTATGTTAAGGTTATCTGAAAGATGGGTTTCAAATGTTTCGACAGGGGCGCAGTTTCAGTGCTTGCCATAGGCGCCATTTTCACTAGATATGCCTCTGTAGTGCAGGGCTATGATTCCTCACTTCAGACTCTCCAGCATAGAGAACACGAAGCAGCATTGTAGTGACATTACCCAATTACAATCCAAATCTTCTAAAACTAAGGCCGCGTACACACGAGGGGATATGTCCGCTGAAAACGGTCCGATGGACCGTTTCAGCAGACATCTCCGCTCGTGTGTATGGGCTAGCGGACAGATTTCTCCACCCGACAGATTTCAAAGCATGCTTTGAAATCTATCCGGTGGGAATCTGTCCGCCCGACATGTCTGCTGGTTAGTACACTTACCAGCAGACATGTCGGCCCCCACCGCCGCCGCGCCGCTGCCGAATGGATTCAGCGCATGCGCGGAAGTGTTTTACTTCCTGGTGCGGTGACGTGGCGGTGACGCGGCGGCGTCAACGTCACCGCCGCGTCACCGCCACGTCACCGCGCCGTCCGGCGGCGGGGAATTTGATCCGATGGTGTGTACACGCCATCGGATCAAACTCCCGATCGGACATATCCGATGGAAATGGTCCGCGGACCGTTTTCATCGGATATGTCCGATCGTGTGTACGCCGCCTAACAGTCAGAGGCAGCAGCACTTTAGATCGTATACTAAAAATATACAACTACTGTAGACACAGAAGTGCCTAGGCACACTCACATACCAGGAAGTGGAGGGGGGTTTCAAGACTAAAGATACAATTTTTAGAGAACTGTTTAGGTAAAATTGTCAATTGCCAATGTTCCCTAAAACAGGCACAACTGTCAATTCTATATGTTCCCCATACATAGCAAATCTTCACTGTTTGGGTTCAAGTTCACTTTAGATACTTGCTCTTCTTTCCATTCCAAAAAGGTACTTCCCCTTCAGACCTGCTTATTGTCAGCTGGGCTGAAAGTATCAGTGAGGAGTTGTGTATTGAGAGGGAGAGACACAACAGCGTGCTGTGTCAGAGCATCCATTGCTCGATTGTGGCTTGCTGGGGTGAGCTATATGTTATAAAAGACTGTTGCTCTTGTTAGAGTTGTGTACCTAGCAGTGTTTGAGTGGATTGCAGCAAGGGAAGGTCTGCCTGATAAAGACTGGGCCAATGTTCTGGCTCCTTTCCTGACCGCAGACCCCCAACAAGCATACTTTGACTTGGCCCCTGAATCGGCACAGGATTATAAGTTCCTGAAAGCAGAAATCCTAGCAAGGCTGGGAGTGACTGTCGCTTTAAGGGCAAACGGGAAAGTTTTCGTCCTATTCACTGTATTCAGTGAACACAGTGAATATAGATAGGAATTGAACAACGGAAATTCGACAAAGCATCGAAAATCGACAAATTTTCGTCGTTCAATTTTTACCTAATCACTGTATTCAGAACGACGATTTTCGGTGCTTTGTCGAATTGAACGATGAAAATTCGACAAAGCATTGAAAATCTTTGTTTCCCGACGAAAACGACATAAATCAAAACGATTTTCGGGAGTAACTAAATAAATTCATTTTTCAAACGAAAAAACTAAACAAAATATTCCCGTCTGCACATGTCTAGTTTCTGGTACAAACAGATGCCTCAAAATTGGTTCTAAGTGCAGTACTGTCCCAGATGTTTTGGGGGTGAGCACCCTGTTGTGTACTTGAGCCGGAAGCTCACGCCATCTGAGAGGAATCCATTGTGGAAAGGAAGTGTCTCGCAATAAAATGGGCTTTGGAGACACTCAGCTACTACTTGTTGGGCCGACCCTTCAAGTTAGATTCAGATCATGCACCCCTTTACGTGGATGGCCCAAAATAAAGACAAAAACTACAGAATCACTCTTGCTCTACAGGACTTCAAGTTTCTAATGGTACATAGACCAGGAAAGGTACATCAGAATGTGGATACACTTTCCCAGGTCTATTGCCAATTGGTTCGGGGTGTAGAGTGTATGTAGAGGGTCAGCCAGGGGAAGGCTTAAGAAGGGGTTAATTGAACAGGGCAGGTACCGTACTTCCCCTTCAGACCTGCTTATTGTCAGCTGGGCTGAAAGTATCAGTGAGGAGTTGTGTGTTAAGGGGGAGAGACACAGCAGCGTTCTGTGTCAGAAGATCCATTGCTTGATTGTGGCCTGCTGGGGTGAGCTATACGTTATAAAAGACTGTTGATCTGGTTAGAGCTGCCTGTGGGTGCAGGGAGTGAACTTTTTACATACGTGCACCTGTTATTGCAAGACAAGCCAGTCTTTTCTTTTGTTTTGACGTTTTGCTGAATAAAGCTATTTTTGTTTAACTGGACTGTCTGAGCCGGCTGTTCAATCTCCCTGATCCCCTACAGTTTTATATATATATATATATATATATATATATATATATATATATATATATACGTTCAGATCTTATTTATAATTATACTTTTAGAGATTCTTGTTGTCCATTCATTGAATATTTATAAATCAAATTTCAATACAAATCAGATAGAGGTGCAAATACAAACTCAGTGGGTATTATTTTCATAGAGATTTATGGTTTCCATGACAATTTTTTTTTTCTGAACTGTTTTTAGAGTTTAATGCATCAGCAATCGAATAACGGAAAGTCAAGTTTAAAATCAGGTCAGTCAATAAAAGAACATAAAACATGTATTTGTAAATAATGCTGTCATTCTACATACATGTGTCTAAAAATAGATTTAGCCCCCTTTTTTGGATCACTAATCAACTGGTTCTAGTCTGCAACCTACAATATTTATGTCTGTGGTTATCCCTTTATCTAGAAATACAAGGAAGAATTTTTTTTTTATTAAATCTCAAACAACAATACCATAAGCATGTATCTTTATTTTATCTTTTAAGCCACTGATAGGTGGCACCTATTGGCACTAATAAAAACCACTGATTGGCACTGATAGGTGGCCCTGATCGGCAGCACTATTGTCACTGAGAGGCTGCAATGATTGGCACTAATAGGCAGCACTGATCGGCACTGACAGGGAGCATATTGACGCTTGGTGAAACTGTGTGTGATACTGTCATGTAATGTAACTGCGTTCAGAGAGAGACCAGCTGCCAAATTCAGCGATGACCCAAGGTGTGCGGGACCCAGCAGCCATTAAAAACCAGCCAATGATTGGGCTGCTTAAGAAAGGGGGTGGGCTACATACATGTAGCGGCCCGCCCAGACCCCATCCCATTGGCTGGTTTTAGATAGCTGCTGGGTCCTGCCCACCCCGTCATCAATGTTCAATTTTATACAGCTGGTCTCTCTCTGCATTCAGTTACATTACATGACTGTGTCACACACTGAGCGGCTCTGTCAAGCGTTAATATCAGCTCAATGTGATACTATCTCACAGACAGCATGGACTGCACACTCATTGGATGAAACATTTCACGTCAGCCCAGGCTGCCGCCCCTCTTAAAACTAGGTTTAGGTGTCCTTCTTGCAGCATACTGACAGGGGACAGGATTTTCTTCTCAGGACAGACAGTAACTGATTTAAAATAACAGTAATGCTGCATACACACAATCAGAATTTCCGACAAGAAAACCATGGATTTTTTCAGACGGAATGTTGGCTCAAACTTGTGTTGCATACACAGGGTCACACAAATGTTGTCTGAAATTCCGAACGTCAAGAACGCGGTGATGTACAACACTACAATGAGCCGAGAAAATAAATTTCATGATCAAATGATTCCGAGCATGCGTAGGATTTTTGTGCGTCGGAATTGCATACAGACGATCGGAATTTCCGACAAGAACTTTTGTTGTCGAAAAAATTTGAGAACCAGCTTTCAAATTATTGTTGTTGGAAATTCCGACAAAAAGCTCACATCGAATATTTGTTGTAGGAATTTCCGATCGTGTGTACACGGCATAAGACTTCGTACACCTTTTTGTTTTGATGGACCTGGCTATACATATACTTTAACACAGCTCTTACTGTATATGAGAGACTAATGAGCCAGCTTTATTTTTGTACACAGTTCAGTTATCTGTTTTGTCATTGGAATCAGTAATCTCTTTTGAATACTTGTTTCTGAACACCTTTGGTAGACTGCTTCTCATTACAATGTTTTTGAAAAGACGTAAGAATTTTACTGACTTCCTCTGAGTTTTTTGATGTTTAACATCCAGGCTGTCATCAAACCCCAAGGCAGTGGTATAACTGTAATAAATATCATCCACAATACAAATTAACCCTGATCTGTCATATAACTGGGACAAGATCTCATAAACTCATTTCAAAAAGAGTAACGTAAATCTGTGATGAATCTGGGGAATTTTAACTACGTATAAAATGAAAAATTAAATAAGCAAAGCTTACTTTCATATAAAAAAATATTGAAGATCTAAAGCTATAAACAGCAGAGGTTTCATTCATGTGCACACTTCTAGTTCACCTAATAATGTTGACAAATATTTTCCCTAATGGACCTCCCCCACCCAATGTAACAGTTCTGAGTCCTGTTGGCTTCTCAGGCCCTAAATGTAGCATTATGGAGAAGCTGCTGGCATGTAATAACTTCCCATCACTTGTTGCCTGGGGCGGGGGGGAGGGGAGTTGGGGGTATGATTTTTTTAAGATGGCATGTTGGTTGTAAAGCCCCTTACACACGATCGGAATTTCCGATGGAAAAAGTCTGACTGACTTTTTCCATCGGAAATTCTGACCATGTGTATTCCCCATCGGAGTAATTCCATTGGAAATTCCGATGAATTCCATCAGAGTTTACATAGAGAACATGTTCTATTTTACTTTCTGTCAGAATTCCGATGTGACTTTGATCGGACAAAGGTCCGATCGTGTTTACAGGACATAAGAGTACAATTATTATTATTACTATTATTTTAAAGCTGACGTTTAGTTAAAATATGTTTACTTTACTTACCTGTAATGAAGCATGTACCACAATGAGCAGGCTGTTGAATTCTGCAGAAATCTTCACTGCATGGCTGCCCTGTCCTCTTCCTACTGCTGAACTTCCAGAGCTGTGATTGGTTAGCTGTGGGTGTCTGGGCTTAGGTACACTAAAGATGATTCCATTAAGAAAAGTTGTTTCACTGTTCGTAACACAATCTGTGAATGTGGGGAAGCTGGTCAGTTCCATAATTCTTTCACCCCATTCATAGATTGTGTTATGTGCAGTGTAATCAGTGACATAACTTTTCTCAATAGAGCAAAGGGCAGGAGGGATCGTGTCTCCATTGGATCATCTTTAGTGTAGCTGAGCCCGCTGACTATCAGCTGTTAACCCCCACAGCACTAAAAGCTCATCAGTTAGAAGGGGACAGGGCAGCCTTGGAGTAAAGATTTCTACAGAATTCAGCAGCCTGCCCATTTTGGGACATATTTCATTACTGGTAGGTATTGTAACTAAAGCTGAAGAAAAATATAGCTAAACTTTAGCTTGAACAAGACTATTCTTTTAACATATGCTGAATTTACTACAAGCTTGCACATGTTTTTTTTTTTTTTCAGCTGTAGCTTGTTATATAATTTGATGCAATACTGCATTACTATATGAAGTAAGAACTAACTCTGGACCTTCCCCCTTCTGGTGGCCATGCTTTATTTTTTTCTTTTGCAGAGCTCCAGGCAGACTGTAGGTTATCTACATATACTAATGACATGATTTACTGGTAAAAAGTATCATGCTCAATAGCCTTGAGCAGTTTTACAGAATGTATTATTTTATTATGATCCATTACTGAGGTATGGATTCCATAATTCAGGGAGAAAATTCTGATACTTGACACTGGTCTCTCTTCCAAAATAAATACTTTTCCTAATGTCATAGAAATAGTTCTATGCATACTTTTATAGCAAGCTGGGAATGTACAATTTTTATAATATTCCATTGTTTTTTCAGTAACCAGTCTGCTTAGAACCAGTTTAATTTCCTTGAAGTCCTAGCATTTCTACTCACTTGCTATGCTGCAATGTTTTATGTGAAAAAACACATATACATTTACAGTATAAAGCAGTGCAGCGTGTACAAAGACCAAGTTAACTGCATAAAAAATTGCATCTGCAAAACCTAATCTAATTCATGCAAATGATTCTTAGTGCCTTCACACTACGTCATTCATAATCTCCAACTAGATATCTGAGAACAAGCATTTAATTTGTTTTATGGAAGGTATGAGAAGGGATAAAATATATTTTTAATTGAGAATCCAAACCGCACAAATCAAGCATTAAACTGTGTTTTAGATCCTTGTTTGGTAAAGCAGACCAGAGACACTGTACAGCAGTTCAGCAGATGGAGTGAAGTCAACCCAAACAAAAAGACAATTAGGCCAGGTTCACATATGTGCAACCACAGTTCATGCCTGGGGTTCGGTGAATGTCTGTTCACCAGTTCAGGTGCAATATACTGTAGGTATATTTTTGCCTGTATTCTCACCTGAACTGGATCCAAAAACACACACGATCCTTCAGCAATCCGGACCGTGACCACCCCCCGACCTGTGGGCACCATCTTTAATTGGAACCGGTCAAACTCGCCTGTCATGCGAATTGGATACCGGGAAACCTGTATCCAATTTGTATATATGTGAACCCAGCCTAAAATGGAAAATCATAGCATTCTATTTACTGTAAAAAGGATTCTCTGGGAAATTTGGGCAGTGAATCCTTGCTGACAAAACCCCGGTAAAATTTGATGGCATTTGCACCATCAAATTCACCATATTTACAATAGGATGAATGTGATTGTAACATACAGTTTGAGAATGAGAGAATATTCATATTTATTTTTATTTTTAATAATGCAAATTCATTCATTAATAAACAAAAAATAGCCTGGTCCAAATATGAACAGTGTGATGTTACAGGGAAAGCCATCCCTAGAATGCAAGTGGCAGGAATTTTCTCATTGCTCAAATGAGCTTGAGCAGTAATGAATGGTGGGTGGTGCTCTTTCCTTCTCTGAGCTACCAACATTAAATGAAGTGTTGAGGGGCATCTTTGGGTATTTCTGGATCCTGAAAGGTAAAAAGATTTAACCACTTAAGGACCCTGCACTGTATATATACGTCCTCTTTTTAAAGATGGATATCTCGGTAACGGCAGCAGCTGCTGCCACAACCGAGATATCCATCTCTTCAGTGCAGGGTCCTGTGTACAATAACGGCGGTCTCCGCGGCGGATTCGCCGCGAGATCGGCGTTATCGGTGACCGGAGAGGTGCCCCCCCCCTCCCGCCGCTTTCCCGTGCTCTCCGCCGCTTACCGTTGCCGTCGGTAGCGGCGGAGGCGATCGGGTCTGTGCGGCTCCTCTGCTGGGATACGAGTGAGGGAAAAATCGCCCCCACCCGTTCCCCATAGCAGCGCTGGGCGGAAGTGACGTCAAAACGTCATTTCCGCCCACTGTCTTAAAGAGACATTTTCTTTTTAAGGCTATTTAAAAAATGTCATTTTCCTTTTTTTTTTTTTTTTTTCTTTTTAAGCCTAAATATGAGATCTGAGGTCTTTTTGACCCCAGATCTCATATTTAAGAGGACCTGTCATGCTTTTTTCTATTACAAGGGATGTTTACATTTCTTGTAATAGGAATAAAAGTGATCAATTATTATATATTTTTTTTTTCAGTGTAAAAAATGTTAAAATAAATACAAATAAATAGGAAAACAAAAAAAAAATTTTTTAAAGCGCCCCGTCCCGACGAGCTCGCGCGCAGAAGCGAACGCATACGCGAGTAGCGCCCGCATATGAAAACGGTGTTCAAACCACACAAGTGAGGTATCGCCGCGATCGTTAGAGCGAGAGCAATAATTGTAGCCCTAGACCTCCTCTGTATCTAAAAAAATGCAACCTATAGAATTTTTTAAACGTCGCCTATGGAGATTTTTAAGGGTAAAAGTTTGACGCCATGCTACGAGCGGGCGCAATTTCTAAACGTGACATGTTGGGTGTCATTTTACTCGGCGTAACATTATCTTTCACAATATATAAAAAAATTGGACCAAATTTATTGTTGTCTTATTTTTTAATTCAAAAAAGTGTATTTTTTCCAAAAAAAGTGCGCTTGTAAGACCGCTGCGCAAATACGGTGTGACAAAAAGTATTGCAATGACCACTATTTTATTCTCTAGGGTGTTAGAAAAAAAAAATATATATAATGTTTGGGGGTTTTACGTGATTTTCTAGCAGAAAAAACTGTTTCAGTCTTGCAAACACCAAAACTGAAAAACACCCAAGGTCCTTAAAGCGGATGGTTCACAAATACAAAAATATTAAAAGCCAGCAGCAACAAATACTGCAGCTGCTGACTTTTAATATTAGGACACTTACCTGTCCTGGAGTCCAGCGCCGTCCGCAGCAGAGGATGAGCGATCGCTCATCACCCTGCTGCTCCCCCTCCATCCACGGTGAGGGAACCAGGAAGTGAAGCGCTGCGGCTTCACTGCCCGGTTCCCTACGGCGCATGCGCGAGTCGCGCTGCGCCCGCGATTGGCTCCAGCTGTGTGCTGGGAGCCGAGTGTTCCCAGCACACAACGGGCGGGAGACGGGATGTGATGTAATGCCCGTCTTTTGCCCGTGAATGCTGGGCCGGAAGTGGGTGCAGATACGTGTCTATCTGCACCCCCCTCCCCCCTGAAAGGTGTCAATTGTGACACCGGAGGGGGGGAGTGTTCGGATCAGCGGATCTTCACTTTAGGGTGGAGATCCGCTTTAAGTGGTTAAATTGATTTACAATATTTTTTTTATTGGTGTCTGTCGTTTATTCAGTTCACCAGGAACACACCACTCCCTCTTGCTGGTAACCTTTTCTATGCAACAGGGGTGCCAATGAGTGTACAGCTTGTTAGCATCAGGCCCCATCTTTGATAAATAGACCCTATAGGCATTTAAACTTATTTATGGCATATGTGTGAATGTTATTAGCCCGAGGCAATCCATCTTGCTTGCTTACTGAATTCTGTAAAAGATGAAACAAATAGCACCCACATATTTACCTGTGACCCTCCCCCCCCCCCCAATCAATCTATTTCTGCATCCAGCATGTACCCTGTTTCTTTGCTACTTCCTGTGAAAGACCACTGCTAATGTACCACAAATGTGTGAGAGAGAGGCAATAATAGGTAATGTTCTGGGTCACAGATGAGAGTTTGGTCACTATTTCTGGCTTTAAAGAAGGTTAGGCAAACAAAACCAAAAAAAAAGTTTAAAGAGTATAGACCTATGCTTATCCTAAGCATGTTTAGGTTCACTTTGACTGATTCACTACCTCTGCTGGAAATCTGTTCCAAGCATCATCTTCTCTTTTAGTAAATGAATACTTTCTAAAGTTAGTTTTGAACTATCCTCCTGCTGGTTTGCTTCTGTTTCCAGCTTTATATTGAAAATACTGCCCTACTGAACCTAATTCAAACTCAGAGGCTCCTTTCACATGGTTTTCCCCTGTTGAATCAAAGCTAAATAGGACAGATGTCAGTTTTCTGACAGTTGTGCCCATTCAGTTTCAGTCCAAATTTTGAGAGAGGATGCCTGTGGACCCATGATGGCTCTATGGGTGACCCCCCTGGCAGAGCATGTTGTCCTCATGTTGATAGGGATGAGGGCTTCATCCCACATCCCTGGTCTGTGCCAACAGGATGGGATTTATAGGAATTTGCAAGCCCCTCTAATACCTACCTTTTCATATGTGAATGAGTAAAGGGCACACAGTACCCCTTGTCACAAAAAAAACGACAATGCAAATGAACACAAATACACCATAGAAAAGCTTTTCATAAAAAAGGACTCACAAAAAAGTAATTCACATAGTTCAGTGATGTAGATCCATCGTAAATGTCTTGATGACCCACTGACACAAACACAATAACCCTCGTCAGGATGACACCCTTGCATTACACTCACATAGCAAATGCTGGTTTACTATATATTTGATCAATGACCTGGGATGGCTACTTCCTTATTAGGGATGAGCCGAACACCCCCGCGTTTGGTTCGCACCAGAATCGCCGAACAGTCCGATCGTTCGCACGAACATTTAGAACCCCATTGAAGTCTATGGGACTCGAATGTTCGAATTCAAAAACGATTAACACTAAATGAGTGATGCACTCTGCAGTATTTTCAGTTAGAAACATTGCAATTTCCATTACAGTTTTGTCTGTCTTTCAGCAATATATGTTCCATTTTTTACAACAACCCTAGGAATATCAGCCCTATTAAGCACCCTTGTTTTATCAGCAAAAATCTGACCCATACCCATATCTTCAGCTAAATTACTTGTAAACTTACAAATGAATGTGTTTTATTCTGGGTCACATGTGACTGCATGTGTAAGGAAGATCAGTTTGGCAATGGATCCCATGGTGTTGGTATGCAGTGCAAAGTGCAATGTACTTTAGCTCATCTACCCATTAACATCCCTGTACATTGACTAAAATCGGGAGACTGAGAACATGTTATATGAACAGTATTGGTGATGCTCATGGTACATCCCAAATTCCACAGTGAAGAGAATTCCCATACACACCAACATGGTTTTAAAGTGAGGCCTGGAAAGGAAATGAAAGAAGGCAAAGTAGTGCAGTTCCGGGCATGACAGTGTGTTAAGGGGAGACAACACAGGGGTTAATATGAGAAGTGCTAAGAGGGGAGGTGACAGTGAGGAAAGTCTGAGGGGAAGTGGTGTTATTTAAGGAGGAGGTGGTACCGGGATGCGGAACAGAAAGTTTGGGAGAGAGAAAGGGGGAGGCAGTTTTCCCACCTGCCCTCCCTATATGTAGTTTATGTGTTTGTTTTCTTTCTTTCAGGATGGTAGGAATATGGTCATCATGGCAGCTGTGGATTGGCGATGTTTTGTTGGTCTTTGATGGTGGCAGTAAACATATGTGATGGAAAAAGGTTGGGGTTCATCAGGAATATGTGCCCCTTCGATGTATTCCAGCAGAAAGGTTAACTGGAATACTGCACACACCTGTCAGTTTTTTAGGCATACCTATTCGGACCTTCTAGTCTCCCCAATGGTGCGGTGGATGTAAACGGATGTCTGTTTTTACACCTTATGACATCCGATCCAGTCTGCTAAAAACCGATGGATGGAAATCTTTTCCCCATCCACCTGGCAGATCAGATTGGATGGCGGTCGGTTGTAAATGGACAAGCGGTCTGTTTACATCCAACTGCCTATAGAGGAGAGCGAGCTGTGTCTACTTTGTATAAGTGGAGCAGACGGACCAACAATCTGCCTGCTCAGAGGACAGATTCCCCACTAACCAGGTGGACTCCAACAGAGCCTGCCCTGTGTGCAAGACTTGCACAATGCTGTACAACATCTAATCTAGGGGTGCAGAAGACAATCGGCAAGCAAAATGGATACATAGAGGAGAAAAGATTTAAACAAGTTTGCAACGTGAGAAGTCCGAACACCACGTGCTATAGGCAAGGTAGATGTCATTAATTGTGGATGATACAAGAGTAACAAACATTTATAGGGTGAGATTGTTTGGCTGTGGTTGGACATGTGAAGCATGAGTTGTAGCAAGCCAAGCATTGTAACATTATTTTTATTCCCAGACTGATTAATAACCAGTGAATTGATTGGCAGGGGTGTGGCAGATTAATGTTGGTGAAAAGTAGTAGGGTGATTTTTCAGTTGGTGTATTTGATATTGTGCAATTGGAGGTTCTGAGTTGGAGATGGTAGTGAAGAAAATGTGTGACGGAGGTGGAATGAATAATCAGGTAGTAGTTTGGAGAGTGAGTAGAAGGGGAAACTTCTTTTTTTTTTGTGTTTTCTCTAGGTTAGGTTTTAACTACCTCTCATCAAGAATAGATGACTATTTTAAACACACAGCCAGTTCACCATCAGTAGGAGTAAAAATTGCCTCTTTTGGTGGATGCCCTTACATTAGTGGTCAGTAAGAATAAAAAAATGCCCCTATGTTGTCAGTGATAGTAAAAAAAAGTCCCCATATTAGTGTTTTTTGGGAGAAATAAATTATCTACGTGGGTTCTCAATAGGAGTAATAAATGCCCCTGCATTGGTGGTCAATGGGAGTAAAAAATGTCCTTATGTCAGTAGACAGTTGGAATAAAACATTCCTTTGCTTCAGTGGTCAGCAGGAGTAAAACCTGGCCCTGCATCAGTGGTAAGTGGGCGTATAAATGCCTCTGCATTGGTGGTCAGTGAAAGTAAAATGATCCTGTCCCAGTGCCCTCTTCTACGCCGCCAGCTGTCAGTGGGAGTAAAAAATGCCCCTTAGTCATTGGTCAGGAGGAGTAAAACATGCCTTGGCCACGCAGCAATGCATTAATGCAGCATGTGGATGTTAAAGGCCACTGTTTTACTGCTGTAAATATGTGTTGGGAGGTTGAAAGGGGTTAAAAAAATAAAAAAAACCTTATAGTAGAAAGAAAAAAAAATACAACCTTCATTTTCTTTACAAGGTAAACAAAGATAAGATCTCATGAGTCATTTATTCAAAGATATATTGATGATTGGATATATAATTTCCCAAAGGTTTACAAATATGTTATATATGTTTGATAGTAACTAGTGAAAACAATAACTTTCAAACTGGAGGGGAGATCAGTTTTAAAGCAGAAGTTTTTCCCAACACAGAACACACAAATGTGACCTCTATACCTGCATAATGCACCCGAAGATCAGTTTCACGTATTCTCTTACAGTGAATGTTAATGTTCAAGGTTAAGATGACTTTCCAGTAAGTATAGCTCTTTAAATCCATTATTCATTGTTATCAGTAACAACTTCCTCCAAGGTGAATGCGCTAAACATAATATTTATTGAGTTTCTCATAAAAATAAATGCAATTGCCAGCAATGCAATTTTTTAAATGCATTGAAAAAGTTTAACCCATTCATTGTCTTGACTGTTACTCTAATATTCGTATGTTACTAAATTGAATACAAAATGTAGAAGCTTATTTGATCAAGTATTGGATAAGGAGTCTAGTAACCACAAGAAGAGTTTGAAAGACACATTGGCCCGGATTCACAAACATTTTAAGCCGGCATATCTATAGATACGCCGTCGTAAGTACAAATGTGCGCCGTCGTATTGTTACGCCGATTTGCGAAGCTAGATAGGCCGTAAAACAAGGCTTCAGCCGCCCAACGTAACTTGCCTACGCCGGCGTATCGTGGGCGCATAGTTACGCTGGACGCATTCGGCGTTCCCATTTTACATATGCAAATGAGGAAGATACGCAGATTTACAAACGTAGATGCGCCCGGCCGCTTCATATACGCGATTTGCGTAAGGCTTACATCCGGCGTAAAGTTACCCCTCATATAGCAGGCGCAGGTAATGCAAAGGTATGGGCCAGGGAACGACGCCGTTGCATTTTACGTTGCGTACGCCGTTTACGTAGTACTACATGAATAGGGCTGTGCGTAGGATACGTTCACTTCATAGGCAGTGTTCGATGTATCTTAGGCAGCTATTTCAACGTAACTGTGAGCATGCGCACTGGGATGCGTCCACCTACTTTGACTTACGTCGGCTTACGCTGACAACTATACGCTACACCGGCGCAAAGTGGAGCGCATATGCTTTTCTACGTTGTGCCGGCGTAGCGTAAAGACGATTCGCTACGCCGGCATAAATATACGCGGCTCTACGTGAATCCGGGCCTATCTATGTAGTGTATGTAGCACATATATTTTGTTGCTCTGAGACTGTTTGGATGCTTATTATAGTTTTAGTAACTACCATCCTATTATTTTGTGGTAATGTTTTAAATTTTATGGCATTTAGATCCCTAGTTTTTGCTTTGGTCCATATTGAAATTTATATATAACTATAAAAGTCATTTTTAGATTAGAATAGTGGAACCAAATTCATTTATAAATGCATTTTAAGATTTCTTTATTTTGTGGTGTCTTAAGAAAATTGTTACTTTAAATTTAGCAAAAACCAAGAGTAAATAATCACTCATCTATCCACAGTGTGCATATTTAAACATTAGGCAGAAAAAACGCAAAATAAACAAATCTAGGTGACTTCATATAAATAAATGGGTTATGCTGTATATACTAACACACTTTTAATATTTAAATAACTCGGTCCAAAACTAGTAATGTCATTTTGACAGCTGTAATGAGAGAAGCTTTTGAACATTATTATATTTTCGTTTGTACTCCCATGTTAAGAAACGACATAAGGAAGTTCTAGCAACCTCATTCCTTTACAACTTGTATTGCTATTGTTTGTTAGAAGGTGGTAGCCTTATGGTAGACAATGCAAGCTTCAACTGAAAGTTTTCATGTGCTAAGCAAAGAATATTGTTTTACACCAAAAACGGAAAGAAAAAAGAGATACAATTGCCATTTTTGGCAAGTAGCGATGGGCTTTGGATTTGGGTTGAACATGAGTTTGACCCACACCTCGTCTGTTCGCAGTTCAGTGAATGGGCGAATCAGTTGCCCAGTTCTCCTACCCCCACAAACCTGCAGTTGATGTATCCATAAGTCTGTATTTTAGTGCAGGTATTACTAGCACTACTAAATGAGATAACAGATCCCTGGCTGCATCTTTTTGTAAACAATCCACTGGGGATCCTGGGTTACATCATTAACCAAATATTGTCTTGACCATATTTAGTCAATGATGTTATCCAGGATCCTAGCCTTTGTGTTTTAATTTCAGTGGCACCAGGAATGTTTAGCATAACAATCCCTGTCAGTGCTTTTACTGGCAGTTCTTGTTATCAGTTGTAAACTTGATCTGTAAACTTGATCTATGCAATGTGCAGTGGATATAAAAGGTCTATACACCCCTGCTAAAATGTCAGGTTTCTGTAATGTAAAAAAAATGAGACAGAGATAAATAATTTCAGATCTTTTTTCAGCTTTAATGTTACCTATATACTGTACAACTCAATTGAAAAACAAACTAAACTTTTAGTCTGGGGGGGGAAGTAAAACTAAAAAACTAAAATAATGCCGGTACATAAGTGTGCACACCCTCTTATAACCGGGGATGTAGCTGTGTTGAGGAACTTCATCTTTCAGGATGACAATGACCCAAAGTATACATCCAAATTAACAAAAGAATAGCTTCACTAGAAGAATATTAAAGTTTTGAAATGGCCCAGCAAAAGCCCAGACCTGAATATTTATCGCTACTACCTGTTGAGTTTACCTTTCTATACAGTACCGATATAGTCCTCTTGCCCCCCTCTCTCATGGTCTTTTGGGTCCACTCTGTGTTCTCTCCATAGGTAATCCTTACAGCGCTTGTTCCCCCAAACAATACTGTTTTACATATATTATTGTCACTCCAATATTTGTTTGACAGTCTATTGATCTATACATGTCTATTTACTGTATATGTATTTATAGCCCTTTGTGCTAATAACTATGCATTATTTTTAGAATCTTCCTGACGAAGCGACCCAGACGCAAAACTAGTTGAGACCCTGTCTTGCGTGACCCCCTCCTTCATCATGACTCTCCCTTTGGGGACTACATTAGCCAGATGACTTGTGTGGCTGGTCCCGTAATATGTCTATTGTCCTGTATTAGTGTTTTGATGGGGTTTTTTTAAATAATTTTTGTCTTTTTTGATACTATGTTAATAAGTTGATATATATCTTTTATCGCTACTACCTGTTGAGTTTACCTTTCTATACAGTACCAATATAGTCCTCTTGCCCCCCTCTCTCTTGGTCTTTTGGGTCCTTGGGGTTCCCTCAGTCCTAACTCTATTCTACCAGACCTGAATATGATTGAAAATCTGTGGGGTGATCCGAAGAGGACTGTGCACAGGAGATGCCCTCGTAATTTGACAGATTTAGAGTGTTTTTGCAAATGGGAGTGGGCAAATATTGCTAGGTTAGGATGTGCCATGCTGATAGACTCATACCCAAAAAGACTGAGTTCTGTAATAAAATCAAAAGGTGCTTCAACAAAGTATTACTTTGAGGGTGTGCACACTTATGCAACCATAATAGTTTTATTTAGATTTTTTTACTTCCCTCCACCTAAAAGATTTCAGTTTGTCGTTCAATTGAATTGTACAGTTTATAGGTCACATTAAAAGTGGAAATAGTTCTGAAATTATTCATCATTGTCTAATTTTTTTTACATCACAGGATCCTGACATTTCAAAAGGGGTGTGTAGGCTTTTTATATCCATTGTATGTCCTAACAAGTGTTAACCCCCCTGGCGGTATTCCAGAGTCTGACTCGGGGTTACATTTTTGTGCTGCGATCGGTAACCCCGAGGATCAAGGTTTACTTACCTTGATCCTGGATCCAGCGATGCATCCACCCTGTGTGAGCGAGCGCATCCTCGCTCGATTCACACAGTGCCTCTGTGTGCCGTCGATCTCACTTCCCTGCGACGTTACGAAGCATGGGAGCTGAGAACGGCGCCAAATTAGAAAACGGAAACAAACACAATACATACAGTATACTGTAATCTTATAGATTACAGTACTGTATGTAAAAAATGCACACCCCCCTTGTCCCTAGTGGTCTGCCCAATGCCCTACATGTTCTTTTGTATAATAAAAACTGTTCTTTCTCCCTGTAAACTGTAGATTGTCCATGGCAACCAAACGTGTCCCTTTATGTCAAAAATGGTTTTAGACCAGCTAAAAAACAGCGATAATAAAATTATAATCACTTGCAGAATTGAGCGATAGCGATTTGTGGGGGAATTCGTCATAAAAAAATAAAAGTAATGACAGCGACAATTCTGCAACTGAGCAAATTTCAGTGATTTTGAGTTGATTACATTATTGAATACCGGTAGTTTTTATTATAATTATATTATTATTTGTTATAATTATTTATAATTATTTATTATATTATAATTTATAATTTTTTTATTTTTTTTAATTCATACCCGGGATGCCTACTCGACTCTTGTTTGGTCAGATTTAAGTGAGTTATTCCTAAGAATTACAGGCCTACAGTATAAAACGCAAAATTTCCTTGCAAATAATGGTACCGCTTTCAGCACCTAAAATCATTCATACCGCCAGGGAGGTTAAAGATTTCAAGGCTTAGGTGGTATGTTAATACATTTTAAAATAAAACTGTCCCACAATCTGTCCAATTATTTCACATTGAAAGCTCTTCTGAACAATATATAAGCTACCCCTAGACTCATATAATATTTCTCTAAAGGAACAACAAAATATTTATTTCGATTTTTTTTTAGGTGGGGGTTTATGTGCTTATGTGCTAAAGCGGCACAGGCATGACCAACAAAACACCTACAAAACGCCATGACAAGATTACTGACAATACTCCTCTAATTTCACCTAATGTGAACTGTTCTTCTGTTAGTTTGACTAGAGTACCAAGGTGGAACATTAAGGCCTCGTACACATGACCGGTTTCCTTGACAGAATCCATCAAGAAACTTGGTGGGAGAGCTTTTTTGCTGAGGAAAACGGTCGTGTGTATGCTTTTCATCGAGGAAACTGTCAAGGAACTCGACGAGGAAAAAAGAGAACATGCTCTCTTTTTCCTCGACGGGAGTCTCAATTTCCTCATCTGGCTGGTTTTCGACGAGAAACACGTTGGTGTGTATGCTTAGAAACCCGCGCACCTTCGGTAAAAGTAGCGTTTGTAATGGAAATTTGTCACACTGTAACAGACTGAAAAGTGCCTCTTGCCTAACACGCAGAAACATGAGATTAGCAAAAGCAGCCCCAAGGGTTGTGCCAGTGGAATTGAGCTTCCCCTGCCGTCGCATGTGTTGAAGTCACCGCGTTTGAGAACGAGGAGATTTGGTCTTGACTGTTTGTATGCAAAGACAGCTTGTCAAGTTTCTCGACAAGCCTAACAAGGAACTCATTGAGGAAAACGAGTTCCGCCGAGTTCCTCGGTCGTGTGTACGAGGCCTAAGGCCTCGTACACACGATCAAATCTGTCTGCTGGAAACGGTCTGCTGGACCGTTTCAGCAGACAGATTCGATTGTGTGTACGGCCGAGCCGACGGATTGGCCACCCGACAGATTTCAAAGCATGCTTTGAAATCTATCGGGTGGGAATCCGTCCGCCCGACATGTCTGCTGACATGTCGTCCCGCACCGCCGCCGCACCGCCGCCGAATGGATTCGGCGCATGCGCGGAAGTGTTTTACTTCCTGGTGCGGTGACGTGGCGGCGTCCACGTCACCGACACGTCAGCGCGCCGTCTGCTGGCGGGGATTTTGGTTTGCTCGTGTGTACACGCGAGCAAACCAAAATCCCAGCAGACAGATTTGTTCAAATCTGTCGGACAGACAGATTTGAACAAATCTGTCTGCTCGTGTGTACGAGGCCTAAGACATCTTAGAATCCTTTACTAAAAATATTGCAGTAACCCATAGCAGTTAATAAAAAAACAATTTCGTATAAATCTTTGTACTTCATTTCTGCTCCATTTGGCACCTTATTAAATGAGCTTGATCATTTAGGCAATTTCATGCATTGGAGGTTTGTACATTGGCAGTACACTGTAACCATAAAAAACAATATATAGAAAACAATGAAGAAAAATTTGAAACATATGCAGAAGTGTTAATACACATGATGGAGGGGCCACTAAGTCAACTACTGCATGCGCAAAAATCACATACTTGTTCACATACTATTATTTATATACAGTTTCTTTTAGTAGCCTGAATGCAATGTAGGCACTCTACGCTGTCTTTGCACGACCTTTCATTCCTTTGCACAGCCTCTCCAACAACCTGGGAGCTACTTAACACAAGATATTATATTATGTACTTTTTGTAAGAAAGTTGAGGGTTGACATACCCTTTTTAAGCAAGACATAGACAGTGCAAATTTCTTTCCTGAAGCCTAGGGTTGCAGGAAAGAAATTCACATGATTCCCCCATCAACACAGACAGTGTTGAGAGGGGAATCCCTCCTGCTGACACATTGTTTTCTCTAAGGAGGACGGAAGTGGGAGGTGGAAGCTGTCTCCGCAGGGAGAAAACAGTGATTATCGCTAGTGGCTTTAGCAGGCTGGTTGGCAGACAGGTTAACCTGGCAGGCTGGCTGTACCCAAGTTGATCAATTGATCAACTTGGTAAATTCAGTCTGCACATTAATGGTTCAAATCTTGGCCGGTTCCTGCTGAACTGACCAAGATTCAAACTGTGTATGACCGGCCTAAAGGTCATTTGGCCTTCCATCACTTTGAGGGACTGATTACAAGGGATTGAAAGGGGATGGATCAGTCTTTGAATTTTTGGGGGGGAAAAACAGGTTTGGAAATTAGAATGGCTCCAGTGGGCTCCAACGCCATCAAGATGATGTGCAAAGAATGTATTCAGCCTGCTATTTTAAATTGTTTTAAGAAAGCAGATTGTTGTTTAATGTGAGCTCAGTTACAAACCGATTGGGGCTTATGTGTCTTTAGAGAAAGTATCATTTTTGGCTTACAAGCGAAATTTGAGAATCTTGTATTGATTTAAATTCTTAAACGCAGCACTGGCCTTTCTATCCGTTATCATATACAGCTGTATTTTTTTCTTACATTTTTTTCTGGTCATGTATTAGGTCACTTTTACAAAAATATTTTTTAGTGTCATAATGTAATAAATAAAATAATGCATGAGCTAAGAAACAAGCACAACAAAGTAAACAAAAATAGTCTAAGAAATCTTTTAGCACACTCCGCACAAATGCTTCAAAATGCACTTTGAAAATAAAAATGTACAAAAAAAAAAAAGAGGACCGTTCTCAGCTGGAGGAGCAATTGTGACCTTATGGATCATTATGAGAACCATGACAATAATTCTTTGATCCTTTGTACTAATTGATGCCACTGTGGTATTTAGGGTTTATACAATAAGACAGTGTGAAAGAGCAAGGAGGTTGGTTAATGTGCAGAAACTCATAGAAACCAGTCAGATTTTAGTCTACTAGTCAGTATGGATTTCTTGCTATGAGTTATTGTACAATCCATATCATTATTTACCTAACTGAATAACCCAGATATCTTAAATGATATAATCTATTGGGTAACACAGCTATTATTTCAACCAATTGTTATCTCATGAATGCGTAGTTTCTTGTCTGTGATAAAAACACCAGGGTGTGGTAGCGCAGATCTTTTAAAAAAAAAAAGCATTACTCAGCTGGAAAATAAACATTTTGTACACAAGAATTCCACTTGCTCAGACAGATTCTATTGATTTCTTTAGTACGTTAACTAAACTTTCTTTGAAAACTAAATATTTCAATGTTAATGTTACATTTTTTGTTATCTACATGATAACAATACTATCACACGGTATTGGAACATGTTTGAATTATAATAATAATAAAAAAATACACAAATGAATACATAATACTAATATTGGTAATATAGATAATATATAATAAAATATAATACAAGAGTGCTATATATATATATATATATATATATATATATATATATATATATATATATATACACACATACAGTATCATGAGTTCGTCTGCTGTCATGGCTGACCCACCCAGTTGTACATAAGGGAATATGAAACTTCACTTACTTCAGTAGCTTCACAAAAATTGTAACAGTAACTAGTACCACGGGACTTTATAGCTGTGGTTACTCGTTAAGGAAGATGTTTAATCAGTAAAGTATCAGTTTTATTTCTTAACATTAATATAAAACATCCAAAAAAATCTCTGCTTTCAAAAGGGCGTTATGCTGTCAATACAGTTCAAGTTCCAATATATGCAACCCCACAGTCACCCATTGATCATACACTATACAGCTTACAGCTTGCTTTTTTTTTTTTTTTTTACCAGAATGATGATATTTTATAGCAGAATGATGGTAACAATAATAAACAAGATTAAATTGCATGCTTTAGATTTTTTTTTACTTCAAACTTTTTGGGGAAGATATACACACAAATACTAACATGTTCACATTTACAGCTTCCACAAAGGATTAAATATATACCTTCCTTATTTAAATTGAAGTTTAAATGTGTTTTAACAACACATAAAACAATACATTTTTGATTTAAAAAAAAAAAAAAAATTATTGAAGCAAATATCTCTAGTCAGTAAAGAGCTTGAGCAGCTCCCCTAACTAATTTTTCATGCAAGCACATTTAGGGGGGCTGAGGTGTCTTAGTTAAAATAAACAGAAAATTGTGGTGTGTGGATTAATATATGAAAAAAACTATTACAAAATAAAAGACTACATTTGAGATTTTTTAAGTTATAAATAGTAATGAACCCCCCCCCCCCCCCACTTGCAATTGGAACATTTTTTTTTTAACACCCCTCAGAGGCCAAACACACTTTCCTATCCTATAATTGAAATCATCACAAGTGACAGCCTAAATAGGCTATATAGGCACAAGTTTTCAAGGAATAATTATTGGTCACACTTCAGTAATGACTTGGAACTTGGCAAACGCATACCTACCATATCATTTCTATATATAAGGGCTCTGCAAACATTGTCGAGATCACATGTGCTATTTTTAATTGAGCAGTACTGTAACAGAGATACTCATTATAGGCATCTCAATACTGCTAATTGTCTTTCCATTCTGCTATGTATGAGTATTGCATGTTCGTGTAGAGCCCAGCAGGTGTATAGATGGTTTTCCTACATTACTCAGAGCTGGTATATGGACTGTGCATGATCTGGAAAAGATGGGGCAAGAACAGGTAGGCAAGAAGGAGAATACAGCATCCCTGACTGTTTAACGTTGTAGAAAAGGCTTGCTGACATTACAGCTTCTGCACAGATACTCATATTTAGGCTGCTCAGTGGCTCCCCCTTCCCTTTTCTCATTTTCACAACACAACAAGAAACAGTTAGCAAAGCCCTGACAGATCCAGGGAGGGGGACTCCACCAAAGCTGAACTTTCCTCTGGCACTTGCCGGTTGGCTGCACCTGGGAGGCAGGCATGAGCCCACCACAAGGCTGACCTCTTTCTGACTACTCCAACTCCTCTCTCTGGCACTTTTATCTATTTATACCAGAGCCTTTCCTAGACTTGAGCTCCATAAAATTAACATGTGTGCGTATATTGCATTACCAACGCCCTGCACCTGCCCCCATATTGATGCATCAGCCTCCCTCCTGCTCATGTCACTGTGCTATGTGTCATATATTACTTATTTTTTTTCTTCTTCTAAGCATATCATTATGCACACCAGGATACTGTGTTGCTTACGCATGGATCTGGCTCTACAGATGCCATGCCCTAGATACCAAGAGATAATTTTTCTTCCATGTACTGATTGCTTTTAAACATTATCCATCAATCTAGCTAGAAGCGAGGATGAACAGAGTCAATGCCATGCAGCAGTCCCATCATGTACTGGGATAATTGGTCCTTGATCACTCCTAGCTCCACGTACATTGTATTTATCAGGTCCCAGCATCTTAACCCAAAACATCTAGAGATCGGAGCGGATAATAGATGCCAGGGCTGGTAGTCTGTAAGCTCTGCATTATACAATCACAGCAAAAAAGAGTGCACAAGGCAGAAGAAGCACAAGAGCGAAGAAAACACACAACACACGAGGAAAGAAAGTGCTGAAAAGACACCACTCACCTTAACAGGGGGTGTTGGATGGGGTCAGAGAGGAGGAAGGGTTGGTGCTGATTTTAGCAGAGGTTTGGTGAGATTATTAAACAGACAAGACAGAGGGGTTCGAAAGCAGGGAGGAAAAAGAGTATAAAATGAAGGAGGAGGGTATAATTATACTTGAGGTGGGGGAGGGAAGCAGAATTAAGTCTGTCAGTAAGAATAATCCCAAGTGGAAAAAAAAAATATCAAAGGCTGTTTAATGCAGAAGGGAACAGTTGCAAATCCAATCCGATTCCTACGTTGCTTTGCTTTCTTCCCTCTATTATTATTTGTTTGCAGATGATGCTGATCTACACACAGTGAATTTTAGAAGGAGGTGGGGAGGCTTGTATTTTTTTTTGTCTATAGATCCCAGATAGGTAAATGAGAAAACAAAGCTCCTTAGAAAGGGATCCTCAGAAGCTGGAGCTGAGTGTGTGCATTCCTGTATTGTTGTAACACCAGTGTGCAGCCTCTTCCTCTCCAATGTATCTGTGTCTCCTCTGTACCTTCAGCAGCAAGCAGAGCTCTCCAGGTCCCCCTTGTGATTTGCAGCTGCAGCTCAGTATATACTGGCACGTACAGCACAAAGAGGAGGCACAAGTAGGACCGAGGGGCTGCAACCTCCACGCCTTCTTGTTATCATAGTCAGTGATCAGCCCTGGATACTTGCAGTGATTAGAGGATACAGGCACCTATCTATTCTCACTTGATTATCCAGTGCACACTCCAAATACAGTAGTAACTAGTCATTCAGTCGATCATTTAGTACAAATCTAAGGATCACAGATATGTTTATAGAATATATTAGAATGCATCTGACACTGCAAAAATAAACTGCTATAGTAAAATTAAAATCATGCATCATAAAATGGGTGCTACTACTATGGTTTTCATTTGT
The DNA here is from genome assembly GCA_029574335.1 of Rana kukunoris. Classification (NCBI taxonomy): domain Eukaryota; kingdom Metazoa; phylum Chordata; class Amphibia; order Anura; family Ranidae; genus Rana; species Rana kukunoris. The sequence goes on along the minus strand of CM056053.1, from coordinate 224,648,321 downwards.
TATTAGAACCATACTTGACGTGTATCTAAGCCCAAGAACAAAAATGTATAGTATTGCAGTTTACTAGTTGCTGCATTTGATTTATTGTTTCATATATTTTTTCTTTTATTTAAACCTGGTAATCCTGACATTAAATTTAGACTTGCGTTGAAGCTGGTGCGCCTCCTAAGAGTAATTTGCCTTCATATCGTTTTTTAGAGGTGTTTAAAAACAGGTGGGGAAGCGATATGATGCCTATTTGTCGCCTGTTTTACTTCCATAAATGCCACACCAATGCACTACTACTGGATGCATCTACACAGTTGTGGGGAGCTTGCCATGCATCCCCATTTGTGTGATAGGGTCACGTTTGTTGGCTGTACTGCCCGCCAAATGTGACAGGAATTTTTTTTATTGGTTTTGAAGCAAAGCATCTTGACGGCAGCATGTTGCCCAGTAGGCAATGTAACCACTTGCCTACAGGGCACTTTTTCCCCCTTCCTGACCAAGCAAATTTTCAGCTCGGATAAGAGGTTTAGGTGTGGATATTTGGGGGAACTCCACGACAATTTTTTTTTAAATTTGGGGTGGAGTTCCCCTTAATATCCATAACAGATTTGAAGGGCCTAGTAATTGAATTTGGGGGGACCCCACGTTTTTTTTTTTTTTAAACAATGACTTTTCTCTGTATTCTTTATAGCCATGAGTATTTTAAAATTACATTGTTTTTCCTTCAGAAATTACATCTTGTACAGGGACAGTTCTAAGCACAGGAAACATGCACTACTTCACAGGCATACTATACCCCCCCCCCCACAGGTACGAAATTTAAAGGAATATTTCACTTTTATTGTTTCACTTTAACCACTTCCATACTGCGCCTATTCTAGCACTTCTCTCCTTCATAAAAATGATATTTTGTTTCTGGAAAATTACTCAGAACCCCCAAACATTATATATATATTTTTAGCAGACACCCTAGGGAATAAAGTAGCGGTCATTCCAACAATATTTGCGCAAAATTTAACGCATTTCATGAATTAAAAAATAAGAAAACAGTAAAGCTAGCTCAATTTTTTTGGGATAATGTGAAAGAAGATGTTACACGAGTAAATAGATACCTAACTTGTCACGCTTTAATATTGCGCACACTCACGGAATGGCGCCAAACTTCGGGACTTAAAAATCTCCATATGATTTTTTTTACAGGTTACCAGTTTAGAGTTACAGAGGAGGACTAGTGCTAGAATTATTGCTCTCGCTCTAACGCACGCATTAATACCTCACATGTGTGGTTTGAACGGCGTTTACATATGTGGGCAGGACTTACATGCAGTGCGAGCTATTAAGGACAGGGGCGTTTTTGTTTTTTTTTGCACTTTTGTTTGCACTTTTTTTTTTTTTGATCACTTTTATTCCTATTACAAGGAACGTAAACATCCCTTGTAATAGGAATAGTGTGTGACAGGTCCTCTTTATGGAGAGAGGCGAGGTCAATAAGACCCCACATCTGTCCTCCAGGCTGGAAAGCATGAGATCGGGAAAAAAAAATCACTCATGCTTTCAGCCGTGATTGCGGCTTTGTTTATGTTTTTCAATCTCAATATTCTTCTTTCGGCGACGGACGATTAGTTCTCCGGGCCTCTGATAGAACGGGAGAGCCCGTAGAGGCACTGGATGGTGGCAGGAGGGGGGATGTCCCCTCCCGCCACCTGTAAGAACGGTCAAGCGTTCTCTCGCTATGATCGTTCTTATGGTGCGAACAATCGCCGCCTGTAAAAAAGAATATCTGAATGATGCCTGTAGCTGCACCCATCATTTAGATATCCCCCACTGAAGTCCAGGACATCATATGACGTCCTACGGTACCGAGGCAGTTAAGCATTATTAAAATCACTGCTCCTGGAAAAAAAATCAGTTTTTCAAACCTTTTTTTTTCATTGATACATGTCCCCTGGGGCAGGACCCGGGTCACCAAACAATAACTTTCTATCATTCTCTCCCATATACTTTTAAAGGGTGTTTGCACTGCTTTTCCAGTTTTCCACAAAACCCCCAAATTGTTCGCTGTTCGCCGAACAGACAATGTTTGAGTCGAACATACAGCTCATCCCTACCGGGGGGAGGGGGGGTTTGGCTCATCCCTAGCCATGACCCACTTGTATTTTCACAAGTGGACACAAGAACCTACATCTCTAGATACATGTTCGTTCAGCACATTGGTGTAGTGGATAGCACTTTCACTTAGCAGAAAAAAGGGTCGCTGGTTCAAATCCCGCCCATAACACCTTCTGCCTGGAGTTTGCATGTTCTCCCTGTGCCTGCGTGGGTTTCCTCCCACAATCTAAAAACATGCTGTAAATCAGATCCTAATATGCAGTAGTATATTTAGATTTTGTGCTGCCCTAGGCCTGACTAAACTACTGCACCTCATAATAGAAAAATTACCCACCCCTTCCTGTCAGGGGCACACTAGTCACTGTCACGGGCACACAGAAATTTTCAGGGGGGGTACACCCTGGGGGGGCATTGGATTCCCTTAATTTGCATAGTTTTTCTCTCACTTCCTGTTTGGCTATGGGGCAGGGAGTGAAGGGAAATCTCCGCAATTGGACAGGGATGGTACAAAATAAACTGACAGGGGCTATAACCTTCCCTTACTCTATCCAAAATGAAAAAAAGTGTTGATTATAGTTCTACTTTAACCACTTAAGACCCGGACCAATATGCTGCCAAATGACCCAAGGGGTTTTTGCGATTCGGCACTGCGTCGCTTTAACAGAAAATTGCGCGGTCGTGCGACGTGGCTCCCAAACAAAATTTGCGTCCTTTTCTTCCCACAAATAGAGCTTTCTTTTGGTGGTATTTGATCGCCTCTGCGATTTTTATTTTTTGCGCTATATACAAAAATAGAGCGACATTTTTGAAAAAAAAAACAATATTTTTTACCTTTTGTTATAAGAAAAATCAATAAACTAAATTTTAGTCAAACATTTAGGCCAAAATGTATTTAGCCACATGTCTTTAGTAAAAAAAAAATCGCAATAAAAAAAAAATTAGCTACCTAGCGGGAACAGCGACACTAATACAGCGATCAGAAAAATGATCGCTTAGTGATGCTGGCAATAGGGAGTGAAAAGGTTAACTAGGGTGGTGATCAAGGGGTTAAAACTTTATTAGGGGGGGTGCGGGGGCTACCCTGGACCTAACACTAACTGACTGTCACACTGCCTGTCACACTGACACTAAATACAGTAATCATACATGTATGATTACTGCATTCAGTGACACTGTGACAGGGGGGAGGGGGGGGGGAGATCGTGGGGGTTAAATGTGTTTATGTGTAGTGTTAGTGCAGTGTAGTGTTGGTGCAGGACTTACTGTGTGGTGATCTCTCCTCAGCGGTGGTTGAAAAAAACGCAGAAGGAGAGATCACATCGCTTCCTCCTTCCTGTGTTTACACAGGAGGAGGAAGTGACAGGGCGGGCAGGCGTGCGCATTGCCTGGGAGCGATCCGGAGGGGGCGGACAAAAACGAATAGCCGCCCCCTCTTGTCGGATCGCTCCTGCAGCCGCGTGGACCGCCGCATGTACGGGGGGGGGGGGTCCAATCGAACCCCCGAACCCCCCCCAAGGCACCAACGTATGTATACATTGATGTGCCTGTCGGTGCCATTCTGCCAACGTAAATGTACATGCGGCGGTCCTTAAGTGGTTAAGCACAAATTTCTGATAATTTTATTGAGAGGACTAAGAAAATATAACCATGCCAATAGGCCAGGATACAGCATTGCTAATATGTATGAATGTGTGTTAGAGACCCCCACAAACACCACCCAATGTTAAATAAACAATTTACTTAATTTGCAAATAAGTATCATCCCTTCCTCAGAGACCTTAGCAGCAGTACAAGCAACTTCCTGTAGGGGCGTGATGTCCTGTGTGCTGGCCACCACTTTCTGAGAACCACATATGTGCATATCCAATACACGGCGGTCGCGCATCTACGTGCAGGAACCCAATTTTTAGGGAAAGTGATAGTAAAGCAGATGCAGATTTCCAGGATTGGACTAACAAATGTTTCTAGTGAAAGGCAACTGGTGTTTTCTATTAAAGGGCTAAATGGGCCATTGACATGCATCACAGTTGATCTGAGGAATGTGTCTTTGCAAATTTAAACTAAAAGAAATCATTTCTTATTTTTGCTTGGAGCTAGAGTGCAGAGGGATTAAAAGTCTGCTCATTTTTTGGGGATGTCTGCACCCCTGATAGGGTAAAGTCACCTCCCAAATTTTGTCACTTTCTACTTCAAATTCATTCACTTCCTGACACATAGTCAAACAGGAAGTGAGGGTAAAACCTTATTAATGTATTTTCTTAAGGACACACAGATCAATCTAAATTGTTTCCCCATTATGTAAAGTGCACTCTAGCATTTTGCTGTGTACACCCCAAATTATTAGGGATCTTGGACTTTGGGGTCCATTTACTAAAGGCAAATCCACTTTGCACTACAAGTGCAATTGCTGAAGATGGAGGTGGACAAGCAAGGAAGAAAAGAACAAAACAAATTAATTCTTTGCTTGTACATGATTGGATGTTAAAATCATCAGTGCTTCCCCTCAGATTTTCAGCAACTACACTTGTACTGCAGAGTGGCTTTGCCTTTACTAAACCCAAAACTACCTAATCATTTGGGGTGTACACAACAAAGTGCTGTAGTGCAATTTGCTTAATGGGGCACTAGTTAGATTGACCAGTGTGTCCCCAAGAAAATACATTGCTAGGGTTTTACCCTCACTTCCTGTTCAGCTGTGTGACAGGAAGTGAAGCCAATTTTAAGAAAAGGGACACAAAGCCCAACCCAAAAAACACAAGCAGGGGTTCTAAAACTCACTTGGCTTCCCTCAAACACCCACAATTAGAATAGGATTGCCTTGAGCTAGATTTAAGCACAGTGCTGTAAATCAGCACTTCAAGCATGTCCGCCAATACCCCTCCAACAGGCCATGTTTGCAGGTTTTCCTTCATCTTGCACATGTGCTTTAAAAGACAGTCTGGACAGCAATTCTAGATAAGATAAATCCACAAAACATGTCCTGTGGGGGGTACTAGAGGACTGAGGCTGAGAACTACTACAGTAAAAAGGAAAACATTTAATACTTACCGCTCTGTATTTCTCCTTTCCTGGTGACTATCCATGCATATGCTATCATGAAGGGACCAGGAAAGGAACTTCGAGACAAAATCACACCTGTTGTGTTAGGGCAATTAGTCTATTTCAGCTGCAGCTGGGAAAATCTGTAGCATGAAAAAGTAACAAAAAACAAACTTCAAAATTTGAAAGTAATTTTATGGGTCAATAAAACAGGACTTTGAAAAAAGAACAAGGAAAGCAAAAACAAACAAAAATAAATAGATATAAAAAATTAAATAAACATAGGTTCATTTGAGACACTAAACAGAATATGGTTTATGCAATGGAAATTAACTGGAGAGAAAAGGCCCACAGACATCTATTAACCACTTGCCACCCGCCAATGACATATTGACGGCGGCAAAGTGGTTGTTAGTTCCTGACTGGACGCTTATGACGTCGTCAGGACATTGAGCCGCTGCGCGCCCCCGGGGGCGCGCATCGCGGCGATCGTTGTTGCGGGTGTCAGTCTGACGCCCCGCAACACCGATCTAGGTAAAGTGTCAGCCATATCCAATGACGGCTGATCACGATGTAAACAGGAAGAGCCGTTGATGGCTCTTGCTCACTCGCGTCTGACAGATGCGAGTAGAGGAGAGCCGACCGGCGGCTCTCCTGACAGGGGGGGTTCGCGCTGATTGTATCAGCGCATCCCCCCCTCAGATCGCCACACCGGACCACCAGGGAAGCCCACACTAGACCACCAGAAAAAAAAAACGGCCAAAAAAAAAAAATTGGTAAAAAAAATATTAAAAAAATGACAGTAAACAAAAGATGCCAATCAGTGCCCACAAATGGGCACTGATTGGCAACATGGATCCATCAGTGCCACCCCACAGTGTCCATCAGTGCCACCCCACAGTGCCAATCCATGCCCAGTGCCCACCTATCAGTGCCCATCTGTGCCACCCATAAGTACCCATCAGTGCCACCCATAAGTACCATCAGTGCCACCCATATGTGCTGCCCATATGTGCCACTTATGAGTGCCCGGTGCCGCCTATGAGTGCCCTTCAGTGCCGCCTATGAGTGCCCATCAGTGCCGCCTATGAGTGCCCATCAGTGCCACATACCAGTGCCGCCTATCAGTGCCACCTCATCGGTGCCCATCAGTACTACCTTATCAGTGCCCATCAGTGCCACCTCATCGGTGCCCGTAATTGAAAGAGAAAACTTTGTGTAGTTGTTGCGCAAAAAAAAAATCGCAGAGGTGATCAAATGCCACCAAAATAAAGCTCTATTTGTGGGGAAAAAAGGACGCAAATTTTGTTTGGGTACAGTGTAGCATGACCGCGCAATTGTCATTCAAAGTGCGACAGTGCTGAAAGCTGAAAATTGGTTTGGGCGGGAGGGTGCGTAAGTGCCCTGTATGGAAGTGGTTAAAGATTAAAACATTAATTAGTCACAACATCTTGAGAAAGATTTAGCAAAATAATGCAGCACAGACAATTACATCAAAGTGAACACCCTAAAAACAACATACATTGACAACCTCACAAATATTTCAGGCGAAGATAGCCCCCCACACAAAATAAATAAATAAACCAGTCAAAAAAACCTTGAATATATCTGTTTTGAAAAGACATAAATAAAATAGACATTCAATATGGGCACACAAATATAATCTTGCCGGCCCCACACAATCTTGCCTCTTTTCAGGGCAAGGTAACAATTATATGAGCATGCCCAGAAACATCACGCACAAAAAGCAACATCAAAAAATCCCTGGGCATGCTCAGATCAACAGAAATGCAGCTAGCAGAAAATAAGGCAAACCCCATGTCCTGAAGGGCCTGGTATGGATATTTGGGGGGAATCCCACGTATTTTTTTTTATTTGACGGCGGGGTTCCCCTCAATATCCATACCAGACCTGAAGGGCCTGGTAATTGAATTTGGGGGGACCCCCACGCTTTTTTTATTTTTATGAATGAATGAATTTTCTCTGAATTGCCGAGAACCGACAATTCATTATAGCCACGAGTGATTTTTAAATGACTTTTTTTTCCGTCAGAATGTCATTTTGTGCAGAGACAGTTCTAACCACGGGAAACATGCACTAATTTACAGGCATATTAATCACCCCCATAGGTACGAATTTAAAAGGAATATTTCACTTTTATTGTTTCACTTTAAGTATTATTAAATTCACTGCTCCCGAAAAAACGGCAGTTTTTAAAAAAAAATTGCATTGATACATGTCCCCTGGGGCAGGAATCATGTCCCCAAACACATTTTATGACAAAAAGTAGCATATTAACCTTTAAAATTAACACTTTTGATTTCTCCCATAGACTTCTAAAGGGAGTTTGGTGGCTTTACATATTTACCGGTATTATTGCATTGCGCCCTCTGCTGTGCCGGTTATACACTCAATTAATGATTTTTCCAGCGCACCAATTAACCTCTTTCCCACCGCGCCATAAGCATTTTACTGCTACGGCGCGGCGGGGTTATCTTGGGACGACGTCCCTGGGACGTCGTCCTTCACTTTCGCGATTGCGCGTCCCCTGGGACGCGCTTGCGAAAGTGTCCATGCTCGCCGGGTCTAGAAGACCCGGCGCATCACGGATCGCGGTAAATTGCTGCTGATCGCGGCCGTTTACCATGTGATCGCGCCGTCAAATGACGGCGCGATCACTTGTAAACAAACCGGCGTCATTTGATGACGCCGGTTCCTCCCTCTCCTCCCTCTCCTCTCTGTACAGTGTGCGAGGAGAGGGGGGGGGCGGGGTGTCAGCAGCTGAGCTGTGGCTGGATCTGTGACAAATGCAGTCACAGATCCAGCCATCCCTCAAAACATCCCAGCTCTGCAATCCCCCCAGTACCCAGCAATCCCCCCAGTACCCAGCAATCCCCCAGTACCCAGCAATCCCCCAGTACCCAACAATCCCCCAGTACCCAACAATACCCAACAATACCCCAGTACTCAACAATACCCCAGTACTCAACAATACCCCAGTACTCAACAATACCCCAATACTCGGCAATACCCCAGTACTCGGCAATACCCCAGTACTCGGCAATACCCCAATACTCGGCAATACCCCAGTACTCGGCAATACCCCAGTACTCGGCAATACCCCAGTACTCGGCAATACTCCAGTACTCGGCAATACTCCAGTACTCGGCAATACCCCAATACTCGGCAATACCCCAGTACTCGGCAATACCCCAGTACTCGGCAATACCCCAATACTCGGCAATACCCCAATACTCGGCAATACCCCAATACTCGACAATACCCTGCATGATACTTTGCAATACCCCAATACTCTGCAATACCCTGCGCGATACTCTGCAATACCGCCTATGGGGATTTTTAAGTAGCGAAGTTTGGCGCCATTCCATGAGTGTGCGCAATTTTGAAATGTGACATGTTGGGTATCTATTTACTCGGCGTAACTTCATCTTTCACATTATGAAAAAAAATTGGGTTAACTTTACTGTTTTGTTTTGTTTTAAGCACAAAACAGTTTTTTAAAAAACACACGTTCAATAAATTTCTGCGAAAATACCGTGCGAGATAAAAAGTTGTAACGGCCGCCATTGTATTCTCTAAGGTCTTTGCTAAAAAAGCATATATAATGTTTTGGGGCTCTATGTAATTTTCTAGCAAATAAATGATGATTTTTCCATGTAGGAGAGAAATGTCAGAATTGGTCTGGGTGTTCCAGAACGCCTGATGGCGTTCCCTGCATGTTGGGCCTCCGTATGTGGCCACGCTGTGTAAAAGTCTCACACATGGGGTATCGCCATACTCGGGAGGAATAGCAGAATGTGTTTTGGGGTGTAATTTGTGGTATGCATATGCTGTGTGTGAGAAATAACCTGCTAATATGACAGAAACAAGTTTTTTTTTTGCAGAATTTTCTGTCGTTTTTCTTTTATAGCGCAAAAAATAAAAAACCCAGAGGTGATCAAATACCACCAAAAGAAAGCTCTATTTGTGTGAAAAAAAGGACAAAAATTTCAAATGGGTACAATGTTGTATGACTGAGTAATTGTCATTCAAATTGTGAGAGCACCGAAAGCTGAAAATTGGTCTGGTTAGGAAGGGGGTTTAAGTGCCCAGTGGTCAAGTGGTTAAGCCATGAACCGATGCAGCGCATTGTTTATTAGACATGTGCAGACTGGAATATTTTGTTTAGTTTTTTCGTTTTTTTGTCCGGAAAATACATTTATTTAGTTACTCCCGAAAATCGTTTTGATTTATTTTGTTTTCGTCGGGAAAGTTTTCGTCCGAAAACAACGATTTTCAATGACTTTGTCGAATTGAACGATGGAAACTTGACAAAGCATCGAAAATCGTCATTCTGAATACAGTGAATAGATAGGAATTGGTTCAATTCCTACCTATTCACTTCATTCAGAAAGACGATTTTTGATGACTTTGTGAAATTGAACGACCAAAATTCGACAAAGCATCAAAAATCGTCGTTCTGAATAAAGTGAATAGGTAGGAATTGATTCAATTCCTACCTATTCACTGTATTCAGAACGACGATTTTCGATGCTTTGTCGAATTGAACAACTGAAATTCGACAAAGCATCGAAAATCGTCGGATCTGAACAAAAACGAAAATAAAGCATTTTTTATGTCGGATCTTTCGGTTTTCATTTCTTGCGCTTTCGTTTTCGATCGTTAAAACGATAACGAAAATACCCGATTTTCGGACGAAAATGCATTCTAACGAAAACGAATGCACATGTCTATTGTTTATAGTAAATCAGCCCCTATGTGTTGCAGTGTCCATGCAACCTTATGTACGTATGGTAACAAATGCAAATAATTCTGCCTTATCTAGAATGGTAAACAGCTACAAAAACAACAATGGACAAATTATGAGAACAAAACAACATATAAAATGTAGCGCTAGACAAATAAAAATACACCAGGTAGAGTGGACACCATGTGTAAGAATAATAAAACTTAATATAAAATAATACATTCTGGTTAAAAAAGTTCTTGGACCTAGTGAGAATAAATTTATTGAATTAGTAAAATATATCCAAAATCGCTGAAAAGAGCTATACACTATACAATCTGACTGTCCAATCGTTGAACAAACTGCCCAGCAGTAAAATTCTTTTTCGGGAGAGGATCGTTTTAGCAGTGACAAGCTTATATCATCATGACTAACATGGATCTGCATTGTTGAACGAAGAGATTTGACATGGATTTGTAAAAAATAAGTAAAGATCAAACCTTTTTTTTGTGGATTTCACACTATGTCACACAGCTGCCCATTCAGTTCACGTCATGGCTGGAGCTGGGGGACAGAAACTAGAGGTCAGCTGACTGGTGAGGAATGTGGAGTGGGAGTTGCTGGAGGAGACCCTATGTCCTAATTTCAGCAAAGGTGCCACTGCTATGAGACACCACAAAGTCGGAGATACAGTGAAGCCAGAGACACAATGAGTAACACTACCTGTGATTATAGTTGCCATTAAAAGTCCCCACTACAGTTCTAAGATCAGCAGATTACCTTGTTTAAGAGCAGCTAAGTTGGCTGATCAGAACCCCCCCCCCCCCAGCACTGCCACTCATCCCAACTTTCCTGCCTTTAAAAATAGAGAATACATGGATGGGGGGGGAAAAGAGGGAAAGGAACAAAGACTAATGCCGCGTACACACGGTCGTTTTTTGCGATGGAAAAAAACGTTGTTTTTTAAAACGTCATTTAAATTGATCGTGTGTGGGCAAAGCGTTGTTTTTTGTCTTCAAAAAAACGACCAACAAAAAAATTCCAACATGCTTGAATTTTTTGTGTCGTTTTTCAAAACGTCATTTTTTGTTTCACAAAAAGTCACCGTGTGTAGCAAAAACGTTGTTTAAAACAACGTTTTTCAACCCGCGCATGCCCAGAAGCTAGTTATGAAGCGAGCTTCAATGGAAAAGAGTGGTGAACGTAACCTCGCTTTTTGTGAAAAAAACGATGGTGTGTATGCAACATCGTCTTTGAAAAGTGACGTTTCATAAACGTCGTTTTTTACTTCACAGAAAACGTCGTTTTTTTTCATCACAAAAAATGATCGTGTGTACGCGGCATGAGGCCTCATACACACGACCGAGGAACTCGTTGTAAATAAAACATTGATTTCCTCTGCAAAAAAGCTCTGCCAACAAGTTTCTTGATGGATTCTGTCGAGAAAAACGGTAGTGTGTACGAGGCCTAAGGGAGAGAGGGGAATGGGAAAAAAAAGAAATTAGGCTAGAGAGAGATAAAAGGGAAAGCAAAGAGAAAAAAAGATAAAGAGTGGTACATCCTAAAATGTACCATAAGGGGTTTTAATAATGTACGAGTGGACGGGACTTAGGGAGAGCTAAATGTCCGTGGGTTAAGGGCACAAATTACTTGTCTTGTCTTGGGTGCTGACAACCCACGCTACGAAAATAATTTTACTGTTAGGGGTCCTTACAACTTGAGAAATGGTATCAAGGGGTCATGGCACTAGAAAGGTTGGGAAACAACTGCACTATGTGAAGGTCAGAGGCAGATCTAGGCTTTGTGAGGCCTCAGACAAAACTTGGACATGAGGCCCCACTCACACCCATAATGGGACAAATAATTCAAGTTATATAAATGAACTGTATAAATTGCATGTATAAAGAGCCATAAATCCTTTGAACTGTGAATTCACAGTTTCTAGATTTTTTTTAACCAATTCTTTAATCAAAGATCATTAAACAAAGGATGTGTATGTGTATTGTGACAGGAAGTCAGGTAAATCTGTGGGTGTTGTCACAGACGGGAGATACATTTGTGCCTTGTTTAGACAATACACCAATTACTACCAGGTGTCGGCTACAGAGGTAGCCAGAAAGGTTTAAGGCATTGGAAAACTTCAGCTGTTCAGAATGACGCAATTAAGCCCTCTATAAGTTATCCAAAGGATGACTACTGATTGCTGCATCCTGAGGCTTTTTGAGTTAAGGAGAGCAGTGAGAAAGACTTTTGAAGAGGTGAGGTGGTTGTTGATTTTTCTGTGTGATAAAAATCAAAAAGACTATTGTTTCTCTGCTGTATAACCAGGCAGTGTCTGCCCAGCAGTAGGCTGTGCCAGACTTCATAGATAGATTCCTGTGTGGTGAAGGTAGATGCCCCAAGTGGCCAGGGTTTATTTTATGATTTGTTTTGTTTATGCTGTTTGGATGCTTGCACTTGTTTCCAGCAATATGAAAGAATAAACCAAACTCTTTGTTTTCAACCGTCTTCGGCTGCCTCTCTGTATAGTCCAGTGTGTAGTGAACCCATCCAGGGGGTCACACACCCCCACTACCGAGCTAACCCCTTACACATGGTGGAGTGCCGTGGGCAGTTAAAGTAAACCCAAAATGGAGGAGATACTAAAACAGCTGGCTATAGCAAATGCAAATCAACAGCAGGCAAATGCAAATCAACAACAGACAAATGCAGGTTTGCAGCGGAGCCTTGCAGCTCAACAACAGGCTCACCAAGAGAGCCTTGCAGCTCACCAAGAGAGCCTTGCAGCTCACCGAGAGAGCATTGCAGGCTTAGAACAGAGACACCAGCAGCAAATGGAGGCCATCGTGAAACAGCTTCAGAGACAGCAGACCGAGACTGGGAGTCAGGCCAGTAACATACCGACTTTTCAGGTAAGTCACTTATTGCCAAAGATGACTGCAGATGATGACCCTGAGATGTTTCTGACCACGTTTGAGAGAACAGCGAAAAAAGAGAGTTGGCCTAAATAACAGTGGGCTGGACTAGTGGCCGCCCTATTATCTGGAGAAGCCCAAAAGGCATATTTTTATTTGGAGCTTCCAGACGCAAAAAACTATGATCGGTTCAGCGGGTCCACAATTGGAGTTATCAGCTGAGGAAGCCACCTCGGCCGCAGATGTATGACCCCATCCATTTGGCTAAGAAATGGCTACAGCCAGAACTTTGTCTGGACCAAAAATTTTGGAGCGAGTAGTCATGGACACATTTCTTAGGTCTCTTCCTAACACTCTGCAGAAATGGGTGAACCATGGTGGTCCGGAAACCGCAAACAAACTTGTAAACCTGGTCGAAAGGTACCTGACAACAGAGAATTTGTCCTCTTCCACCAGAGACGCACAGACTTTCCACCCCAAGACCAGACCCTCCCCACCTATAGGTAAGACTGCATCAAGGGATGGGGGTGGAGAGAGGGACCAAAAAACAACTAGAAGTATTATCGGGACTACTGCTAATGTTTGGCGAGAGTGGCCTGGAAGACCCATCCCACAGGAGAGGACCAGAAGATTGATTTGTTACCGTTGCCGGGAATCAGGACATGTAGCAGCGGTTTGCCCAGCGGGTGATGAACCCATGCAGTGTGACTTTCTGACAGAGAGAGGACAGTCCCTCTTTGCAACCACATGCACTGCAGTAAAGGGAAATGAGAAACCTTTATGTAGAATGTGCTTAGATGGTAAAGATGTTGTGGTATTGCTGGATTCAGGTAGCCTGGTCACCTTAGTGAAAAGTGATCTGTGAAAAACCTTACATCCTAGGAAAATGGCTACATGGGGACACTCGAGAATATCCGGTGACTACGGTTTTCTTTTGAAACCTCCCTCGGTAACTTGTGTCACCAGGTGGGTTTAGTTCCCAAACTGCCACATGATGCCATTGTGGGAAGGGATTTCCCACAGTTCTGGGAACTCTGGGACTGCCCAGATTCCCCAGTAGGTGGTTCTTCTGAGCCTGAAACATCAACTCCAGAATCCTCTAACTGTGAGGATTCTCCTGAGTTTCCATTCTCATTCTTAGCAGGGGAAACACCAGTCCCTAAGGAGGAGCCTGCTACCTCAGAAGAGGAACAGCGGTCGATAGGGTTTGATGACCTCGAGGTGCACAGAGAAAATTTTATCACTGAGCAATTGAGGGACCCTACATTGCCAAGACCCCGGGAGAATGTAGTAAAGATAGATGGGGAGTTAGTTAACCCTGATGGGGAGATGGGGAGTTAGTTAACTCCCTTACTTCATTATTGAAAGGGACCTGTTATATCGAGTGTCACAGAGGATAGAGGACACCATTGAGCAACTGGTAGTGCCTAAACCATACCGCAAGATGGTTTTGAAACTGGCCCATGGGCACATTCTTGGGGGACATTTGGGAGCAGAAAAAACCCGGGAGAGGATCACCCGGAGGTTTTATTGGCCTGGGATCACTAAGGAAGTGGAATTGTATTGCTCTTCCTGTCCAGTGTGTCAGATTACTGCACCCATGCCACATTTCCGCAGTCCGTTGGTACCCCTGCCCATTATCGAGGTCCCTTTTTGAGAGGATCGCCATGAACTTGGTTGGCCCCTTACTAAAGTCCACTAGAGGGCACCAGCACCAGCAATTTAGTATTAGGCAGGGGCGGACTGACAACTCATGGGGCACCCGGGCAATAGAAGATTATGGGGCCCCTGGGCTTACTGATGGCCACCAAGCCAGGTGGCAGTACAGAGGCAGAGCAGCTAAAATCTCAGGATTTTCGTATCAAAAGCATGTAGGTTTTGGACATATCAGGGACAGATGTAAAAAAACACAGATTTTTACATACTGTCCATGGTTTTAATGAGCCTGGCAACCCTGATGGGGCCCCCTAGTGGCATGGGGCCCTCGGGCAGTGCCCGAGTTCCACAATGGTCAGTCTGCCCCTGGTGTTAGGCCCCTCCCTTAAACACATTTTTTCGGCGGACATGAACGGTCGCCCTATGCTTGTCTATGGAGAGTCGGATGTCAGTGGTGACCATGTCCGCTGACATCCGATCCGCTAAAATCAGATGGATGCTGATACTTCGCCATCCGATCTGGCAGATCGGATCGGGTGAGATCTGATGAAAACTGACATTTTCATTCGATCTCTCCATAGACAAGCAGTGGCACTTGAAATGCCCCTCCCCGCTCGGTGAGCAAAGAGGGACCTGTCATCCGCTGGCTCAGTGATTAACGGAGAGATCTCCTGCTGAGCTGGCGGACTGCTGCAACGAATCTGTCCCTGTGTGGGGCTTTACCGGCAACAATGAATCGAGTAAAAGTAATGAGTACAAAATATATTTATTGATAACACAATTATACTGGAAAACAAGTAATTTTAAGAACAAATGTATAGGTAAAAGTTGGACTCATCCACAGGGATAAATACAGGCCCTACGCATTTCGTAAAGTCCCTTTTTCAGGGGCCGATGTCCGTGTGGGATAATAGTATATCTAATATGGATAACAAAAACAAAAAACATGTTGTGGACAATGATTGTACAAGGAACAGGAGACAGTATGGATATAATTGTACATTACATATGTCATAACAGTCACAACGTATACAGATTTGCAAAGCACCGGAGAGCGTCAGGGCTGTGGCACAGAAGTTCCTGCGGATGGAATAGAGCAGGAAGGGGGGAGCTGGCATCCCACTTCTCCAAGCGGACCCGGGGCAAACACTACCAGAGAGTGAAGAATGTGTGTACTGTCCCTGAGGGTAAAGGGCAGTATACACGTGAGTATATCAAGTAGAGACGTATTTAATAGAAAAAGCTAAAAAACACAAAACCTAACCCAAAAAATATAATATCCAACCGACACGAATATCTAATAGTGCAGGTTAATGAACCAAGTGCTTATATCAATTCTGTATATTTAAATTCTATAGGACATGTTATTGGTAAAGGAATGCGTACCTTTAAAGGAGAGTGAAGTACCTATAGTGGCCAAGGTGGCCAGAGGAGAGCACAGAGTGCTGGTAATCTGCAAAATGGCAATATGAAAAATTATGACTGGGTATGGGCATCCCTATGTAGTGAGAAAAAGATTCAACAGCCAGTCCAAGTGCACCCCTAAAACATAGATGAGGGAATGTACAGGTACCTTATAATGCTCACAAACACCACCGCCGTCTGCCGTGACCGGCATTGTCAGAGGGTGGTGGTGTTTAAATAGAGGGGCTGAAATAAAAATAGTCAGGGAGGTAGGGGCAGGGTCGGGCGGGAGGTGTCGCATATGACGCCGCCGCATAGAATAGGCCATTGCGAGGAATGGGTGGAGCGTTGTGACGCGAACGCGTCAAGCAGGCATGTGGGAGGCATCATAAAAGACACCGCCAAACTAGACACACCTATAGGGATGTGTATGGGTACAAGAGGTGGACGACGGGTGGGCGGCGTCATACATGATGCCACCACGCAGGACACACACCTAGACAGTGCTGGCAAAGGCAAAAGGTGGACGGGAGGAGTGGTACTGTAAATGACACGGAGGTGTCAGACACACCTCCAGTGCCGCCCGACCTAAAGGAAACAATAGCAGGGTGGGTGGAGCTGAGGAAAAAAAATAATAATAAGGAGGACAAAAGCCAATGGGAGGAGAATACGTCAGACAGGCCAAACAGTATCTCCCAGAGGTAGTCATACCAGACTAAAGAGGGGGGGCGGGGCCACGGGTCATGCCAGGCATAGCAAGTGCCAATGACAGTACCTGTTGAGTAAAAAGAGGGGACCTAATAAATCACATCATGGAGAAGAATAAGAATGGGTAGGTATAGCTTAAAAGCATTGGTTAACAGCTTATAAGAAAAATTGTTTAAGAGTAAATATATCACACTACCGAAGGTCCAAATAAGGAAAAACTGTTTTTTCCAATATTGGCAAAGGTAGTGGAGCCCGGATGGGTCCAGAGATGGAGTGGGAAAAACAGGGAGCAAGAAGCATCCCCTGTGTGACCTACATCTCTCTACCAGCGCACAAGTTGACCCCACGGTCAGCAGCCCCCAAAGGGTACAAGAAGACCAGGCCAAAAAGGGTCACCCCCTAAGAAAAGGGAGATCAGCCTACGTGCGCCGGGCTTGAAGGAGAAGGGGATACCAATAGGCCCTATCTGGGCCACCGAAGTGAGGCAGGCAGGTACAATGCAATAGGGCAGTTGGATGTTGACAACCGGGTTGAACATAGGTATATAATGATAGCCCTATGATGGTGGAACAGAGCTTGGCATAAAAGTGGAGAAAAGAACCACAACAATAAAATTACACAGAATGTTACTGCAGACTGTCACGGTCCCTACCGTGCCAAGCAGACAGCGAGGCGTGGTCGCGCTCCAAGTGGCTCTGGGTGGGATTGAACCCAGGACCTCACCGTTCCTGCTCCAATACCTTAACTCTGAGCCACTTCTCAGTATGGGATTCTGTTTGCTGTCCATTGAAGCCTGGTGCTGAACTATGTGCTGATTGCCTGATCTCCCTGCAATCTGCACCTGACTATCCTGGTCCAGCTGAGGCAGGTTACCCAATTAACCAGGGTATAAAGCCCTGCCTCACTCTGAGAGCCTTGTCAGTTCATTGTGTTATCTGATCTTCCTGTCTGTGCCAACGGTTCCTGTATTTGATCTTCTGCTGCAAGACTGACCCTGGCTTCTGACCTTTGGCTTTTGTACCTTGGATTGCTGCTGTCTCCTGCCCTTTGACCCCGGCCTGTACCTTCGGACTTCCTCTGCCGTCTCCAGCCCTTGACCCACGGCTTGTGCCCCGGATATACCCTCAGTCTGCTCCTTTCTGAACCGTGTACTGGGACTGTGCCCCGTCTGCTCAGCTACAGGACTGACCCCGGCTTCTGACCCTACTCTAAATTCTGGAATCCTGGACCACGGCTATACGTTGACTACCCTTGTCTAATCCCTATCTGGCCCCCGTGCACGGACTCACAGCCCAGGTAGTGTCTTACCTCATTACCGTGGGCTGTGGGTACCTGTAAGGGTGAGCTTACAAGTCTGCAAAATGGACTCCACCCAAGGTAAGCCCTCACATAATGAACTGACCAATAACATGGAGTCCGCAGACTTGTACAAAATGCTCACCTCCCTGGCTCTGCAAGTCTCCAGCCTGGGCCATACCATTCTGGAACTACAGCAAGAAATTCAAGTACTTAAAGGGACAGCACGCCCAGCCCCGGAACCAGCATGTCCTGAGCCATTTGTTGTTATGCCAGAAAAATTTGATGGAAGCCGTGCATCCTTTTCATGTTTTAAAATGGATTGTGAGCTGTTGTTTTCCCTTAAACCTAGGACCTATGCCACGGACTACATTAAGGTTCGCACTACCATCAACCTGCTTACAGGGAAAATTAAATCTTGGGCTCATCAGTTGTTGCAGGAAAAGAGTCCAGTCTTGGACACCTGGGAAACCTTTATGTTTGCTCTAGACTCTCACATTCCTGTTTCTAAGAGAACCAGTGTTCCCAAGTCCACTCTCGGTTCACGTGGCCTACGGGTATCCAGGGACAAGAATTCCCAGTACGGATATGACACCAAGCCAGACCAGTATGTGCCAAGCTATGAATCTCTGTATGTGCCCAGCCATGAAGTCCCAACACCACAAAGCCTTGAAGCTCAGGTGGATGCACACACGCCTGCCTTGGAGGACGTGGAACCCATGCAGATCGGGGCCATCCGGTCTGGGCTATCTAAGGTAGAAAAAGAACGGAGGAGAGGCTATGGACTTTGTTTTTACTGAGGTGTAAGTGGGCACTTTATATCTCTTTGCCCAACTCGCCCACCTCGGCCAAGGGTTCTTCAGGTGGGTACTATTGGGATTTTTTTTGCTACCCCAGAATCTTTGCCTGCTATGCAGCTTGCTGTACCTACCTTCCCAGTTGAAGTTCTGGCTCCAGTGTCCCCGATTCCGGCTCCAGTGTCCCCGATTCTGGCTCCAGTGTCCCCAGTCCCGGTGTCTTCAGTGTCCCCAGTCCCGGTGTCTTCAGTGTCTCCAGTCCCGGTGTCTTCAGTGTCTCCAGTCCCGGTGTCTTCAGTGTCTCCAGTCCCGGTGTCTTCAGTCTCTCCAGTCCCGGTGTCTTCAGTGTCTCCAGTCCCGGTGTCTTCAGTGTCTCCAGTCCCGGTGTCTTCAGTGTCTCCAGTCCCGGTGTCTTCAGTGTCTCCAGTCCCGGTGTCTTCAGTTTCAGTCCAGGTGTCCCCACTTCCTGTTCCTGTGTCTCCTGTTCCTGTGTCTCCAGTTCCTGTTCCTGTGTCTCCAGTTCCTGTGTCTCCAGTTCCTGTGTCTCCAGTGTCCCCAGTTGAAGTTCCAGCTCCGGTGTCCTCAAGTGAAGTTCTTCCACCTAACTGTACCTATGCCTCGAATGGTACCATGGTCCGTTAACAGGATCTAGTAATGTTTGAACAAGCTTTACAAGTGGTGAGTGCACCCCCTACCAGAACTTCAAGATCAACGAAGCCCAAAAAGAAAAAGTACAAATCTTCGGACTATGCCTTTGATGCTTGGTTTCCCCATGGTTTGGACCTTAAGACTGTGCCTATGAGGAAGCTCCTTTAAATGCCCGGAGGGCGTTTTTAAGGGGGGGGCTGTCATGGTCCCTACCGTGCCAAGCAGACGGCGAGGCATGGTCGCGCTCCAAGAGGCTCTGGGTGGGATTGAACCCAGGACCTCGCCGTTGCTGCTCCAATACCTTACCTCTGAGCCACTTCTCAGTATGGAATTCTGTTTGCTGTCCATTGAAACCTGGTGCTGAACTATGTGCTGATTGCCTGATCTCCCTGCAATCTGCACCTGACTATCCTGGTCCAGCTGAGGCAGGTTACCCAATTAACCAGGGTATAAAGCCCTGCCTCACTCTGTGAGCCTTGTCAGTTCATTGTGTTATCTGATCTTCCTGTGTGTGCCAACGGTTCCTGTATTTGATCTTCTGCTGCAAGACTGACCCCGGCTTCTGACCTTTGGCTTTTTTACCTTGGATTGCTGCTGTCTCCTGCCCTTTGACCCCGGCCTGTACCTTCGGACTTCCTCTGCCGTCTCCAGCCCTTGACCCACGGCTTGTGCCCCGGATATACCCTCAGTCTGCTCCTTTCTGAACCGTGTACTGGGACTGTGCCCCGTCTGCTCAGCTACAGGACTGACCCCGGCTTCTGACCCTACTCTAAATTCTGGAATCCTGGACCACGGCTATACGTTGACTACCCTTGTCTAATCCCTATCTGGCCCCCGTGCACGGACTCACAGCCCAGGTAGTGTCTTACCTCATTACCGTGGGCTGTGGGTACCTGTAAGGGTGAGCTTACAAGTCTGCAAAATGGACTCCACTCAAGGTAAGCCCTCACACAGACAAACAGACATAACCATTATGGGCAACAGAGAATGATCACCAGGAAAGTATCAAAATCCTATATCCAAGATTAATCGTATTGCTAAAAAAAATTTAGTCCGAGAATGGTCTAAAACTGATCAGTTCATTGAGGCCAGCGATCCAGCGGGTTTCGTGCTGCAGCAAAATCTCTATCCTGGACAGGATTAACCCTAACCCTAGAGGTGGGGACTGTAATAAGATTTTGCTCTAGCACGAAACCCGCTGGATCGCTGATTTGGAGGCAAATGTCTTTCCTGGCCTCAATGAACTGATCAGTTTTAGACCCTTCTTGGAGGGTTTCTCTGTCCCTGAAGAAGGGACTTTCCGAAACGCGTAGGGCCTGTATTTATCCCTGTGGATGAATCCAACTTTTACCTATACATTTGTTCTTAAAATTACTTGTTTTTCAGTATAATTGTGTTATTAATAAATATATTTTGTACTCATTACTTTTACTTGATTCATTGTTGCTGGTAAAGCCCCACACCGGGGGATTTCTCCCTTCTAATTACGTACATCAGTATATCACCCTCAAACAGACGGGTTAGTGGAAAGGTTTAATAAAACCTTAAAACAAATGTTGAGGAAGGTGGTGGATAAAGACAAAAAGAATTGGGATTATCTGCTCCCTTATCTGATGTTTGCCATAAGAGAGGTTCCCCAATCGTCCACAGGGTTCTCTCCATTTTAGATACTGTATGGGAGGCACCCCCGGGGCCTACTGGACATTGCCAGGGAAAGTTCCCTGGGAGAGTTCCCCCGCATCAAAGTGTGATTTAATATGTGGCCCAAATGCAAGATGAAAACCTGAGCAGCTCTATCACGTGAACTTGTTGAAACCATGGAAGGATAGAGAGTCCTTGGTTGCTAAGACTACCCGATTTTTCTGCTTCATTTAACGTGGCTGTCCCTGAAGTAGGGATAGCGGAGACTCTGTCCAAAACTCAGCAACAGGAGGTTAAAGAATTTGTGTTCCGTAATAGGGAGAAGTTTTCAGACCTGCCAGGTTGGGTCTCCTGAGTTGAACATGACATTATCACCACACCAGGGGATAAGGTCAAGTTGAAGCCTTATAGAATTCCAGAAGCCCGGCGAGAGGCAATTCGCCAGGAAGTAAAAAAAATGCTTGAGCTGGGGGTGACAGAAGAGTCCAATAGTGATTGGTCCAGTCCCATTGTCTTAGTGCCCAAACCAGATGGAAGTTGGCGGTTTTGTAATGACTTTCGCCGCCTAAATAAAATCACTAAGTTTGACACCTAATCTATGCCCCGCATAGATGAACTGATTGATCGCCTAGGCACTGCCCGGTACATGACGACGTTAGACCTGACCAAGGGTTATGGGCAAATTCCTCTCTCGGAGTCGGCCAGGGAAAAAACAGCATTTGTAACTCCAGACGAATCTTTCCAATATCGGAGAATACCTTTTGGGTTACAGAATGCTCCTGACACATTTTAACGCACCATGGATAAGACCCTTCGGCCTCATCGAGCCTATGCTGCTGCATACCTCGATGACGTTGTCATCCACAGTGAGGATTGGGACTCACACTTACCAAAAGTTCAGGCTGTGTTGGATTCCACCTGGAAAGTCGGGTTTACAGCCAATCCAAAAAAATGTACTCTTGGGATAGAAGAGGCAAAGTATCTGGGGTACACCATTGGATGAGGTCCAATCAAGCCCCAAATAAACAAAGTTGAGGCTATTCAGGATTTGCCACGTCCCACCAACAAGAAACAGGTTCGTGCATTTTTGGGGATTGCGGGGTATTATCGCCTCTTTATCCCCCATTTTGCCTCACAGGCTGCTCCCCTGACCAATTTGACCAAAGGGAAGGAGTCTGTCATGACCAAATGGACTCCCGAAGCAGAAACAGCTTTTCAGGCTTTAACCACTTAAGACCCGGACCAATACGCTGGTAAATGACCCAAGGTGTTTTTGCGATTCGGCACTGCGTCGCTTTAACAGACAATTGCGCGGTCGTGCGACGTGGCTCCCAAACAAAATTTGCGTCCTTTTCTTCCCACAAATAGAGCTTTCTTTTGGTGGTATTTGATCACCTCTGCGATTTTTATTTTTTGCGCTATATACAAAAATAGAGCGACATTTTTGAAAAAAAAACACTATTTTTTACTTTTTGTTAAAAAAAAATCAAATAAACTAAATTTTAGTCAAACATTTAGGCCAAAATTTATTTAGCCACATGTCTTTAGTAAAAAAAAAAAATCGCAATAAAAAAAAATAGCTACCTAGCGGGAACAGCGGCACTAATACAGCGATCAGAAAAATGATCGCTTAGTGACGCTGGCAATAGGGAGTGAAAGGGTTAACTAGGGCGGTGATCAGGGGGTTAAAACTTTATTAGGGGGGGTGGGGGGGCTATCCTGAACCTAACACTAACTGTTTTTTACAGTGCCTGTCACACTGACACTAAATGCAGTGATTAAATCACTGCATTCAGTAACACTGTGACAGGGGGGTGGGGGGGGCGATCACAAGGGGTTAATATGCCTATGTGAGTGTGTGTCAGTGTTGTGTTGGTGCACACTTACTTGTCATGTCTTCTCTCATCAGCAGCGCTGGGAAACAGCGCTGCGATGAGAGAATACATCATTTCCTCCTTCCTGTGTAAACACAGGAGGAGGAAGTGACAGGCTGGGAGCGCGCTCCCATTGGCTGGGAGCGATCGCGGGGGGGGCGGAAAACACGGACATCCGCCCGCAGATCCCGGATCGCTCCCAGAGGTAGGGAGACCCCCGCACGCCGCGGAGGGGGTCCCGATGGGACCCCCGAACCGCACTCAGGCGGGGACGTAAATTTACGCCCTTGTGCCTGTACGAGCCATGTTGTGGCCGTATATGTGCGTGCGGGGGTCTTTAAGTGGTTAAAACAGGCCTTATGTAGTCAGCCAGTTTTAAATTCGCCTGATTTTTCACGGGACTTTGTGGTTCAGACAGATGCGTCAAATGTGGGGTTAGGAGCTGTACTGTCCCAGATTATCAAGGGGGAGGAACACCCTGTTATGTACCTCAGCCGAAAGTTGAAGGCCCATGAGGAGAATTATGCCACCATTGAGAAAGATTGTTTGGCGGTAAAATGGGCTTTGGATTCTGACCGGTAATA
The DNA here is from genome assembly GCA_029574335.1 of Rana kukunoris. Lineage (NCBI taxonomy): Eukaryota > Metazoa > Chordata > Amphibia > Anura > Ranidae > Rana > Rana kukunoris. The sequence continues at coordinate 224,624,915 of CM056053.1, read as the reverse complement.
CCTTGTGGGTAGACAGTTTGAACTGGTGACGGATCATACCCCATTGAAGTGGATGGCACAGAACAAAGAGACCAATAGGAGAATAAATAGGTGGTTCCTGGCCCTTCAGGAATTTAGCTTTGCGGTGTTAAAATGGGGAATGCAGATGGGTTGTCCCGAGTGCATGCGTGCCTGTGAACCTGTGTCCCAACCCTAGGGTTGAAACAAGAGGGGGGGTATGTGAAAGGAAGTCAGGTAAATCTGTGGGTGTTGTCACAGATGGGAGATACATTTCTGCCTTGTTTAGACAATTCACCAATTACTATTAGGTGTCGGATGCAGAAATAGCCAGAAAGGTTTAGGACGTTGGAAAACTTCAGCTGTTCAGTATGAGGCAATTAAGGCCTCTATAAGTTACTCAGAGGATGATTACTGATTGCTGCATCCTGAGGCTGTTTGAGTTAAGGAGAGCAGTGAGAAAGACTTCTAAAGAGGTGGGGTGGTTGTTGATTTTTCTGTGTGTTAAAAATCAAAAAGACTATTGTTTCTCTGCTGTATGACCAGCAGTGTCTGCCCAGCAGTAGGTTGTGCCAGACTCCATAAATAGGTTCCTGTGTGGTGAAGGTAGACGCCCCAAGTGGCCAGGGTTTATTTTATGTTTTGTTTTGTTTATGCTGTTTGGATGCTTGCACTTGTTTCCAGCAATATGGAAGAATAAACCAAACTCTTTGTTTTTAACCGTCTTCGGCTGCCTCGCTGTATAGTTCAGTGTGTAGTGAACCCAGCCTGTGGGTCACACACCCCCGCTACCGAGCTAACCCCTTACAGTATATATAGATATATATTACACGCACACAAATATAGATAACATTTGTGCAGTTGCACCTACAGTAGCAACAAAAGTCAAAACCCATATTTCTCCATTTACATGAAGGTCAGGCTCATATAACCCAGACAGGACAGAGTTCCCCCTTACATCAGAGTCTGCAGGATTCCCCCTCACAGTGAAAGGGGACCTTTGATGTAAAGGGGAATAAAAAAACAAATAGTGTGATAAATTCCAAATATATACTTCATAATATACTCCAGTGAATAAGTAACAAAACGTAATCTTAAAAGATGTATGCAAAAAAGTCCACATGCACTATAATATACATAAAACTCTTGATTTTTTGAGGAGACGTTGCGTCACAGGTCGCGTGACTTTCTCAAGGGAAATGAAGCCATGTGGTGAAGAACGTTACGTTATAAGAGCTACGATTTGTGTATCGTTACCACGGTGATGCATGACTCATTGGATCATCTTTCCGTCAATCACACTCATAGTACTCTTTATTGTCTGAACATTTATACATAATATTGCACAATCCATTTATATAGTATTACACACTCCGTATAGCACTAACTGGCCTAAAAATGTATATGTGTGTTTTAAAATATATTAAAATAATTATGACCCTTTTTATTATGACCCCTTTTTTCAAACATTAAAAAGTCGTTTATATCTAAAAAGCTTTTTTGGCTCCATCTAGTGGCATATATCAGAAACACCTATCAAAACGCAAAAATCAGAAATAAAGCAGTTCAGATCAAAATCAATATTTAACCCCAGTCGGGAGAAAGTATTGAGTTCAAAAATCCATCTTGATTCGCTTTTATTTGACTGTTTCGGAACACAGTGTCTCCAGACATTTTATACAGTGTCACAAAAAAAATCCTATGGACCTCAAGTTTTAGGCAATCAATAAATATAAACCCCATAGGCGGGGAAGCAATAAATGATCCAATGACTCATGCATCACCGTGGAAACCGATACACAAATCGTAGCTCCTATACTGTAACGTTCGTCACATGGCTTAATTTCCCTTGAGAAAGTCACAATCTTCTTGATCGGTATGTTTTATCTCAGACTTGGCCTTAACAATGCTCCTTTTTCCATGTCCCTGAGTATGATTTTAATGTGTAATTGTTTTTTTTTTTTTTTTTAGAATATGTTTTGGTAGTAATACTCTGCATGGAATGCCCCTGATAAAAGGACTCGTATCGGTCCTGAAACGTGTCGGCTCAACATCAAAGGAACCATATACAGTATGTCACAAAAGTGAGTACACCCCTCACATTTGTGTAAATATTTTATTATATATCTTTTCATGTGACATCACTGAAGAAATTACACTTTTCTACAATGTAAAGTAGAGAGTGTACAGCTTGTATAACAGAGTAAATTTGCTGCCCCCTTAAAATAACTCAACACACAGTCATTAATGTCTAAACCGCTGGCAACAAATGTGAGTACAACCCTATGTGAAAATATCCAAATTGGGGTCCAATGTGTCAATATTTTGTGTGGCCACAAATTATTTTCCAGCACTACCTTATCCCTCCTGGGCATGGAGTTTATCAGAGCTTCACAGGTTGCCACTGGAGTCCTCTTCCACTCCTCCATGATGACATCATGAAGCTGGTGGATGTTAGAGACCTTGCGCGCCACCACTTTCCGTTTGAGGATGCCCCACAGATGCTCAATAGGGTTTAGGTCTGAAGACATGCTTGGTCAGTCCATCATCTTTACCATCAGCTTCTTTAGCAAGTCAGTGGTCATCTTGGAGGTGTGTTTGGGGTCGTTATCATGTTGAAATACTGCCCTGCGGCCCAGTCCTTGAAGGGAGGGGATAATGTTCTGCTTCAGTATCTCACAGTACATGTTGGCATTCATGGTTCCCTCAATGAACTGTAGCTCCCCAGTGCTGGCAGCACTCATGGAGCCCCAGACTATGACACTCCCACCACCATGCTTGACTGTAGGCAAGACACACTTGTCTTTGTACTCCTCATCTGGTTGCCTCCACACACGCTTGACACCATCTGAACCAAATAAGTCTCTTCACACCACAGGACATGGTTCCAGTAATCCATGTCCTTAGTATGCTTGTCTTCAGTGAACTGTTTGCAGGCTTTTTTGTGCAGCACCTCTAGAAGAGGCTTCCTTTTGGGACGACAGCCATGCAGACCAATTTGATGCAGTGTGCGGCGTATGGTCTGAGCAAAGGCAGGTTGACCCCCACCCCTTCAAGCTCTGCAGCAATGACTATTTCTGAATATGACGCTGAGCACGTGCACTCAACTTTTTTGGTTAACCATGGCGAGGCCTGTTCTGAGTGGAACCTGTCCTGTTAAACTGCTGTATGGTCTTAGCCATCGTGCTGCAGCTCAGTTTCAGGGTCTTAGCAATCTTCTTATAGCCTAGGCCATCTTTATGTAGAGCAACATTTTTTCAGATCCTCAGAGTTCTTTGCCATAAGTTGCCAGAGTTGAACTTCAAAATGGCAATCTGGGCCCAATTTGGACATTTTCACTTAATGGTGTACTCACTTTTGTTGCCAGCTGTTTAGACATTAATGGCTGTGTGTTAAGTTATTTTGGATATGGGACTGCAGAACCCTGTTGTGATGTCACATCTGATTGGCAGAGTGTGTGGTGGGCAGGGCAGTGATTAAAAGGGGAGCTTGGGGGAAGGCAGCTCTTGTTAGGACATTCGGTCCCGGCATTTCTTACAGCCAGTTCAGCCCAGGGACACCAGCCAGGGGACATTTTCACCCTTACACATGGTAGGCAAATTAGGTGGCCATGAGGCCCCTGTAAGCGCAAGGCCTTAGGTGACCACCTAACATGCCTAATTAGAGAGCCACCTCCGGTGGAGCTTCTTGGTCTCTTTTTTTGGTGCCATTTTTCATCTCTACCTGACGAAGTCTGAAACATCAATGAGATGTGGAAAAGCTCCGGCTGGCTGTCAAGCCACAGGTCCTTCCCGACCCCAATAACAAGGGGTCCACCAGAGCTGGTAAGAGTTCTAAACAGCTGGTGGTGGATTCACAAGCGGTTTGGTGATGGATAATGGACAGTATTAAGTTTCAGTGGTGTTTTCAACACATCAATTTACTGTGGACATTTCAAATTTTTGTTGCATTATATTTTTTATTCACATATTGATCACATTCATTTAGAATTTTTCCCCTAATTGATTAGTTACATTTTTTTTTGGTTTATATTATTTTTACACTTTTGCTTGTGTTTGTCTTAGGCCGCGTACACACGAGCAGACAGATTTGTTCAAATCGGTCGGGCCGACCGATTTGAACAAATCTGTCTGCTGGGGACATATTGGTTTGATCGTGTACACATGATCAAACCAAAATCCCCACCGCCAGACGGCGTGGTGACGTGGCGGTGACGTTGACGCCGCCACATCACGGCACCAGGAAGTAAAACACTTCCGCGCATGCGTCGAAACCATTCGGCGCGTGTGCGAGAAGACATGTCTGCTGGTTACCGTACTAACCAGCAGACATGTGGGGCGGACGGGTTCCCAGCCGACAGATTTCAAAGCATGCTTTGAAATCTGTCGGGTGGCCAAATCCGTCAGCTCGCCCGTACACACGGTCGAATCTGTCTGCTGGGACGGTCGGGCCGACCGTTTCCAGCAGATGGATTTGATCGTGTGTACGCGGCCTTACACTAAGAATTATTGCTAACTTTTCATTTTTTGTATTTGAGGTTCATTTAGTGAGGTTATACACCATTTTTTCTTTAGCCAGGCTCTATGCTTAGAAAAGGTTCTGGTATGGATTTTGGGGACCCCGCATTTCTTTCTCTTTGCCAATGTTGTTTTTAATGGGAGCCCCCCCAGAAAACTACCTACCTATGTTGAGTGCATGCAGCCTGGTATGGTTCGGGGGGAAGGTGCACACTGGCCCCCTACTTACCTGTCCTGGCTGAATGCTCAGATAAGAGTCTTATGTGGATTTTTGGGAGAAAACTTTTTTTTTTTTTTGCAAGGTGGGTTCTTGCTTAAAATTCATGCTAGACTAAAACAGCTTGGAATAGAATCTGGGGGATCAATAACATTTTTTTTTCTTTATGTGGGGTTCCCCTTGCCATCCATACTAGACTTTCATCTGGGATAAGGTTCTGGTATGTAACATACATCCCACAACTCGGGCATATGTAACATACTGCTCTTACGTTGATGATCAATCGGAGGAAAAAGCTCTTATGTCAGTGGTCAGTGAAAGAAACAAACCTTTACTGAATTTTAGGCAGAGGTCAAGTCCTGTGGAAAAAAGCGTGGGAACTCCCACCCAAGATCCACTCCCCCACCAAAAAATAAAAAATGATACGCTCATATGCATAATTACTAAACCGCATGTTTTTTTCGATCCACTGTACCTTAGTAATCCTTTATGTTACTGGCCGCTTCCTCTATATGGATTCATCGGGTAGTGTGCAAGTTTTTTCTAAATCCCGCGATAACTCGCGGCAGACCTCAGCATTGTCTCCTAGGAACAATGACAAAAGCTCCCAGGAGACATTGTGGCATTGAGGAAGTGACGGAATACCCGCACACTACCTGATGAATCCATATACAGGAAGCGGGCAGTAACATAAAGGATTAATAAGGTTCGTCTGCCCCTGACAGTGACTCGAGCTGGGCATCGTCGCTTAGGGAGCAATTGGCTCGGGCTGCTCAGCTGCTCTTGGCTGCTCTAGTCCTGCAAAGGGAACTGCTGTGAAAAAAGTGCAGGAACTCCATTCCCAGGCGTTCCCGCAAGACTTGATCCCTGATTTTAGGAGAATAATACCCTTTGATAAGTAGTAAGGAAGAAAAAGAGTGTCTCATTATTAGTAGGCAAGGGGAGGAAGAATCAATCGTAAGTGTCTTTGAGGTGACTTGTGGAGAATTGCAGACAGATATAAAATAATGTTTCCTATAAAAAATAAAAGTTAAGGAAAATAAAGTGATTTCAGTTTTTTCATACAAAGCTGTTTCATATATAAATAAAAAACAAAAACAAAAAACAAAACAAAGAAACAACCATATATCTTTTCAATTTCAAAAAGCAAGATCGGACACCATATATTCTTTTGGGTTATAAGAAATTATGCAACAAATATGTATTCTCGTATTTTGGAAAATCCCTGAAATGTAAAATGTAAATGCTTGAAAAAAAATCACTTAAGGAAATGCATTTTACAGATGGCACGTGTTAATGAATAGTTCACATTCTGTTATTCATAGCAAAGGCTATCAATCACAGATGAACCTTACACTCAACAGGTACAAAATAATATGTAGGTATAATTTCCTCTAGGGTATCATGATGAGGAAATCTGGCATTCACATGCTGATTACTATGTTTAATGTTAGAGTGAATTCTAGACCTATAGGTGGTGTGTTAGAGAATAAAACATTTATCAATTTTCCTTATGACAGATTACTAGGGTAACCGTGCAGCACATATTTAATTTGTAAATGTACGTAATCAAGGAGTATAGATACACAATAAACTTCTTATAGTGAATCACAGTGATTACAGTTCATCATTTTATACCATGTAATTTTGTGATCTTACACAAGATTCAAGAGTTGTATTTCTCTGCGTGATGTGTAAAGGGAATTCTGTTAGCACTAGCCAAGGTTTTATCTTCTGAGTCTAAAACCAAAAAAAAAAATGATATCTAAACTAATGTGCATACAACATACAATAATAAAAAAAAATAACATTTATGGTATATTACAGGTCATAATTTATTTTTTGTCATCATTTCTGATATGTACTGTATGAACCTGACCAAGATTTGTAATTTTGCTCAGCCAGTCATGTGATCCAGACACCACTGCCAACCAGAATAGCATGGTCACTAACCTCATTTCTTATCTCAGGTATGCAGCGTTGTTGGTAGATGACTCCCTGCCAACCTACTGATTGGAGAGTTGAGAAGCAGCAGCACACTGCTGACATCATTCCTTTGTCTGCTTTGTCTTCTTGCACTGGCTGTCTCTTAGTCTGAGGATAAGGACAAAATTGAATACTTTGGGCCAGATTCACGTACATCGGCGCATTTTTTGACTGGCGTAGCGCACCTCCTTTACATTAGACTTCCGCAATGTAGCGGCGCAATCACCGTATTCTCGATTGATTTGCGCAGAAATTAGCGCCTATGCAACGTAATTTCAGAGGCGTAAGGCAGAGTAATTCAAATTGGGAAGGACGTGGGCGTGTACATTGAAATGAGCCGTGACCCCATGCAAATGAAGGGCCGGCCGGCTCGCGCATGCGCACATGAAGCAGACCATGGTCAGCACCTCTGTGCGCATGCTCACAACTCGGGAACGGCGCAATCAGTGAAATTGGAAGTGGAGCAGGGCAACTTAGTGAACTACGCATACAGCATAAATAGACAGACACAAACGCACTTCCTTTGCAAAAGTACATCCTTTTGTATCCCTCCCTATACAGCAAGGTGCTTTTGTTCTGTTGTTTGTTGCGTTGTGATTTGTCTTTGTTATATTTGTGGACTGTTTGATCTAGTGTATTGTAGAAGATATTTGAAAGTGTTTTTTGGTGACTGCTTGTGAGACTTTTTGGTTGATAGATTTTTGTTTGTTTGTTTTGTTGCTTGATTTTTCCTGCTTGTTTTTGTGAGTGATTTTTGGTGATTGTTTGGGAGAGAGTTTTTGTATGAGTATGACTGAGAGGAAGAGGAAGTTAAATTTTACTTTGGGGGAGAAACAAATTCTTGCCCGGCAGGGTGTTTCCTCCACGGCCCGGAGAGTGCCAACACCCCTCCGGCCAGGAGGCGTGAGATCTTGCAGCACATTACTGAGGAGGTGAATGCATCGGGGGGGGGGGGGGAGACCCAGACACGGTCGGGGATTGAAAAGAAGATCAATGACCCCTGGCGTCTGGTCAGAAAGAAGCTGGCCAAAATGGCAGCCCATGCCAGGGGCACAGGAGGGGGCCCACCATGCCCTGTTAGGCTGACAGCGGAGGAGCGTGCGGTGGCCAACACCTTTCATAGACAACAGGTGGAGGGCCTGCCTGGCTATGACTCCAGTCATGAAGGCGTGATGCCAGGTAAGGATTTTTTGCCCTATCAGGTGTGTAGCATGTGGGGGGGGGGTGAAAGGGAATATGTGGCAAGTGTGTGGATCCTCCAACCTGTGAATGTTTTGTGTCATCCACAGATGTGCAGGAGGGTGCTGGGCCATCTGGGCTGACCGCACCATCCCAGGGACAACAGCCTGATGAGGACCCCCAGACAATGGCGGAGTCCTCGGAGGAGGTTGAAGAGGAGGAGGTTGAGGAGGAGGAGTATGTCATGTCAGCCAGTGGATTGTTGTTTTTGGAGGAGTCTTCCTCTCTGGCTGGCAGCAGCCAGCCCTCCATAAGGGATAGCCCCTCCCACTCCTCCCCCAACAGGGCTCCTCTCCCAAGGGCCTCCCCTTCTCCCCGGCCACAAGCCTCAGCTGGAGGCAGGAAGTCGTCCCAGAAGACCAGGGGGTGGCCGAGCTTCTGCCCGCCAATCTGAGAAGGGCCCAGGCCCTTCAGACCCACCATCTGGGACAGGTCAGCCACACTTTGGGGCGGATGGAGGAGAGCCTGTCATCCATAAAGGATACGCTTGGGGACCTGGACTGCCACTCCCGGGCTCTTACAAACTGCCTAAACGTACTACAGACTACAACAGCAGATGTTGGGCAGGATGTGAGGGCCCTCACCCAGGCTATCCAGGCCAACACGGCAACACTAGGTGCTGGCCTGAACAGAATTGCCGTGGCCTTGGAGGGCAGGCCGCCAGGTGGGCAGAGACCAGGGGCTGCTCCTCCTTCCCCAGATTACCCCCCCCCCTCCCCATGAGTCTCCCCTGAGGAGCCGGGGCCGTGGCCGTGGGCGCCCCAGGCGTGGCTCACGCCAGCGGCATTAATTTGTTTTCCCCCTTTTTTTTATCTTTTTTTTTGTGTTGTGAATGTTTTTGGAATGTGGGGGTGATATTCCTGCCGGAAAAGAGGTGTCACCCTCAGTTTTGGTGGAGAAGGGTTCCCCAGGACCAGGGAGAAGTGACCCCCAGGTCCGTGTGAATGGTGTATGAATGTACAGTGACATAATTGGAGCCGTGGCGTGGCGTTGCTGCTCACAAGTCCAGCATGGTGGGCTTGTGCTAATCCAATTAGATGAGGATGTGATGTGTCTGTGCTAGGGACCACAGTGGTGTGCATGCATGCATTCTCATTGTGCCATGATTAATGTGTGTGTTTAACGTGCAAAGATGCCTAATGTGAGCTGTCTCCTGACTGCTCTTCCCTCAGAAGACGGGGTAGCCTCGGTTAGGGGGGGGATTGCCTGGTTCAGGGGTCAGGTCATCACTTATGTCAATCTGCAGGCCCTTTCCTGCAGGCTGGTGTTGGGCTCCTGCAGGGTTGTGATTAATTCCAGGATGGCATGAGGGGTGAATCTGAAAATGCGAGACCTCAGAATCTCTCATGCCAAAGATGTCTATGCGTGTGTGATATATCAAGTGAAGAGTGAGGGGCTTGTATCAAATTAGATTATTATATCCATCAAGGTTTTAAAGGGCTATTGAAAGATAGTGAGACTGTGACCAGATGGTCACCAGTCATCTCTATGACCGTCGGACGACCCGGGCGCGATGTGATGACGTCACGCCCGGGTGCCCGTAAGTAAACAAACCTGCGATTGCGGCTACTAAGCAACAGTAATGAGATTGGTGAATTTTTTTTCAACGATCTCAAGCTTTCCAGCCTGGAGGAGAGATGCGGGGTCTTATTGACCCCGCATCTCTCCATAAAGAGGACCTGTCACACACATTCCTATTACAAGGGATGTTTACATTCCTTGTAATAGGAAGAAAAGTGATAATAAAAAGAAATAAAAAAAAAGTGTAAAAAAATAAATACAAATACAAATTAAAACGCCCCTGTCCCCTGTAGCTCGTATGCAGAAGCGAACGCACATGCAAGTCCCGTCGACATATGTAAACGCCATTTAAACCACATATGTGAGGTATCGCCGCGTGCGTTAGAGTGCCAGCAAAATTCTAGCACTAGATCTCCTCTGTAAATCTAAACTGGTAACCTGTAAATATTTTCAAAGCATTGCCTATGGAGATTTTTAAGTACCGAAGTTTGGCGCCATTCCATGAGTGGGCGCAATTTTAAAGCGTGACATGTTAGGTATCTATTTACATAATCGGTGTAACATAATCTTTCATATTTTACAAAAAAATTTGGATAACTTTACTGTTTTGTTATTTTTGTAATTCATGAAACATTTTTTTTCCAAAAAAAAAAGCGTTTGAAAAATTGTTGTGCAAATACCGTGCAAGATAAAACATTTTATTCCCTAGGGTGTCTGCTAAAAAACCATATATAATGTTTGGGGGTTCTGCGTAATTTTCTAGCAAAAAAATTATGATTTGTACATGTAGGAGAGAAGTGCCAGAATAGGCCCGGTATTGAGGTGTGTATAAAAGCCCGGTATTGACGTGGTTAAACATCAATTTCAGAAAATAGTTTTGTTTATTTGGGGGGGGGGGTCTGATTCACTTAATGGATAACTCAACCTTTGTGGGAAAAATATCAAATACAAAAATAATACAGCATACACAAGTCATATTGTTATTACATTTTATTACAAATTGCCTTTTCTTTTCAATCTGCAGCTCTGTAATTTTCTGTAACATGTAATGCAGTATGACAACCTGGAATCACTCTGTACACAACACCCCCAGAATCCCCCCCCCCCCCCAGAAATGTAATATCTTGCTTGTGTGGCTGACTTACTGATTTTCTGAAAAGTCTACACTCAGATAAAAGTCAGATTTTGGGCATCTCCTGCAGCAAAAGTAAACATTTTATTGAGATACTCCTAAAGGGAAATCTCGTAAAAAAGGGTTTCCTTATAAGAACTCTAGAAGCGAAGCAACAGATTAACCGCTTGCGGATGGCTTGGCTTAACAGATTAACCGATTGGTGTCTAGGCTTGGGTGCCCCCATAGCAAGCTGTTTGCTGTGGGGGCACTCAACAAGAGGGAGAAGTCAGGAGCATCGAAGAGGGACCAGAGAAGAGGAGGATATGGGCTGCTCTGTGCAAAACCAATGCACAGAACAGGTCAGTATAAAATGTTTTTTACTTTCAACTAAAAATAAGACTTTACAATCACTTTAAGGAGTTGTAAATTCTGCCTCAGTCTGTAAGATTGACATCCATTGTCACTACCTTACAATATATGTGAAGGAATGACTTTCCGAATTTCATGGCAGAAAGATTTCAATGCACTTTTATGTGATTTTCAGTACTGGACCCCAGGCATCACTCTAATCAGAGAAACAGAGTTTAGGGGTTCACTACATCATATCTCTCACATATAGGAATGTATTGAGCTACTAAGGGAGGACGTATTACAACATACCTTCAACCCCTAGCTTTAAAAAGGTATTACTATTAACAACAAATGTTAAGCACGTAGCATATGAGAATAGTGTATGCAGATAGCATCTACCTGAGAGAGGCAACTGTAGATTAAATGGTAGAAGAGTGTATGTCCATTTAAGATATGCCACAACTGTTATATGAAACCATAATAACTAATCCCAAGCACAGCGGTAGTATAAACTTGAGCCAGGTTCAAATATAGTACTTAGTAAATGCAATATGTGAACAGGATAATTCTAGAGCAATAAATGTAACGTGCAAATGGTACTTATTAATTTGCAGAACATGAGAGTTCTTCAGCAATAGAGTTTTGGAATGGTGAATAGGTTTGAACAGAAACCTTGAAACTGTTCTTCTGAAGGAATTAGTACAGCCACTCCTTATGCATGAAGTTGATCATTAAATCTGCTTTCTGCTTTCTTTTTCTTTTAACCAGAAGTTGGCATATTGGAACGTAAAAAGAAAAGAGGGGGCCTACTATTCCCAGATCAAGTGCCTGGTAAATCTGAGTGGATTCTGCCTGTTGTTCCTTCCTGTTTGATCCTTCCTGTGTGGTGTGATCCGGTCTGATGAACCGCTGAAGGTGATATCCTCATCCAACAAGACAGAAGCATCCCTCCTTGATCGAGGTGGTCGTTTATGGTGGCCGGCAGACTGATGCACACGCTCTAGAGGTCTCTATAACCTGAGATCCTCTTAGTCCTGCAAGCGGCAGTAATATTACAATCTTTTGGCTGAAAATAAGACCAAGGCTCCTTCCAGATACTCCATTGAATATTGCAGTAGCTATTGCATTAAATCCTAGAAGTGTCCTATTTTTATGCTTTGGGACTTTGTTCTTTTTTCACACAATGAACATTTAGCACACAATTCACTTTGAATACATTTGCCTCTTGTTGTCATTCACAGTTTTTTTTTGCATATTTTTATATGCACAATCATTACTGATTTGACTATTTCACATAGGGATTTCTATGACACTTTATTGAAATTTTGGTTGTGCGCTTGTTTATAATTTATTATATCTACCGTATTTATCGACGTATACCGCGCACTTTTTTGCCCTGAAAATCAGGGCAAAATCGTGGGTGCGCGGTATACGCTGATACTCGCTTTCCCGTGCCGATTTCGAATACTGCGCCGGCATATACTGAGCGCAGTACACTCGGACATAGTCTGGCTGACTCGGCTCCTCTCGCGCTGACGTCCTGGACGTACAGGACGTGAGCGCGAAAGGAGCCGAGCCTGCCTGACTATACCCGAGTGTACTGCGCTCGGTATATGCAGGCGCAGTACACTCGTGAATAGTCAGGCAGACTCGGCTCCTCTCGCGCTGACGTCCTGTACGTCCAGGACGTCAGCGCGAGAGGAGCCGAGTCTGCCCGACTATACCCGAGTGTACTGCGCTCGGTATATGCCGGCGCAGTATTCAAAATCGGCGCGGGAAAGCGAGGATCGAGCAGGGAGGACGCCGCAGAAGGACGCCGGACCCGACGAAGAGGACACCCGAAGCCGCCGATGGACGCCGCGCAAGACACCAAAACTGTAAGTATAAAAAACTTTTTTCCACAGGAATGGGGGCCACTTTAGGGGTGCGCGCTATACGCGGGAGCGCGCTATACCCCGATAAATACGGTATTTATATACGAATAAATGTTAACCCTGTGATTGCCAATAACACGATCACAGATAAACTATAAACCTCTATTACTAGTATAGTGTCTGAAAGGATCAATATCTTTCAGATCAGAGCTATACTAGTGTCCTCAATAGTATAGTGTCTCCAAACACGCAGCCTTAGCAGGATCAGCTCCAAAAACCTGCAAACATCTGTGTTTAGTCCCCTGCCCCCCTCCCCAACAAGTGCAGGGTCAGTATATTACTGTCACTTCTGATACCTACAAAAATGTTGCGTTAGCAAGATCAGTCCTGATCTCTGCTAGCACTAGCAGGTAAAAAAAAACAGTCCCTGACAGCCAGGTGCTCTTTTACCCGTGAGTCACACTAGGTACCTATAAATTTAGTGGCCAAAAGGTACACAGGTGAAGAGGCCTACAGGATTCTGAGGATGTCAGATGAGAGCAATGGGAAAGACTCATTGACAGAATTAGGCTCAGATTACGACCCTGTAGAGAGCAGTGGCACCCTGACAAAAAGCTCAGACGATGCAGAAGAGGTCCCTGTTAAGGTCAGGCTTACCCGACCCTGTGCCCAAGTTGCTGAGGTGGTACATTCTCGTAGATTCTCATATGCAGCAGAGTCCAGTATTAGTGCCACACTACCTTTTGGTGAACTGGCGAGCATCAGTGGCCTAGTACATGTTGGTCTTATACATACCAACACTGCAGTAACACTTGGTGACGTGGTTAATCCCATAAGTGCAGTCCAAGTTGGTGTGGGGGCTTGCACAAGTAGCTTCCCGTAGCCACCATGAATTAGTAGACAGGCCCATAGAGCCATAGGGGGTTATTTACGAAAGGCAAAAAAGGTGGGATAGGGTGGGACTTTAGGGACTACCACAGGCCTCCATCCCTGTAAATGGATAAAAGAAGGGGGAAGTTTTGGGACTTTAAATGAGATGCGTTTTTAGCAGTATGCGATTAAATATATATCTATGGAATATAAAAAATGTTTCCATAAAAGCCAGGCTCAAAGTTACCAACTAAAAAAGCACTAAACCAAATTAATCTGTCTACAGTAGCTGTATGCATTCAAAAACAGAGGTTTAGTTGCATGTATTTGCAAATACCATTGTCATTTTTGACTAGCTGACCCAGTTTGATGTGGTCCGCCTTTAGTTTGGTGGTGTTTTGGTTTAGTAGGCATATTTGGTTCCACTCCTGCATTTCTTTTGTTTTTCCAGTGCTCTTTTTTGCCAGACAAACTATAGATATAGGCGGGCTTAGGAGATCACCTGCCCCCTATCTATTGATTAGCATTCATGTGCTTTTTTTTAAGAGCATTTAAAATTCATAGTTAGGACTTCAGCACACGGGGTGCCTTGACGTTGGCGCTGCAGGTATTTGCAAATACATGCAACTAAACCTCTGTTTTTAAATGCATACAGCTAGACAAATTAATTTGGTTTAGTGCTTTTTTGGTTGGTAACTTTGAGCCTGGCTATTATGGAAACATTTTTTATATTACATAGATATATATTTAATCGCATACTGCTAAAAACGCATCTCATTTAAAGATAGAACAAAGGTGTAACTGAAAGGCCTATAGTACACCTCCCAGCGCCTAATTGAAAACAGACTATAATAATGATTAAATCACAATCTGCACAATTAAGTGCAATATGTATGAGAGATCCAGAAGGATGAAGGGTGCTTTTTATGACAAAAGATGCCCACAAATTAAAACTAAGCTGCTGTTTAAAATAAAAAGAAATTGCAAAAAGGATCAAAACTTATAACACATACAAAAATGTCCAAGTCATAAACCACAAACAGCGCTGATGTTGGTATTTCAGTGTGGCTGAAACAAATGTTCAAAATTCAGAGCAACTCAACATATTAAAACAAGTTGCTGAAGTGCAGAGCAGTAGGAAGAAAAGAGTCCATAGGTGATTGTATTGGAAATCAGATAGCGAGCACCTTCCACCATCAAGATCCAGGTCCACCACATGGGACAAACAATCCCCCTCTGGGTACACACTCACCGGAAAGAACTTAAAATCAGGCGATGTAAGATTACCCAAGGGCTGGTACACTCGTCACAACATAGGGACAGAACGATCAGCTAGAGACTCCAAATCAAACAAAGAAACAGAAGT
Source organism: Rana kukunoris (assembly GCA_029574335.1). Lineage (NCBI taxonomy): Eukaryota > Metazoa > Chordata > Amphibia > Anura > Ranidae > Rana > Rana kukunoris. Next base: position 224,609,863 of record CM056053.1, on the reverse strand, counting down.
GTGCCAATACCGTAATTCCGTTTTAATGTATAAAAATCAAGAGCCCCCCACATAAACAAGTCCCCTCATAAGATGCATGTACTTAAAATAAAACAAAATGAAGCGTATAATCATCGTCCCCACAGAAGGGAGAAAGAGCCGTGCGGACCGAGTTGGATAGCCGACCGCTATCACCTCCGGGTTTCGGGTAGGCAGCGGTGGAACACAAACATCACTTCCTTGCGTCGTGTAGGTCACGCCCTTTATGGTTTATGACTTGGACATTTTTGTATGTGTTATAAGTTTTGCATCTCATTTAAAGTCCCAAAACCTCCCCCCTTTTATCCATTTACGAAAGGCAAATCCACTTTGCACTACAAGTACACTGCAAATACACTTGAAAGTGCACTTGAAGTGCAATCGCTGCAGATCACTGTAGATCAGAGGAGAAGCTCTGAATTGAGGGGTAGCTCTTCTGATTTTATCATCATGTGCAAGCTAAAATGCTGTTTTTTATTTTCCTTCCATATTCCCCTCAGATCTACAGTGACTACTCTGTAATCTTCAGGGTGACTCTGGATATGATCGGCTCCACAAAATTTGGCCCCTTGTACATCACTTTAACCAGAAATTTGCAGACTTGTAAACGCCTCAACAAAACTTCCATCAATTATTTTTCTGGCTGCCTTGCATTCAAACTGTTTCTCCCTACCAAGCATGCCAGATATGGAGTCAAAATGTATAAGATCTGTGAGAGGGCAAAAGGCTGTACATTTTTGGATTTACGTGGAAAAAAATAGTTGCATGGAGCCCCACGACTGCCCAGACTGCATAGAGAGCAGTGGCAAGATTGTTTGGGAATTGGTGTCTCCCTTGTTCCATAAAGGGTACCACTTGTACGTGGACAGCTTTTATACATGCGTGCCACTTTTTAGACATCTTTTTGAATTAGAAATTGGCTAATGTGACACTGTGTGACCTAATCACCAGGGCATCCCCAACGACTTGTAAATAGTTGACTTAGAAAGGGGAAAAAGCCTGCTTGACAAATTATGAATTGCTCACAGTAAAGTAGAAAGACAAACCTGATTTTTTGGCATGTCTTCCATTCATGCAGCCATGACAGTCCAAAACACAATGGCGTCTGGTGTTGTTAAGAAGCCCCTCTGTGTCCACAACTACAACCGTAACATGGGAATGATGGACTTCCACGATCAGATGATAAAGCTGTACTTAGTTTCCTTGTAAATCCAGATGCTGATACAAGAAAATGTCTGTATATTTATTTTAATTGCCTCTGTTCAACACTTTTGTACTAAACAAAGCATCAGGAAGAAGTGGATCATTCCTAAAATTTTAGGAAGAGATCATCACAGCGCTTTTGTAGCCAGAAAGTGCTGTGGCCCAAACTCCCAATCCAGATGCTGTGACCCGGCTGCATGAGAGTAATTTTCCAGATGCCATTCCTGGTACCCTGACCCAAAAGTCGCCCCAAAAAAATATGTATCTTTAGCAGACACAGAATAAGAAGAGACACCTGTTTTTTTGTCCCTCCTGACATGGCCAACCTGGTCTCTGCCTCAAGGACTGCTTCCGTTGGATTTTTGCGCGTTGGAATTGCATACAGACAGTCGGAATTTCCGACAAGAACTTTTCCCGTTGAAAAATTTAAGAACCAGTTCTCAAATTTTTGCTGTCAGAAATTCCCGACCAAAAGCTCACATCAAACTTTTTTTGTCGGAAATTCCGAACGTCTGTACGCGGCATCAGACTTAGGCCCCGTACACAGGAGCAAATGAATCTGTTCAAATCGGTCTGACAGACCGATTTGAACAGATTTGTCTGCTGGCTGTTTCGGTTTGATCGCTGTACACTCGATCAAACCAAAATCCCCGCCACGTCACCGCACCAGGAAGTAAAACACTGCCGCGCATGCGTCTAATCCATTCGACGCATGTGCGGGCAGATATGTCTGCTGGTTAGCGTACTAACCAGCAAACATATCGGTCCGACGGGTTCCCAGCAGACAGATTTTAAAGCATGCTCGCCTGTACACATGATCAAATCTGTCTGCTGAGACGGTCTGTCAGACCATTTTCCGCAGATAGATTTGATCGTGTGTACACGGCCTTAAAGTTCATGTGCGTGTAAAGGCAGGTGTTCCAACTTTTGGTAATATAGTGTGTATATATATATATATATATATATATATATATATATATATATATACATATACAGTGCCTTGCGAAAGTATTCGGCTCCCTTGAACTTTGCGACCTTTTGCCACATTTCAGGCTTCAAACATAAAGATATAAAACTTAATTTTTTGGGAAGAATCAACAACAAGTGGGACACAATCATGAAGTGGAACAAAATGTATTGGATATTTCAAACTTTGTTAACAAATAAAAAACTGAAAAATTGGGCGTGCAAAATTATTCAGCCCCCTTAAGTTAATACTTTGTAGCGCCACCTTTTGCTGCGATTACAGCTGTAAGTCGCTTGGGGAATATCTCTATCAGTTTTGCACATCGAGAGACTGACATTTTTGCCCATTCCTCTTTGCAAAACAGCTCGAGCTCAGTGAGGTTGGATGGAGAGCGTTTGTGAACAGCAGTTTTCAGTTCTTTCTTGGCCATTCTAACGCCTGGATATGTTTATTTGTGAACCATTCCATTGTAGATTTTGCTTTATGTTTTGGATCATTGTCTTGTTGGAAGACAAATCTCCGTCCCAGTCTCAGGTCTTTTGCAGACTCCATCAGGTTTTCTTCCATAATGGTCCTGTATTTGGCTCCATCCATCTTCCCATCAATTTTAACCATCTTCCCTGTCCCTGCTGAAGAAAAGCAGACCCAAATCATGATGCTGCCACCACCATGTTTGACAGTGGGGATGGTGTGTTCAGGGTGATGAGCTGTGTTGCTTTTACGCCAAACATAACGTTTTGCATTGTTGCCAAAATGTTCGATTTTGGTTTTATCTGACCAGAGCACCTTCTTCCACATGTTTGGTGTGTCTCCCAGGTGGCTTGTGGCAAGCTTTAAACAACACTTTTTATGGATATCTTTAAGAAATGGCTTTATTCTTGCCACTCTTCCATAAAGGCCAGATTTGTGCAGTATACGACTGATTGTTGTCTTATGGAGAGAGTCTCCCACCTCAGCTGTAGATCTCTGCAGTTCATCCAGAGTGATCATGGGCCTTTTGGCTGCATCTCTGATCAGTCTTCTCCTTGTATGAGCTGAAAGTTTAGAGGGCCGGCCAAGTCTTCGTAGATTTGCAGTGGTCTGATACGTCTTCCATTTCGATATTATCGCTTGCACAGTGCTCATTGGGATGTTTAAAGCTTGGGAAATCTTTTTGTATCCAAATCCAGCTTTAACCACTTGCTTACTGGGCACATAAACCCCCTTCGTGCCCAGGCAAAATTTCAGCTTCCGGCACTGCGTCGCTTTAACTGACAATTGCGCGGTAGTGCGACGTGGCACCCAAACAAAATTGGCGTCCCTTTTTTCCCCACAAATAGAGCTTTCTTTTGGTGGTATTTGATCGCCAGTGCGGTTTTTATTTTTTGCGTTATAATGAAAAAAAGAGCGACAATTTAAAAAAATATATATATTTTTTACTTGTTGCTATAATAAATATCCCATTTTTTTTGTTTTTTTTATATTTTTTTTTCTCAGTTAAGGCCGATACGTATTCTTCTACGTATTTTGTAAAAAAAAAAAAAAATCACAATAAGTGACTGCTTTGCGCAAAAGTTATAGCACCTACAAAATAGGGGACATAATTATGATTTTTTTTTTTTATATTTTTTTTTCACTAGTAATGGCGGCGATCTGCGATTTTTATTGGGACTGCGATATTGCGACGGACACATCGGACACTTTTGACACATTTTTGGCGCCATTCACATTTATACAGCGACCAGTGCTATAAAAATGCACTAATTACTGTATAAATGTGACTGGCATTGAAGGGGTTAACACTAGGGGGTGAGGAAGGGGTTAAATGTATTGCCTGGGTGTGTTCTAACTGTATGGGGGGAGGGGGGTGACTGGGGGAGGTGACCGATGCTGTCTCCCTATGTACAAGAGAAACAGCATCTGTCACCTCACTGACAGGACGTGAAGCTCTGTGTTTACACTCAGAGCTCCACGTCCCTGCTGTCTCACCGACGATCGCGTGTACCTGACGGACATCGCGGCCGCCGGGTACACGCATCGGATCCTCGGTGATGCGTCGGGACTGTTTTCCCCGCCGCGCGCCACCCTGTGGCGCGCGCGGGGAATTACAAGCAAATCACGTCCAAAGACGTGACCCCGGCGCCTCAGGTCCGCGCTGTTTACGTCTTTGGACGTGAAGCGGTATTGAAGTGGTTAAACTTCTCCACAACAGTATCTCGGACCTGCCTGGTGTGTTCCTTGTTCTTCATGATGCTCTTGATTACACACAGGTGGATACTATTTATCATCATTAGTCATTAATCATTTAGGTCAACATTGGATCATTCAGAGATCCTCACTGAACTTCTGGAGAGAGTTTGCTGCACTGAAAGTAAAGGGGCTGAATAATTTTGCACGCCCAATTTTTCAGTTTTTTATTTGTTAACAAAGTTTGAAATATCCAATAAATTTCGTTCCACTTCATGATTGTGTCCCACTTGTTGTTGATTCTTCACAAAAAATTACAGTTTTATATCTTTATGTTTAAAGCCTGAAATGTGGCAAAAGGTTGCAAAGTTCAAGGGGGCCGAATACTTTCGCAAAGCACTGTATTTATATTTATTTATTTAAGCCAATTATGATGTGAAAGCTACAGTAAGTGTACAAGAATCTCTTTAACATATTGAAGCTACATAAATTCAATGTGTCCTAATAGTCCTATTTTTAAATTGCTAAACGCTTCATAGATTTGAAAAATCCCAGTACCAATTTCTCTCATTAATACTAGATTGAGAAGAATGAGTTCATTTAAGAATTGATCTATGTGCAACATATTGGTGCACTGAAAAGTACTGGTAATTGCTGGCAGAAAGCAAATCTCTTATCTCAAGAGCATTTTACATATTATGGTTAGTATGCTTTCTACTATCTTTTTACTTAGGTATAATTCCTAAAACTGCTGATAGTAAAATCTTTTTGATTTACTAAATTAAATATTAACATTGCCTTATAGTATTGTAACTTGTTCTGTGCTGCTAATAATTGCTCCTGCATTCACACATTACCCCTCTGTCTAAAATTTCTATATAGTAACAAAGACATTTACATATTGCCTATTAAAATACTAGGTACATCAAGGGGCAAGAAAATAGGTAAGCAACAAATGACATGCATATTTTTTTAGTTATGCTGTCCCATTTGATAAAACATCATAAAAGGTGCAAAAAGGTGCAAAGCCCCATACACCCAAAAAACTCATAGGGGGTGATTTACTAAACTTGGAGCGTGCAAAATTTGGTGCAACTCTGCACAGAAACCAATCAGCTTCCAAGTTTTATTATCAAAGCTTAACCACTTTAGCCCCGGGCCTGTTTTTGAGATTCGGTGTTTACGAGACTAAAACATTTTTTTTTGCTATAAAATTACTTAAAACCCCCAAACATTATATATATATTTTTTTCTAACACTCTAGAGAATAAAATGGCAGTCATTGCAATACTTTTTGTTACACCGTATTTGCGCAGCGGTCTTACAAGCGCACTTTTTTTGGAAAAAATTCACTTTTTTAAATTAAAAAATAAGACAACAATAAATTTGGCCCAATTTTTTTACATATTGTGAAAGATAATGTTACGCCGAGTAAAATGATACCCAACATGTCACGCTTAAAAATTGCGCCCGCTCGTGGCATGGCGTCAAACTTTTACCCTTAAAAATCTCGATAGGCGATGTTTAAAAAATTCTACAGGTTGCATTTTTTGAGATACAGAGGAGGTCTAGGGCTAGAATTATTGCTCTCGCTCTAACGATCGCGGCGATACCTCACTTGTGTGGTTTGAACACCGTTTTCATATGCGGGCGCTACTCGCGTATGCGTTCGCTTCTGCGCGCGAGCTCGTCGTGAAGGGGCGATTTAAAAAATTTTTTTTTTGTTTTCGTATTTATTTGTATTTATTTTACCAATTTTTAACACTAAAATAAAAAAAATAAAAAAATTATCACTTTTATTCCTATTACAAGGAATGTAAACATCCCTTGTAATAGAAAAAAGCATGACAGGTCCTCTTAAATATGAGATCTGGGGTCAAAAAGACCTCAGATCTCATATTTAGGCTAACATGCAAAAAAAATATCAAAAATGTAAAATGTCATTTTTCAAATGACATTTAAAAAAAAATGTCTCTTTAAGACGCTGTTTGGAACTGACGTTTGACATCACTTCCGCCCAGCAGAGCTACAGGGATGGACGAGGGAAATTTTTTCCCTCACTCGCATCCCCGCTGAACAGACGAGCGCACCCGATCGCCTCCGCCGCTACCGACGGCTCCGGTAAGCGGCGGAGGGCGCGGGAGCGCAGCGGGAGGGGGGGTGACGCTCGCCCGCCACCGATAACGGCGATCTCGCGGCAATTCCGCAGCGGAGACCGCCATTATCGTTTACCCGACCGCCCACAGAAGAGATGGATATCTCGGTTGTGGCAGCAGCTGCTGCCGTTACCGAGATATCCATCTTCAAAGTCATGACGTATACCTGCGGTGGGCGGTCGGGAAGTAGTTAATTGAACAAGCTGAAGTTAGAAGCTGATTGGCTACCATGCACAGCTGCACCATATTCCGAGTGCTCCAGCTTTAGTAAATATCCTCCATAGTGTGAAATCAAATGTCCTTAAAGTGGATGTAAACCCACTCTCATCCTTTTTAAACTACTGCCATAGGGCTTATTTATAAGGATATAGATGCCTCCTGCATGTATCCTTACCTGTCAAATATTTCCCCTCTGTCTGTTATAGGAAACTGAAAAACTGCAGATTCTGTGGGTGGATCTGTTGTCTGGAGCTCGGTGGGTGGAGTCGTGATGTCATTAGACTCCCCGCCCACCTCTACACTCCCCTTACACTAAGTTCTGCTATGATCACTGTCATCCAGTCAAAATCTAGAAAAGTAACCACATGACTTCAGAAAAGGCTAGTGCATGAGATATGTAAATGACCTGTCACTCACAGCAAGGGGGCAGAACGGACTAAGGTTTTTCTCTGTAAGTCAGTTTTATTTCACAAAACAATACAAGAGGATTGCTCATAGCTGGAATAACTCTGTGTGGCAAGACTGGGCACAGATGATAGGAAATCTTATACTGTACATTGTGACATCAACAAAAATAATAATTTTGGGTTTACATCCACTTTAAGAACCAGTGTTCTAAATAAAGTACATAGCACAAATAAAACAATATTTTTGGTAATTTTATTACATTATAGTGCCAACCAAATAAATTGCATTTTTGAAAATGTCAGGTTAATACAATTTTGGATTATAAACTTGGTGCCATCAAGAAATGTGACTTTGAGTTCAAAGCTCCGCCATTCACCTGAATAAAAGATAACTGTAAAGTTTGGAATTGATACAGTTAACCAAGGTTTAGTTCAGAGTTTTTTACTAACTAAATTATAAGCAATTTTCAGCTCTGTTTTTGACAATTCCTTTATTTTAAAAAAAATGTAAATTCATTGTCAATCAAGATGCTGCTGGAAAAAAATGCTCTTGTCCCCATCAACGGGGTGCTAACTACCCCATGTTAACGGCATGCGGCCAGGTATGGTTCAGGAGGGGGAGTGCTGGTCCCTTTTTTGACCCGCCGGGCTGCATGCTCTGATAAGGGTCTGGTATGGATTTTGGGGGCCCCCACACAGTTTTTTTTACATTTTGGCATGGGGTTCCCCTTAAAATTCATACCAGACCCAAAGGGCCTGGTATGAATTGGGGGGACCCCCACGTCGTTTTTTTTAAACATTTTTGTATTGCAATGCTATTGTATTTCCGGCAATTTAAATGTCTTTTTTTTTTCTTTATCATGTCAGTTTTCCTGCAGCAGGTTCTATACACGACAAAGAAGCACCATTATACAGGCAGACTAAGGGAACCCCCCAGGCACTATATTTAACTACTTGAGATCCGCGCTATAGCTGAATGACGGCTTTAGCGCAGATCTAAATTACCTACAAGCCGTCAATTGACGGCTTGTCATTGGCAGCTTCCCTGCGCGCGCTCCAGAGCGCGCTGCGGGGAAACACTGTTTTGGCCGTGTCCCTTGGACACAGCCAATCACAGATCGCCGCGAACGGCCAATCAGAGTGGCCGTTTGCGATGCGATCTGTGCAGCCAATGAGAGATGATCTCATATGTAAACATATGAGATCATCTCTCATTGCCGTTTTACACAGAGACAGCATCCATGCTGTCTCTGGAGAGAAGGAGAGCGATCTGTGTCTCTTGTACATAGGGACACAGATCGGTCACCCCCCCAGTCACCCCCCCTCCCCCCACAGTTAGAACACTATACAGGGAATACATTTAACCCCTTCCTCACCCCCTAGTGTTAACCCCTTCAATGCCAATCACATTTATACAGTAATTAGTGCATTTTTATAGCACTGATCGCAGTATAAATGTGAATGACGCCAAAAATGTGTCAAAAGTGTCCGATGTGTCCGCCATAACGTCGCAGTCCCAATAAAAAAATCGCAGATGGCCACCATTTCTAGTAAAAAAATAAATAAAAAATAATAATTCTGTCCCCTATTTTGTAGGCACTATACATTTTGCGCAAACCAGACGCTTATTGCGATTATTTTTTTTTTTTTACCAAAAATATGTAGAAGAATACGTATTGCCCTAAACTGAGATTTTTTTAAATTGGGATATTTATTATAGCAACAAGTAAAAAATATTGTATTTTTTTTCAAAATTGTCGCTCTTTTTTGTTTATAGCGCAAAAAATAAAAATCGCAGAGGTGACCAAATACCACCAAAAGAAAGCTCTACTTGTGGGGAAAAAAGGACGTAAATTTTGTTTGGGAGCCATATCGCACGACCGCGCAATTGTCAGTTAAAGCGACGCAGTGCCGGAAGCTGAAATATCACCTGGGCAGGAGGGGGGTATAAGTGCCCAGTAAGCAAGTGGTTAAAATAATTTTTATTGTTTTACTTTAAGCATCAGTAAAATCACTGCTCCTGTTAAAATTATCTTTAAAAAAAAAAGAGTTTTGCATTAATACATGTTCCCCCGGGGCAGTACCCAGGCCCCCATACCCTTTGTATGGCCAAAAAACTTACATAAAAGTCTTCACAATATGGACTTTTAATTTTTTGGGTCCCATAGACTTCAATAGAGTTCGGGGTTCGGATCTAAACGTTTGCGATATTCGAGAGTTCTGGCACAAACCAAACTGGGGGGTGGTTCGGCCCAACTCTATTATAGACTTATCCCCACCTTTCTGTGGAAGCAGACACACAGTTTGTCTAAATATGCCTGTGCAGACCAGTAGGCATAATAGTTTGACCAACTGCAGTCAGTAATCAGCAATCAGTAACAGATACCGTCTCTCAAAACCCTTGCTTTTCCTCAGCAATATAAGTCTGTGTGACACATCTGCTTAGGGGTGTGGCTGTTACTCAGGCAGAAGCAGCATTTTCAAAGGTATTTAAAGGGGTGTTCCACCCAAAAAAACTACCTTTTTTCAATCCACTCCTCACCCCCATACATGCCACATTTGGCATGTAATTTTTTTGGGGGGGGAGTGGGGGCTTCAGTAGGAGTGGGACTTCCTGTCCCACTTCCTGCTTCCGCCGAGGGGCTGGTTAGGCGATTAAGCTTAATCGCCTACACCAGCCCCCTCCCTGTAGGCAATCACATGGGACACTGACAGGTCCCATGCGATCGCCTCTCCAATCAGCGGCGAGCCGCGCCGCGCACGCATGCGCAGTACGGCTCGCACATGCGCAGTGGGTGCCCGGCCGTGAAGCCGAAGGCTGTCACGGCTGGGTGCCCACAGTGGAGATGGAGACGCCGGCTGGGGAGGGGGGGAGAGGAGCGGAGCCCCGGTCGGCGCGTCGCTGGAACGCAGGACCAGGTAAGTGAGTGTTTATTAAAAGCCAGCAGCTACACTTTTTGTAGCTGCTGACTTTTAATAAACAAAATTTTGGCTGGAACACCCCTTTAAGGCAATTCCAAACAAGAATCAGTCACAGATCATATGGTAATGAAAAGGTGCAGGAACTGAAATACATTTTAAAGGACAATTGGCATTATATTAATAATGGTTTCCATGATTAGACTTTGCATATATTGAATGATAATGTTTAATATTTATTAAAACCCCTCTATTTTTCTGCTCCTATTTTATTTTTTATTATTCTCCTTTGTCCCCATACCAGGAGTATGTTATTGTTTTGTTTAACCCACGGACGGAACAAAAAAAAGGACATTACATGTATGTCCAACATTAGGAGTGTGGCAGAAACTCCTAATGTACGTTATGGCCCAGATTCACAGAGCAATTACGCCTGTCTAACTGGTGTTAGACAGGAGTAATTTCAAATTTTGCGCGCCGTATCACTAGTTTGAATCCTCAAACCATGATACGGCGGCTTCGGGCTTCGATCCGAGAGGCTTACGTCCTCGTAAGCCTTCGGATCTACGCTGCGATATTTTTGCGGCCGCTGGGAGGAGTTCGCGTCGTTTTCATGCGTCGGGATATGCAAATGACTTTTTACGGCGATCCACGAAGGTACGAGTGTCCCTCGCAATCGCCTACGTCATTTTTTGGCTACGTAATGTTAGAGGAGCTTTTTGCTGGTCTAACAGTGCGTAACCCATGTAAAGTATGGCCGTCGTTCCTGCGTCGATTTTAAAATATTTTTTTTTTTTAACGTAACTCGTTCGGGAATAGGAATGTACGTAAACGACGCTACTACGACGTGACGACGTGTTTTCGCGCAATGCACAGCGGGAAATTTGCGAACGGAGCATGCGCAGTTCGATCGCCGCGGGAACGCGCCTATTTTAAATGCTTCACGCCCCCTACTCGCGCAGATGGATTGCGACGGGAGAAATACACTACGCCTCCGTCGTTTACTGGACAAAATCTACCTGGATTCCACGTAGAGCCAGGTAAAAAACGGCAGCGTAGTGTATTTCTGATACTCTACGATAGTCTAATTCTATCTGAATCTGGGCCTATGTTTTTAGAGGCCCTAAAATGCCAAGACAGTTCAAGCTCCCCCAAATGACCCCTTTTTGGGAAGAAGTCACCCCAAGGTATTTCCTGAAAGGCATGTTAAGTCTTTGGTAGATCTTATTTTTGCCACAACTTTGTGTGAAATAAAAACAAATCTTAAAACAATGTTGTCACTTTACTGAGATATGTCTCACACAAGTCATGGGTATTTTGCATTCCAAAACACATTCTGCTACTTCTGCTTTTTTTTTTTTAAGCTTAGCCACATATTGGGTCCCAAAATCCAAACACCACCTTGAGGCTTTTAAAGGGCATAACTCATACATTTTATTTTTCATTTTTGGAAAGTAGACACTCAAAAGGTATTTGTTAAGAGGCATCGCAAGTATTTTGCTTATTGCCACAAGTTTTTGGAAAAAGAAGTAACAACATGAAAAACATTTTTTTTTCTTTGTTCATTTTTGAAAACCTAATACTCACAATGCCTCTTATAAAATACAATGGAGTGTCTACTTTCCAAAAAGGGGTCATTTGAAAGATGTCCTAACTGTCCTTGCTATTTAGGGCCTCCAAAACTGTGATAGGTAGTCAGGAAGTGAAATTACGGCCTATGAGAAACTGAAGGTGGTCATGGGTTTTGGGCCCCTATACACAGTTACACTGTGCTATCTCCATACTCAGGAGAAGTAGCAGAATGTGTTTTGGGAGTGTAAGTCCACATGTGTGAGAAAAAACCTCAATAAAGTGACAACTTTGTGTAAATAATTTTTTTTGTCATATTCCAAAAACCTGTGGCAACACATAAATGTGAAAGGTAGTCACAAAGTAAAAGCTGCATAAATTCCTGAATATATATACCATAGTTTGTAGGCGCAAGTTAAAACGCAAACCTATTAATATACAATTTTTAAACCAAAGACTTGTAGAAAAAAAAATGTTGGGCTTTAATTCATGAAGACATTAGATTCTTTTAATATGTTTTATAACAAAAAGTGGAAAAATATTGTTTTTTTTTTCAGACTTTTTGGGCTTTTTTATTTATCTTGCAAAAAATCAAAAACCCCAGTAATGATTAAATACTATCAAAAGAAATCTCTAAAGTATTTGTGTAGAAAACATTTCTAGAGATTTCTTTTTTGTACAGTATTGCATGACCGTACAATTGCCAGTTAAAGTAGCAGCGTGCTGAATTGCAAAAAATGCTCTGGTAATGAAGGGTGTAAAAACTTTCGGAGCTCAAGTGGTTTAAGCTCACACAGAGGTGTTAAAATCACAACGTCTTTTACAGTACCTGTCGCCGAGAATGTGTTTCCAGCCCGACATCTTGCACTTACTGGAATAGAAAAAGCACACATCAGCGAGCGCTTCATAGAAGCGACGGGGATCCGACTTGGATTCCTACCAATTCTAGCCGCCACGTTTGGTATGAATCATGAAGGGGAACTCCACGCCAAATTTTAAATAAAAAACCAGCATGTGTTCCCCCCAGGGGCATACCAGGCCCTTAGGTCTAGTATGGGTTGTAAGGAGAACCCCCTACGCCGAAAAAATGGCGTGGGGGTCCCCCCACAATCTATACCAGACTCGTATCCAAAGCATGCTGCCTGGCCGGTCAGAAAATGAGTGGGGAAGAGCGAGCGCCCCACCTCCTGAGCCGTACCAGGCCGCATGCCCTCAACATGGGGGGGTTGGGTGCTCTGGGGCAGGGGGGCGCCCCCCACCCTATGTGAATGAGTATGGGGTACATCGTACCCCTACCCATTCACCTGGAGGCAAAGTCAATAAAAAAAAAACACAACACAGGGTATTAAAATATATTATTAGTCAGCTCCGGGGTCTTCTCTGCTCTCCAGGGGGTCCTCTCCACTCTCGGGAGGTCTTCCGCCATCTTCGTTTCTTCTTTTCTTCAGATGTTGACGCAACGCTTCCTCCTGCTGTAATGCCGGGTAAGCAGCTCACACCGATTTATATAGGTACCACGTGGGTACCCGGAGCATGATGGGATTGTGACGTCGTAGGAGGCCTATATAGATCTGTCTGAGCCGCGTACCCGGCATTATAGTGGGAGGAAACATCTGAAGAAAAGAAGAAATGAAGACGGCGGAAGGCGGCAAAGAAGAGCGGGCTGCGCCGCCGCTAGTAATTGAGCTAAAACAAAGATAGCAGCGGCCAGCCCTGAAAGAAGAAGGCACCAGAAAGTGAGCGGGAGAAGAACTGGGGAGCGCCGAGACGACAGCAGAGATCGGAGAAGATGGAAGAAGACCCCCCGAGAGTGGAGAAGACCCCCCAGAGAGCGGAGAGGACCCTGGAGCTGACTAATAAAATATTTTAATACCCTGTGTTGTGTTTTTTTTTATTGACTTTGCCTCCAGGTGAATGGGTAGGGGTACGATGTACCCCATACTCATCCACATAGGGTGAGGGGCTGGAATTTGGGGGCCCCCTTACTAACGGGGGCTCCCAGATTCAAATAAAAACCCCCGCTCACAGACCCCCACAAGCAATGGCCAGGGTTGTCAGGAAGAGGCCCTGTCCTTATCAACATGGGGACAGGGTGCTTTGGGGTTGGGGGGGCCACAGTGCGCCCCCCTGCCCCAGAGCACCCAACCTACTCATTTTGAGGACATGCAGCATGGTACGGCTCGGGAGGGCGGGGCGCTCGCTCGTCCCCACTCCTTTCCTGACCGGCCGGGCTGCATGCTTTGAATACAGGTCTGGTATGGATTGTGGGGGGACCCCCACGCCGTTTTCTCGGCGTAGGGGGTTCTCCTTACAACCCATACCAGACCTAAGGGCCCCGTATGCCCCTGGGGGGAACCCATGCCGGTTTTTTTTTATTTAAAATTTGGCGTGGAGTTCCCCCTCATGATTCATACCAAACTCTGCGGCTAGAATTGGCGGGAATCCAAGTCGGATCCCCGTCGCTTCTATGACGGCTTTGTCCCCATCGTGGCGAGTCAGCTTGGCACTGGCTCCCGTGATGGGGCTCGTAGGTGGTCAATCTCACCGAGAAAGGGAGCGAAATTGATACATTATCGCGGTGACCCCAAAGACCCAAACCATTGTCGACCCATAACTGGCCTAAATCTCTTTTACAACAGCTACAACATCATTTAGACACCCATAAATTACTCGATCCGTTTCAATCAGGTTTCCGTCCTGGTCACGAAACAGAACAGCACTACTCAAAATATGGGATGACGCTCTTGAAGCAGCAGACGAAGGAGAATCTTGTCTTCTGGTACTGTTGGACCTAAGCGCAGCATTTGATACTGTAGACCACAAATTGCTGCTGACTCGCTTTGCTGAAGTAGCTAGAGTCGCAGACTCGGATTTACGCTGGTTCTCCTCCTTTCTGGAAAATTGATCACAAATAGTGAAACTAGGTCCTTTCACTTCTAAAAAACGCACAGTGTCATGCAGAGTCCCTCAGGGATCCCCATTGTCACCTGTATTAATCAATCAGGGGCGGAATGACAACTCATGGGGCCCCCGGGCAATAGAAGATTATGGGGACCCCAGGCTTACAGATGGCCACCAAGCCAGGTGGCAGTACAGAGGCGGGGCAGCTAAAATCTCGGGATTTTCACATCAAAAGCATGTAGGTTTTGCACATATCAGGGACAGATGTAAAAAAACACAGATTTTTACACACTGTCCCTGGTTTTAATGAGCCTGGCAACCCTGATGGGGCCCCCTAGTGGCATGGGGCCCTCAGGCAGTGCCCGAGTTCCTCAATGGTCAGTCCGCCCCTGTATACAATATCTATCTCCGCCCCCTTTTTTAAATCATCAGTAACCAGAAGTTACTCTACCACTCCTATGCGGATGACACACAACTATATTTTCGCATCAGCAACAATAAGGATCATTATCTCAGACTAGAGAAATGCCTTACTTTGATAGAAAATTGGATGACGAAGAGTTACCTTAAACTCAACGGCTCAAAAAACAGAACTAAAATAGACTTTCCGCACTGACATGGACACCGCCGCCCATTCTGGGACAAACCATCACTCCTAGCACTAAAGTCAAAAGTCTCTGAGTCATTTTTGACACCCACATGACAATGGATGCACAAATAGGGTCAGTAGTCAGCGGATACCACCATCTGCTGCGTCTGCTACGTAGACTCTCTCCCTTTATCCCAAAAGAAGACATAGCAGTTGTGGTAGGAACCATTATCAACTTCAGACTCGACTACGCAAATGCCCTTTACCTCCAACTCCCAAAATACCAAATCACTCGTCTGCAAGTCATTCAAAATACGGCCGCTCGAATCAATCTCGCCCTCACTGAGATCCCTTCATTGGTTGCCAGTAAAAGACAGAATCACTTTTAAGGCACTTTGTCTGACACATAAGTGTATTCAAGGAAATGCCCCCCAATATCTATGCGAAAAATTAAAATGTCACAACCCCAATCGCGTTCTGCGATCCACCAATCAAAATCTACTCCAGATACCCAAAGCCAGATACAAGTCCAAAGGAGAATGAAGATTTGCAGTCCAAGGACCTAGACTATGGAACGCTCTACCAACCAGCATCCGAATGGAGGTGAATCACCTGGCCTTCAGAAAAAAACTCAAAACCCATCTTTTCTGAGGACAAAAGTACAGTAGGGAATGGATACTAAGCACCCAGAGGCGATTCAGTTCGCATGTGTTGCGCTATATAAGTTTCTCACTCACTCAGATCCTTCCCCCCATGTGAATTGGTTACAGGGTACATTGTACCCCTACCATTTCACAAAAAAAAAGTAAAAAAAAAAATTAAAAACACAGTAGATAGCTTGGGACAAGTGCACTTTTTTTATTTATTTTGGTTTGGGGTTCGCCTTAATATTCATACCAGACCCAAAGAGCCTGGTAATGGACTGGGGGGAATCCATGCAGTTTTCTTCAATTACTTTTATCTGTATTGCCGGGATCCGGCAATTCATTAAAACTGCAAGTAGTTTTAAATTACTTATTTTTTCCTTTAGAAATGTCATTTTGTGCAAGGACTGTTCTAAACACAGTAAAAATGCACCACTTTGCAGGCATACTATAGACACCCCCCCCCCCCCCAGGTATGAAATTTAAAGGAATATTTTATTGATTTACTTTAAGCATGATTAATATCACTGCTCCAGAAAAAACAGTAGTTTTTAAAACGTTTGTTTGCATTGGCCCCAGACACTTTTTATGACAATGCCATGCATATTAACCTTAAAATTAGCACTTTTTATTTTTCAAGTTTGTGTCCCATAGACTTTTTTTTACTTGGAAAAAAACAACTTTATTGATATAGAGCACATTTAACGAGTCATTCAAGTCCATTAAACAGTATAAAAATCTTTACATATGTTAGTCAGTGTATTGAAATATGGTACAAAATGTACAGTCACACATACACAGGTGCCTTGAGGCAGGTGGCCACTTAATCCAACGAACACTGGTGAGCCACAGGTATATAGGTAGTCTTCCCTGGGTATGTACCAATCACATACAGGTTTCCCCATCCTCCAACCATCTGTCCCAAATCTTGGAATATTTTTGTGTGGACCCTCTGTGTGTATAAATCAATTTCTTAAAGGGTAATGTATCAATAACTGCCTTTTTCCATAACTGCACTGTGGGGGCCAAATACTGCATCTATCTCTGGGCTAGAATTAACATTTCAAGGATAAAGATTGTGTGATATTTGTCCACCTCTACATCTGGTAGTAGCCCCAGAATACATAACCTGGGGTCCAGTACCACCGGGGATCCCATGCTATCATGGAGGAAGTGGACAACCTGCATCCAATACGCCTGGACGTATGGGCAGCTCCATATGTGATAGTAAAACGAACATGGGTCAGCTCTACATAAGCGACATGTCGGGTCTGGTGTGTGTTGGAATTTTGCCACTCTCATCAGTGTCACGTAGGCTTTGTGTATAATATACAGTTGGGTCAGTCTACCTGACAACTTGGGAGACATTGTCCTGGTTCCCTCTAGAATCTCATCCCAGTCAGTATTATCTATGGGGCCTAAGTCCAGTTCCCACACGATTTTGGCCCTGTGGGCGATGGAAGCTACCCCCCATTGTCTGATTGAGTAATACAGGTGTGAGATAAGTTTAGAGGGGTCTTCCCCCAAAACTATATTCAGTACTGGGGGGGTTCCATCCCTATATCCAGGTTTGATAACTGGGTTCTGAGTGCGTGACAGAGCTGCATGTATTTAAAAGCCAGTTGGTGTGGAAGGGAGAACTCTTCTTTAAGGGCCTGAAACTGCTTAAGCCGAGAACTATACAGGACCTGGTGTAGATACAGTATTCCATATCTAGCCCAGATTACCGGGTCTGGAAATGTTTCCAGTTCCGGCATACGGTTGTTAAGCCACAGTGGGGTGTGGGAGTGAAATTTACCCACATTCAGTTTTTTAAGAGATATTTCCCATATCCTTTGGTGGTGTGTCAGCATACCCGAGTTATACTGTGCGGTGGAACCGGGCACACATTTCCCGCGAAGGATGGCCTGAATGGGTGTATACGTTGGGTGTCCCGGGTTGTCACATACCAAGGATCTATAGCGCTGCATTTTGGACGTGTGGAAGTGATACTGTACATGTGGGATAGCTGCGAAGCCAGGTAGTAGTCCTGAAGGTCTGGGAGGGAAGAACCCCCCATGTCAGTGTTTTTTTTAAGATTTGCCTAGCTAGTTTGTGTCTACCATTACCCCAGACAAAGGAATTTAGGATGGCTTCCATCTGCTTAAAGAATTTTAAAGGAGTGTATAGGGGGCATGCCACACCATGTATAGAATCTTGGGTAGTATGATCATTTTTATTAAATTTATGCGTCCCATCACCCCAAGAGTAGTCTGGACCATGTATTCATTTTGTTTTTAAGTACCGGTAATTCAAATAGGGGGATTGCATTAAAAGTGTATAGTGTACTCATTGAGGGATTTAGATGCAGATGTTTTTTTTCCTTTGTCTTTAATTAGTGTTTGCTCTATAATTCTAGATTTTCCTAGCTTGTGACGGAAAATATTGATTATATGAAGACAGGAGGCGAGTATCTTATGCATGATCTTTCTTTATTCATGCTCACAGCAGAAAACCACTTTAGTGAAAACTGTTTCTTTAAAACTGAAAACAAGAAAAAACTACGCCCCCGGCAGCCCTCTAGGTGGGTCTGCCAATCACAGGGCAGTCCAGTCAGTACATAAAGGCC
Source organism: Rana kukunoris (assembly GCA_029574335.1). NCBI lineage: Eukaryota > Metazoa > Chordata > Amphibia > Anura > Ranidae > Rana > Rana kukunoris. The sequence continues at coordinate 224,591,497 of CM056053.1, read as the reverse complement.
TGTCTCTTTAGGAACCTCCTCTTTCTTGAAGCGAACTGTGGAAAAAACTCGGACACCGACAACAGGTCGAACCTCCAAACTCTGGAACTGGACTTCTGGAACCGAAGACAATTGACAGCCGGTCACCTGGGTGCAGTGAGATTCCCCATCTCCGATCCGCGAGGACGAACGGTCCAAGAGTTGAATCAGGGAAAAAACAAGGACGATCCCAACAGGAGATCAAACGGGGCGTGCTGGGACAGTCAGCCACCGAACTGGAAGATGCGTGGATCAATAACCTAAAATAAATGAGAAATAATATCGTGAAAGGGATGGGTTGGGAGGGAAGATACTCGCCTCCTGTCTTCATATAATCAATATTTTCCGTCACAAGCTAGGAAAATCTAGAATTATATATCAGACAGGAGGCTTATATCTTATGCAAGTTTAAAGCTATAACAAGCATACATGAAGAAATACGTGAGGCACAATTACAACACTGACATAGATACGTGTTCCTCCGGTCTAAAATAAAATTGACGGAATGTGGTCGCCGAAGACCAGTCTGCTGCCAACAATAGGTTCGACAGGGAACCTCCCGAGGTGATGACCTTAGTAGCCATCACTCCCCTGGCGGAGTGAGCGCCAAACAAGGACGTGTCAATCCCTGCCATGTCCATGACAGAGCGTACCCACCTGGCTAACGTGGCCGAGCAAACTGGAAGGTGAGGCTTGACATAAGAAATAAGAAGTTGAGAAGAAAGTACGGGTCGAACTGGGGACGTCATAGACTCATAAGCTTGTAGGCAGTGCACCACACAAAGGTGTGGGTGAGAGGGGAAGAAAGGGTAGAAGACCGATTGAAGGCCTGTCTTAGTTCGACGTACGACCGAAAATTTCACTCCAAGAGGGGAGAACTGGCGTCTAGAAATGTCCAGAGCTCTGACGTCTGACACCCGTTTGATAGAAATCAGACATAAGAGGACCGTCAATTTGAAAGACAGTAATTTCAAAGACAGGGCGTTATTGTCGCCCCAGTCCGAGAACATGGAAAGGACCTTGGTTACGTCCCAAGTATGTTGGTACCTGGGTCGTGGGGGTCGTTGGAACTTAACACCTCTTAATAGGCGACACACCAAAGGGTGTTTACCCACCGGAAGCGAGTCAACAGGAGAATGGTAGGCTGAAATCGCTGAACGATGTACATTAAGGGAATTATAGGATTTCCCGGCTTCATAGGCTTCCGCCAGGTAATTGACCACTAAAGACACAGGTGCTTGAACGGGATCAACCTGCCGTTGATCACACCAACGAACCCAAAGTCGCCAGGCTGATCGGTATGCCGATCTAGTCCCGGGGGCCCAGGCCATGGCGATGAGATTCCTAGCTGCCTGCAGCGGGCATCCCGAGACCAGCCACGCAAGGAGAGGAAGGGTGTGGTCCGTGATCAAGGGATGCAGATCCCTGGTCGGACCGGTGAGGAGATGAGGAGAATGAGGGAGGAGTCTGGGGAGATCCAACGTCATTCCCAGGAGGAGAGGAAACCACGGCTGCGTCGGCCACCACGGGGTGATCAGCACCACCGACGCTCTCAGGTTCGTAATGTGAAGGAGGACCCTGAGAATCAACGAGAAAGGGGGAAACGCATAGTGCGTCCCTAGGGGCCAAGTCTGGCGCAGGGCGTCTACCGCCTGCGCCTCCGGGTCCGATCTCCAACTGTAAAAGTGCGGGAGCTGACGATTGAGACGGGACGTGAAAAGGTCGAAGGTTAAGGGACCCCACAGTCGAGCGAGAGCTAGGAATACCGACTGATCCAGCTGCCAATCGCTGGAATCGGTCAGGTAACGGGAGTTCCAGTCCGCTACCATATTGGACACACCCGGAATATATTCCGCGATCGGAACGATGTTGCGTTCCAGGCAGAAATGCCAGAATTCCTTCGCAAGGTCTGCCAGGATTTTGGATCTGGAGCCCCCCAGACGGTTGACGTATTGGACAGCGGAGACATTGTCCATGCGAATTAAAACACAACAGTTGGACGCGTGAGGAAGAAGACTCCTGATGGCAAAGAAGGCCCCCAGGAGTTCCAACGCGTTGATGTGAAGTAGCGATTCCCCTGCGGACCACGTGCCTCCAGTGGAGGATGAACCGCATCGAGCGCCCCAGCCATGTCGGCTGGCATCTGACTCCAGAATAAAGTCCGGATTGGAACTGAATATTGTCTTGCCGTTCCACTCGACGGCATGACGCAACCACCATCGAAGCTCCCCTATGGCTTCCGCGTCCAAATGAACCTCGTCCGCATAGCGGAGCCCCTGGCGGAGATGAAGAGTTTTGAGCTTCTGAAGGGCTCGGTAATGAAGGGGGCCGGAAAGATGGCTTGGATCGATGCAGACAGCAGACCGACGAGGCGGGCCAGTCCGCATAAGGACACTCTCTGCTTGCTGAGTACGAGGTTGATTTCCTTTCGTATGGCAAGTAGTTTGGCTTTGGGTAGACGGAGGACCGCTTGTTTGGTGTCCACCAAGAACCCTAAAAATTCCATCTCCTGGGACGGGGCTAGGACCGACTTCTCGTGATTTACGAGAAAACCCAGGTCCTGAAGGAGGGTGACAGTCCAGGATGCATGCACGTTTGCTAGATGGGGGGAACGTGCCATTATGAGTATGTCGTCTAAATAGATGATTAACCTCACACCTCTGCTTCGTAGGGCTGCAATCACCGGTTTCAATAATTTGGTGAAACACCATGGGGCTGAGGAGAGACCGAAGGGGAGGCAAGTGAACTGCCACACCCTGTCCCTCCACACGAAACGGAGTAAGTGTTGGGAGGATGGATGGATGGGAACCGTGAGGTAGGCGTCTTTCAAGTCCACCTTGACTAGCCAATCTTCGGGGCGTAAAAGGTCCCTTAGGCAGTGAATGCCCTCCATCTTGAAATGTCGGTAAACGACATGTTGATTGAGGTTTCTCAAGTTTATCACCGGCCGGAAACCCCCGCCCTTCTTTCTGACTAGGAAAAGGTTGCTGAGAAAACCTTGAGAAAGTGGGTCCACTTCTATTACCGCTAGCTTGGACTGGAGGTCCTGTAATTCGTAGTCCATCAGAGTGGCGTTTGGGATAGAAAACCGAATGGGGTGAGGGGTTCGGTCCATCACTGGTGGTGCATAAAGTTCTATCTGGTAGCCCATTACAGTATTGAGTATCCACGAGTCTGCCGTAATCGCAGACCAGGCGCGGATAAAATGCTTCAACCTTCCCCCTACAGGCATGTGGGAAAAAGGAAGAGGTGTCGTACTCACCGGAAGCTGGTCTGGAACGGGGGTATCCTCTACCACCTCAGGCCTCTCCATGGACGTCCCCGGGGGGGAAAGAATGGTGCCGGTTGTGCAACCGGTGTTGGGTGGGGCTGCGGAGACTGGTATTGTGCGGGAGCTCTTTGGTATGGCCTGGAAGAGGAGAAACGGCCGGCAGAGCGGCCTCTATATCTGCCGGCCTTGGGAAAAACTCTATTGTTAGCTCTTTTTAGTGATGTCTGGGCCTTATCCAGGCTGGAATAGAGGCCTACCATTTTGTTTATGTCCTTTATGAGGGATCTCCAAACAACATGCCGACGGGCCTGGTTCAGATTCGGCAAGATGTGAAAGCTGGGGGTCAAGTCTCATGAGTATTGAGCGTCGGCGCTCCGTGGAACATGTAGTATTTGCTGAACCCAGGAGGCAAATCGCTCTCTGGGTCCATCCTCTAAGTTGGGATAAATCGACAGGTTGTCCAGAAGCAGAGGCCTGTTCGCTAAGATTTAGAATCTTTGTGACCGGACCAAACAGGTCCAAGACCCTGTCCTGAATCATTCTGAATGACCGTTCTATCCCCTTTTTTGAATATTTCCCATTTTTTGTGAGGTATCTCAGGAGAATGGGATCTACCTCAGGAGTGCTCACCACTTTTTTGGGAATACAAGGGCGGGGACATTCCGCGCGTAGCTTATTTCTGTTGGCTTTGTCGACTGACCTTCGAGCCCAGTGTTCAATATATAGAGACACCTCGGGTAGAGGGGTCCAGTCACCGGATCGGGGGTGACTGATGGCTTCGGGGTTAAAAAATGGTTCTCCATGGGAGTCCAATAAAACCTCACCCTGGGAAACAGGGTTGGCGCCGTTCTTAGACGGCAAATGCCCACTGCCCTCATAATCTTCATCATCCTCATCGTCTCCAGACTCGTAGGCGTCGAACGCCTCGGACTCCGCGGACGACTCAGGAGAGGAGTCCACAAAGGAGTCCGGTTTTGTCCGCCTGGTGGATCGATGCCTCTGTGAATTTATCTCCCCGAGGCCCAGGGGTCGTATAGAGTCTGGTAGGACAGTGGGTCGACAGTCCTGGGATGGTACTGTCTGGGGCATGAGTATTACTTCCCCTGCCGGGGAGTCATGAGCCACGTCAATGTGGCGGCGTTTCTGTGACGCCTTACCCTTCTTTAATGGCGGTATGCCGGTGTCGGTAGTTCCGGACACCTGGGGTATAGGTGGGGTAAATACCACTGAGGCCATGGCAGCCTGAACTGATTTATTAATTATCTCTTGTATCTGTGTTGCAGACATAAGCATAGGTGTATCCTGTGGGGGGTCTATAAGCCCTACAGGAGAGGTCATAAGGGAGAGATCCTTGCCCTCTGCCATTAGTATTGTAGTGAATGACAGTCTAAGGGAAAAATCAATAGTACTATTGGATGCTGTCGTTAATAGAAGGTACAAATGCAGTAGCAGACTAAAGGGAAGCTAGGGATGCTGAAGAGGCTATAGTCTGTAGTAATATGGTGAGCGTAGCTGCAGCTCAAAACTAAGGGAAGACACTAGGGAATAAATTCCCAGGATTAGCTACCTAAAGTCCGAGCTCCGCACTCCTCGCCGCTTGTTTCCAGATACTAATTAATAGTGGCGGAGGAGCGGAGCCCGGAGAAGGAAGGCGAAGTCTCGCGAGACTCTAGCCTTCATATGATAGGAGGAGAAGACGCGACACGCCTCCTCCCTGCAATAGCGCGATGAGAGAGGGAAAAAACGAAGGCACGAATGAATCGAAAATGGCGCCGACCTCTCGCGATGGTAGGAAACAAAAACACGTGCAACGTGAGTGATCCGGGACCGGTCAGAGCGCCCAGAGGATGCGCGCTGACCGGAGCACAATGGAAAGGGTATCGAAAAAGAGTAGCCAAAACGGATTCATTGCAAGGCAAATACTAATACAAAGGGAATACCTAGAGCCCCAGGGGGGGGGCGAATTAACAGGAATCCAAGAAAAAACGTATAGTAAAGTAAATGACAATGTAAGATCTATTGAATTAGTCTACTTATCTGAGTTCTGATCTGTGAGCAGAAAGAAAGAGGAGGTTCCTAAAGAGACAGGCCTTTATGTACTGACTGGACTGCCCTGTGATTGGCAGACCCACCTAGAGGGCTGCCGGGGGCGTAGTTTTTTCTTGTTTTCAGTTTTAAAGAAACAGTTTTCACTAAAGTGGTTTTCTGCAGTGAGCATGAATAAAGAAAGATCATGCATAAGATATGAGCCTCCTGTCTGATATATAATATCTCTATATCATTAAAAGTGTATAATCAACCAGTTCCCTAGTAACTTCTACTCCCAGATACTTAATCTTGGATACTCTAGCTAGTGGCAGCGGGGGGGGGGGGGGTTGTGATGGGGGGGGGACACATTGATTGGTTGGAAGATGGTCCCTGGTCTGCTAAATATAATATGGTGTCATCGGTATACATTCCTATTTTGTCAACCATGGGTCCTTGGCTCTGATGGTGATGGCTAGTGATTCAGCAGCCAGTGCATACAGCAAGGGGAAGGGAGGATACCCCTGTCGGGTAACCCTCTCCAATGGAAACTGCTCCAAGAGCCATTCATTCACAAAAATTCTCGCCTTGGGCGCCTGATATAGGAGCTGTACCCATTTTGTGAAACATGGACTGAAACCCTAGTTATGCAGACATTCCCACAAATATGGCCACTCTACTGAGTCGAAGGCCTTGGCTGTATCAAATGCCACCACCACGCTCGTTCCTGAATTATCGTGTCGGGCTTATTCATGTACAGTCGCCTAATGTTCATGGCTGTATTTTTTCCTGGGATTAAGCCTGTTTGGTCTGAATGAATTAATGTTGTTAAGATGGCAGCATTCAACCTGGAGGCCAGAATTTTAGCTAAAATTTTAATATCCACCTGCAGGAGTAAAATAGTCGGGTAGGATTCAGGATAGTGTGGTTCCTTTCCCTTTCCTTATAATTTGGGCTTCCTGCATGGACTCGGGGAGTGAGTTCAAATCAAAGATAGACTGGTATAAGGCTTTCAGCTTGGGGACTAAAGCATCTGAATGAGTTGCATAAAATTCCAATGGTAGTCCATCCATAGATTTGGCCAGCTGAGCTAACGCCTCTGCAATATCATGTGCTGTAATGGGTGCATTAAGAAGCTCAATTTGCTCTTGATTCAGCTGGGGGAACTGTATGGCAGATAGGTACGAGCAAGTCTTCCTTCATGTGTACGTATGTCACGTACCTGGGTGAAGTCTGAAATGACGAGGTTAGCCTCTCTTGAATCTCCGGCCCTGGTCCCGCTGAGAGTGGAGACAGGGGGAACCAAGGGCCAGGGGAGACACGAGTGCCTGTAGATGTGACTGGGGAAGCCCACAACCGGTGATGCAAGTCCAGCAAGGCAGGAAGTCGCGGCAGGTTGCAGCAGCGAAGTCGCAGCAGGTTGCAGGGACGAAGTCGCAGCAGGTTGCAGCAGCGAAGTCGCAGCAGGTTGCAGGGATGGATTCGCAGCAGGTTGCAGTGACGAAGTCGCAGCAGGTTGCAGCAGCGAAGTCGCAGCAGGTTGCAGTAGCGAAGTCGCAGCAGGTTGCAGTAGCGAAGTCGCAGGTACCCGGGAGGTAAAGCGGAGCCAAACAGGGAGCAGGATCGTGGTCACATGGGAAGCCGGGTTCAGCAACGAGCGGGCAGCGAGGTACCAAGTCATCAGGCAGGAAACAGGGTCACGTGGAAAGCCGAGATCAGGAACCAAGAGTCAGAGGTGAAGTGAGTCCAAAACAAGGTCAAGGAAGCCAAGGATCGGTAACCGGGATCAAGAGCACGGGACAGGCACAGGACACAGGAACCGGAACCACTGAGATCCGTCAGCACTCGGCTAGGGTCAGAGCATCCTTTAAATAGGCTGTTTGGCGCCAACGGACGCGGGTGCGCGCTCCCGTGCACGTGCGCATGCACGCGCGCGCACCTGCAAATTTGCGCGCGCGCACCCGCAAATTCGCGGGAACGGCTCTAGCAGCTCTCTTACAACGTATTCCACGATTTATATAGGTTACTATAAAATTGCTGAAATCGAGCTGCGACTTGTCCCGGGTCTGTTATACTGTGTCCGTCTGGGCCATTAAGCGACACCACTATAGGGGTCTTATCGTCCATGTGAACCAGATATGCCAACAGTCTCCCAGCCCTTTCTCCCTGTTCATACACCCTCTGCCTGCAAAAAAATACACGCTGTTTAGCCTTCTCTGTATACAGTTGTGTAACTAGGTGGGTCTGCAGTTTAAGTCTGTCTCGGTTTTCAATGGTTGGGCTGGAGCTGTAGGCCTCTTTTAAGTCCAGCAGTTTGTCAGATGTAAGTTAAAGTATAGTGGTAGACTCTCGTTTTAGCCTATTTATTCTGGAGGACATTATTCTACGGGCATGTGTTTTAAAGTCGTCCCATTGCATGGTAAGGGCAGGGGGTCCCTGTATTCCTTCCAGAAAGAAGAGCATTTCCCGGGCAATGGAGTCATGGTCCATAAGAAGGGAAATCCAGTGTGCATTTAGTCGCCAACGTTTAGTAGGAGAGGCCACCCGCAAGGATGCCGTCAGCCAGCATGGAGAGTGGTCCGACAGGATCCTGGGAACAAAACCTGAGCCTGTGACTTTGGGCAGGAGGGGCTTGGAAACAAATATATCCTGGACATGGTGTTATGGCTTACTGAGTGGCAAGTATATGCTCTAGTCGTGGGGTTAGCATGTCTCCAGACATCTATAAGGGCAAATTCAGTCAATGTACGGTACAGCCTAGTATGCAGAGGTGCACCAAGTCTTGGTTCAGCTTGTGCTGGGAGGTCCAGGGAAGGGGTCATTGTGTCATTATGTCATTGAAATCTCACATCCACACTACTGGTACGGACGAGTACAGAGCTATAAATGCAAGGCCCTCTGTAACCACATCCGACCTGTATGGAGGGGCGATATAGCTAGCCAATATCAACAAGGGGTCCCCCCCCAACTGCATGCAGAAAGAGAAACCTACCCTGCCGATCCGACCCCATGGAGACCAACTCAAAAGGTGTAGATTTCGCTATTAGCACCGTTACCCCTCTAGACATATTTGTGTGGGTACTGTGGTAAGCCCGCCCAAGGATGCTTCAGGGCCGCATGTAAGTGGTCTGTGAAATTAGTTTCTACCAGTGCGACAATATCTGCCTTCTGACCTATCAAATACTATAACATGGCTGTCCTTTTAATCTTATCCCTCATGCCCCGCACATTCCACATCATAAATGTAATGTCCGTCATGGCAGTCGTTGGCACAGAAATTGCATACGGATCGGCAGGGCAGCTCCCCCTCAAACAGAGAGAACAAAGCCATCACATAATTAAACATACATATTGCATATGTGATATGTGCTTGTTAAAAATATTCCAAGTAAATGATAAGTGCACAACGGTGCTAACATTCCCAATGCTCTGATCATGGGATCAGGCATTTTCCTTCCCTCCCAGCTTTTCACCACCCCAACATGGTGGAAGCATACATTCCCTTGCAACCTTCAAATGAATCAGCTTCCAGCCATCAACATTAGCTGGAGGTACTTAGAATTTGATGAACAGGAAAGTGCAAAACAAAGAGGAAAAATAGGGGGGTTGCAAACATAATGGGGACGATTATTCACTGTGTGAAGCAAGGTTAGGGCACAAGGCATGTTCTATGTGTCTCTTCTTTTGTCTGAGTCAGACCCCTCCTGCAAGGATACACAGTCATCCTGATGCACTAACGTTTTGGGGCCTCAGCCCTATGGTATCTTCATGAAAGTGCTGTGGGGACAATAAGGAGCACAGGGTGATAAGCCTCATGGTCCAAGCAGCTCCATGCCCAGATCCGAGCTTCCAGGAGTATCAACAAACTGAGTTCCTTCTCCCCCAGAGGGAGTGAGAGGATGGGCCAACCTCAATAGGGGGAGCCTCCTAACTTATATTAAGTAATACATGGGTTATAAAGACGGGGGGAGCAAGGCAGGGGGGCTTTTGTGTGGAAAAAATGTATGGTAAGGTGAGAATACTTCCCCACAGCAGAGGGAATACTTATAAGAAAAGAGGGGCCTGCCATCATCTGACAACGGCAACAGTACTCACAGGTCATGGACCCATTCATCCATCCAGAGGTCCGCGTTGATCTAACCAATGTGCTTCTGCCTTTGGATCTTCAAAAAACAGGATTCTCCTCCACTCTCAATCTGGCCGGGAACAACATGGCTTATTTAAGGTGCACTAGCCTGAGCCGCCTCTTAACATCTTGGAACTGTGCATGCTTTCTTTGGACTTCACTAGAGAAGTCAGGGAACACTGCGACATGGTTGTTGCCCAGGGCGATGTTACCTTTCTCTGTTCAAACAAAGGATTTTATCTCTGTTTCTAAAGTTAAGAAACTTGGCAATAAAGGTCCTGGGGGGTGGGCGGGGCTCCCACAGGTGGAGGTTTAGCTGGGATGCGGTGCGCCCATTCCACAGCAAACATTACGGAAAAGGCTTCTCTTATAAAATCAGGAGGGATTTCAGGTATTCAGCCGGGTTGGTACCTTCAGCCTTTTCAGGTAATCTAATAAACTGGAGGTTTTAGTGTCTCAAACAGTTCTCCATATCATCCTGATGAGCGTGAAGCTGGTAAATCTGGTGCCGCATGTCTTCCGTGGTGTGGCTCAGTGGGTGCAGGATGTCCTCCGCTGCTCCAATGCATGTCTCAGCCTCGGTGACCCTGTCTTTGACCTTGGACAGGTCCTGGCGCAGCAGGAATATGTCAATCTTGACCTTGTCTATTTTGGCGGTGAGTGTCACCTGCAATGTCGCAATGGCATCCCTGTGTCTGCCCTGATGGACCGCCGCGGAGCACGTGCCATCGCCATCTTTGTCCTGCGGGTCTTGATCTTGATGGCGGTATTTCGCCAGCTTTTCCACCGCCTCAGAGGTCCTTTTCGGCGGAGACATGGTCCCCCACTGCCTCGGAGTGTGGACTACCAGGCCGTCCCCGGGTGGTGGAGCAAGATGGCCGCCTCTCCAGATGTTAGACCGGGACCATGCTCTGTCACCAAAGTAGATGGAGGATGTGGATGCGCCTTGGCACCGGTCACAGGCAGCCTGGGTGTCGGTTCAGGGAAGGACGGAGCACAGCACTGTCAGGGGACAGGAGAGCTTACCAAGGCCATCCCCAGGTGGAGAAAGATGGCCGCCCTTCAAGACATCAGGCCAGGACCCCGCTACGCCCCAGAAGCTGATCGAGGATGTGGATGTGTCCTCAGGGAGCCCGGATGTCGTTTCAGGGGAGGACCGAGCCCAGGACAGTCAGGAGGGATGCAGAGTCCAAACAATTAACAGGCAGATGGGACCGCCGCTCCAGGTGAGCTCCAGGTGATCAAATGTCCACTCAGAACCAAACAGGTGCTGGCAATGCACTAGGCAGGCAGAACAAGGAAAGTATATGGACAGCCGCACTCCAAAATATATGAAAAAACTTGCCCTTTATTAGCTATGAGTAAGCATTGAGGATCAATGCGAAATGCGTCAGCTGTGTAATTTTCCCACTGTGTTGTTGTTTTGTAGTGCATGATTTTTTTACCCCAATAAAGGGCAAGTTTTTTCATATATTTTGGAGTGCGGCTGTCCATATACGTTCCTTGTTCTGCCTGACAGTCAGGAGGGACAGGAGAGCTTATCAAGGCCGTCGCTGGGTGGAGCAAGATGGCCGCCGCTCCGGGATGCAGGCCGACACGGCGGCCTGTCCTAAGGAAGATGCAGGCTGTGGATGCCCCACTTCAGCGGCTCCAGGCAGTCCGAAGGCTGTTCCAGGTGGGGGGCGATCACTGGGCGACCAGGGAGGCCAGGATTGCTTGCTGGGGCTGCTGCTGAGTAAAGCAATATGGACACCGGGAACTAGGCCGAAGCCACTGCCTTCCCCAGGGCTGCTGCAGGAGCAGGAAGCCACACATCTGCGGACTCAGGCGACTCTCCAACAGGTCAGCAGGTCTCCACAGACAGTGGAGGGAGCAGGATGAACCCACGTGAAAAGAGGATGGCTAAAATCCATCAGGATGCCGGCAGAATGCTAAAAAAAGGAGTATGGGGAGCGGAGCTCTCACTACAGGCAACCTACTCCATTGCTTTCCAGGCCACGCCCCCGTGTCCCGTAGACTTTAGCAGTGTTTGCATGTTCAAACAAATTGTTTGCCTGTTCGCATGTTCTGCTGCGAACTGGAAGTGTTCAGCTTATCCCTAATATTAATTAGTGCATAGGAAAGTTATAGAGTCTACAACAAACTATGGTATATATTCTTATTATACAGGATGTATACAGTTTGCACAGTGCTTTACAACATGAGGGCAGACAGTATGGTTACAATATAATTTAATACAGAAGGAATCAGAGGGCCCTGCTTGTTGGAGCTTACAATCTAGAATATATATATGAAAATTGAACAGTCCTGACGCACTGGCTGCCTATCTCATTTCTTGAGGCCCTAAATGCCAGAACAGTATAAATACCCCAAAATTACCCTTTTTTGGAACGTATATGTAGGGTATTCAGTAAGGCCCCGTACACACGACTGAGTTTCTTGGCAGAATCCAGCGAGAACCTCGATGGGAGACGTATTCTGCCGAGAAAACCGGTCGTGTGTACACTTTTCGCCGAGCAAACCGTCGGGAAGCTCGTCGAGCCAAAAAGAGAGCATGTTCTCTATTTCCTCGTTGTTCAATGGAAAAATTTGGCTCAGCGAGATTTTTGACTGCCGAACTAGGAACTCGACGGGCGGAAGGATGAGTTTCGCCCGACGAGTTTCTCGGTTGTGTGTACGCGGCCTAAGAGAAATGGTGAGTTTTTAGAATTTGTCATTTTGTCCCATTTTTTGGAAAAGTAAGAAATAAAATAAAATTAGCTTTTTTTTTTTATACTGTCACTATAGCAGTACAGCATCACCAAACGACTGGTGTGGTGGTGATCAGAGATACTGACTGGTGACAGTATATAAAAGGACAAATACAAAAATAATACACTTTTTAAAATGTTCTGTTTTTTTTTTATTGTTTTTCTTTTTTATGATGTTTTTTACATACTGTGACCAGAGCTGCAGTCAGGGAAGTGATCCTGATTTTATTTTATTAGTAACACACTATGATTGCTTATAACAGTGATAAGCAATAATTTTTTAGGAATCGCATCTATCCATCCAGTGTGTGTACTATTGTGAATCTGTAATTGGCCACAGCTATCATATGGTACAAATGCACTGTGATTGGCCCTGTCTTTACCATGTGATCGCTGTGACCAATCACAGAGATCAACACAATAGTTCATAATGAATGGTTAATAACCACTTCTGCCCTTTGACCAACTTCCTGACCAGACCATATTTTGCTATACTGCACTGCGTCGCTTTAACTGACAATTGCAAGATCGTGTGACGCTGTGCCCAAACAAATACAGATTTCTTTTGGTGGTAATTGATCACCTCTGTGTTTTTTTATTCTTTGCGCTATAAACAATAGAAGATTTTGGAAAAAAAAACAATATATTTTGGAAAAAAAACACAATGGGCCAGATTCAGGTAGAGTTAGGCTGGCGGATCAATGGATCCGCCAGCCTAACTGTCACTTTAAGCCGGCGTTTTTGTTTTCTGTAACCAGAAAACAAGAAACGCCGGGTTGGAGTTCCGATGCGATCGGCGCAATTGAATTTCGCCATCGCATCGTTACTTCAACTTAAAAATGGCGCCGGGGGCGTTCCCGCTGATTAACGCTGAAAAAATATGTTAATCAGCGGAAGTCGGAAATTCACGATCTTTTTCGGGCGCGACGCAGTGACTTTACGACGTTTCCGGAAGCGATACGCGACGTAAAGATAAAGCAGCCCCCTAGTGGAGTATCCTATGTTAAGTCTAGGCCTCGTCATCGCGTCGGGAAAAAAAATAATCGCGTCGCTTGCGTAAAACGTTCATGAATGGGGATGTGACGTCATTGACGTTCACTGACAGAATTTGGAGCATGCGCACTGGGATGCATTGACACTCGACGCATGCGCAGTACGTTTGCCGCGGGATCGCGCATAGTTTAAATATTACTTGCCCCGTACCCGCCCAATTTGAATTCCGCCGGCTCATTTGCGATGCACTTCCGCAACTTTAGGAGCAAGTGCTTCATGAATAACAGCACTTGCTCCTAAAATTTCGGCAGAGTAACGTAAATGAGAAGCGTTACTCCAGAGCAAAGATGCTCTCATCTACCTGAATCTGGCCCTATATATTTAACTTTTTGCTATAATAAACATCCCACATTTAAAACATATATATAAAGTTTTTCATCACTTTAGGCCAATATGTATTCTACATATTTTTGGTAAAAAATCGCAATAAGCGTTTATTGGTTGGTTTGCGCAAAAGTTATAGCGTTTACAAAATAGGGGATAGATTTATTGCTTTCTTATTATTACTATTTTTTTGCTAGTAATGGTGGCGATCAGCGATTTTTGTTCGGACTGCGATATTGCGGCGGAAACATCGGACACTTTTGACACATTTTTGGGACCACTGACATTTATACAGCAATCAGTGCTATACAAAAGCACTGATTACTGTATAAATGTCACTGGCAAAGAAGGGGGGATGGGACTGGCTAGGGGAGGAAACCAATCGGTGTTCATACTTAGTATGAACACACGATCTGTCTCCTCTCTCCTGTTTACACACACAGATCCCAGTTTTTCGCTCTGTCACGAGCGATTGCGGGTGCCCGGTGGTCATATCGCCCACCGGGCACTTGTAATGGCTTCAGGGACACTATTTGGGCCTCCTACAGCGTCTTAAAGGGCCGACGTATACCTACGACCACTCGCCCAAGGGAACCAAACTGCGGTGGCTCGTCCGGAAGCGGTTAATTAAAGCCATTCATTGTCTACAAAAAAAAAAAGGAACCTTTACCACCCTTAATGTTTTTACTCTATCCAGAAAAAAAATACTGTCATTTGGGGAATGATTCCAAAATATAGAGTTTTGGTTTTGTTGATTAGCTGTGATTTTAGGCTTGATGTAGATGTGTTGTTTAGCTAAATGCAATGAATAAAGGAATAGTGTGTAACATAAATACATAGGCAGAGCATGAAATCATAGGTGTGTTTTTTTTTAAATATACTCTGTAAAGACAAAGAGAAAAAAATTGTGGTGCTTTCTTTCTGAATGTATCTATCTTCTTATAGCCAGATTTTATAAACTAAAGTAGGATTCAGTTGTCTTCATCTGAGGCATTTAGTAAGGCATGGAGGGTTGTATTTTTCAGGGATATTGATTTCAGTAATTGAATAGTGATATAATTTCATTGTGTTTCCTTCATGTTTCATTAATTATGAGCTTAATAAATGTACTACTAGATTGTAAATTCAAACAACTGGGCTGATTTAAGAGGGGAGCAAATGATCGCTTTGTTTTAAAAAATAATTTGCAAGTGCCAAAGGAAACCCACAAGCGCACCGAGAATTATAATCTAATCCTACTGTACATATAGGCCTGCAAAATTGTATCTGTAGAGCATTAGTCAATGCAAAACCTTTGTAATGATCTAGTACAGTTGTGCTCATAAATGTACATACCCTGGCATAATGTATTATTTCTTGGCCATTTTTTAGAGAATATGAATGATAATACAAACATTTTTCTTTCACTCATGGTTAGTGTTGGGCTGAAGCCATTTTTTATCAATCAACTGTGTTTACTCTTTATAAATCATAATTACAACAGAAACTACCCAAATGACCCTAATCAAAAGTTTACATACCCTGGTGATTTTGGCCTGGTAACATGCACACAAGTTGACACAAAAAGGGTTTAAATTGCTATTACAGGTAGCCATCCTCACCTGTGATCTGTTTGCTTGTAATTAGTGTGTGTGTATAAAAGGTCAATGAGTTTCTGGACTCCTGACAGACCCTTGCATTTTTCATCTAGTGCTGCACTGACGTTTCTGGATTCTGAGTCATGGGGAAAGCAAAAGATTTGTCATATAGAGCTTTATTTTGGTGGCAATTGATCACCTCTGCGATTTTTTTTTTTTGCGCTATAAACAAAAAAAGAGCGCCAATTTAGAAAAAAATTCACGGACCGTTTCCATCGGACAAGGCTGAATTGTCTGTTGGTCTGATGTGCGTACACACCATCGGACCAAAATCCCCTCGGACCAGAACGCGGTGACGTAGAACACAACGACTTGATGAAAAAATGAAGTTCAATGCTTCCAAGCATGCGTCGACTTGATTCTGCGCATGCGGGGGATTTTGGTCCGATGGTTTGTGTACTAACCATCAAACCTGTCCGACGGACAGGTTTCCAGCAGACAGATTTTAAAGCAAGCTTGAAAACTTTTGGCCGCTGGAAAACGGTCCAATAGGCCGTACACACGATCGAACATGTCCGCTGAAACTGGTCTGCGGACCAGTTTTAGCGGACATGTTCGATTGTGTGTACGCGGCCTGAGATTTCATTACTGCATACTGTGACATGGCTCATCTTTAACTGCCTTAATGTTTGATTCTCACATGACCGCAGTCCTGGGCATTGATGAGCGCATACACAGTGAAAGGTACCCCCACAAGCAGGGCGAATGCTGCTGCCCACAAACATGATGTCATTGGCTGTTAGGGACAGGATGGGCAGCCCACACAGCTTTCTGGGTTGCCGACAGAACTAGTGAGAAGAACAGAGAGCTGGGAGGAGTTGCAGGTGGTGCTATCATCCTCCCTTACACAGGAGTTAACAAAGGAATACTTTCAGATTGGACTGTACAGGTCTTGATTACCTCCCTTATCACCTCTTCAGACTACTCATGTTCCCAAAGCAAAAATTGTGGGTGGGGGGGGGGGGTAATCTGAGAGTTGTGTCATCTCCTCTATACAAACATAAGAGAGGAGATCAAATTGGAGATACTCGTGCCCTGGTGGTGTGAAATTAATTGATTGGGCCGCTGCTGTAAATACTACCCCCTTGCGAGGGAACAAAGGAATGATAGGAGTGACTAAACAGCGCTGACCCGCCACACCTTTTTCTAATATAATATGAGACTGTAATTGCAGCGAAAGGTGGTTCTACAAAGTATTGTGATTATGCCATCACTGACAGCCCTTGGTCTCTGTTTACATTGGGAGCACCTGATCATGTGACCCCTGTTACAGCCATTCACAGGAGTCACATAATTTGGAAGCTTAGAAAAGTTTAGGATTAAGGCTCCATGCACACTGGAATAAAAAACGTTGCTTCTACGGGAGTTTTGTTTCTGCCTGTAGAAGCAACTCAATGTTATCCTATGTGTCCATACACATTAGGAAATTTATGCATATTTTTGAGAATAACATTTAGAGGCAGGAAAAAAAAAACCTTCTCATTCGCGTTTCTGATTGGAGCTCACAGGCAGAAAAAACGTAAAACTCTCCCAAACTCCTCTAAACTTTGTACAAAAAATGCTCTATATGGTCGTTTTTTACACCAAAAAGAACAGAAGTTTTTTAAAGCCCAGTGTGCATGGAGCCTCAAGCTGAACTCCAGGAATTCAGACATTTTTTTTTACGTTTGCTGGCCTACTATGGTTTAAGTCCAACAAGAGATGTATCTCCTTTGTTTCAGACTAAAAGGTTTTTCTGAGCTCTAGGAATACAGCTATTGCTATACTTCCATAGCTCTGCATTAGATCCCCTGCTTTCTCATAGAGCAGCAGCTCTGCCCAACCCTCCCCTCTGCTTCTCAGTCACAGAATGGGCTCACATAACACAAAGTGCTCTGTGATTGGGCAGGAGGAGGGGAGGGGCAAGCTGATTGGTTGCATATGACTCTGCAGCTATAGGAGCTATGATAAGGATGTCAAGCCCCAGACATATAGTGATAAGTCCATGGGGTGGCATGCACCTCATTAAACTTAACCCCTAATAAATAACAAGCACATTTTAGAAAGTAACTTATTTCCTGGAGTTCAGGTTTAAGAACCCTTAAATATTTTTGCTTCCACAGCCATTTTTTACATTTGTTTGTACATTTTAGGCCTGAGAGTTACTTAAATATATTTTCTGACAGCAGACACCCTGCAATATAAAATGATTGCAGTTGTAATTTTTTTTTGTCACATAATATTAGTGCACGTGTTTATCAAAACGGCTATTTTCATAAAAATTACGCTAAAGTTAATTTAGTGCACACAAACATGTCAAGCCTTAGAACTTGTCATGCTCATAAAACAGTGACATTTTTTTCCCCCAAAGGTTTAATGCTTCTGAGCATGCGTCGATTTGATTCTGAGCATGCATGGATTTTTAACCGATGGACATGCTGATGGGGCCCACACACGATCGGTTTGTCTGATGAAAACGGTCCAACAGCTGATCGTGTGTATGTGGCATAAAAGTATACCAGGCCTCGATGATCCCAGAAAGTCCACACATTGCCCTCCATGGATAAGCGTGTACATGGTCGAACGACATTGATATGTTGATACGTTTATATGTTATGTAAATATATATATATATATATATATATATATATATATATATATATATATATATATATATATATATTGTAAGCTGGGGGAAAGGTAGCGGGTACAAAAGCTCCCTGGGATGAGCAGGCACAGATACCAAGTTCATAAGATAAGTGAACAACAGTGGGATGTTTATTGGTGCTATATACAATCTATTTACAGGTGCTGTACAGTGTGCAGAAAACAAAGCGAACAAAAATAGTTAAACAAACACCTAGCCGTGTCTCGGCTCTAACTACATGATATATGCAGGCCCTAACTACCAAGCTAAACAAACCTTGCTCTCACAGATCCACACTATGGGCCAGATTCACGTATTCCAGAGCATCTTTGCTCTGGAGTAACGCTTCTGATTTGCGTTGCGCTGCCGAAATTTTAGGAGCAAGTGCTGTCATTCACGAAGCACTTGCTCCTAAAGTTGCGGCAGCGCATCACAAATGAGCCGGCGGAATTCAAATGTCGCGGGTACGGGGCGTGTAGTATGCTAACTACGCGCGATCCCGCCGCCAACGTACTGCGCATGCGTCGAGTGTCAAAACATCCCCGTGCGCATGCTCCAAAATCTGTGAATGAACGTCAATGACGTCACATTCCCATTCATGACCGTTTTACGCAAGCGACGTTTTTTTTTTTTTTTTCCGACGCGATGACGACGCCTATACCTAACATAGGATACTCCAACCCCATGTAGGTATATCTATGCGCCGCGTATCCCGTCCGGAAACGTCGTATCGTCATTGCGTCGCGCCGGATTTCGATCGTGAATTGCCGATTTCCGCTCATTAACATATTTTTTGAGCGTAAATCGGCGGGAACGCCCCCGGCGCCATTTTTAAGTTGAAGTAACGATGCGATGGCGAAACTCAGTTACGCTGCTCGCATCGGAACTTCAACCCGGCGTTTCTTGTTTTCTGGTTACAGAAAACAGAAACGCCGGCTCAAAGCCACAGTTAGGCTGGCGGATCACTCGATCCGCCAGCGTAACCTTTCCTGAATCTGGCCCAATGGGCCAGATTCAGGTAGAGTAAGGCTGGAGTATCAGTGATACTCCAGCCTAACTCTCACTTTGAGCCGGCGTTTCTGTTTTCAGTAAGCAGAAAACATGAAACGCCAGGTTGGAGTTACTATACGAGCGGCGTAATTGTATTTCGCCGTTGTATCGTAACTTCAATTTTAAAAATGGCGCGGGGCGTTCCCGCTGATTAACGCAGAGAATATGTTAATCAGCGGGAATCGGAAATTCACGATTGAATTCGGGCGTGACGCAGTGACTTTTGACGTTTCCGTAAGCGATACGCGGCGCAAAGATAAAGCAGCCCCCTAGTGGAGTATCCTATGTTAAGTATAGCCGTCGTCATCGCGTTGAAAAAAAAAAATTTGCGTCGTTTGCGTTAAACGTCCGTGAATGGGGATTGACGTCATTGACGTTCCCTGAAAGAATTTGGAGCATGCGCACTGACAGTCGACGCATGCGCAGTACGTTCGCCGCAGGTTCGCGCTTAGTTAACATAATACACGCCCCCTACCCGCCCAATTTGAATTCCGCCGGCTAATTTTCGCTACGCCGCCGCAACTTTAGGAGCAAGTGCTTTGTGAATAACAGTACTTGCTCCTAAAGTTACGGCGGAGTAACGTAAACGAGAAACGTTACTCCCAAGTAAAGAAGCGCCCATCTACCTGAATCTGGCCCTATCTGTTTCCCAGGACAGAGCACAGTCTGTCTGCTCAGGTGAGCTTAAATTGGCCTGGGGGAGAGGGCCAACACCTGAACTGGATCAGGGATCAGAGATCCCTGAATGTGTAAGAGAGGAGCCTGGGAGAGGTATAAACCCCGAACTGGACTTTCCCAGGCTCTCTCTAGGACGCTCTGCTACACACCCTTCCCCATTGTTTCAACCCCAGGGTTGGAACACATGTAGCCCAACAGGAGTGAACAAGGGACAGGGCATCTACATTTCCCATCTCAACACCTGGCCTGTGTTTTACTGTAAAGGAATAATCCTTTAGAGCCAAAAACCACAGGTTCACCCGTCTATTCGTCTCCTTCTTTTGGGCCATCCATTTCAGGGGAGCATGGTCAGTTATCAACTCGAACTGCCGCCCTAACAAGTAGTATCTTAGCGCATCCACGACCCACTTTATGGCTAAGCATTCCTTTTCAATGACTGCATACTTTTTCTCATGATCATTAAGCTTTCTGCTTAGGTAGACTACAGGGTGTTTGTCATGTACCTGGTACCAGAGTCTGATGCAGGGTAGCCTCTCTTACGACTCTGGTTCGCGAGCCACTGAAATGGGAACAGCGGACTCAGAGCGCAGAGAGGTAGGAGTGCCGCGATGATGGTGGATGGATGCAGGTGGATGAATACCTTCCGGAGCGACAAGCAGAGACGCTGAAGCGAAGGGTCAGCGACCCACACGAATGTTGCGATACTGCGGCACAAACAGGTAGGTAGTTAGGATTCTCTTGGAAACAGCAAAGTCCAACAAGCAGGGTCACAACTTGTAAGCATGCAGGCAGATAGCTGGAGAATGGTCGGTACAAACAAGCAGGTGGGTCTGGCAACAGAAGGGTCAAACAGCTGGGTGGTCAAACGGAGCCGGGTCAGGAGCGGAGAGGTTCAGATGGTCGATCAAGCCGGGTTCAGAGTTCAATCAGGTTTCAGATAAATAGCAGACAAAACAGGTCTCAGGTAAGGATCCGGTCAAACTGCAGATCAGGCAGCAATGTGCTGCAAACAGCAATGGCTTTTTTAAGGCCTGTTTGGCGCCACAGCCGCTAATGTGCACGCGTGCGCTCCCGTGCACGTGCGCGCTCCCGTGCATGTCCCCGTGCACGCGCGCGCCCCGTTGACGCGCGTGCACGAGCGCGAGACCCGCGTTTGTGCACTGGTTTCCTGGGAGAGGCCTGCATGGAGGAGGACTGCATGGAGGGCATTTGAACCGAGGAAGATGGCAGAGAGGTAAGTCCCTGACAGTGTTCTTCCCCATTGTGTACCTGTGATAGCACTGCCCCGATACCTACATCAGAGGCATCTGTCTGTACCAAAAAGTCTTTGGCAAAATCGGGGGAGTATAGCACTGGCTGTGCACAAAGAGCTTTTTTCAGGGCTTGGAAAGATTCTTCCGCTACTGGGGACCATTTCACCATTACAGAGTCTTTCCCTTTCGTAAGGTCTGTCAGGGGGGCAGCTAAAGTTGCAAAATTTGGGATAAATCTTCTATAATACCCCGCAATGCCAAGAAAGGCCCTGACCTGCTTCTTGTTTGCCAGACGTGGCCACTCCTGGATGGCTTCTATTTTATTTACCTGGGGCTTTATGACACCACGGCCAATAGTGTAGCCCAAATACTTGGCTTCCTCTAGACCAATGGCACATTTTTGGGGATTTGCCGTAAACACTTCTTTGAAGAGGGAATGGAGGACTGCTTGGACACGGGGCAAGTGAGAACCCCAGTCAGTGCTATGCACCACTATGTCATCCAGATAGGCTGCAGCATACTGTCGGTGAGGTCTTAGGGTCCTGTCCATGGGCCTCTGAAATGTCGCAGGGACATTTTGCAACCCAAAAGTATTTGCATCTTTTTCCATATTGAAAGGAACCCTCCGGTACGTGGTCACAAATGAACCTCCAGTGCCATCTTCTCTTTATTGGCGCTAGCAATCAGGGGTATTGTTGCCAATAACCTTTTGTCAAGTCCAAAGTAGTCAGATAGCGAGATCCCCATCCGTACTTAATAGCAATTATTGCGGTATATGATTAAGTGGGCTCGAAGTCTCGCAGCGCTCATCTTTATAATTGCACGAAAAAAATCGCGAATATTCGCATCGGCTAAGCGATCATTCGCTGGGCGAATCATTTGGAGCTCAAATTCAGTGAGGAGTCTGTCCGCATGTCCTGAAAATTTCGAAAATTATATTTTTATATGTAATAAACGAATAGTTCGGATCCAGCATGCAGTTGCTCATTGCATTCGAATGCTTCCTGAAGCTCCTTCATTGTCTAACAGAACCGATATCTCCACAGGCCCTTGCCATCGATTCCGGGACAATAACATCCTCGAACAATTATTGGGCTAGACCAGTCACTATTGGATTCTACCTCAGTGCTCCATGACATCGCTAGCTCCAGGCTCCAACATTCTTTTAATTCGCAATCGCATTCGCATTCATCATAGCTGATGTCCTTAACCACTCCTTGCGACTATCATTCAGGAATTCGCAGGGTACGGTACGGTTTGAGCTTGACACGGACCCAGGTTCAGTAACAATATCATGCTGAACCTCCGAACTCGTGCCAGGCAACTCTGAAAATTTCTCTCTATTTCTTATCAGGAACTCTCTAGCTTCCTGTTTTTGGGAATATGACAGGGTGTCTGGAATCGTGACCTCAGGGATCAGAGGGGATTCAGTACCCTTAGGCGTTACCGGAAGGGACCTCGCAGTTAACGCCAGTCTATCCTTCCAGGGCTTTAACAGGTTTACGTGGTAAATCTGTTCGGGCTTCCTTTTACCTGGTTGATACACCTTGTAATTGACTTCCCCAACTCTTTCAATTACTTCAAAGGGGCCCTGCCACTTAGCCAGGAACTTGCTCTCAACAGTGGTAACTAATACGAGGACCCTGTCACCCAGTGAGAAGTTGGGCCCCCCGGTTGTATATTCTCTATTGGGCTGCTTGAGCCTGTAGTAAATGTTCTTTCACCGCCACATGCACTGTTCACTGTTGTGCCTTTTAGGAAATATCCTCATTTTTTTGATCCTACCTCAGGGACGATTATAATACACCTGTGAGCTTATATGGAACTGCCACTCTCCCCATTACCAATAGGTGGCGCGGCCACAGGACTTTCGGCTCCCTTCCAAGACAGTCGCTGAAGGGAGTGGGACACAGTTTTGGGATCCAATGCTCGCTATGTTGGGGTTAGCAGAGCTGGGAGGGATGGTGGGTAGGGATGGAGGTTTGGGAGGCTTTCCCACAGGATTGTTCGGCAGAGTATGTCTGCCTGTGGCGGCAGGTGAAGGATAAGTTTTCTCCTGTTTGTTACTACTGTTATTTTTTATTATTGATATGCTGCATATGTCAACCATCTTATGAGTATTGCAATAAGTGGGGTTCTGTAATGACTGTTCACTACTGCTATGCTCATATACTACATGTACATGGACACGGTTAAAATTATTTCCTGGAATATTAGAGGGCTGAATTCACCTCACAAGTGGTCCCTGATGTTTTCCTATCTGAAAAAACACAAGCCTCATATTATCTGTCTTCAGGAGACACACCTTATGGGCCCTACGTTAAAATATCTTAAACGTCCCTGGTTAGCTTCACAGTATCATGCCACTTACTCCAATTACTCAAGATGGGTGTCGATCTTGATAGCTAAGACTCTGGGGGCCGAGACTCTGAGTGTACAAACAGATCCAGCGGGTCATTTTGTAATACTTACTCTTCGTATAGCTCTTTTAATTTTTACGTTGGTGAATGTATATACTGTATCCCCCCACCGTTTTCACCGGAGGTTCTTTCTAAATTGTCACTAATGCTTTTACCTTGGTCTCCTGGTCCCCTACTTTTTGTGGGTGACTTTAACGCTGTGCTTGACCCATCTGTGGACCGCCTGCGGGGTGGGGGCAGACCGTACCCCTCATTTGTTGATTGGACTCAGGTTTACTCTCTTACGGAACTGTGGCGTTGGAAACATCCGGATGACAGGCAATTTTCCTGTCATTCGGACTCATTCCACACTATGTCACGCATAGATATGGCATTTGCTCCATCGGATGTATTGTCTTTGGTGCATTCGGTCACGTACCTACCCAGAGGTATATCAGACCATGCTCCCCTAGGACGAGCTAGTGCAGGCTGAGTGTCAAACAGCTATGGTTGACTATTGGACCCTCAATCAGGACTCAACTGGTATTAGCAATGCCTGGGAGGCCTCCAAGGCAGTGCTGAGAGGATGCTTTATGTCAATCATGGGTATATTGCGTAAGAACCATCAAATACACACTGATGAACTTGAACAGGGTATGGTGTTATCCGAGGCTGAATACTCTAAATGTCCCAATGCAGATACATTGGCCTCATGGCTCCATGATCGTAGAAAGTACGAACTTCGGCTGTTAGACTTGACTAAAAAATGCATGCTCTATGTTACACAGAAGACATTTGAACATGGTAACAAGGCGGGGCGCCTACTTGCGTATAAAACAAGGGCGAAGAGTACCCCTATCTCTATCCCTAGGATATTAACCGCAGCAAACCACATTAGTGATGTCCCTCAGGATATAGCGGAGGCCTTTCTTTCCTTTTACCGTGACCTTTATACCTCCAGGGCTGACTACTCAGACGCGCAGCTTGATGACTACTTGACTCAGATACCTCTTCCAAAACTGACAGTGAGGAACTGGATGAGCCGCTGTCTGTGGAAGAGCTGTCACTTGCAATTTCACAGATGCCGGCTCATAAATCACCAGGATTGGACGGGTTCCCAGTGGAATGGTATAGGCAGTTCCAGCATCTTCTTGCCCCTCTACTACTTAAGACTTATAATGAAGCATTAAAAGAGGGGGTGCTACCCCCCACGATGAGGGAAGCTCTGATTGTTCTACTCCTTAAACCCAGAAAGGACCCATTGAAATGTGATTCATACCGCCCTATATCCCTCATAAATGTGGATGCCAAAATTCTGGCTAAGGCCCTGGCGAATCGTCTGAACAAAGTGATTGCTCGCTTGGTGGGGAGTGATCAGGGTGGTTTTATCCCAGGCAGGTCAACTAGATTGAACATACGTAGACTGTTTTATAACTTGTCATATGTACATGACTGCCTCCCGACTCGGGTCGTGGTGTCCCTGGATTAGACTCCTCTATACCATGCCGCTTGCTCGTATTCGTATCAACTCACAAATTACGGAGACCTTCCGAATTACTAGGGGAACCAGGCAGGGGTGTCCGCTGTCGCCCCTGCTTTTCGCCTTGGCCATGGAATCGCTCGCTATTAGGATACGCATTTCCCCACTTCTTAGGGGATTGCCCATCAATGGTATAGAGGAGCGAATCTCGCTATATGCTGATGATACACTGGTGTATTTGGCAGATGCGCAGGACTCACTAGCTAATGTGTTGAAAATGGTGTCTGACTTCAGGGACTTCTCGGGATTCAGAGTGAATTGGGAGAAATCCATTATCTATCCCATAGATCAATCACCTACTCCTCACATTCATTCAGACTCTAAATTGATGGTGGCCACCTCGTTTAGATATCTGGGAGTTGTGGTCCAGTTACTCCTGTCCCTGTACATTGCCAATAATCTGAGCCCTGTGCTACTACAGCTGCAGTCTCAGACTAAACAGTGGAAAGACTTACCTCTAGATCTAATGGGAAGGGCCAATGTCCTAAAAATGATATACCTACCTAAATTACTGTATGTCCTAGCTAATGCCCCATGCAAAATCCCCAAAGCATTGTTTAGGAGCATCGACTAAATCTGTATAACATTCCTGTGGAACGGTAAGGCCCCTAGAGTAGCATTGAAAACACTTAGACTACACTCTCATTTGGCAGGACTGGCTTTCCCTGACTTCTACCTCTATAACCAAGCTTCCCGACTGGTAAATGTTCATGATTGGTTACATCCTGACTCCAATAATGCGTGTACTACCACTGAAGGGGCTATGGTCACATCGTTCGAGACCTTACACAACATTGTCTACCGCGGGCGTACCCCCCCAGGACCGGGAACTGACTGTGCTGCAAACATCACTGTCCCTGTTCAAAAACAGTGACTCTTAAACATGCTGCGGGATCCTGGGTGACTTCTCCAAATAATCCAATATGGTTCAATATATCACTCCCAGAATAGAATTCTCTACCTGACCCTCAGAGATGGGTATCTAAGGGGATTAAGTACCTATGTCACCTATATACCTCAGAAGGCTTTAAGTCCTTTTCCCAGCTGAGGGATGACTTTAATCTTCCGCTCAATTATTTATTCTTTTATTACCAGCTAAGACATGCCGCGCGAGCCCAGTTTGGCTCCTTGAACAACCCACTTGCGCTTCCTGACCTAGAAAAGCTTTTGCGTTCCCCGGACTGAACAAAACTAATTTCTACCTATTACTTAGCCTTAACGGTGAAATCTAATCCTAGATTTAAGGCAGCGCAGAGCAAGTGGGAATCCTTAGATGTTACCATGACAGAAGATGACTGGACTGAGTTCTGTGATACTTTTAAGACCTCCGTTATAGCCTCCAGAGACAGGGTGATCCAACTAAAACATTTTCACCAATCGCACTTGACCCTGGCCAGGATGCACAGAATGGGCTGATTTTATCCACTGCTTTTGGAGTTTCCCAGCTATACGAGACTTCTGGAGAGATATAGGATCCTTCCTCTCTTCTGCCTTGTGACTCCCCAATATACTGGACCCTAAAAACTGTCTGTTGGGGGTCTTTGGTGACCTCGCGGTACCCTCCCGGGTCAAAAAATTGCTAAGAAATCCATCCTGTTGACCTGGAAGGGAGCGGCGACCCCGACAAGGGGCCTATGGTTGAAACTAGTCAATGACGCCCTCCCGCTTTACAAGCTCACTTTTGAAATTAGGAAAATAAATAAGTCCTTTGATAAGATTTTTGGGCAGGTGGCTGGCTAGCCCCCTGACCCTATCTTCTATACAGCCGTAAATAGGGATGTTGGTGGCGCAGTCTCCATTTGCTAGAGTAACCTTAATATGCAATCCCACAAAGGGGTAATACTACCTTTATACTTTGTTGTATGTACATTTCTACTCTGACTTTTGACTTTTGTATAACTATGCTGTTGATAATAGTATGGAGTGATTAAGGAGCAAACTGCTGCCGATGTATGTTCTGTGTTGTTTAACCACTTGACCACTGGGCACTTAAACACCCTTAATAACCAGACCAATTTTCAGCTTTCGGTGCTCTCACATTTTGAATGACAATAACTCAGTCATACAACACTATAACCAAATGAAATTTTTGTCCTTTTTTTCCCACAAATAGAGCTTTCTTTTGGTGGTGTTTCATCACCTCTGCGGTTTTTATTTTTTTTGCTATAAATGAAAAAAGAACAAAATTTTGCAAAAAATAATAATTTTTCTTCATTTCTATTATAAAATTTTGCAAAAAAGTAATTTTTCTTCATAAATTTGGCCTAAAATGTATACTGCTACATATCTTTGGTAAAAAAAATAAAAAATGTTGGATATTATTTAGTCTGGGTGAAAGTTATGGGGTCTACAAGCTATGGTACCAAATCCTGAAAATTGATCAATTTCATCACACCTGAAGTACTGACAGCCTCTCTCATTTCTTGAGACCCTAACATGCCAGAAAAGTACAAATACCCCCCAAATGACCCCTTTTTGGAAAGAAGACATTCCAAGGTATTTAGAAAGAGGCCTGGTGAGTTTTTTAAAGTTGTAATTTTTTCCCACAATTCTTTGCAAAATCAAGATTTATTTATTTTTCATCAAATTTTCATATTATTAGGTTATTTTTCACACACAGCATATGCATACCACAAATTACACCCCAAAACACATTCTGCTATTCCTCCCGAGTATGGCGATACCCCACGTGTGAGACTTTTACACAGTGCGGCCACATACAGAGGCCCAACATGCAGGGAGCACCCAGGCCAATTCTGACATTTCTCTCCTACATGTAAAAATCATCATTTATTTGCTAGAAAAATACATAAAACCCCAAAACATGATATAAAGATACCTCACATGTGGTTTGAACACAGTTTTTATATGTGGGCGGGACTTGCGTATGCGTTCGCTTCTGCATGCGAGCTCGCGGGGACAGGGGCTGCTGTATGCCCAGAGTATTGCTAAGTATGCCCAGAGTATTGCGGAGTATGCCCAGAGTATTGCCCAGAGTATTGCCCAGAGTATGCCCAGAGTATTGCCAGAGTATGCCCGGAGTATTGCCAGAGTATGCCCGGAGTATTGCCAGAGTATTGCGGAGTATGCCCAGAGTATTGCAGAGTATGCCCAGAGTATTGCAGAGTATGCCCAGAGTATTGCAGAGTATGCCCAGAGTATTGCCAGAGTATGCCCAGAGTATTGCCAGAGTATTGCGGAGTATGCAGAGTATGCCCAGGGTATTGCAGAGTATGCCCAGAGTATTGCAGAGTATGCCCAGAGTATGCCCAGAGTATGCCCAGAGTATTGCCAGAGTATTGCTGAGTATGCAGAGTATGCCCAGGGTATTGCAGAGTATGCCCAGAGTATTGCGGAGTATGCCCAGAGTATTGCGGAGTATGCCCAGAGTATTGCAGAGTATGCCCAGAGTATTGCAGAGTATGCCCAGAGTATTGCAGAGTATTGCCAGAGTATTGCCCAGAGTATGCCCAGAGTATTGCCAGAGTATTGCCAGAGTATGCCCAGAGTATTGCCAGAGTATGCCCAGAGTATTGCCAGAGTATTGCGGAGTATGCAGAGTATGCCCAGGGTATTGCAGAGTATGCCCAGAGTATTGCAGAGTATGCCCAGAGTATTGCAGAGTATGCCCAGAGTATTGCAGAGTATGCCCAGAGTATTGCGGAGTATGCCCAGAGTATTGCCAGAGTATTGCCCAGAGTATTGCCCAGAGTATTGCCCAGAGTATTGCCCAGAGTATTGCCAGAGTATGCCCAGAGTATTGCCAGAGTATGCCTGAGTATTGCAGAGTATGCCCAGAGTATTGCCAGAGTATGCCTGTGTATTGCAGAGTATGCCCAGAGTATTGCCAGAGTATGCCTGAGTATTGCCAGAGTATGCCCAGAGTATTGCCAGAGTATGCCTGAGTATTGCAGAGTATGCCCAGAGTATTGCCAGAGTATGCATGAGTATTGCAGAGTATGCCCAGAGTATTGCCAGAGTATTGCCAGAGTATGCCTGAGTATTGCAGAGTATTGCCAGAGTATGCCTGAGTATTGCAGAGTATGCCCAGGTGAGTATTGCAGAGTATATGCAGCAGGGATGGCTGAGCAGGGAGGGAGGGATGGATGGATCTGTGACTGCATTTGTCACAGATCCAGCCCGCAGCACTGGCGCTGCCATCCGCTCCCTCCCCTCTCCTCTCACACTGTACCGATCGGTACAGAGAGAGGAGGGAGGAACCGGCGTCATCAAATGACGCCGGTCTGTTTACATCTGATCGCGCCGTCATTGGACGGCGCGATCACGTGGTAAACCGCCGCTATCAGCGGCGATTTACCGTGATCCGCCGGGTCCTCTGGACCCGGCAGTCACGGATGTTCCCGTGTGCGCGCCTCAGGAGGCGCGCGGGAGCGCGATTCTGACAGGCCGTTAATTAACGGCCAGTTAGAATACAGCAACCGCCCTAGAGCCGTACTTTCGGCATAGGGCGGTTGCAAAGTGGTTAAGTTTTGTTTTTGTATGTGTTGTATTGTTGGTTTTGTAAAAAAAATTCAATAAAAATATCTTTAAAAAAAAAAAAATGTTCTTTCACCACCGGTATTACTGCTGCAATCCTGTCCTGCATTTGAGCGATATGCTCAATTACACTTTTGTGGGGTGTCTGTTCCCCCTCCCAAGTTTCCTTGGCTATGTCCAAGAGTCCCTGAGGGTGTCTCCCATAAAGCAACTCAAATGGAGAGTACCCTGTAGAGGACTGGGGAACCTCCCTGATAGCAAACATCAGGTACGGTATCAGGAAGTCCCAGTTTTTCCCATCTTTGTCAACAACCTTTTTTAACATGCCCTTTAACGTCTTATTGAAATGTTCCACCAAGCCATCCGTTTGCGGATGATACACAGAGGTTCGCAACTGTGTCACCTTAAATAACTTGCACAGCTCCCTAGTTATCCGTGACATAAATGGGGTACCCTGGTCTGTAAGGATTTCTTTAGGGACGCCAACCCGACTGAACACCATAAACAGCTCTTTGGCAATATTTTTAGCAGAATGGCCTCAGGGTAACGGGTAGCGTAATCCATAATCATGAGGATATGCTGATGACCAGACCTCAAAATTTACACTCGCCTGCTCGCATTTTGCGAGTAAATTTTGAGGTCTGGCGGGTGTGGGCTGCCTAGGAGTGGGGGGGTGAGCAAGGAGAGGAGAGTCGCGCCGCCTGTTTGTTAATAGCGCGCGCCGGGAAACATTACATCTTTCCAATCAATAGCTGCCGCCGCCGTAAGCGTCATATACAGCACCTCCCCCTTTTCCGGGCACTTTTTTCATAGACAGATCACACCTCCCAGGATTGGATGAGTGATCTGTCTATCAAAGTTTCCCAGACAAGGGGGAGGGCTTGTATATGATGCTTACGGTGGCGGCAGCTATTGATTGGAAAGCTGTAATGTTTCCCGGCCCGCGCTATAAACAGACAGTCGGTCACGGCGGCGATGGTGGCTTGGCTCCGGCTCCTCTCCTACTCAGCACAGTGTGGGGAGACTCCTGGCTGCAATGTGGGGGGACTCCTGGCTGCTATGTAAGGGGACTCCTGGCTGCTATGTGGGGGGACTCCTGGCTGCTATGTGAGGGAACTCCTGGATGCTATGTGGGGGGAACTCCTGGCTGCTATGTGGGGGGAACTCCTGGCTGCTATGTGGGGGGAACTCCTGGCTGCTATGTGGGGGGAACTCCTGGCTGTAATGTGGGGGGGGGGGACTCCTGGCTGCTATGTGGGGGGGAACTCCTGGCTGTAATGTGGGGGGGGACTCCTGGCTGTAATGTGGGGGGGACTCCTGGCTGTAATGTGGGGGGACTCCTGGCTGTAATGTGGGGGGACTCCTGGCTGTAATGTGGGGGGACTCCTGGCTGTAATGTGGGGGGGACTCCTGGCTGTAATGTG
This sequence comes from Rana kukunoris, assembly GCA_029574335.1. NCBI lineage: Eukaryota > Metazoa > Chordata > Amphibia > Anura > Ranidae > Rana > Rana kukunoris. The sequence goes on along the minus strand of CM056053.1, from coordinate 224,560,826 downwards.
GGGGGACTCCTGGCTGTAATGTGGGGGGACTCCTGGCTGTAATGTGGGGGGACTCCTGGCTGCAATGTGGGGGGACTCCTGGCTGTAATGTGGGGGGGACTCCTGGCTGTAATGTAGGGGGGACTCCTGGCTGTAATGTGGGGGGACTCCTGGCTGTAATGTGGGGGGACTCCTGGCTGTAATGTGGGGGGACTCCTGGCTGTAATGTGGGGGGACTCCTGGCTGTAATGTGGGGGGACTCCTGGCTGTAATGTGAGGGGACTCCTGGCTGTAATGTGAGGGGACTCCTGGCTGCAATGTGGGGGGACTCCTGGCTGCAATTGTGGGGGGACTCCTGGCTGCAAAATGGGGACATTTTGTTGCACTGGTAGACATGGGCAAGCTGCATTTTTGGGCACAGATAAAGTTGTTGTTAATATTTATTTTATAACTTAATTCTAGGTCTGGCGAGTGTGGGCTGCCTAGGAGTGGGGGGTGAGCAAGGAGAGGAGAGTCGCGCCGCCTGTTTGTTAATAGCGCGCGCCGGGAAACATTACATCTTTCCAATCAATAGCTGCCGCCGCCGTAAGCGTCATATACAGCACCTCCCCCTTTTCCGGGCACTTTTTTCATAGACAGATCACACCTCCCAGGATTGGATGGGTGATCTGTCTATCAAAGTTTCCCGGACAAGGGGGAGGGGTTGTATATGATGCTTACGGCGGCGGCAGCTATTGATTGGAAAGCTGTAATGTTTCCCGGCCCGCGCTATAAACAAACAGTCGGTCACGGCGGCGATGGTGGCTTGGCTCCGGCTCCTCTCCTACTCAGCACAGGTAGGCTGCTATGTGGGGGGACTCCTAGCTGCAGTGTGGGGGGACTCCTGGCTGCAATGTGGGGGGACTCCTGGCTGCTATGTAAGGGGACTCCTGGCTGCTATGTGGGGGGACTCCTGGCTGCTATGTGGGGGGGGCACCTGGCTGCTATATGAGGGAACTCCTGGATGCTATGTGGGGGGAACTCCTGGCTGCTATGTGGGGGGAACTCCTGGCTGTAATGTGGGGGGGGACTCCTGGCTGCTATGTGGGGGGGAACTCCTGGCTGTAATGTGGGGGGGGACTCCTGGCTGTAATGTGGGGGGGACTCCTGGCTGTAATGTGGGGGGACTCCTGGCTGTAATGTGGGGGGACTCCTGGCTGTAATGTGGGGGGACTCCTGGCTGTAATGTGGGGGGGACTCCTGGCTGTAATGTGGGGGGGATTTCTGGCTGTAATGTGGGGGGACTCCTGGCTGTAATGTGGGGGGACTCCTGGCTGCAATGTGGGGGGACTTCTGGCTGCAATGTGGGGGGACTCCTGGCTGTAATGTGGGGGGGACTCCTGGCTGTAATGTAGGGGGGACTCCTGGCTGTAATGTGGGGGGTCTCCTGGCTGTAATGTGGGGGGACTCCTGGCTGTAATGTGGGGGGACTCCTGGCTGTAATGTGGGGGGACTCCTGGCTGTAATGTGAGGGGACTCCTGGCTGCAATGTGGGGGGACTCCTGGCTGCAATTGTGGGGGGACTCCTGGCTGCAAAATGGGGACATTTTGTTGCACTGGTAGACATGGGCAGGCTGCATTTTTGGGCACAGATAAAGTTGTTGTTAATATTTATTTTATAACTTAATTCTTCATAAAACATTTAAGTGTAATTTCATGAGATTTATGAGGGCGTGTCTAGGGGCGGGGCATGGTAGGGGTTGGGCGGGGCAACTGGTGGCGAGTACGCCTTGAGGCCTGGCTAGTAACTCAGGACTTGAAATTTTGAGCCCTGCTGATGACCACGGGCAGATTTGGGGAGCAGACCCACAAGGTCCATGGTAATCCTCTCGAAGGGCACTCAATATTTTTCTGTATCCCAGGCCAGTAAAACCTGCACAACACTCTTTCAGTGGTTTTCTCAACCCCTAAATGGCCTCCTAGCAAGTGCCCATGGGCAAGTTCCAACACCACCCTTCTGTAAAGATTAGGGACCACCAACTGTTCAATAACTTCATCATTCTTTTTACATACACGATACAGTAAATCATCATTGCTGCTGAAATAAGGAAAATAGGGCCTATCCCCTGGTTCGACAGGTACATCATTAATCACCATTACATTTTCCCAGGCCCTGGCAAGGGTAGGGTCTTTTCTCTGCTCAAAATTTTCCTTGTGCACATTAAGGTCAGTAAACTTAACGTAGGCTCTGAGTCGGCAGACGGCTGTCAGGCTCTCCTGGTTGTGGGGACTTCCTCAGGCTCCTCCAGCTCTCCTGCCATAACCGAGAAAGGAAAACTCGGAGAGCCCTGAGATGAGTCCCCTGAACCCACAATATCAGAAGTAGCCAGGAGCTCTGGCTCTGTAACTGAGTCAGGTACTGCGACCGGGTCGGGACGATCCCACAGTTCCCAAAACTTAGGGAAGTCCCTACCAATGATGGCCTCATGCACCAAGTGGGGCACAAGTCCGACCGCATGGGACACCGTACCTAAGCCATTTTTAAACTGAACTGTGGCTATAGGATACTCCCGGGTATCGCCATGTACACAGATCACAGCAACTTTTTTAGCATGAAAATTCACAGTTTCAACTATCTCAACTGTAACCAAATTAACCAGACTTCCTGAGTCCAGTAAGGTCATAATAGGCTTATTATTAACAGTCACGTGACACATGTGTTTCCCCACATTTGGCGCTGCAGCACATGAAACAGCAGCAAACATAGACTGCCTTCTAATAGACAGATCACACTGCATTGGTTCATCAGTCAATGGACAGTTTGCTGAAACATGTCCCAGCTCTTGGCAACGAAAACACCTGATGTTTCCCCAAGTTGGTTTGCTGACAGGCAGTGGTTTCCCTTGCTTGGGACGCCAAACTTCAGGCCTGGCACCAAAAATCCTCCCCCCTATTTCCTTGCCATGCTTACCACCCACTTCCCCTGGAACAGTCTTACCGGTTGTAAAAGAAATATATATTCCGCGCCAAAACTAATGAATTAGTGATCTCCACTGGTGTGAAGATAAGTTTTTAAAATTACTGTGCTGCTCCTCAGTGATATAGTATGTGACTATAATATGTGAAAAATAATAAATGAACAATAGAGGGCGCTACTACAACTAAATGAGAAAACCTCACTCGTGATAACTATGTGATTGCTTGAATGACATAGGTGTTACAAAAACAGTGGAACAATTCAGCAATATTAGAAATAACATTTCAGTATTAAACATAACATGTTAAGGGTAAGATGAACAATTAAAAGTCCACCTGGAGTTCCAAAAATATGAACTCGTAAATGAATTACCGGTTGCCTGGGGAGACCGTGGCTTTAGGTGGAAAGTCTGTGCGGCTGTTGGGGTGGTGACCAGGTTCTCTGCAGCAAAGTACCTTTCGACGAGTTCCACCAGGTTATCTGCCGGCTTGGGGTCCCCTTGACTCACCAACTTCTGCAGGGGAATTGGCAGTGACCTCAGGAATTGGTCCATGACCACACGTTCCACTATTTGTGGTGCAGACAGGGACTCCGGCTGTAGCCATTTTCGCACCAGGTGGATTAGGTCGAACATCTGCGATCTTGGGGGCCTTTCAATTTGGAAGAACCAGCTGTGGACCCGTTGGGCTCTAACGGCCAAGGTGACGCGAGTCGCGCCAGAATTTCCTGTTTGACCTTTTCATTGTCTCCCGCTTCTGCTGACTCCAGATCATAGTAGGCCTTCTGCGATTCACCAGAAAGTAAGGGGGCAATCAGTCCTTCCCACTTGGTTTTAGGCCAACCTTTCCTCTCAGCGGTCCGTTCAAACGTTAGCAGGAAGGCCTCTGGATCATCATCCGTAGTAATTTTAGACAGAAAGCGAGCCACATGGATGGCTTCAGGCTTGTCTCTAATATCCTTGATTTCCGCAGGTGCCCACTGTGCTAGCGTTTCTGCAACCTTAGTCAGGGTTTTCCTATCCGCTTCTGCAGCAGTGGCAAGCTGTTTAAACAGCCTCTGCGATTGCTCCTGTACAGCACTAAACTGCCTCTGCAATTGCTCCTGTGCGATAGCATTGGCTTGCTGCAGCGTTAGTTAGCTGTTGTGCAGCGTTTGCTTGCTATTGTGCTGCATTGAATAACACCATTTGTTTGAGGATTTCCTCCATGTTGTCAATTTAGGTACTGGCCTTTTAAATAGTAACTTACTACTGCTGGTCACAGCCTCCACCATATGTAAGCTGGGGGATAGGTAGCGGGCACAAAAGCTCCCTGGGATGAGCAGGCACAGATACCAAGTCCATAAGATAAGTGAACAACAGTGGGATGTTTATTGGTGCTATATACAAAGTCTATTTACAGGTGCTGTACAGTGTGCAGAAAACAAAGCGAACAAAAATAGTTAAACAAACACCTAGCGGTGTCTCGGCTCTAACTACACAATATATGCAGGCCCTAACTACCAAGCTAAACAAGCCTACCGCTTGTTAGCTCAAATACCAACTTCTCACCAGTTTTTCAGCAACCTCCTTGCTCTCAGAGGTCCACACTATCTGTTTCCCAGGACAGAGCAAAGTCTGTCTGCTCAGGTGAGCTTAAATTGGCCTGGGGGAGAGGGCCAACACCTGAACTGGATCAGAGATCCCTGAATGTGTAAGAGAGGAGCCTGGGGGAGGTATAAACCCCAAACTGGACTTTCCCAGGCTCTTTCTGGGACGCTCTGCTACAATATATATATATATATATATATATATATACACACACACACACACACAGGTGATATTCAAAAAATGTGTATATATATATATATATATATATATATATATATATATACTGTATATATACAGTGCGGAAACTAAGTATTTGAACACCCTGCTATTTTGCAAGTTCTCCCACTTGGAAATCATGGAGGGGTCTGAAATTGTCATCGTAGGTGCATGTCCACTGTGAAAGACATAATCAAAAAAAAAAATTCCAGAACTCACAATGTATGATTTTTTTAACTATTTATTTGTATGATACAGCTGCAAAGAAGTATTTGAACACCTGAGAAAATCAATGTTAATATTTGGTACAGTAGCCTTTGTTTGCAATTACAGAGGTCAAACGTTTCTTGTAGTTTTTCACCAGGTTTGCACACACTGGAGGAGGGATTTTGGCCCACTCCTCCACACAGATCTTCTCTAGATCAGTCAGGTTTCTGGGCTGTCGCTGAGAAACACGGAGTTTGAGCTCCCTCCAAAGATTCTCTATTGGGTTTAGGTCTGGAGACTGGCTAGGCTACACCAGAACCTTGATATGCTTCTTACAGAGCCACTCCTTGGTTATCCTGGCTGTGTGCTTCGGGTCATTGTCATGTTGGAAGACCCAGCCTCGACCCATCTTCAAAGCTCTAACTGAGGGAAGGAGGTTGTTGCCCAAAATCTCGCAATACATGGCCCCGGTCATCCTCTCCTTAATACAGTGCAGTCCCCCTGTCCCATGTGCAGAAAAACACCCCCAAAGCATGATGCTACCACTCCCATGCTTCACAGTAGGGATGGTGTTCTTGGGATGGTACTCATCATTCCTCTTCCTCCAAACACGGTTAGTGGAATTATGACCAAAAAGTTCTATTTTGGTCTCATCTGACCACATGACTTTCTCCCATGACTCCTTTGGATCATCCAAATGGTCATTGGCAAACTTAAGACAGGCCTTGACATGTGCTGGTTTAAGCAGAGGAATCTTCCGCGCCATGCATGATTTCAAACCATGACGTTTTAGTGTATTACAAACAGTAACCTTGGAAACGGTGGTCCCAGCTCTTTTCAGGTCATTGACCAGCTCCTCCCATGTAGTCCTGGGCTGATTTCTCACCTTTCTTAGGATCATTGAGACCCCACGAGGTGAGATTTTGCATGGAGCCCCAGTCCGAGGGAGATTGACAGTCATGTTTAGCTTCTTCCATTTTCTAATGATTGCTCCAACAGTGGACCTTTTTTCACCAAGCTGCTTGGCAATTTCCCCGTAGCCCTTTCCAGCCTTGTGGAGGTGTACAATTTTGTCTATAGTGTCTTTGGACAGCTCTTTGGTCTTGGCCATGTTAGTAGTTGGATTCTTACTGATTGTATGGGGTGGACAGGTGTCTTTATGCAGCTAATGACCTCAAACAGGTGCATCTAATTTAGGATAATAAATGGAGTGGAGGTGGACATTTTAAAGGCAGACTAACAGGTCTTTGAGGGTCAGAATTCTAGCTGATAGACAGGTGTTCAAATACTTCTTTGCAGCTGTATCATACAAATAAATAGTTAAAAATTCATGAATTGTGATTTCTGGAATTTTTTTTTTTTGATCATGTCTCTCACAGTGGACATGCACCTACGATGACAATTTCAGACCCCTCCATGATTGAAGTGGGAGAACTTGCAAAATAGCAGGGTGTTCAAATACTTATTTTCCGCACTGTATATCGTGCAAAAGTTCATTTATTTCACTAATGCAACTTAAAAGGTGAAACCAATATATGAGATAGATCAAGCCATGATTTATCATAATTGTGATGATTATGGCTTACAGCTCATGAAAACCCCAAATCCACAATCTCAGAAAATTAGAATATTGTGAAAAGGTCCAATATTCTAGGCTCAAAGTGTCCCATTCTAATCAGCTTATTAATCCATAACACCTGCAAAGGGTTCCTGAGCCTTTAAATGGTCTCTCAGTCTGGTTCAGTAGGAATCACAATCATGGGAAAGACTGCTGACCTGGCAGTTGTGCAGAAAACCATCATTGACACCCTCCATAAGGAGGCCTCAAAAGGTAATTGCAAAAAAGGTTGGATGTTTCCAAAATGCTGTATCAAAGCACATTAATAGAAAGTTATGTGGAAGGGAAAAGTGTGGAACAGAAAGCTGCACAAGCAGCAGGGATGACCGCAGCCTGGAGAGGATTGTCAGGAAAAGGCCATTCAAAAGTGTTGGGGACTTTCACAAGGAGTGGACTGAGGCTGGAGTCAGTGCATCAAGAGCCAACACACACAGACGGATCCTGGACATGGGCTTCAAATGTCGTATTTCTCTTGTCAAGCCACGCCTGAACAACGAACAAAGTCCCAAATGTCTTACCTGGGCTAAATAAAGACATACCTGGTCTGTTGCTCAGTGGTCCAAAGTCCTCTTTTCTGATGAGAGCAAATTTTGCATCTCATTTGGTAACCAAGGACCCAAAGTATTGAGGAAGAATGGAGGGGCACACACTGCAAGATGCTTGAAGTCCAGTGTGAAGTTTCCACAGTCTGTTGATTTTGCTGAACCATGTCATCTGCTGGTGTTGGTCCACTGTGCTTCATTAAGTCCGGTGTCAACGCAGCTGTCTGCCTGGAGATTTTGGAGCACTTCATGCTTCCTTCCGCAGATGAGCTCTACGGGGATGCTGACTTCATTTTCCAGCAGGACTTGGCACCACACTCGCCCACACTGCCAAAAAGCACCAAAACCTGGTTCAATGACCGTGGGATTACTGTGCTTGATTGGCCAGCAAACTCGCCTGACCTGAACCTCATAGAGAATCTATGGGGCATTGCCAAGAGAAAGATGAGAGACAGAACTTAGCAGTTCTTAGTGGTGGAGTAGGACGAATCTTCACGAGTCTGCTCTCACCCAGGGCCTAGACAGTCAGTCAGCCAGCCAGCCTAGCCTAGCAAGCAGGTCTCAGGCAGGTCTCACAGCCCACTGCTGCAGCAGCATCCTGAGCCCAGCTCACCCAGGATTTTCCTCCCCCATTGGCTTTCCACCGCCACCTACCTCCACAGGTAAGGCCCTGCAATATCTGGCCGTCACTTCTTTCCCCCTACCCTGGGACGGTATGCGGCTGTCCTTATCAGGATAGGCCGCGGTTCCTTCCCAGGCTCCGGCCCGACCCCCCCTTGTGGCAAAACAGCCCCCTACCTTTTCCCACCACCATCCACCCCACTCCTTAATCTATCGGGGCACGAATGAGGCACGAACGATCCGCCTCATCAGCCGAGGCCTAGCGGCGCGTCTATGAAACAACCGCACAAACCTCCCCTCTTACATTTTTCCATACACCCGTTCCCTGAGGACGCCCCGCAGTGCCCCAAGATCCCCTGATTCCCCACCGCCTCCCCCCCTTGGTGGCCCCAGTACTCCAGCCCCCGGCTTGGGCCTAGTCCCAGTCGGCGGCCATATTGTAGCACCCAAAGTCAGAATTCCATCACTACCACCTCCCCCCGCAGCCTAGTTCCAAGGATTGCCCACCACCTGTGATCACAGGTAGAACGCACCTCACCCACCCATCAGCATTAATCGCCTACTCAGTAATTGATCCAGGGTTTTTGCCGGTCGGTGCATATTGGCCTGCACCCCTAGGGTTTTTTCGCCTTTCTCTGGACCAATCGGGGAGGGAAGACCGACGAGTGGTGCCCCACTGGAAAATCTTCCTTCCCAGCCACCATCAAAAACCCCCAATTTAACTTCACTTCTCTGCGTTTTTCTGCGACTATGAGTAATCTGAGTTACTCTGCAGAATCCATCTGGGAACTAAAACCATTTGCCTCTAAATTACCAGTTGTCACCAAAAAAGCTCTAAGAAGGGAGCATATTATGCGCTTTGATCAACACAAGATCGGCAGTAAAACACTGACTAGAAATCCACGATCTCATCCTACAATGTGATTTATACTGCCTCTTTATCACAGAAAGCTGGCTCACAGCCGACTGTAACACCATTCTAGGTGAACTGGTGCCAGAAAACTATTGCATTATAACAGAAAACAGAGTGGGGCAAAGAGGAGGAGGCCTGGCGGTGATCCACAAGACTCACCTCGCGATCTCTAAACCAATCCTCCAAAACCCACTTCCATTCATGGAAACCCTCACTCTGCAATTTCAAATAAATCCCCAGGAGACCGTCCATATTCTTCTCTGCTATAGACTACCGGGTCCAAAATCGCAGTTTCTCTCACCTTTGACAGAGTTCATCTCCACTTACACCCTAAACAGCAAACAACTTTTGCTGCTCGGGGATCTCAACCTCTGGGCCAACTCCCCACAGGATCCGGTTGCCGATGCCTGCATTGACCACTTGAAAGGATTAGGTCTGCAGCAACTAGCATGTGGGCCCACACATACTTCCGGTCACACGCTCAATCTTATTTTCAGACAAAATCTGGAAATAAAAATTCTAAAAAATGAACCATTGCCATGGACAGACCACCATGCAATTAAATTCAAAATTACCATAAATGCCCCCTTAACAAAAACGTTAAAACCAGTGACAATGCACTGGACCAGATCTCTGAAGAAGCTCCATTCGGAACTCTTTAAAAATACTTTAGGGAAGAAAATTAAAACAATCCAACTACAGCAAACAGCCACAGAAGCGCTGGATGCCATAAACACAGCTCTACTGAAGTCAGCCGACTTAGTAGCGCCCAAACGCAAAACCTGCATCCGGAAAAACAACTCCAGCTGGTTTAACCACTTTAGCCCCGGACCATATTGCTGTCCAAAGACCAGAGCACTTTTTGTGATTCGGCACTGCATCGCTTTAACTGACAATTGCGCGGTCGTGCGACGTGGCTCCCAAACAAAATTGGCGTCCTTTTTTTCCCACAAATAGAGCTTTCTTTTGGTGGTATTTGATCATCTCTGCGGTTTTTATTTTTTGCGCTATAAACAAAAATAGAGCGACTATTTTGAAAAAAATGCAATATTTTTTACATTTTGCTATAATAAAAATCCCAAAAAAGATATAAAAAAACTTTTTTTTCCTCAGTTTAGGCCGATACGTATTCTTCTACATATTTTTTGTTAAAAAAATCGCAATTAGCGTTTATTAATTGGTTTGCGCAAAATTTATAACGTTTACAAAAAAGGGGGTCGTTTTATGGCATTTTTATTATTATTTTTTTTTACTAGTAATGGCGGTGATCAGCGTTTTTTTTTCGGTACTGCGATATTATGGCGGACACATCGGACACTTTTGACAAATTTTTGGGACCATTGGCATTTTTATAGCGATCAATGCTATAAAAATGCATTGTATTACTAAAAAATTGCCATTGGCAGTGAAGGGGTTAACACTAGGGGGCAGGGAAGGGGTTAAGTGTGGTCCTGGTGTGTTCTAACTGTATGGGGGGGTGGCCTCACTAGGGGAAATCACTAATCTTCTGTCCATACATTGTATGGACAGAAGATCAGTGTTTCCCCCGCTGACAGAAACGAGAGGTATGTGTTTACACACATACCTCCCGTTCCCCGCTCTGTAACGAGCAATCGCGGGTGCCCGGCGGCGAGCGTACCCGCCGGGCACGCGCGCGGGACTCGGGGAACGCGTGCGCCCTACAAGCTGCTAAAGGGAGGACGTAGAGCTACGTGCTCTAGCGTAGCAGCGCCACCGTCCCGCAGTAATATGACGGCGGGCGGTCGGCTATCAGTTAATGACCAGCTGTCGTTGCTATAGCAAGAACGCAGAAGAGCGGAAGCCGCCTGGAAATGAAGCTCTTCAGAGGAAAACCACACCATCCATATGGAAATAACAAAAAATACCACAAAGAAATATTTAAAGCCAAAAAAAAAAAATTTCAATATCATCACAAATGCCCTAAACCGCCCCCGCAAACTTTTCAATTTAGTCACCCACACCATGAACCCAGTTTGTCTGGAAGCCCCCAATTCTGATACCCAAGAATTTTGCAATGAATTATCGGATTATTTTGTTAACAAAATTTAAAGAATCCGTGAAAGCATTCGGCAAAATAGAAGCTCCTTCAACCTCCCCCTCAACCATTCACCCAATACCCACATAAACTTGCTGCAATCAACGAAGTTCACTCTTAAACCCATCTCCATCAATGCCACAAAAAATATCATCGGTGCCCTGCGAAATTGCACAGCACCGAATAATATCATCCCAACCAAACTGCTGAAGGAATGTGCCGACATTCTGGCACTGCCCATCACGCAGCTTATAAACCAATCATTTAAGGAAGGTATAGTGCCCACCTGCTTAAAATAAGGCATAATCAAACCCATTTTAAAGAAACCCACCCTCGACCCCAAAGACCCTAAACACCGTCGTCCCATAACAGGCCTAAATGTCTTCTTACAGGTAATGGAGAAAGTAGTGGTACAACAGCTACAACATCACTTAGACACCCATAATTTGCTTGATGCATTTCAATCGGGTTTCCGTTCCGGCCACGGGACAGAAACAGCACTGCTCAAAATATTGGATGACGCTCTCGAGGCCGCAGACGAAGGAGAATCTTGTCTTCTGGTACTGCTGGACCTAAGCGCTGCTTTTGACACGGTAGACCATAAACTATTACTGACTCGGCTAGCTGAAGTAGCCAGAGTCGCAGAAGGTGATTTATCTTGGTTCTCCTCCTTTTTGGAAAACCGATCACAAATAGTGAAACTGGAACCTTTCACTTCTGAAAAACGCACGGTGTCATGCGTAGTCCCTCAAGGATCCCCTCTGTCACCGGTGCTCTTCAATATCTATCTTCGCCCTCTCTTCGAAATCATCAGTAACCAGAAGTTACTTTACCACTCTTATGCAGATGACACACAATTGTACTTTCGTATCTGAAAAAAGTGGTAATACTGCGCTGTCTATGTGAATGATCTAGAAAAAATGCTAGCAACTTAAAATGTGAGATACCCACAAAAAAATACAACTAAACAAGAAAAAGCTGCGCAAATATAAACACTACAATGTAGAACTCCCATAACAGTCCTGTGTAGAATGAGTGAAAGTCCCGTATTGCACGTGATGAATAAAATAAATTAAAAAATCCATTAATCAAGTGCGGAAAATGTTATGCATCTGATGGAAACTGATAGCAGAAACAATTATTCTTTCCTCCAGATAGATGGTGACATCAAATGCAAAAAACCTCAGAAACAGTGCATGGATAGATAAACACCTCCACCTTTCAATCACACCGCCCCTTACCAGAGGGGAAGATCCCAACTAGAGATCTTCTGACAGCAGATGGCTTAATCCCCAGCCAGGGGTTAACGTGGCAGGATATCCAAAAGCCGAGACTTCTCCAACAGTGGACCGATGATCCGTGTTGAAATAAAACCAATATGGAGAAGAAAAAAAGCTACATAGTGTGAACCCATATAACTTGTTTAATAAAAAATTTAAAATCACACTTACAGGAAAGTAGATAAAATTGGCATGTGAAAATATAGCCAGCCGGCTAGCACACCCGTTCACTCCGGGACACAGTTTGCGGTTTAGAAGGACGTCAGCACGCCGCTACCCTACGCCGTTTCGTCTCAAAAAGACTTCGTCCTGGGGCACGAGCGGCGTACTGACTCACCGCAATTTATATCTAACAGACACAGATGGTACCGCCCCCATCTGAGCTCCCAGAATCCTTGAAGCTAATGTGGCCATCTTGGATAAGGGATGTGTCCAATATGTGGGAATAGTAAATCCACTAATACCTCACCTATCTGACTGCAATTACTGCCATTGTCAAACAAGGAAAGAAAAAAGGGATAATAATGTAAATAAAAACAAATATTTTTTAAGCTACTCACAGTAATTGGTAGATTATAATATCAACCATATAGGATCAGGGATCACTCAAACAAGTCTGTCCATGTCCCTATTTATGGTACCTCTCTGCTCTTGGTGTCAGCCTCCATGTGTGTTTTAATCACCCTTTTACTGTGAGTGAAAACCTGATCATCCAGAGCGCGCTGCGCTCTACAGTATAAACAGTGGTCACATGACTGCTTGGTCAGGTGAGCAGTAACACCAATAGAGGCGCAGGGAGGGTGTGGGCAAACCTTGCCCACACTCGACACGTCATGTGTGCGGTCCACGCATCCCCGAATGATGACGCGCGCGATCGCAAACACGACGTGATTGGGCTGGACGTCAACACGCCCCCCCATCAGTACTAGTATGATCTTAGCCTATACTAGACGCTGCGCGTCCCCCGATAGTGACACGCACAATCGCGACCTGTTTGGGCTAATCGGTATTAGCCCAATCATGGTTAGCACACCACCAAGGAAGTGCAATCTCCCATGATGCAGGCAACGCCATTTTGGTAGAGGGAAAAGATGCCCTAATAGACAATTGTTTTTCTCAATCCAGAACGGACTGATTCAGTCTGTTTGAGATAAAAGAGACAAAATACAATAGGGGATTTTCCTCCGGCTAATAATCCTATTTCTAATGTGTAAATATTAAAAGTAAAAAATTGGTGAACTTAAAAACAATATTTGAAAAGGAGAAGCGCCCCCACTAAAAAAAAAAAAAAACATGTGTCAATGGGGAAAGAGAGTAACCCCAATTAACTAAGGTTGGGACGAATCCCCAACTTAAGTATATTATGCATATAACTGTAAATTTCTATCTCTGGACAATATTGCATTTCTGGTATATAAACCTGAATACAACAAGGAAGAAATAAAAATGTGGCCCCCCAGTGGATAAACTTGATATTACACCTGGGGGTTGTAAGCCTAATTAAGTGATCTGATTAGCAAATGTTCAGGGGAAAAAAAGGGTAACTATCATTACTTGTTGGTTTCACCAATATATTGTTTAACCAGGATTTATCTGGGAACTCAGATGTGATTCACAATCAACTAATTGCTCAACTATTGTCAATAAATGCATTGACATCTATGTCGATGTTCAAACCATAGGGTGTATAACACCGTACCCTGTGGATCCAAGCCATTTCCATCTTAGATAGTTGTCTGACTAGTGAGTCACCTCTCCAATGGGGTTCTATGCCCAAAAAGATGGTATTGGCAGGATCACGATTATGATAGAGATCATAATGTTTTGAGACTGAATGATCCTTGTAGCCATTCCTGATGTTAGTGATATGTTCCCCTAAACGCACCTGCATAGCTCTCTTGGTCCTCCCTATATACTGGAGCCCGCAAGGGCATTCCAAAAGGTAGACCACGCCTATTGAACTGCAAGTGACAAATGATTCTATTTGGTGTTCTCTCTGTGTGCTTGTCGATTTGAATGATTCCGTTTTCTTATTTCTGATTCTGTTCAAAGAGCAGAGCTGGCATTTTCGACATTGATGGTAGCCCTTCAGTTCCCTTTGAAAGAAAGATACCTTTTTGGGTGGTGGATCCACAACGTTCGGTGCCACCCTATCTCGGAGAGAGGGTACACCTCTAAATATTACCTCGGGTTTAGCTGGTAGAAAAGTGCTAATAACCCGGTCATTGGCCAAGAGATGCCAATGTTTACGGAAAATTTTGTTAATCAAAAAGTGTTGTGAGGAGTAGGTGGTGACAAAAGGGATCAGTAGCCCATCTCTCTTACGTTTAGGGCCATCCTTTAGTAATGAGGCTCTTTCTAATTTGGCTACTTCTCTTTGGGTTGTCTCTAGAGAATCATGATTATACCCTTTTTCCAGCATTCTCTTTTTTAGGATGTCAGACTGTATTTGATAGTCATTGATCTCTGAGCAATTCCGCCTCATGCGTATAAATTGGCTCTTCGGTACTGATTGGAGCCAAGACTGTTTGTGACAACTTTCCAATGGAATGTAGGCATTCCGATCAGTTTTTTTTAAGTATGAAATAGTTTTGAAATTTGTACCCTCTTTCGTAATAGTAAGATCGAGAAAGTTAACACTTTCTTGACTTGCGTCGTATGTGAAATGAATTCCTCTGTCATTCTGGTTAATGGAGAGAAAAAATTCTTCTAGTTGTGCAGCAGAACCGTCCCAAAGGAGGAGGACGTCATCAATGTATCTTGCCCAAAAGGCAAGGCACGGGTTGCGGTCCCTATGGATGACGTCCTCCTCCCACTTGGCCATGAATAGGTTGGCCAAGCTAGGGGCATATTTAGCCCCCATAGCTACACCTCGCTGTTGCTTGTAAAAGTTAGAGCTAAACCAGAAATAATTGTGGTCTGCTGCATATTCCAACAATTCCATAATGAATTCCTGTTGTTCCTCAGGTATTGTGGAAAAAATATGTAAATAATATTTAGCAGCTGATAAGCCCAGATCATGTGGTATGATCGTGTAAAGGGACGTGACGTCCGCTGTAACTAGCCAGGTATGATTAGTACACTATTGATGAGACAGTAAGTTCAATACATGTTTAGTGTCTTTGAGGTATGAAGGTACCTGCTGGACTAATGGTTGGAGGAAGTGGTCAATGTACTTGCCCACCCGGGACGTGATGGAATCTATACCACTCACAATGGGGCGTCCCGGGGGGCAAGTCAGACTTTTGTGGATTTTGGGCAGGCAATATAGTATGGGAATTCTCGGAGCTTTAGGAATTAGAAAAAGTTGTTCCTTTTCATTTAGGATGCCTAACTGGCCACCCTTATGAATCAGTTCCTCCAATGTCCGCCTATATTGAATGATAGGATTTCCTAACAGAGGGACATATGTATCCTGATCACTGACTATTTTGTTCAGCTCCTGTAGGTAGTCTTTACGATCCAATACAACAATGCCTCCGCCCTTGTCAGCTGGGCGGATGACTAATTCTTTGTTTTTACACAAAGTCTCTAGTCCTTCCTCCAAAGTTTTATTCATTTTGGTTTTTGATACTTTAATTTTATCCAGATCTCGTAGAACCACATCCCGAAAGACTCTTAAAGAGGGGGCCATGAGACCTGAGGGGTTAAAGGTTGAGGCATTTGATAGTCCAGAATGGTGATATTCCTGTTGGACTCTAGCTCCGGTATTACCCGGCATGCTAGCAAAATATCTCTTTATGTTTACTTTACGGACGTACTTGTGTACGTCCATATAAGTTTCAAATTTATTTAGTGCTCGGGGGGGTGCAAATTTCAAACCCTTACTCAATATTGAGATCTCTGATTTAGTCAGGGTTTGAGTACTAAGGTTGAAGATGCCCTCTTCCGTTAGATCCTTGATTTTTTTAGCTGACTGGATTCTCCTCCCCCCTCTTGTTCCTCTTTGTTTTCTATGGGCCTTTTTTGCCCCTGACTGGGCCTGGGAAAACCCCAATGGTATGGTTCAGGGTTAGTTTCACTAGACCTCCTAGAGTGATCTCTATTTGGCCACACATAATCCTGATCTCTAGGATCAAAATCCACATGTCTTGGACTCTCATACCCAGAGCCATCATTTTCTCTTATGGGAAAAAAACGATTATTGTATTCTAGGTTATCCCTACCTTGAGGATAGGGACCCTGGTCATGATAACGTGGGATCTGAGTTTGGGGTCTTTCTTGATATGAATTATTTCGGGGACCCCTGTCTCTATTTCTCCCGTGGTTAGGTGATTCCCTATATCCTGGATTGTGGTTGTATGTTTGAGAACCATATCCACGACCTCCATTAGGCCCATAATATTGATTATCACGACCCTGTGGGTATCCCATCTGGGAGGATGGTCCCGGTCTATGTGGGGATTGATAAGACTCACGTCTCCCCTTTTTCCCTTTCAAACTCTTATTTATGCTTTTCTTGGGAACTTTCTGTGTGGTGGATTTGAGGGGATAATGTTGGATCCCACCCGAAGTTCCTTCTGGGACACTTTCCCCTTGTGTGATGGCTTCCATTCTTGAGTTCTGTTTATTCAATTCCTCCTCTGCTAATTTTTTTTGCCAAGTGAAGACACTATTAGCGTGATAATCTCCGTAGTCCCGATTATATTTTTTTCTTTTCTTAATTTTCTGTTCCTTCTCTTCCTTGTCCAAAATTTTTAAAAGGTTGGTACTATGGTCCCTGTACTCATCCCGTTCTGTAAATGGGATGAGACTCTCTTTCAGGGTTTTGATTTCTTCATCCAAATTCGTCAACTTGGTCTGCTTTTTTTGAACTAAAAAATGCAAAAAACTGACCCCGGCATCATTAAAGTACCGAAACCAAATTTCAAGTTCTACTTCTCCTTTCTGGGGGCAGACTTCCCATCTCAAACTTCTTGGTACCATATTAAGTTTAATATAGGTATTCAAGAAGGCTATATCCCATTGGGTATGAATTTCTGAGATGGTTAAGTTTTTAAGACGTACAAAAAGTCCCCCCAGATCATTTTCAGTACTTTTATAGGTTTCAAATACCCCATCTGAGTTGAAGGTCTTTGAGGCCCTATATTCAAAGACATCCATATTGTGTAAATGAAAACAAAAATGAATGAAACTAGAATAGACAAATGAACACTTAAATCGGTGATAAGATCCAATAGAGGACTCACTCCTCCAGGAAAAGAATTACACTCTTGACAGTGTATGACTGCAGCAGTATGAGTGTATCAATAAAGAAATATGTGAAAAAAGTGGTAATACTGCGCTGTCTATGTGAATGATCTAGAAAAAATGCTAGCAACTTAAAATGTGAGATACCCACAAAAAAATACAACTAAACAAGAAAAAGCTGCGCAAATATAAACACTACAATGTAGAACTCCCATAACAGTCCTGTGTAGAATGAGTGAAAGTCCCGTATTGCACGTGATGAATAAAATAAATTAAAAAATCCATTAATCAAGTGCGGAAAATGTTATGCATCTGATGGAAACTGATAGCAGAAACAATTATTCTTTCCTCCAGATAGATGGTGACATCAAATGCAAAAAACCTCAGAAACAGTGCATGGATAGATAAACACCTCCACCTTTCAATCACACCGCCCCTTACCAGAGGGGAAGATCCCAACTAGAGATCTTCTGACAGCAGATGGCTTAATCCCCAGCCAGGGGTTAACGTGGCAGGATATCCAAAAGCCGAGACTTCTCCAACAGTGGACCGATGATCCGTGTTGAAATAAAACCAATATGGAGAAGAAAAAAAGCTACATAGTGTGAACCCATATAACTTGTTTAATAAAAAAATTAAAATCACACTTACAGGAAAGTAGATAAAATTGGCATGTGAAAATATAGCCGGCCGGCTAGCACACCCGTTCACTCCGGGACACAGTTTGCGGTTTAGAAGGACGTCAGCACGCCGCTACCCTACGCCGTTTCGTCTCAAAAAGACTTCGTCCTGGGGCACGAGCGGCGTACTGACTCACCGCAATTTATATCTAACAGACACAGATGGTACCGCCCCCATCTGAGCTCCCAGAATCCTTGAAGCTAATGTGGCCATCTTGGATAAGGGATGTGTCCAATATCTGCAACAAAAAGGATCATCATCTCTGTCTAGAGAAATGCCTCTCTTTGATAGAAAATTGGATGACAAAGAGTTACCTTAAACTCAACGGTTCGAAAACAGAACTTCTCCTGTTTCACGCCAATCAAAAGAATCGACTTACAACAACTTGGACACCCCGCCCATTCTGGGCAAAATCATCACCCCTAGCGCCAAAGTCAAAAGTCTCTGAGTCATCTTCGACACCTACATGACAATGGATGCACAAATAGGGTCAGTAGTCAGCGGATCGCACCATCTGCTGCGCCTATTACGCAGACTTATTCCATTTATTCCTAAAGAAGACATAGCAGTCTTGGTAGGATCAATTGTTAACTCCAGACTGGACTATGCAAATGCCCTCTATCTCGGACTCCCAAAGTACCAAATCGCTTGTCTGCAAGTCGTTCAAAACACGGCTGCTAGACTTGTGACTGGGAAAAAAACATGGGAATCAATCTCACCTTTGCTGAGATCCCTTCACTGGTTGCCAGTAAAAGACAGAATCACCTTCAAGGCACTCTGTCTAACACATAAGTGTATTCGGGGAAATGTCCCCCAATATCTATGCGAAAAACTAAAAGCTCACAACACTAGTCGCGTTCTGCGATCCACCGACCAAAATTTACTCCAAATACCCAAAGCCAGATACAAGTCCAAAGGAGAAAGAAGATTTGTGATCCAGGGTCCTAGACTATGGAACGCTTTACCAACCAGCATTTGGTTGGAGGAGAGTCACTTGGCCTTTAGGAGAAAGATCAAAACCCATCTCTTTTGAGTTCAAAGGAGAAATGAACAACAAGCGCCCAGAGGCGATTCAGTTCGCATGTGCAGCGCTATATAAGTTTTTCATTCATTCACTCACATGAGACCGAACAATCCAGAAGAGCTGAAGGCTGATATTGAAGCATCCTGGTCTTCCATAACACCTCGGCAGTGACACAGGCCGATAGCTTTCATGCCATGCCGCATTGAAGCAGTAATTGCTGCAAAAGGGGCCCAAACCAAGTACTGAGTACAAATGCATGCTTATACTTTTCAGAGGTCCGATATTGTTCTACGTACAATCCTTGTTTTATTGATTGAATGTAATATTCTAATTTTCTGAGATTGTGAATTTGGGGTTTTCATGAGCTGTAAGCCATAATCATCACAATTATGACAAATCATGGCTTGAACTATCTTGCTTTGCATAATGAGTCTATCTCATATATTAGTTTCACCTTTTAATTTGCATTAGTGAAAAAAATGAACTTTTGCGCAAAATTCGAATTTTTCAAGTATCATGCAAATAATGCCAATTTAGATATTCAATTGATACCTTCTACATTATTGGTTCTAGTGAATATTATTAAATATTCACTAGAACCAATAATATAGAAGGTACCAATTGAATATCTAAATTAGCATTATCAAATCTCATTGTCTTGGGACCAGTGCCCGCACACAAATCCGACAACTTAACCAA
This sequence comes from Rana kukunoris, assembly GCA_029574335.1. Lineage (NCBI taxonomy): Eukaryota > Metazoa > Chordata > Amphibia > Anura > Ranidae > Rana > Rana kukunoris. Next base: position 224,541,256 of record CM056053.1, on the reverse strand, counting down.
TATTCCTATCTTGTAATATTTGTTCCTTTATTTATTTTTTTGTGTTTTGCTTTGTACTTTTGATTATTTTTTATTTGTATTTCTTATTTATATTAAATGGTGTATGGAGGGGACTGGCACAGGGAGAGGGAGGAGTCTAAGAAGGGAAGGGAGGAGGGGAATGGGGGGGGTTGTAGAAGGGGGGGGGGAGAAAGGGAGACACAGATATATAGGATCGGCCGAGTACCTGAAGACAGGGAGATGAGAGAACAAAGGAATGAGGAAAACGAAAGAGAAAAAGGAAACAAAAAAGGGGAAAGAAAAAAAAAAACATATATATATATACATATGTCTAATGTAAATTTTATTACTTATAACGTGAGAGGACTTAGTTCCCCACAGAAAAGGCATATGATCCTAAAGGAGATCGAAAGACTTTCTGCAGATATAGTTTTCCTCCAGGAGACACATATTACGCTTGACTCAAGAGTTAGGCTGTACTCTCGGGCAGTCCCAATCTGGTTCTATGGCGATTCCCCTCAGAAAGGATCTAGAGGGGTCGCCATAGGCATAGGGAAAAATGTAATCTTTAAAGTAGAAGATAGGAAAGTGGACCCAGATGACCGATACTTGTTCCTTAGAGGGACCTTACACGGTAAACGTTACACATTGGTTAACGTATACTGTCCTAATAAACATCCCCAGAGGTACTTAAAGAAGATTTTTAACATGTTAATGGATTTTAAACAGGGTAGTTTAGTCTTAGCGGGGGATTTTAATTTCACCTTAGATCTACATCTAGATAGAGCTTCGACTGTAAGTGTGGGAAATAGTAAGCAACAACAAATAGTGAAAAAAAAACTGTATAAGAACCACTTAATTGATTCCTGGAGAGTTATGAACCCAAATAAAAGGGACTACACATTCTATTCTACAGTGCACAAAATGTACTCGAGATTAGATTATATAATGATGGATCAGGAAATTCTGGAGTATGTAAACGATGCCGCGATAGGGGTGATGTCAATCTCAGACCACGCCCCTGTCTCGGTGAGAATGCAACTCCCAGATGTTGAAGAGAGGAGGGGGACCTGGAACCTAAACGAGGAATTAATAGACGATACAGAAGTCTGTGATATAATAAGAACTGAGATAGAGGAATATTTTGCTGCAAATAATACACCGGATGTAAGTAAAGCCACCATATGGGAAGCCCACAAAGCTTGTATCCGAGGAAAATTAATTTCCCTCGAGGCAGGCAAAAAGAAGACAAGAGAAGCAAATAGAAATAGGATAATTAGAGAACTCCAAGATTTGGAAGTTAGACATAAAAACCAAAAAGACAATGAAGTTTATCAGGAAATTGTAATAAAGAGGACCCAACTAAGAGATCTAATGGAAAGGGAAACTAGGAACATTTTTAAAAATATCTCGAAAGAAAGGTACCTATGGGGCAATAAACCGGGGAAGTATTTGGCTAGGATTTCAAAAGAAAAAAGAAACATAAACTATGTAGAAAAAATAAAAGACCAGCAGGGACAGATGAGGTTCAGGACGTCCGAGATCGCCGAGCCCTTTCAGACGTTCTATTCCGCACTGTATACCATTAGAAAGGGGGAGACGCAAGAGGAGAAGGTTAACAGAGAAAAGAAAATTAGGGAGTACCTAATAGAAGCAAATATACCAAAACTGGTGCAAGAAACAGTAGAAATCCTCGAAGCCCCAATCACACAAGGGGAAATTAGCCAAGCGATTAGAGATACACCTGGTGGAAAAAGCCCAGGCCCGGACGGCTTGCCAATAAAATATTATAAAAAATTTAAAGAGCTCCTAATCCCAGAGATGTGCACTTATTTTAATAAACTCGGTGAGACAGAAGAAGTTAAGAAAGAATCATTGCTTGCCAATATCTCAATCATAGCTAAGACAGGAAAAGATAATACCCTTTGCTCCAATTATCGACCAATCGCATTGTTGAATGCTGATATAAAAATCTTCGCTAAGATATTGGCAACAAGGATAAAGCCGCACATGCCCGACCTAGTAAGTTCCGATCAGACGGGATTCGTACAAGGTAGGGAACGGCGAGACAATAGTTTAAGAACAATTTTATTATTACAAGATGATAAAAAGAAGAAACCCCCAGTCGTACTCATGTCATTATATGCAGAAAAAGCATTTGACAGAGTCGACTGGGGGTTCGTGATGGATACGTTGAGAAGTGTAGGGGTGGGCCCCAGATACATGAAATGGGTGGGAAACCTATATAAATCACCGACGGCAAGAGTAAAGGTTAATGGGAGCCTATCGTCGGTGATAGAAATGATGAATGGCACAAGACAGGGCTGCCCGCTCTCACCCCTCCTGTATGTAATAGCTCTGGAGCCATTGCTGTGCAAGATTAGAAACAATCCAGATATAGGGGGGGGTGAGAGTAGGAGAGGAGGAACATAAGGTGGCAGCATACGCCGACGATGTACTCCTTTATGTGACCAAACCAAGAATATCTATACCCAACATATTAGAGGAAATAGGAAGATACGGGAAACTCTCTAATTTTAAAATAAACCCAGTAAAAAACGTAATCATGAACATAGGAATAGAGAAAAAGGAAGAGGAGGCTTTACAGAAAGCATTTCCCTTTATGTGGGAACAAAAATCACTCACCTATCTAGGAATAAAAATAACTCCCAAAACAGATGGTCTCTATGAGGCGAATTATATTCCCCTACTTAATGAAATAAGACGAGACGTAAAAAATCTAGGTAAAAGACAGATCTCCTGGATGGGGAGGATTAATGTATTCAAAATGATGGTGTTACCAAAGATAATATACAAATTCCAAATGGTCCCAATTAATGTCCCACAAAGTTTTTTTAAGGTATTAAAAACTATGGCCCAGATTCACAGAGCAATTACGCCTGTCTAACTGGTGTTAGACAGGAGTAATTTCAAATTTCGCGCGCCGTATCACTAGTTTGAATTCTCAAACCATGATATGGCGGCTTCGGGCTTCGATTCGAGAGGCTTACGTACTCGTAAGCCTTCGGATCTACACTGCGATATTTTTGCGGCCGCTGGGAGGAGTTTGCGTCGTTTTAATGCGTCGGGATATGCAAATGAGTTTTTACGGCGATCCACGAAGGTACGAGTGTCCCTCGCAATCGCCTACGTCATTTTTTGGCTACGTAATGTTAGAGGAGCTTTTTGCTGGTCTAACAGTGCGTAACCCATGTAAAGTATGGCCGTCGTTCCCGTGTCGATTTGAAAATATATTTTTTTTTAACGTAACTCGTTCGGGAATAGGAATGTACGTAAACGACGCTACTACGACGTGACGACGTGTTTTCGCGCAATGCACGGCGGGAAATTTGCGAACGGAGCATGCGCAGTTCGATCGCCGCGGGAACGCACCTATTTTAAGTGCTTCACGCCACCTACTCGCGCAGATGGATTGCGACGGGAGAAATACACTACGCCGCCGTCGTTTACTGGACAAAATCTACCTGGATTCCACGTAGAGCCAGGTAAAAAACGGCGGCGTAGTGTATTTCTGATACTCTACGAGAATCTAATTCTCTGTGAATCTGCCCCTATAATTCTAAAATACATCTGGCAGGACAAAAAAGCAAGAATAAGCTACGCAATCCTTACTCGGGAAAAAAAAAAGGGAGGACTTGCCCTTCCAGACATAAAAAAAGATACAATCAAGCTGTAATCCTAGCGAGACTAGTGGAATGGACCAATAAGAACACTTTAAAAAAATGGGCACAGATGGAAAGAAAAATAAGTAAGTCACAACTTAACACAAATATCTGGATTCCACCAAAATTTAGAATAATCAACACTGACACACATAGCATCACAAAGCAGGTGTTTAAGACATGGGATTCGTTATGTAAACATGAAAAATGGGAATATAATTCTCCATTAATCTTATTAGCAAACACAGATTTTTTTGCACCTGGAAATAGGACTAGAATGGGGAATAAATTAGGTAGTAAAAGGTTAGGGGATATAGTCACGCAAGGGAAAAAAAGAAGAGGATATACACATACCAGAAGGGGCCCAACAGATAACCGATTGGGAATACCTACAATTGAAGCACTTTGTTAATTCACTACCAGCACCGATAAGAGAGGACACAGCACAGAACCCAATAGAAAAACTCTGTTCCTACGGAAAACCATTACAGCATGGAATTGCGGTGATTTATAAGATACTGACAGAACTAGGGACAAAAGGAAAAATACGAAGTGTAGAGGAATGGGGGAAAGATATCGGGGAAAGGATCCAAGATACACATATGATTAAGGCTGCGTTTAACTATGCAAAAGACATCATAACAGTTGAAGCTAATTATAAATGTATGATGCGATGGCATTTGACCCCGGCGAAATTATACAAAATACACCAAACTAATTCACCCTTATGTTGGAGGAACTGTAACCAAGAGGAGACTGCATTTCATGTTTGGTGGGACTGCCCGAGAGTCCAGGAATACTGGAAAGAGGTAATAGACCTAATAGAAGAAATCACAAAAGAAAGGATCCCTTTAGATCCTTGGACCTGTTTGTTTCATAGACAAGGGTCAGTAATAGGGGAAAAAAATATGGTTCGACATTGGTCCCGGTGTTGTTAAACGCAGCAAAGGGTTTAATCCCGAAATTTTGGCTACATCCTCAGAAGCCTCCTTTAAAAGAATTGATATACCGGGTCGACCATGTCGCGGAGATGGAGTATTTGAGAAGGGTCGACTTGGGTGAGGGGGAGAGGAGAGGGGGCGAGACGACCTGGGACCAATGGAGATCTTTTAAAACATCTGGAAAATTTGTTCAGGTCATAACAGAAACAGACAGGTAATCCCTCAAAACCCGAAGTAAGGGAAAAGTGGCCTGACCCTATAAAGTAAACGACTTAAAAGTTGGGTGGGGTGGGGTATTAATAGGGGGGGGGGGGAGAGGAAGGGGAAAGGAAAAAAAAAAAAAAAAGAGAGGAACAATGAATCAGGAGGCAGAGGGATGGAGAGGGGTAATGGGGAATGATTCCCTTTCCTTCTTTTTTTTTTGTTCTCTAATTTCCGCGTCCAGTATGTTCAGTCTATACTTTTCTAGTCGTATTCCTTTCCCTTGGTTAATATTAAGGAAAGGAAAGGGGAAAAAAAAGAAAATAAAGAAACGGAAAATAACATAAAATAAATAAATAAGAAAACCACAAGTGATGCAAAACCGGAGAGGAAATCTGAAGGGCGGAATAAAAATGAACTCTTCTCAAGTTATAACACCTTTTGGTTAGGTCTGATGTGGTTATAAAAAAATAAAAAAAAATAAATGGTGTATGGAGTGACCACACACAGAAATTATGAACTTTAATTTATGATAATTTATTACACATTGTATTGGTTGGATATTTGATTATGGTGCACATTCTAATTGCATTAATTTGACCATACATTGGATGGTTTAATTTATTTATTTATGCAATCATTTACTTAATAATTAATTTTAAGTTATTCATTCACTTAATTAATTTTGTTCACATTTTATTAGATTGTCTAGCTAGCGCCCTTTCGATCCTTTTTCCATGATCAGATTCTTCTTCAACCAGAAGTGCTGGGGAATGACAGTGCCAAACCCAAAAGAGAGGAAACGCTTTTCACTTCCAGATTCATTCACTGGAGGGAAGCAAACAAATGTTCACTAATCCCCCTCTGCTCTACTTGCCTACACATGTCATACAAAACCTACATCTGTGGGAGAAGCCTTGAATGCATGGCTAGGGTTGTCAGGTGGGGGTGCAGTACCTTTTGTGGGTATGTGGAAGTGATCAGACAGCTGTAAAGAATTGCTTCTAACAGAAAGCCTACAGCAGGCGTTGCAGATGTTAACACACTTCTAGCTTTAGCAGTGTGTTTAAAATTCTGTGCTGATGTGGATGTAGCTATACACCAGTGGCAATGAAAGGGCTAAAGGGCTGGTCAATCTAGTGGCCACGGACGGGAGGCCACGGAGGGAGGAGTCTGGCGCTAGAGGAGAGCCTTTGCGAGTAGCGAGTACGCTGAACCCTCCACCCTCACCTCGTACAATGCCGACAGGGAAGTAATCTCACCTGCTCCCCTTCTCTGACTAGCCCGTCCTCGGATGTACCTGTGGGGGTTCCCTGTAAACAGCTGTGAGCGGTAAGCGGTGCACGGTGCTCTGTGGAACATTGCTGAGTGCAGCGCACTCTCTGTGAAGGACCGGGTGAGCTCATCCATACTTGCAGAGCTCTGCGGGGAAGTTGGATCAGTGTATACTTGATCAGGGAATCAAGTATACACTGGTAAATGTTTACTGCCCCAATAGGTTTTCTAAAAAATATTTTAAAGGAATCCGGGATGCCATAGAGGAGTTTAAACAAGGGCATTTGATTGTCGCAGGAGATTTGAACTTCTCTATGGACCAGGGTCTAGACAGTACATCTGGTGCACCGATAAGAGAAATTAAACAATTGAAACAGATTAGAAAAAAAATGTACACCAACCAGTTAATAGATATATGGCGAATAGCAAACCCAAGTAAAAAAGATTATACATTTCACTCGTCGGTGCATGACATGTACACGAGATTGGATTATATATTGGTTGACCACGCAATCTTAGAGTCTGTAGTAGAAACCACAATAGAGGTAACAACAATCATGGACCATGCCCCGGTAACAGTAAAAATGTATTTTAAAGATAAGGATAGAAGGAAAGGGACGTGGAGGTTAAACAAAGATTTGATAGACGATGTGGAAGTGATCAAGAATTTAATAAATGAGATTGAGCATTTTTTTTGTATAAATGATACTCCGGATGTCACAAAAGCTACAATTTGGGAAGCCCATAAGGCTTATGTTAGAGGTAAACTAATCTCAATAGGGGCAGCAAAAAAAAAAGAAAGAAAGGGAAATAAATATGAAAAGGACAATAAAGGAACTTGAAGACAAAGAAAAATGGATAGCCATGAATAAGCACTGATCCAGTGCGAAACGCGTCGGCTGTTCCTTGTTTCCACTGCTGTGACCCTATTTTTGTGCATGCTGTCTATTGAATAAAAGACCACCCATCAGGTTTTGGAGTGCGGCTATCCATTTTTCTTTGTCTTCATTTTGCTTAGTGCACCGCCAGCACCCTCGGTATCCTGCATCACCTGTAACCATTTAGTGATCCCACCTGGAGCGGTGACTCCTTTCTCTCAACAATAAAGGAACTAATGACCTGGAACAGCAACATAAAACCTACTCCAATAGGGGGATACAACAGAGAGTGGTGATGAAAAGGGACCAATTAAGGGAACTAATGGAAGAAGAGACCAGGTAAAATATTTAGTAACATGTTAAAAGAAAGATATAGATGGGGTAATAAGCCAGGAAGATACTTAGAAAAAATATCAAGGAAAAAAAAAACTTTAAATTATATCGAAAAGATTAAAAATGAAAAAGGAGAAATTAAGTATAGAACGGATATTGCAAATATCTTCAAGAAATACTATAGCTCTCTATATGCAATCAGAAATAAAGAAACGCGGCAGGAAGAGATTCATAGGAAACTCAAAATACAACAATATTTAACCACTACCCGACGACTGTACGACCTTGTACGGCCGCAGGGTGGTTCTACTTCTCTAACAGGCCGTGTTTTTACGGCCTCCGCTCCTCCAGGCCACTGGGGGGCGCGCGAGCGCCGCCGTTGGCGGTGCGCGAGTGCCCGCCGTATCGCTGAGATGCCGATGCGCGTGCCTGGTGGCCGCGATGTCCGCCAGGCACTCGGGATCGGCGGCTACAGGGACAGGACGTGGATCTGTGTGTGTAAACACACAGATCCATGTCCTGTCAGGGGAGATAGGAGACCGATCTGTGTCCCTTGTACATAGGAACATAGATCGGTCACCTCCCCAAGTCAGTCCCCTCCCCCCACAGTTAGAACACAATTTAGGGTACACATTCAACCCCTTCCTCACCCCCTAGTGTTAACTAGTGATGAGCGGAATACGCCATATTCGATTTCGCGATATTTTTTTTTTTTTTTTTTATAAAATATACTGAATATTCGTTAATATCGAATATTCGTGATATTTTATTTAAAAAAAAAAAATGCGAATTTTCGCCAATGCGAATTTTCGCTAATGCGAAATTTCGCGATTTTTTTTTTTTTTTTATAAAATATCACGAATATTCGATATTTACGAATATTCGGTATATTTTATAAAAAAAAAAAAAAATGCGAAATTTCACATATGCGGTATTGGCGAAATTTTTATAAAATATCACGAATATTCGATATTAACGAATATTCGCGATATTTTATAAAAAAAAAAAAATTGCGAATTTTCGCCAATGCGGATTTTAGCCAATGCGAAATTTCGCTAATGCAAAAATTCACGATTTTTTTTATAAAATATCACGAATATTTGATATTTACGAATATTCGCTATATTTTATTAAAAAAAAATAAAAAAATTGCGAAGTTTCGCTATTGCGAAATTTGCGAATGCGAAATTTCGCGAATGCGAAATTGATTGCGAATTTATTTGCGAATTTTTTTGGCGAAATTTATTGCGAAATTTGAAAAATACGAATATTCGAAATAGCGAATATTCGCCGCGATATTCGAGATATTCGCAAATACTCGAATATGCAATATTCGTAGCGAATATTCGCAATGCGAATATTCGTGAGCAACACTAGTGTTAACCCCTTCAATGCCAGTCACATTTATACAGTAATTAGTGCATATTTATAGCACTGATCGCTGTATAAATGTGAATGGCGCCAAAAATGTGTCAAAAGTGTCCGATGTCTCCGCCATAATGTCGCAGTCATGAAAAAAACGCTGATCGCTGCCATTAGTAGTAAAAAAATATATATAATAAAAAATAATAATTTGGTTCCCTATTTTGTAAGCGCAAACCAGACGCTTATTGCGTTTTTTTTTTATTTTTTTACCAAAAATATGTAGAAGAATACGTATCGCCTAGACTGAGAAAAAAAATGTTTTTTAAAAAAATTGGGCTATTTATTATAGCAACAAGTAAAAATTATTGTTTTTTTTTTTCAAAATTGTCGCTCTATTTTTGTTTATAGCGCAAAAAATAAAAACCGCAAATGTGATCAAATACCACCAAAAGAAAGCTCTATTTGTGGGGAAAAAAGGAAGTCAATTTTGTTTGGGAGCCACGTCGCACGACCGCACAATTGTCAGTTAAAGCGACGCAGTGCCACAAGCTGAAATTTCACCTGGTCAGGAAGGGAGTATACATGCCCAGTAAGGAAGTGGTTAATAGAAGTAAATCTATCAAAAATAACAGCAGAAAACACAGAGGCCCAGATTCAGGTACATCTGCGCATTATTGGACCGGCGTAGCGCACCGCCTTTACGCTAGACTTGCGCAATTTTGCCGCATAATCACCCTATTCTTGTAGCTTTTGCGCAGGAAATTGCGCATGCGTAACGTTTTTTCAGAGGCGTAAGGAGGAGTAATACAAATTGGGAAGGACGTGGGCGTGTTACATTGAAATGAGCCGTGACCCCATGCAAATGAAGGGCCGGCCGGCTCGCGCATGCGCGCTTGAAGCATACCATGTCAGCTCCGCTGTGCGCATGCTCACAACTCGGGAGCGGCGCAATCAGTGAAATTGGAAATGGACTAGGGCAACGTTGTGAACTACGCAAACAGAATAAATAGACACACACAAACGCACTTGCTTTGCAAAAGTACATCCCTTTGTCCCTTCCCATTTAACCAAGTGCTTTTGTCCTGTTGTTCATTGCGGTGTGTTTTGTAGTTGTCAGATTAGTGTTCTGTGTGATCAAGTGTTTGTTAGTAGATTTTTGAAAGTGGTTTTTGATAAGTGTTTGAGAGACTGTTTGTTTGATTGATATATTTGTGTTTGTTTCTTTTCCTGCTGTATTTTTGTTTTGTTTTTTTGTGACTGTTTATTGCTGAGTATTTTTCTCTCTGTGTGTGTTTTTGCTTGATTGGTTGGGCTTGTTTGTGTGCGTGAATTTTGTTGACTGGGACTGAGTTTTTTTGGAAGGATGACTGAGAGAAAACGAAAGCTGAATTTTACAGTTGTGGAAAAACAAATTCTTGCCCGGGCCATTAGCGAGTATGGGCGTTACCTCCACGGCCCAGAGAGTGCCAACACCACCCCGGCCAGGAGGAGGGAGATTTTGGATAGGATCACTGAGCAGGTCAATTCAGCGGGGCAGGGGGAGACACGGACCCGGTCTGGGATTGACAAAAAAATCAATGACCTCCGGCGTCTGGTCAAACAGAAGATGGCCAGAATGCATGCCCATGCCAGGGGCACAGGAGGGGGCCCACCATGCCGTATTAGGCTGACAGCGGAGGAGCGTGCGGTGGCCCTGACCTTTCATCGGCATGAAGTTGAGGGCCTGCCCGGCTTTGATTCAAGTCCGGAGCCCGTGGTGCCAGGTAAGTTTTTTTTTTTTATATCAGGTGTGTAGCATGTGTGGTGGAGGGGGTGAAAGGGAATATGTGGCAAGTGTGTGGATCCTCCAACCTGTGAATGTTTTGTGTCATCCACAGATGTGCAGGAGGGTGCAGGGCCATCTGGCCTGACCGCACCAACCCCAGGACAGCAGCCTAATGAGGCCCCCCCAACAAGGCCGGAGTCCGCGGAGGAGGTTCAAGAGGAGCAGGAGAATCATGAGGAGGAGGAGAATCATGAGGAGGAGGAGAATCATGAGGAGGAGAAGTCCATGTCAGGCACTGGACGTTTGGTTTTTGAGGACTCTTCCCCTCTGGCTGGCAGCAGGCAGGCCTCCCTAAGGGGGAGCCCCCCCTCCTCCCCCAACATGGCTCCCCTCACAAGGGCCTCCCCTTCTCCCCGGCCACAAGCATCAGCTGGAGGCAGGATGTCATCCCAGACCACCAGGGGGTGGCCGATCTCCTGCCTGCCACTCTGAGAAGGGACCAGTTCCTCCAGACCCGCCATCTGGGACAGGTCAGCCAGACATTGGTGCGGATGGAGGAGAGCCTGTCCTCCATCAAGGATACGCTGGGGAACCTGGACTCCCACTCCCGGGCTTTCACAACCTGCCTAAACGAACTGCAGACGACATCAGCAGGCGTTGGGCAGGATGTGAGGGCCCTTACCCTGGCTATCCAGGCCAACACGGCAACACTTGGTGCTGCCCTGGACAGAATAGCCGTGGCCTTGGAGGGCAGGCCGCCAGGTGGGCAGAGATCAGGGGCTGCTCCTCCTTCCCCGGTTTTACCCCTTCCCCATGAGTCTCCCCTGAGAAGCCGGGTCCGTGGCCGGGGGCGCCCCAGGCGTGGCTCACGCAAAGGGCAATAATTTGTTTTTCCCCTTTTTTTTTTTTGTAATTTTTTTTTGCTGGAAATTTTTTGCTTTTGCAGGTAATTTTTTTTTTTTTTGTGTTGTGAATGCTGTGTGAATGTGGGGGTGACATTCCTGCCGGAAAAGGGGTGTCACCCTCAATTTTGGTGGAGAAGGGTTCCCCAGGACCAGGGAGAAGTGATCCCCAGGTCCGTGTGAATGGTGTATGAATGTACAGTGACATAATTGGAGCCTTGGCGTGGCGTTGCTGCTCACAAGTCCTGCATGGTGGACTGGTGCCAATCCAATTTGATGTGGATGTGGGGTGTGTGTGCTAGGGACCACAGTGGTGTGCATGCATGCATTCTCATTGTGCCATGATTAATGTGTATGTTTAACGTGCAAAGATGCCCAATGTGAGCTGTCTCCTGGCTGCTCTACCCTCAGAAGACGGGGTAGCCTCGGTTAGGGGGGGATTGTCTGGTTCAGGGGTCAGGTCATCACGTAGGTCAATCTGCAGGCGCTTTCTTACTGCAAAGTTGTGCAGCATGCAACATGCACCGATGATCTGGCACACGAAGTTTGGGGAATACAAGAGGGTACCCCCAGACTTATCCAGGCATCGGAAACGTGACTTTAGAAGGCCAAAGGTGCGCTCCACCACTGCTCGTGTTTGGGCATGTGCTTGATTGTATCTTTCCTCTCCTGGGGTTTGGGGGTTCCGGATAGGAGTCATGAGATGGGGTCCTAGTGGATATGCAGAGTCACCTGTAAGGGAAAAGACAGGAGGATGTTAGTCATGCATGTGCCCCTTGTGATGTGCATCATGGGAGGGGATAGTCATGCCTGCCACCCATGTCACTCACCAACCAGCCAGGTGTCCCCATACACGTTCTGATCGAATTCCATTCGGATGTGGCATTGATTGTATATGTAGCTGTCATGGCTGGACCCTGGGTGTTTGGCACGGACGTGCCATATGAGGCCTTGGGCATCGACTATCACCTGTACATTGATGGAATGCCAATGCTTCCGATTGCGGTACATGTGCTCTGTCTCCTGGGGGGGCTGGAGTGCCACATGTGTGCAATCAATGGCCCCCACAGTGCGTGGGAATCTGGCAATTCTGTAGAAATCTGTCATTGCCTTCAGCCGCAGGTTCTCAGTGGTGGGTTTGATGATTTGGTTGGCCATGCATCTGAGAATTGCAGGGACAACCTGGTGCACACATCTGCTCATGGAGGATTGTGACATCCCAGCCACCACTCCACTTGTACGCTGAAAAGAGCCACTGGCAAGGAAATTGAGTGTTGCCAGTACCTTGACCAGTGGCTGCACTGCATGTGAGCGGTGTGTTGGGCTGGTGATGTCCTCCTGCAGGGTTGTGGTTAATTCCAGGATGGCATGAGGGGTGAATCTGAAGATGCGAAACACCTCAGAATCACTCATGCCAAACAGGTCTATGCGGGTGCGGTATATCCTCTCCCGTGCCATCCTCCATGCCATCCTCCGTGCCCTCATCCTTCTTTGTTCATCTAAAGTCAGTAGTATAGCTATGTGCGACGATGCCCCTGGCATGTTGGCATACAGATTGTTGTGCAACACGTGTGACTGCTGAGCTCCTCACTAACAGTGTTGCTTTATCTAACAAGTAGACTTTTTTTCTCTTTTTAGACCAGCTTTTATATGCTCTAATTTTAGACAGGACATTTTGCTGTTGCGCACACTGCGTCGCCTGCGCTGCCCCAACGTTGTTTTGTGGATCCCCGTAAGTCCCTCATTAGCATATTTGACTAGCAAATCAATGGTGTGTCTAGCGCACTTTTGCACGGACGGATGCGCCAGTCTAACGAAATTACGCGGGACAAAAAAAAGTAGATTTTTGGCGTATCTCGTTCTGGGGATGCCGCGCATCGAAACGCACACGCACATTTCGACTTACGCACGCGCATCTCCTGTTGCACAGGCGTAATCGCTCTGTGAATCTGGGCCAGAATTCCTAGAATGTCCAATAACCCAAAAAGAAATTAACGTGGCCCTTAAAAAAATACCAGGAGGCAAAAGTCCAGGACCAGATGATTTCACGATAAAATTTTATAAAAAAATTTAAAGAACAATTAGTACCAGTATTATGTAGTTATTTTAATAATATAGGAGATAATGAGAAAATTAGAAAATAATCTCTCATAGCACATATTACAATAATACCCAAAACAGGTAAATATAAATCAATCTGTTCCAGCTACCACCCCATTGCGTTGTTAAACGCAGATGTAAAACTATACGCAAAAGTGTTGGCAGCAAGGTTAAAAAACTTGATGCCGGACTTAATAAATGAAGACCAAGCAGGTTTTGTTCCCAGTAGGGAGGGAAGAGACAATAGTATAAGAACTATGTTACTTATGCGAAGAGGTCAAAAGAAGAAACCCCCAGTCTTGCTTGTGTCAATTGATGCCGAAAAAGCATTTGACAGAGTAGACTAGGGGTTTCTGATGGACACACTACGAAGCATGGGGACGGGTGTAAGATTTATGAGATGGATTGAAAATCTTTATAAGTACCCTACGGCTAGAGCTAAGGTGAATGGAAGTATGTCGTCCGTGTTTGAGATGTTAAACGTCACACGTCAGGGCTGCCCGCTCTCGCCCCTCCTATATGTAATCGCACTGGAGCGGTTGCTGGGAAAGAAATAAGGAAAAATGTGGATATAGGAGGGGTCAGAGTGGGAGATGAGTTACATAAGGTGGCCGCGTACGTGGACGACATACTTCTATATATAACCAAGCCTAGGTTGTCATTACCAAATATAATAAAAGAAATTAAAGACTATGGCGAGCTTACGAATTTCAAGATAAACCCTATCAAAACTGTAATATTAAATTTAGGAATAGAGAAGAAAGAGGCAATAGCACTACAACAGGAATTCACGTTCTCCTGGGAGACAGAGGCATTAACTTATTTGGGAATAAAGCTGATCCCCACATTGAAAAAAATATATGGTGCCAACTTTATCCCATTACTGAATGAAGTGAAAGAAGACGTAAAAAAAAAACTATCAAGGAGACAGATCTCCTGGATAGGAAGAATAAATCTGTTAAAAATTGTGATTTTACCAAAATTTTTATAAAAAATTCATATGCTCCCAATAGAGATACCTCAGTGCTTTATTAAACTCATAAAAACAATTATTTTGAAATATATATGGCAGAATAAAAAAGCCAGAATAAGTAATGTGCTTCTATCTAGGAAAAAAAAGAAAGGAGGACAGGCACTCCCGATATTAAAAGATATCATATGGCGATAATAATGACAAGGTTATTAGTCTTGCTTGTGTCAATTGATGCCGAAAAAGCATTTGACAGAGTAGACTGGGGGTTTCTGCTGGACACACTACGAAGCATGGGGATGGGTGTAAGATTTATGAGATGGATTGAAAATCTTTATAAGTACCCTACAGCTAGAGCTAAGGTGAATGGAAGTATGTCGTCCGTGTTTGAGATGTTAAACGTCACACGTCAGGGCTGCCCGCTCTCGCCCCTCCTATATGTAATCCCACTGGAGCAGTTGCTGGGAAAGAAATAAGGAAAAATTTGGATATAGGAGGGGTCAGAGTGGGAGATGAGTTACATAAGGTGGCCGCGTACGCGGACGACATACTTCTATATATAACCAAGCCTAGGTTGTCATTACCAAATATAATAAAAGAAATTAAAGACTATGGCGAGCTTAAGAATTTCAAGTTAAACCCTATCAAAACTGTAATATTAAATTTAGGAATAGAGAAGAAAGAGGCAATAGCACTACAACAGGAATTCACGTTCTCCTGGGAGACAGAGGCATTAACTTATTTGGGAATAAAACTGATCCCCACATTGAAAAATGTGAACGGTCCGACGGACCGTTCCCATCGGATCTGTCCGCCGGATTGCTTTGATCCGATGGCTGTACACACCATCGGATCAAATTCCCCGCCGGTGGACAGCGCGGTGACGCGGCGGTGACGTTGACGCCGCCACGTCACCGCCACGTCACCGCACCAGGAAGTAAACACTTCCGCGCGCATGCGTCGGATCCATTCACAGGATACGACGCATGTGTGGGCAGATATGTCCGCTGGTTTGCCGTACTAACCAGCGGACATATCTGACGGACAGCTCTCCGGCGGAAAAATTCCAAAGCATGCTTTGGAATTTTTCCGCCGGAGGAATCCGGCCAAAACGGTCCGTTTGCCCCTACACACGAGCGAATTTTTCGGCTGAAATGGTCCGTCGGACCATGTTCAGCGGAAATATTCCCTCGTGTGTACAAGGCCAAAGAAGACGTAAAAAAAAAAAAACTATCAAGGATAGGAAGAATAAATCTGTTAAAAATTGTGATTTTACCAAAAATGTTATAAAAAATTCATATGCTCCCAGTAGAGATACCTTAGTGCTTTTTTAAACTCATAAACACGATTATTTTGAAATATATATGGCAGAATAAAAAAGACAGAATAAGTAATGTGCTTCTATCTAGGAAAAAAAGAAAGGAGGACAGGCACTCCCGATATTAAAAGATATCATATGGCGATAATAATGACAAGGTTATTAGAATGGGCTAATATAAACACAAATAAAAGATGAAACAAGTGATGTTGTCTGCGCTGTGATGAACACTACCTGAGATGGAGTGCAATGGGAGGGGGTGAACCCCAGAGGACAGTAGAATGGTGGGGGTGAGAGGTGTTGGGCCAAGGTGTTAACAACAAAAAAGCAAACAATAATAGCAATGTGAACAACATAAACAGTGTCAGAATGAACAGTACAATGTAATCAAAACATAACAGTCCCAGTCCCACACTCAAAAGACAATCAAAAATGCAGCAAGGGAACTTAGTGGAAAAATGAATAGAAAGTCTACAGTGAAAGTTCCAGCAGCCAGATGGGTGAACCTGGTGGGACCAGTGCCCGATGGTGCATGTGGGAGACACAATAAAAAACATATAGAGTGGTCCTGTCGCTGTTGGGGGGGCTTCCACTAAGATGAAATGGGTGTCTTCCACATGCACCATCGGGCACTGGCCCCACCAGGTTCATCACCCCACCCCCTAGGAGGACATTCATCCGTAAGGAGATTGTTGCCCCATCTATTTTTCTATGTGCGATGGCCTTGAGGTAAGCAGATAAGATCACAAGAGGTGTGGGCTGCACGTTTGGATTTGTCTGCGCCTTCACCCATCTGGCTGCTGGAACTTTCACTGTAGACTTTCTATTCATTTTTCCACTAAGTTCCCTTGCTGCATTTGGATTTCCTTTTTGTACATTTTACTGTTCATTCTGACACTGTTTATGCTGTTCACATTGCTGTTATTGTTTGCTTTTTTGTTGTTCACACCTTGACCCAACACCTCTCACCCCCACCATTTTACTGCCCTCTGGGGTTCACCCCCTCCCATTGCACTCCATCTCAGGTAGTGTTCATCACAGCCCAGACAACATAACTTGTTTCATTTTACACATTTGTCTATTTGGATAGATCTTCCTTTGTTTGCTGCAGTGCACTTTCCCCTTCCCCCTTCCCCTTCTCCCTGGCCCACACCCACTTATCCATCACAGCACAGGAGTTTCACCAATTACAAATAAAAGATGGGTAAAAATGGAAAACACATTCTGCACAACATCACTAGGGAAAAATATTTGGATTCCACCAAAAAACAGAACACTAGGCACTAATATGCACGATTTAACTAGAATTGTATTCAAAGTCTAGGATAAGTGGAGAAGTGGGAATATAATTCTCCTCTTATCCCATTGAAAGGAACAAGTTTCTTTATCCCAGGAAATGAGACACGGTTGGGAGGGCAAATGGGGGAAGCACAATTAAAAGATATAGTAAAACAAGGAAAAATAAGCACTAGAGCAGATTTAATAACACCACATGGGTGGCAACAAGTAAACCAATGGGAATTTTTACAACTTAAACATTTGGTTGGTACAATACCCCAACCGAAGAGGGATGAGAAAACACTAAACTCTGTAAGGGTTGTAGGGTTGGTATAAATTATTATGGATGTTATGTAAAGTACTGTTTTGTATGAATACGCAATTTGTATGATGGAATAACTTTTTATAACGCAATAAAATAAACTTTAAATTATAAAAAAAGTAAGGGCTAAATGGCTGGTGGGAGTCAGGGGTTAGGAGTTAAGCTAAAAACCTTAAGGCTGGCTTCACATCTACTATATGTATTGTGGTAATTCACATCTGAAACAATCAAAACACTGAGACAGATATGTACTGCATGGTCAGCTTCCATCCCCAAGATCACTGCTAGAAGACTTCCTTAG
Source organism: Rana kukunoris (assembly GCA_029574335.1). Lineage (NCBI taxonomy): Eukaryota > Metazoa > Chordata > Amphibia > Anura > Ranidae > Rana > Rana kukunoris. The sequence continues at coordinate 224,523,624 of CM056053.1, read as the reverse complement.
ATTTGAAGCCCTATGCCAATTCACCCAAACATTTTAATTTGTTTCATATTGACATGGACAGATGAGTATCATAATATAAATTCAGAAGCAAAATAGAAGCACATTGAATTTCTTGCCAGACGATTAATAAAACTGCACTGCTAATGATCTGCAATTTGTCTTACAGCAGTGTGGATATGGTCGACCAACTGTATCTAATTGACTGTAGTAAAATTACAACCTGACACTACAAGTAGTGATAACGTTGTCATTGTTGTGCATTATTTGTCTCATCTTACAGGCAGTACTGTTCATAAAACAGAATATTGTTGAATAAATATATGATATACATTTTTGATTAGGACAATTTCTTGAACTCGTAGGCTAACATAACTTCCACAATAATTACCTGCTATTATAAAATGATTAGATAATTCTTTTACATCAAATAGAAATAACCAGCCAGAAACTGAAAATGTATTTTATGTGACTGGAGTAATAATCTCTTTGCTGTTTCACAGAAGGTATCCTAGACTTTCTTATACTTAAAAACGTGTAGTAATATATTTTTTTATACCCTACTGCAGTGATGGCGAACCTTTTTGAGCCCGAGTGCCCAAACTGCAACACAAAACCATATTTTCTTTTGAAGTGCCAACACTGCAATTAAACATGAATACCAAGGTTTTGGTTTAGAAAAAACAACTCGTACACTTGTCCAAACGAATTAACAGCTTTTGTTTTAAAAGAAAAACACAATAACAGAGCTTTCTATTAAACAATTTTATTTTATTGAAAGGCACAATAACAGCAATGATGGGGCACAATGTTTCCGAATGACACCTTTAATTAGGCCCAATAACAGCAATGATGGGGTGCAATGTTTCCCAATGACATCTATAATTAGGCACAATAACAGCAATGATGGGGCGCAATGTTTCCGAATGACACCTTTAATTAGGCCCAATAACAGCAATGATGGGGTGCAATGTTTCCCAATGACACCTATAATTAGGCACAATAACAGCAATGATGGGGCGCAATGTTTCCCAATGACATCTATAATTAGGCACAATAACAGCAATGATGGGGCACAATGTTTCCGAATGACACCTTTAATTAGGCCCAATAACAGCAATGATGGGGTGCAATGTTTCCCAATGACACCTATAATTAGGCACAATAACAGCAATGATGGGGCGCAATGTTTCCCAATGACACCTATAATTAGGCCCAATAACAGCAATGATGGGGCGTAATGTTTCCCAATACAAATCTATCCCTACCTACCCCAAAAATATTAGTGCAACATTTCACAAAAAAGGTATAATAAACTGAGATTTGTAAAAGAGCAACTCACGGTTTTGTAGACAGATACAGCTGCTAACACCGCTCTGATGGGTGGGTCTGCAGTTCTCGTAGAATCTACAGCAGCTTCCAAAGAATCCAAAGGGCTGGAATAAAAAAACAAAAATTTGTCATTGTTGTCCATAGGCCAGGCCACCTATAATTAGGCCCACGTACAGCAATGATGGGGGGCAATGTTTCCCAATGACACCTATAATTAGGCACAATAACAGCAATGATTGGGTGCAATGTTTCCCAATGACACCTATAATTAGGCACAATAATAGCAATGATGGGGCGCAATGTTTCCCAATGACACCTATAATTAGGCACAATAACAGCAATGATGGGGTGCAATGTTTCCCAATGACACCTATAATTAGGCACAATAATAGCAATGATGGGGCGCAATGTTTCCCAATGACACCTATAATTAGGGCCTAATTATAGGTGTCATTGGGAAACATTGCGCCCCATCATTGCTGTTATTGGGCCTAATTATAGGTGCCATTGGGGAACATTGCTGTCCATGTGCCTCATTAAATATAGGCATCATTGGGAAACATATTGCCCCCCTCATTAGTGTTCATGTGCCTCATTATAGGTGTCATTGGGAAACATTGCACCCCATCATTGCTGTTATTGGGCCTAATAATAATTTTTAATCTTGGAGCAGAGTTCCCCTTAAAATCCATACCAGACATGGGTCTGGCATGGATTTTTGGGGAGAACCACACAACTTTTTTTTTAATTTGGCGCTGGGTTCCCCTTAATATCCATACAAAACCTAAAGGGCCTGGTGTTGGAATTTGGGGGGACCCCCACGCATTTGTTTTCAATGACTTTTATCTGTATTGCCGGGACCCGACAATTCATTATAGCCGCAGTAGTTTTTAATTTCCTTTAAAAATGTCATTTTGTGCATTTATAGTGAGACTGTTATAAACATGGGGAACATGCGCTACTTTACAGGCATACTATAGACACCCCCCAGATACGAAATATAAACGAATATTTCACTTTTATTGTTTCACTTTTAGCATTATTGAAATCACTGCTCCCGAAAAAACGTCAGTTTTTAAAACTTTTTTTGCACTGATACATGTCCCCTGGGGCAGGACTCAGGTCCCCAAACACTTTTTATGATAATAACTTGCATATTAGCCTTTAAAATTAGCACTTTAGATTTCTCCCATGAACTTTTAAAGGGTGTTCTGTGGCTTTTCGAACTATCCCAGAATTTAAACATAGTCCAGGGTACCACAGATTGGGTTTGGCACTCCAGCACTTCTCAGTGTTCTTGTGCACTAAATGTAAAATAGGCCAACTGTTTATCAGCAGCTTTGCTAGTAAGAACTGCTGATTCTCTTTTGGGATAAGGGCATAAAGTCTATTTCCTTGCTGGAAATTGTTGCGTTTGTGTATTTGTGTATTTAGCTATGGACAGGCTTGGATCTATGTTTTTTTCCAAGAAAAGGGATTTATTGAAAACACAAGCAGTCAGCATTAAAATCAATTTTCAATTCCAGTTATAGATTTGACCAACATAAAGGTATTGCCTATACATGTATAGACCAAAAGGCACCATGACAACATATGGCAGTAAAAGTAATTTTCAGATTTTTATTCTTTAGAATTTTTGAATTTAGAATTTTCAAATTTCTAAATTTCCAAAATTTTGATATTCCGAAATTTGAAATTCCAAAATTTCGAATTTCCTAACTTTGAATTTTCTCATTTTGAAACTTCCGAAATCCCAAAACTTCGAATTTTGTAAATTCGAATTTATGAAATTTAGAATTCCCTAACTTTTTTTTATATTTTTGGTTTTCTGAAACTTCAAAAATGTTGAATTTCCGAATTTTTGAAAATTAAAAATTTCAGTAATTCGGAAATTTGGGGATTTGGGAATTTTGAAAATTCAGTTAGGAAAATCAAAATTGCAGAAATTCGAATATTGAAAATTTGTAAATCTGAAATTTTGGGATTTGGGAAGTCTAAAAATGAGAAAATTCAACGTTAGGAAATTCATTAATTTTGAAAATTCAGATTTTGGAATATCAAAATTTCATAAATTTGGAAATTTGAAAAGCCTAAATTAGAAAATTCTAAATCTGAAAATTCTAAAGAATGAAAATCCGAAAATTTGAAAACCCCAAAATCTGAAATAATAACTAATAATAACTTAACTACTATTATTAAATGATATGTATTGGAATTTCCTTTCAAATTTGGCTATAAGTGAACGTAACAAATACTACCTTCTGTGTGAATTCTGGTTACCTTACAAAAGAAACCTGATTTGAGTAGTCTATTCTAATAACGTTTGGTGGACTGATTTACTAAAATAGTTGAGATCTCACCCAAACCGATCTGCCAGAACGGATGGCGAAGTATCAGCATCCATTTGATTTTAGCGGATCGGATGTCAGCGGACATGGTCACCACTGACATCCGACTCTCCATAGACAAGCATAGGGCGCCCGTTCATGTCCGCCGAAAAAATGTGTGAAAGGGAGGGGCCTAACAATAAATTGCGTGAATATTCACTTTTGTCCTCTGAACATATGCAGTTGCAATCAGTAAACAGAACTTTGTTTTTCACATGATTGAATAACAAAGTGAATATTCACAATTTGATGTGAAGATGTTCAACTCCTTTAGTAAATCACTCTTAATGTCTACAATTGTTTAACTACTTTTATGATATTTCTGAGTCATAAAATGGTCATGAAATGTAGAGATGTTTGTGTGGTTTAAGGGTTGTTGCATTTGTCCTTCCTATTCTAGAAAAATGATTTAAAAAAAGGCAGGGTGAAAATCATATTCTTAACTATGTTTTCCAATTTACATTTTTCTTATTTATAATATGTCTAGATAATGTTGAATGAATGATATATGCCATATTATAATTAGAATTCTTTTAAATGATTTGATTGCTTTTTAACATCCATACTGATTAAACTGTCTACAAAGATTTATAACTCATACATCAGCCCACTCTGACAAATCATGAAAATCATTTCTTACCAAAAGCTATTTTTACATATGAAAGGTTAGTTGTAAGCTTAGTATACTTTTCTGCAGCATGATCTTTAGTATTAAACAAGCACCTATAAACAGATTTCTTTAATTGAAATTAGCATATTCATTGTTCATAATTATTTTAAGCCCTAAGTATTGGAAGTTATCCAATTATTTTCATTTAACCACTTCCCATCCGGCCACTGTATATAAACGGCCGGGTGGGCGCTCACTCCTTGTCATGTATCAGGTGTGACCAGAACTGCGTGGACAGCACGGAGAGAACCAAAACGCAGGTACATGAAAATATAGGTAAGTGAATATAAACACAACCCCCTCCAACAAAACACAGTGTAATAAAACAACCAACAAACAGAAACCCAAAAATAACAATAGACAGATATGTACAATAAATGGGAGATATCAGAATTGTAAACGAAAGCCAGGCCAGGGTAATTCACAGGGAGATCGGCAGATGGGTAAGGATGGGAAACCAACAGGACAGGGAGAGGGTGAAAGGGATCAGACAGCATGGCAGAGATACAGGATACAGGACTGACAGGAACAGGTACAAAATAGGTTTGGGATCAGAGTCAGTTTCAGGATGCATGAAACAGGTTCAGGATCAAAGCTAACAGGTCAGGGCAGAAGATGAAACCAAGGCAGTTATGTGTGAACTTGCCAGGTTTTTATAGCATTAACTGCTATCAGGTTCAGGTGATGCTTGATTGCAGGAGGAGATATCTGCTCCATACTGCCAGGATCCACTTGCTGGTGGTCGCCAATACTGCGTCCCAAAGATCACATAACACCAGCAGGGAAAGGCTCTCCTGACAATTACAAACAGCCAGGAGACACCTGCTGGTGGACATTAGTACTGCATGCCAAATATCATATAGTATTACTAGCGTGTGGAACCTTTCCTTTCACTCCTATTGAGTGGACGTTCAGGAACATTCCTCAGAAGGAGCATCAGCACGATCCCGATACGCTTGTGTCAAGATGGCGCGGCGCATCTCTGATCAGCAGAAGGGCTCTTTGATTGCCCCTCCTGATCACGTGATAGCTGTATCCAATCACAGCCATCATGTGATGTAAATAGTGAGCCGGTTGCTAGGCAATCAGCTCTCCTCACTGTGTGAGGAGAGGAGAGCGGATTGCTGCAGCTGGCTGGTGATCAGTGTGTATGAGCTGTTTTTTACACACTAATCACCAGTATAGTAACACAGAATGTAAAACACACATGTCCCCACACAATGTCCCCAAAACACATGTGTTCCCACACAATGTCCCCAAAACACATGTCCTCACACATGTCACACGTGTCTCCACACACATGTCCCCACACATGTCCCCATTAGGGATAAGCCAAACACCCCCTGTTTTTTTTTTTTTTAATATTCAATCTTTATTTATTTTAATAGCATACCAATTTTCATGTGTTCTTTTTAACAGACAAGGAAAACTTGTTCCATATAGATATAGCACGTATTATGAACCTTAGTATACAGTATCGCATAATTCTTAGATTATAATCCTAGGAGGTAGGTGGTTTCTTGATTAAATAAGTACCCGGGCATAGTTCTATCTAATACTATCATTTATTTTTTACTTTCTTTCTGCCTCCCTCCCTCCCCCTTCTCTCTTCCCTCCTTACTTCCTTGCTCTTTAGCCACTCTTCGTTTAGTTGTTCTCGGCTTTTGTACTTAACCCTACGGGGGGGCACCCTTTTGCTCCAACCATGGCCTCCACATTTCCTCAAAGTCTCTGAGGTTTCCTCTTTTTATATAAACTGCTCTTTCTTTACATATGGACTCGTTTATTGCCCTAATCCATTCACTTACTGCCGGTGGTGAGGTTGCCTGCCACCTCATCGCAATTAATTTTCTAGCGTGGAATAGGCATCTTAGTATTACACCTGTGGTATTTCTTTTCTCCCTCCACTCCTGCCTATAGCCTAGTATACACAGTGTGGCCTCCATATCCAGCGGCGTTCCAAATATGTCACTTAAGATGTCCAACACTCCCTCCCAGTAACGCACCAGCTTCGGACAACGCCACACCATGTGTACTAGGTTGCCATGCCTCTGACATCTAGGACACTTGTCATCTGGTCTTTTACCAAATTTAAATAATCGACTAGGCGTATAATAAGCTCTGTTTATCAACATCAAGTGGGAGATTCTTTGAGGAGGTGAAAGTGAAACCTTTGATCCCATCTCTAATATTCTCTTCCATTGTTCTTGCGATATCTCCCCTATATCTTCCTCCCAACTTGCTTTTACTTTAAGCAGGTGTCTCCCTGTGTTCATCTTTTTTGTTATCTGTGTGTATATTTCAGATATGAGGCCCTTGGTTGGGCCCCGTTTGACTAACTTTTGAAATATGATCATTTTATTCCACTTTAATTTTTGTGTCCTAAACTGGGCTTCGAGAGCGTGTCCTACCTGGAGGTAGGTAAAAAATGAGCGTTGCGGGATATCAAATTCCTCCTTCAAGTCCTGGAAGGTCCTATAATTGACTCCCTTATACAAGTGTGTCAGCCTTTTTATACCACATCTTTCCCATTCTCCCACCTATCCTATCTGTAGTATTTCATATAGTTTGGAGTTATTCCAGAGGGGGGTGTATTCACTAAATCCAGTGTAGCCCATTAGCTTTTTAACTTTTTCCCAAATTTTAATTATCATTTTAATTGTTGGAGTCCTATATCTAAAGGAGTCTGCTTCTAGTAATTGGATAACCGAATCGTGTGGGGCCCCAACCAACATTATTCTCCCACTAGGGGTCTCCCCGCCCGGAGTGTTACAACCCATTAGTTGTTGTAGTTGTGCCGATAGGAAGTAGGCCTCAGGTAGGGGGACAGCCAGACCCCCCTCCAGTACCGGAAGCTGCAAAGTGCGTAATCGAATCCTGGGCTGACCCCCTTTCCATATTATTTCTCTGAAAAGCGTTTCCATCTTATTGAACCATTTTCTACCAATCCAGACCGGGCTATTATGCATTATATACAACAATTGTGGCTGCCAGATCATCTTAATTAAGCTGCATCTGCCAGCCACAGACAGCGGGAGCCGTTTTCAGATGCTGATTTTTTGTTTAAATTTATCCAGTAGGGGAGTTAGGTTTTTATCTATGTATTGTTTGGGATCTTTCGTTACACGTATCCCTAAATATTTCAGTGTATTCACCACCTTTAGTTGTGGTATTCCCACTACCCCAGCTTCTCCAATTGGATCTACCGGTAGCAGCTATGATTTCCCCCAATTTATCTCCAGGCCCGTGAAGCTGCCGAATTCCTCCACTATCTTCATTGCTCTTACCAGAGAATGTTCCGTATCCCCCAAGTAGAGAAGAATGTCATCGGCATAGAGTGCGATTCTTTCGTCTCCCGTCTTTCTTTGGAATCCAACTATCCCAGTGCTTGACCTTATGGCAATCGCTAATGGTTCCATCGCTAGGGCGAAGAGCAGGGGTGACAAAGGGCACCCCTGTCTCGTCCCCCTCCCCAATAGGAATTTTTTTGAAAATTCATTGTTAATTCTAATTTTAGCACTGGGGCTGTCGTAAAGCATTTTTATCCAACCGGTAAATTTCGGACCAAATCCGAACTTTCCCAGGATCCTCCACAAGTATCCCCATTCTACACTGTCAAATGCTTTCGTCACATCTAATGACAGTACGGCTCTCGTTCCCACTAAGTCTGTCGGAGTTTGTAAATTCAGGAAGGTCCTTATATTCATACTAGTGGATCTGTTGGCTATGACTCCCGTTTGATCTAAGTGAATCAGTTTTGTAATCACTCTGTTAAGCCTCGCTGCCAAAACTTTGGCCACTATCTTGGCATCTGAACACAAAAGGGAAGGGTCTAAGGGGTCCTTACCATCTTTTAAAATAAGTATTATGGTTGCTTCTAGCATTGATGCTGGGAGTATCCCCGTGGCAGCTCCATTCAAAGCTTTTAACAGCTCAGGCAGTAATAATTCTCCATAGTATTTGTAAATTTCTGTTGGGAGACCATCTGGGCCGGGTGACTTTTGATTTGCCATGTCAGCCACTGCTTGCTGAATTTCTGTAAGTGATATCCGGATTTCCAACTCGTCTCTTTCTGCTTGCGTGATGGCTGGAATCTCTAACCTCCCCAGGAACTCCTCCGTCTCTACTTCCATCCCCACCTTCTGTGCGGTATACAACTTTTTGTAGTATCCCAGAAAGCTCTGCATTATCTCTGCTGTGTCTGCTGTTATTACCCCCCCCTGCAGCTCTAATGGCCCGAATACCAGAGGGCGGGGAGTTAGACTTCACCAGTTGCGCCAGCATCCTTCCAACACTCTCAACCTGTACGAAGGAGGACTGTTGCAAAAAGATTCGTCTAGTCTCCGCTTCTCTCATTATTACCATCTTTTACGCTAATTGTTTTTCTAGCCATATTGCTTTCTTCTCTGCTGTTGGGTTAATAAAAAGTGCACATTTTAAAGGCTAATATGCAAGTTATTGTCCTAAAAAGTGTTTGGGGACCTGGATCCTGTATCAATGCAAAAAATTATTATCTCATATTAACTCTTACAGGAGAGAATTTCCCTTCCTAGGGTTAGATTTCTTCTCACTTCCTGTTGTCTAACACTATTTGTAATTAGGAGTCGTTTGTAATTTGGATGTTTGAAAGTAGGGGACCGTCTGTATATACTATACAGCCTGCCCTATACACTCTGCAGAAAATTGGGCCTTAAATGTTGGTGGTACCAGAACACTTACAGTTACTCTTGGTGGGTGCAGGAACAGGCCTGATGAGAAATATTAGATACAAAATTGTCATTACGCACCCCTGTTAAACAGGGGCAGAAAAATTGGGTCTTAGGCGGTGGTGGTGGTGGTGGCACAACACTGTAAAGCCTCACAGATATTCTTGTTGAGCACAGGAAGAATAGGAAATTCACTCAGCATAACAGGATAGTCACTCAGCATAGGCAGTCTTCAAGGGATCTCACATTCATAGTAAAATTAATCGGTTACATCAGCATCAGGTGCTTGGTAGCTGGTGATCCAAGACTGATTCATTTTTATGAAGGTGAGCCTTATCAACTGAGTCTAAGGACAAGTGCACTCTAGGATCATGCCTCCAGCAGCACTGAATGTGCGTTGGATAGGCCAGTAGCTCAATTCCATACTGTGCAAGCTCTGGCCAGTGATCCATCCTCAAGACCCAGTAAGCCAGTGGATTTTTGGTGGGAAAGGTCTCAAAGTCTGATCTTGCCCCTAGGTATTCCTGAACAATGTAAATCAGACGCTGGCGATGGTTGATGGAACCGATCAGACCTTGAGGCTGCAGACTAAAAAAATGTCTGAACGCATCGGTCAGATGGCCACCTTCTCCACTGCTCCTTCTGTGACTGAATGAAGCCTCAGCAACACGTTGTCCAGGAGGACCAGAAAATAGTTTCCTCCCAGGCTCTGGAAACGCATTGCACAAACTTTTCTGCAGGGACTCCGGAACATGTGTAATCCTCTGTTCCCTCTGCGAAGGCTGGATAAGTTCTGCAACCTTACCCTTGTAACGTGGATCAAGAAGAATTGCCAGCCAGTAGTGATCCCTCTCCTTGATACCACGAATCTGAGGGTCCTTTTGCAGGCTTTGCAGGATCAGGTAGGCCATGCTGCGTAGGTTTGCTGAGGCATTCGATCCAGAGTCCTCTGGGTCACTAAGGGTGACATGATCCACAGCCACCTCCTCCCAGCCACGTACAAGTCCATGGGTTTCTGGGGACTGAAAAAGATCCCTTGACGACTGCTGCTGATGCTGAGTGCTAGGCTCCACCTCCATGCTGACACAATCCTCATCCTCCTCCTCTTTTTCCTGTGTGAGCGGTGGGCCCGTAGGAATACTGTCTGGATAAAGGGGGCCTTGAGAGGTAAGGAAATCATCCTCTTCCTCCCTCTGTTCTGCCTCAAGTGCCCTGTCCGTTATTCCATGCACCGTGTACTCCAACAGGAAGACAAGAGGGACAGTATCACTGATGCATTCACTGTCACTGCTCACCATCCTCGTGGCCTCCTCAAATGGTGACAGAACAGTGAGTGCATCCTTGATCAGTAGCCACTGGCGTGGCAAAATGAAAGCCAAGCTCCCCTGACCCTGTCCTGGTGCCATACTCACAAAGGTACTCATTAATGGCCCTCTGCTGCATGTGCAGCCACAGCAGCATTGCCAACATTGAGTTCCACTTGGTAGGCATGTCACAGATCAGGCAGTTCTTGGGCAGGTTGCATTCCTTTTGAAGGTCAGCCAGGTGAGCACTGGCATTATATGGCTGGCCGGAAATGCCCACAGACTTTCCTGGTCTGCCTCAGGAGATCCTATAAGCCCTGGTACCTGCACAAGAACCGCTGCACCACCAAATTAAGGACGTGAGCCAGACAGGGAACATGGGTCAGGAGGGCGGAGAGGAGGTTGGTGCCATTGTAGCAAACCACCATTCCTGGCTGCAGCTGGCATGGTGTCAACCACCTCTGAGCCTGCCCCTGCAAAGCTGACAGAATCTCTGCCCCTGTGTGGCTCCTGTCCCCTAATCAGACTAACTCAAGCACCGCATGGCATCTTTTTGCTTGCGTAGCCCCTAGAGCGCCTACGGAGCACTGCTGGTTCTGAGGACAAATCTGCACAGAAAGAAGCCATAGAGGAAGAAGATGAGGGGGTGGAGGAGAGAGGTGTGGCAAAATCACCACTGCCAGAATTTTGGAGGCATGGTGGCGGAACAAGCTCCAACAATACTGTAACCTGTCCTGCATCCTTCCCAGCTGCCAGAAGAGTTACCCAGTGCGCCGCGAAATAAAGTTAACATCCCTGTCCATGCCTGCTGGACCATGAGTCAGCGGTAATATGCACCTTAACGCTGACTGCCCTGTCCATGAGGCCAAGACATTGCCTTCCACACACCAGTAGAGAGCCGGAAATGCCTTCCGAGAAAAAAAATGGTGTTTGGGAACCTGCCACTGAGGTACTGCACATTCCACAAATTCTCGAAAGGGGGCTGGGTCTACCAGCTGAAAAGGCAGCAGTTGGAATGCTAGCAATTTAGCCAAACTAGCATTCAGCCACTGAGCATCTGAATAGCTGGGACCGAATTTCTTTCGCCGGTTTAGCAAATGGAGTATGGAAATTTGCCAGCTACAATCGGATTTAGGTGTACCGCTAGCAGATTGCCCGGAAGTGCTTTGGACACCTAATTCTATACCTTGATTCCTCTCAGGAAGGGGATTATCAGAGTTGATTTTCTAAAGTGCCACATCCAAATGAGAAATCAAAAAGAATATTCTTTTTGATTCCTCTCAGTGCAGGTCTCTGAGAGGACTGAATGTATAGTGTTGTTGGAGAGCCCAGTTGATGAGGAGCAAGAAGAGGTCCGTCGTGTTCTTTGGTGTGGGTCCTTTAAGTACTGTTGCCAATGGCAGGTTGACATATGTCTGGTCAAGCATGTGGTGCCCAAGTGGCTGGTGTTTTGGCCACGCTTGATACGCTTCAGACATATGTTTCAAACAGCAATGGTATGATGTGCTGCACATGTCTCAAAAAAGGCCCACACCAAAGATCTTTTGAAAAGTTCTGCACATGCAGATTTCTGCAGTTTAATGCAGTCAGTTAGCTGCCCTTAAGCTGGCCTCTGGAGGGCATCCTGCCTCATTGGAGATGTGTCTCCTCCTCTCTTCTATCAGGCACCCACGTAGAGTCCGTGACCTCATCACCCTCCCCTCTTTGCCACTGGAGCAAACCTGGTAGTATGCTGCAGCTGGGGGAACATGTCTGTCAGTTTTTTGTCCTTCTTGGGAACCCCATCTCTCTGGTCTCACGTTACTGCCTTCATCCTCAATCATCGGAGCCTTCAAAACGCTGCACATCCTCCTGCAGCATGTACCAGACACTGTGGTCGAACAGTTCGGGGGACTCCTCAGGACATGATGGTGGGGCTAGGGAAGGAGAGACTGATGACATTGAGCCGATGGAAGAGGTCGCTTTGGCAGCTGCATTGGCAGACAAAGTACTCTGAGCCTGGGTGACAGAGGATGAGGAGGATGAGGACAGCTTGGTCATCCACTCTACCAACTCTTCTGCATGTTGTGGCTCAACACAACCAGCTGTCGAAAAAGAGGACAAGTGTGCCCCATGGCCACGTGCTGAGAATGCACCATGTCCATGACCAGCACTGTTGGCTGTAGACACAGAGCCTGCTTGCCCTCTTAGTGACCTGTGAGCATCTGCCTCTCCTCGGTGGCCTTCCAGACATACTGTACAATTAGATTAGTAAAACACCGCCTGAAGTTTACAGTCAGATCTAGGCCTGGCTAGATTAGAATGCAGTGGATATATATGTATGATCACTGAATCGCCTGCCTGCCTGAAACTGTATTTGAACATGTACACCAGGAATGGCCTACAGTCAGATATAGGCTTGGCTAGAATAGAATGCAATGGAGATATACAGTATATATATATATCTATATATATATCTATATATATATATATCTATATATATAGATATATATATATAGATAGATATATCTATATATATAGATATATATATATATATATATAGATATATATATATATATATATATATATATATATATATATATATAGATAGATATATCTATATATATATATATATATATATATATATATATATATATATATATATATATAGATAGATATATATATATATATAGATATATATATATATATATAGATATCGATATATCTATATATATATAAATATATATAAAGATATATCTATATATATATATATATATATATATATATATATATATCAATTTACTGCAGCTCACTGAGTCGCCTGCCTGAAAGTTTATTTGAACACGTACACCAGGAATGGCCTACAGTCAGATATAGGCTTGGCTAGATTAGAATGCAGTGAATATATATGCAGGAGACTGTATATATATTTTATGCACTGCAAATCACTGAATCACCTGCCTGCCTGCAAATTGTATTTGAACACCTTACAGGCTTGCGTGTGTGTGTGTATATATATATATATATATATATATATATATATAATGCACTGCAGCTCACTGAGTCACCTGCCTGTCTGCCTGAAAGTGTATTTGAACACGTACACCAGGAATGGCCTGCAGTCAGTCTAGCTACACAGGATACAATGTGTGTACGTGTATATATATATACCGTATTTATCGGCATATACCGCACACTTTTTTCCCTTTAAATCAGGGGAAAATCGTGGGTGCACGATATACGCCGATCCCCGCTTCCCGCACTGTGTTTGCCGCCGCCGACATATACCAAGCGCAGTACACTCGGGTACACTCGGCCAGGCTCGGCTCCCCTCGCGGTCACGCCCTGTGCCGCCTCCTAGCCTTTATGCGAGAGGAGCTGAGCGTGGCCGAGCGTGCCCGAGTGTACTGCGCTAGGTATATGGCAGCAGCGGCATTCAAACACAGCGCGGGAAGCGGGATCGGCTCAGAGACAGCGCGGGAGAGGCGGGGAGGACACCACCAAGGCCGCAGACGGACGCCGGACCAGACAAGGCCGCTGATGGACTCCAGGCAAAACACCGACGAGGGGCATTCAAACTGTAAGTATTTTTTTTTCCTAAAATTTTCCTTCCAGGTTGAGGGTGTGCGCTATACGCATTATAATATGAAGATAAATACGGTATATATATATATATACATGCCAGGATGTATATATACTAAATGCACTGCAGCTAGCTGAATCGCCTGCTGAGGTATATTAGAAACAGTACACCAGGAACGCTCTGCAGTGAGATCTAGCTAAACTGGATACAGTGTAGATATATAACCTGGATGTATATATATATATATATATATATATATATATATATATATATATATATATATATACATATACTAAATACACTGCAGCTAACTGAATCGTCTGTCTGCTCAAACTAAATTAAATGACACTCTCTCGGTCAGCACCAGCAACACACTACACAGGGCCGACGTGCAGACGGCCTTATATAGTGTGGGGTGTAGACTTAAGCCCATGAGCCATAATTGGCCAAAGGCACCCTGCCTTTGGCCAATTATGTCTCTTTTTGCTGACAGCGCTGTGATTGGCCAAAGTATGCTGGTCATAGTGCATGCTTGGCTAATGATCAGACAGCAATGCACTGTGATGTCGCAGTGCATTATGGGGCATCACGCTCCACTCAAATTTGTCGCGAACGCTCCATAATCACGGACTCGAACATAAAGCTCATCCCTAGTAGGGATAAGCTTCGAGTTCGAGTCAAACTCATGTTCGGCTCGAACATTGGTTGTTCGCCTGTTCGGCGAACAACGAACAATTTGGGGTTGTTCGCGGCAAATTCGAAAAGCTGCTTAACCCCCTAAAATTCTATGGGAGAAATCTAAAGTGCTAATTTTAAAGGCTAATATGCAAGTTATTGTCCTAAAAAGTATTTGTGGACCTGGGTCCTGTCCCAGGGGACATGTATCAATGCAAAAAAAAAGTTTTAAAAATGCCCATTTTTTCGGTTGCAGTGAATTTAATAATGCTAAAAGTGAAACAAAAAAAGTGAAATATTTCTTTACATTTCGTACCTAGGGCGGGGGGGGTGTAAAGTTAGCATGTGGAATATCGTATGTTTCCCGTACTTAGAACTGTCCCTGCACAAAGTGTTATTTCTGAAAGGAAAAAAAATCATTTAAAACCGGACTTGCGGCTATAATGAATTGTCGGCTCTGGCAATTCAGAGAGAATTCATTCATAAAAAAAAAAAGCGTGGAGGTCCCCCCAAATTCAATTACCAGGCCCTTCAGGTCTGATGTGGATTTTAAGGGGAACTACACCCCAGATTTAAAAAAAAAATGGTCACACCAGACCCCTTATCCAAGCACGTTAACCTGGCCAGCCACAGAAAAGAGGGGGGGACAGAGTTTGAACCATACCAGGCCACATGCTCTCAACATGGGGACAAGGGCCTCATCCCCACAACCCTTGCCTGGTGGTTGTGGGGGGTCTGCGGGCGGGGGGCTTTTCAGAATCTGGAAGACCCCTTTAACAAAGGGGACCCCCAGATCCTGCCCCCCATGTGAATTGGTAATGGGGTACATTGTACCCCTACCATTTCACGAAGGAAGTGTAAATAGTTGTAAAACACTTAGGCGGCGTACACACGAGGGGATATGTCCGCTGAAAACGGTCCGATGGACCGTTTCAGCAGACATCTCCGCTCGTGTGTATGGGCTAGCGGACAGATTTGTCCACCCGACAGATTTCAAAGCAAGCTTTGAAATCTATCCGGTGGGAATCTGTCCGCCCGACATGTCTGCTGGTTAGTACACTTACCAGCAGACATGTCGGCCCCCATCGCCGCCGCGCCGCTGCCGAATGGATTCGGCGCATGCGCGGAAGTGTTTTACTTCCTGGTGCGGTGACGTGGCGGTGACGCGGCGGCGTCACCGCGCCGTCCGGCGGCGGGGAATTTGATCCGATGGTGTGTACACGCCATCGGATCAAACTCCCGATCGGACATATCCGATGGAAATGGTCCGCGGACCGTTTTCATCGGATATGTCCGATCGTGTGTACGCCGCCTTACACTCACTGTAGAAAAAAGTCCTTTATTAATAAAAACAAAAGAAAAAAATCCAGCGGTGGTAATCCCGGCTCCCTGCTCCAAGGTTGTCTGTATCCAGCGATGAGTGATCTCCTCTCCTGTCCAGCGATGAGCAGACCGTCCGGGATCCAGAGCGCAGCATGGCCGGCCTCCTCTCTCCGCCAGACACAGCCCAGCGAATGATGCGGCTGGAGCTGGAGTATGTGTGTTTTTTACAACTATTTACACTTCCTTCATGAAATGGTAGGGGTACAATGTACCCTATTACCAATTCACATAGGGGGGGGCCAGGATCTGGGGTTCCCCTTTTTTAAAGGGGTCTTCCAGATTCTGATAAGCCCCCCACCCACAGACCCCCACAACCACCGGAAAGGGTTGTGGGGATGAGGCCCTTGTCCCCATCAACATGGGGACATCCTCCCCATGTTGAGGGCATGTGGCCTGGTATGGTTCAGGAAAGGGGGGGGCGCACTCTGTCCCCCCCTCTTTTCTGCGGCCGGCCAGGTTAACGTGCTCGGATAAGGGGTCTGGTGTGGATTTTTGGGGGAACTCCACGCAATTTTTTTTTATTTGGGGTGGAGTTCCCCCTTAAAATTCACACCAGACCTGAAGGGTCTGGAATGGATATTTGGGGGGAACCCCACGTCATTTTTTTTTTATTGACGGCGGGGTTCCCCTTAATATCCATACCAGACCTGAAGGGCCTGGTAATTGAATTTGGGGGAACCTCCACACTTTTTTTATTTATTTTTTAATGAATGAATTCTCTTTGAATTGCCGGAACCGACAATTCATTATAGCCACAAGTCCGGTTTTAGCCCAGGTTCACACTGGGTACGATTTAGTTCGATTTGAGATGCAAACACCACCGACGAGACGTGACCGGAGGAGGATTCGCTATGAAGAGGCTTCCCCGAAGATCTGACCTGCCCGGTTTTACATATCAGTTTTCACAGCCGGATTATCCAGGTTTTTCTTTCTGTATATTCTTTACATTTTTGAAATATTTTGAAACTTATTTTTCTGTCTTGTCTTGGACTAGCTGGTTTTTGAGACGTGGAGGTCTCAGTTTTTTTCAGTCTTTTATCAGGATCTATTCTATTCCTGATCCATCTCTCAATGTTTTTTTTTTTTCAGTTTTTATTGGTTTTCTTTCAGGTCAATATTACTGTTTTTTTATGCATTTTTTTACCAATATTTCTATGACTTTAATATGCTAATTATTGTTTCTGTCTTGAATCTTAAGCTGATAGTGCATATTCGTATGTCATGCTCCTGTCGCTTACTATGTGGGGCTGTGCCTGTCTGGATGGGTCTCTATTTTTGGCTTCTTCAGTACAGTCATAGCTATGATGGCCATTAAATGTATTTCCCATAATGTTAAGGGATTTAATTCCCCTGCGAAACGTAAGAAGGCATTTTCCCAATATAAACAAATTGGAGCTAAGATCTTGCTTCTACAGGAGACCCACTTCTCGCAGGCATCCCATCCGAAGTTCTTTCACAGACATTTCCCACAAGCTTACTAAGCCCTTCATTGTTCTAAAAGTAGGGGCGCTGCTATATTTTTGCACTCTTCTCTCCCTATGGATACCCAGCATGTTTTGTGATTATAAAGGGAATCCTTCACAATAAGGAGTGTACAATAGCAAGTGCTTATGCCCCTAATGATTCCACTGCCACCTTTTTTTTTTTTCTTTTTTTTATGTCCTGGAGAGATTTCTGTCTCCACATATGATTATTGGAGGAGACTTTAATTTGGTTTCTAACCCCTCCCTTGATAGGAGTCATGCTTCCCCTTTTTCCAAGGCCTTCCACAAGTCCCTTTCCCTCAAACTGACAGACTTTCAATTGATTGACACTTAGCGTGCCCTTAATATAGGGGCGAAGGAATATACCTTTTTTTCATATCCCCACCATAGTTATGCTAGGTTAGATTACATTTTTACTACGCCAGTTATTTTAGCTAACTCCAGCTCTGCAAACATATATAATTGTGTATGGTCAGACCACCACATTACAGCCTTCTCTACAGAATTCATTAAATTATCCCCCTCTTCCTTTACGTGGCGTCTGAATGAAGCCCTACTTTCTGACCCTTTGATTGAATCGGAAGTTTCCCAATCTATAGATTCCTAATTTGCTGCTAATGACCTCCCTGAGACTCCGATTTCCACTGTTTGGGTTGCCTATAAGGCAGTACTGAGGGGTGTGTTTATTAAATTAGACTCAGCCCGTAATGCCTCTAACAAACTTAGGATTGTTCAGCTTTCTTTTGAACTGGATAAATTATATAAGGACCCTGTGGCTTTACTTTTAGAGTCCACTAGAAAATTGATTGATCAAAAGCGGCTGGAATTGGATGCTCTGCTTTCCTCTAAGACTAAAAGGCCCTTTGTTGGTCCAAAGCCAAATTTTTGCTCCACAGTAATGCAGCCTCAACCATGTTTGCAAGGAAACTGAATCAATAATTTAGACCCCCACATAGTTATAAGCTATCTTCCCCCTCTGGTGGTTTAGTTTCTCACCCTCAGGAAGTTCTTAAAAATGTTTGAGATTACTATTCTTAAGTATTGGGCCCACAGCACGCTACCCCATCAGAGGCTGCTGTGTCATGGTTTAACGACCTGCCTCCTTCTTCCCTTACCCCAGCCCAGTTAGAGACTCTTAATCGTCCTAATCTCCGTAACTGAAGTCCTAAAAGTAACCAGCTCTCTTAAAAATACCTCTTCCCCTAGCCCAGATGGATTTTCTGCCACCTATTATAAGAAATTTTCTCCGCAACTCTCCCCTAGATTGGTCCGGTTATTTAACTCTGTGTTGAAGGGCGGTTCCTTTCCCGAAGAAATGCTCTTAGCGAATATGTCCTTAATTCCCAAGCCCAACAGGCACCATACTGTACCCCAAATCTAAAGGCCCATTTTGGTTATAAATAATGATTTAACATTTTTTAGCAGAATTTTAGCGGATAGGCTTGGGTGTGATTTCTTCCCTAATTTCCCCTTATCAGTCTGGATTTATCCCCCATTGCCTTATTACTGATAATATTCGTTTAGTCTCAAATATCATTCAGGACGCCACTATCTCCTCTAGAAAATATTTATGTTAAGCTTAGACATACATAAGGCCTTTGATTGTGTTTCATGGAAATGTATATCTCTCCTTTCAAAAGTGGGGAAAACAACTGCGCTAATTATCAAAGAAAAGCAAAAAACAATGTAGCAGCCAGCACACAGACAAACAAAGTCAAAGTGAACGTGGAGAAAGAAAGTGCAGCGCTATACTAATTAGTTTTGTGAAAATGCTGCCAAATTCACATGACATAATAATGTGAAATCAAACAAAAATTGTATGTAAAAACATAGTAAAAGACAATTGTATTCAACATGTGTGGAATACTGATAAAGTCCATACATATGTTAACAAACTGCTGAGTGAACAAACCAACCAAACAAAATAAACAAAAATGAACAGTTCATAGGTGTGTCCCAAATGGATGAATGAAATCTTCACATATGATGCCAGTTCACGGAAATTAAGACAACAATGATGGCTTGTCTGTAGTAACCTTCAGACTATCAAAATCAATGGAAATGGATACTCTTACCAGCTGTGGTGGACTCACATGTTAGTACTAACAGCAAGTCGGATCAGGCATGGTGGTCACAACGGACCCTGGGCTCTGTGCGTGAAAGGTTTTGCAGCGATGGTCACTCCGGCTGAGATGATGGATTCAATCTTGGTCGGATACCCCACTTCAGGGACAGAAACCCGGATAGCAAAGGGCCAAAATGGAGGAATGGCCAGGCTCATGTATCAACACAACATGTGTGGCATGGGAAAAAGAAAAAAGAAATGCTCCCAATGGTGCAGATCAAAAAACAAATGAAGGCTTTATTTAAAATAAATGAATAAAATCACGTGAAAAATGTATCTAAAAGCAGTATGGGGTACTATGGATGTTACCCGACGCGTTTCGGCTCAAAGCCATCAACAGATGCCCCTGTTGATGGCTTTGAGCCGAAACGCGTCGGGTAACATCCATAGTACCCCATACTGCTTTTAGATACATTTTTCACGTGATTTTATTCATTTATTTTAAATAAAGCCTTCATTGGTTTTTTGATCTGCACCATTGGGAGCATTTCTTTTTTCTTTTTCCCATGCCACACATGTTGTGTTGATACATGAGCCTGGCCATTCCTCCATTTTGGCCCTTTGCTATCCGGGTTTCTGTCCCTGAAGTGAGGTATCAGACCAAGATTGAATCCATCATCTCAGCCGGAGTGACCATCGCTGCAAAACCTTTCACGCACAGAGCCCAGGGTCCGTTGTGACCACCATGCCTGATCCGACTTGCTGTTAGTACTAACATGTGAGTCCACCACAGCTGGTAAGAGTATCCATTTCCATTGATTTTGATAGTCTGAAGGTTACTACAGACAAGCCATCATTGTTGTCTTAATTTCCTTGAACTGGCATCATATGTGAAGATTTCATTCATCCATTTGGGACACACCTATGAACTGTTAATTTTTGTTTATTTTGTTTGGTTGGTTTGTTCACTCATCAGTTTGTTAACATATGTATGGACTTTATCAGTATTCCACACATGTTTAATACAATTGTCTTTTACTATGTTTTTACATCCAATTTTTGTTTGATTTCACATTATTATGTCATGTGAATTTGGCAGCATTTTCACAAAACTAATTAGTATAGCGCTGCACTTTCTTTCTCCACAATATCTCTCCTTTTACAATGCTTTGGTTTCCAGGGTGAATTTCTTGCAGCCTTCCGGGCCCTCTATCTGAACCCCTGCACTTGGATTAAAATTCCTGGATGTAATTCTGAGTTTTTCAAACTTGGCAGGGGGACTAGGCAGGGATGCCCACTTTCCCCTTTAAGTTTTGCCCTTGCAATAGAACCTTTAGCCATAGCTATTTTACAACACCCAGAGATAGTGAGATATGATAAAGCGGGATCAGAATACAAACTCTGCATGTATGCAGATGATCTGCTGCTTTTCCTGACCAACCCTATAGTCACTTTGCCAAACCTTCTCAACACTCTTTCCATATTTGCTGTTATCTCTTGCCTGACCGTCAATGTATCTAAATCCCTGGCCCTTCCGATTGGTTTCTCCCCTGCTGAGCTGGAATGCTTTAAAAAAACATTCTCCTTTTCTTGGGCCCAATCTTCCCTTCCCCATCTAGAATTAAACTCCTGGGAGACTATAGTGATCTGTTTAATCTTAATTTTCCCCCTCTAATTGCTAACTTGAAAAAATTATTGAAATCTTGGTCCTCTTATAGCATTTCATTTTTGGGCAGAGATACTGCAATTAAAATGTCCATTCTCCCCAAACTGCTCTATTTATTTTGTGCCCTTCCTCTCCTTATCCCCAAAGCATACCTCCTTAAACTCCAATTTTGCATCAATTGCTTTATCTGGCAAGACAAACCTGCTAGATTCTCCAGGGCAGTTTTATATAGACCTTATAATTTGGGTGGTCTGGGAGTTCCACAGATCCGGCTATATTACTTGGCTAGTAGACTTTCTCAATAGGCTCAATGGAGTATCAGGAATCCTGGAGTTCCTTGGGTTAGGTTCGAACAGGAGTCCATTTCCCCTTTCTATTTGCTGGGCCTGTTGTGGTTTTCCGGTTCCCGTCCCCCGGAGTTGGCTGATCGGAACCTTCTTGTAGCTCAAGGGTTGAAATTATGGAGACGTTATAGCTCTTGTTGGCTCTGGCCTCTGCGACTCCCCCTGGAGCTTCATTTTTGGGGGATTCCAGATTACCACCTGCCTTCGCTGACCCTGACTCGTTTAGATGGTGGATTGGTTCTGGTTTGACAACTTTGGAGGACTTGCAACATGAGGGGAAATTCATCTCTTTTTCTCAATTACAAAGGGCCCCTGTAGGTGAATTTTACAGATTTATGCAGTTCCGTCATTTTTTTATAACTCATTATGCACAGTCCCCATCTGAGTCATATTCTCCATTTGAATCTCTCTGTAAGTCTGGTCCTAGGCAGAAGGGTATGATCTCTGCTTTATATAATGTCATGGCTCTTGATAATATTAGAATCAAACTTAAACATATGGTCAAATGGGAGTCAGAGTTAGAATATGACCTAGTTGACTGGGAGATGAACTGGCAGAACCTTCGTAAATGTACGGTTTTGTTGTCCTTTAGAGAAACAGCGATCAAACTTTTTACCCGCTGGTACTATACACCCCACCGTTTGCACCAGATCTTTCCTCAATCCTCCCCCGATTGTTTTTGGGGATGTTCGACCTCTGGCACTTTTTTTCATATTTTTTGGGACTGTGAGAAGATCCCTTCAGTTTGGAAAAGTGCCTTCGATCTCATGGACACGTTTGTGGGGTATCACATTGATCATATAGGCACTGTCTGTTGTTTGAGAAAGTCCCTGACGCTCCTAGACCTCTAAGGCACTTGATACACACTTTATGCCCCCACGGTTCCTTTTACTCAGGTTCTTTCCAGGATGGACCATATTATGCTGGCAGAACAAATTTTCCATAAACTTCATGATATTGTCCCGATCTATGATGCTAATTGGAATCCATGGTGGTTATTGCGTTTCCAAGACTGACCTGAATTTTATATATTTTTTTCGGTATTTATAATTTGTTCAAATGGGACTGTACTGTTTTTATCCCTTTACGTATTTTTCTCTTTATATAGTTTGTTTTTCTGCTCCTCCTGATTTTCTTAGTCTTAACTTTCTTTCATTTTATTTTTTATTGTATTGCTCTTATCTTGGGTACACAGCTGAAGAATGTGTTATCTTCCTTTTATCCCATATCCGTGGCTACGGTTTATGTTCTATGTTGTTTACTTGTCCAATCACTTTGATTGTCTCAGAATGCATATTGTTACCTGAAAATATTTTTGTATGCTGTGTGTTCTCAGTAATCTTTGTACACGTTTTAATGAAGTGCATTGTCATGATGGACTGTACTCCTTTGTTTTTTTATTGTTTTTTCAATAAAAATCTTTCAAGTAAAAAAAAAATGTTTTGCCTATGGCAAATATTGATGCGCATTGCATTGAAGTCAATACAGGGGGTCCCCCGACTTCCGAACAACTCCTACTTACAAAAGGGATGTATCTGCCGTTCTCCGCATGCGCGGACATTTTTGTCCATTTGAGACGGCAGGCACATTTGACGGAACATTGGAAAACATCGGAAAACTACGTATCTCCAATTCTGCGTATGCGGAACATCGGAAAACACCGGAAAATTACGTAATTGCAGTTCTGCGCATGCGGTTTCCTACTTATGAACATTTTCGACTTAAGAAAAAACCTAAAGTCCCTAACTTGTTTGATGAACACTGGTGGCCCTTTAAAGGGCTGCTGGACAGGGAAAACAGCATGGAAAGCTTGACACTGCTATAAAGCCCCAATACACACTATTAGACTTTTTGCTGATTTTTTTCTTCAGATTTACCAAAACCATGTCGTGCAAGGTCCTGCCTGACTGCATACAAATTCAAACTCTTAAGGTTTGACCTCATATTATATGGTTATGGTAAATCTGAAGACGAAAATCTGCAGAAAATCTAAAAGTCTTAGAGACCAACCATTGCCCATGCAAAATAAAAAAATACAGTTGGCGGATGGGCCCTGTTATACAGCCTCAATACGGCTCCTTTCATAATACATTTTCATACAGAAAGCAGCTAGTTTTAGCTGGTGACACTTGTGTTATCAAGCTGTACTTGGTCTGCTTTAGCCAGTAGAAGTAGCAGCTTCAACAGAACTAATCGCAGACTAGGAAGCCACTGAGGGGTGCCTTGCTAAAATGATTTTTTTTTCTAATCAATGCAGCAGCGTGCTGCAAACAAAAGGCAGTTGATAGAACAGATTATCAACAAAATGAAATGTAGTCCATATCAAAACCAAATAAAATTCAAGCTAGCAGAAAATTTGAAACCCTAAAATACCACATCCCAAAAAAGAGCCCACATTTTTAGGACAGCCTTGCACCTTGTTATGAGATAGTGGTAAGAAAAGGTCTGCTGTCTTCAAACCAAGCATAACCTAAAATTAAATTAATAGGACCCACAAACACAAAAATAAGGCAAAGAATGGGGCAAGAGCTGGCATTTACATTTTTTTTTTAACTGGAACAAAAGTTACAGATGTTAGTCAGCGCTAGAAAGAATAATTCCCCAGGGAGCTTGCAGAATAGGTCAATATACAAACCCATATAATAACCCAAAATTTAAACAACTGCAGCACCAAAAGAATAAATTCATATGTAAAAAAACAAATAAAAGACGCCAAATATCAAAAAACAATTATAAACTGTCAAATATCCAAATATAAAGTGCAAAAATATCCAAATATAAAATGCACCATAAAGTAAATAACAAATGTAAAGTGCAGGTTTATGAACCACCAAGTATCTAATATGAAGTGCAACAAATAGTTTTCTTTAAAACTGTGTCTTTGATCGTTAAAGTGCAGTTTGCTTCCACTTTTGACAATGTTTAGCCTTTCACCATCGTAATAGGGTGCATCATCACGTATGGGTAAACTCTGCCACCACTACACATTCACCAGCTCCTAAGCTGCATAGGGCAGTAGCAAATAGTACATGACAAACAAAATGGCTTCAGGCTTTGTAAGGAGGAAGGCTAACCACACGGAGGAACAAGAAGTAGTATACAGTGTAGTAGTAGTTATTTATTGAAGAACGATGTATTTTAAATAAAATTAAAGCTGCATATAAAGATTATTCCATCACAACTAATTAGAGAGTAAGACAACAGCAAAAGAATGACAACTAAAATGGTATGCAATCCTGGGCCCAGAAATGATGGCATGATGCCAGAATGTATGGCTCAACGCACATGTTTTCAGGGGACACTGTTGTGCTGACCATTCCCGATCTAGTGCTTAAATAGCCTGCTGATTGCCGCTTATTTCAATGAATGTACAAGTGCCATTTTATACAAGTTTGACAAAAAAAAATCGAAGTAGGGTTCATATTTGAACAATCCAAATGACTATTATATTGGAAAACATACAGGTTAGGTAGGGAATACAGGGAGGGAATTAAAACCAGAAACTATATATCAACTGTTTTATCAGCTAAATGAAAATGGGGAAAAGGGACCGTGGGCCTTTAATTGAAGCACATAGGTAAACAAAAATAATTTATTAATGATAATAATAACAATAATCTAGTAGTACATAGTAATATCATAATGCAGAATCAATGCAGTTAATATATATGTACACAAGTTTGCATATAATGGAAACAAGTAATCATATAAAACATGGGTAGTTGATATCACATATGGCACGTATGAAAAGTATGGTAAGTAGAGACACGACATTAGATAGAAACAATGGGTTGATATGGCACACTCAGGATGTGGCTATATATTAGTAGCTAGAACAGGGGATGGGCTGGATGATCAATTTGGGCAATAAAACAAGTCCATAAAAGTTTGTCCATGTAAGGATGATGATGATGAGTTGTTTTTTCAAAATAGATAGAGGCTCTGGAACAAATTAGATTGATCCAATCTTCAGGAGCATACACGTGACTTGGAAGATGAAGTATCTGGTAATGGAAATATCTAAATGGTCTGACCCTGCCAAAGAAATATGGGGGTTGGTAATGAGAAGTAAAAATTTAAGATTAAACCCATAAGAGCTCCCAGAGTCTAAAGTACTTACACACATAACTATATGATGAGAGTGTGGCACTGCAGGTCAGAGACCCGGGGGGCATCACCAACAGGAGCTGAGGTGGAGTGGAGCGGCCTGAAGCCTGGCAAGGACAACATCCAAGGGGGCGGATTCCCAAAAATGAAAATTGATCATAATGACCATGTGCTAAAACTAAACAAGGACTGCTGTAAGCATAATATAGTTTAATTCATACAACGTGCAGTGTCCTGTACTCTGTAAAGGGCAGGATAAATAGTGTTGTTATTATAGTAGGAAGGGTCAGTGCAGTCCAAGTGGGTGCAGATATATAACAAGGATTGTGGGAGTAGGAAAATAGGAAAGTTAAATTGTGAAAAAGGTTTAAACGAGGACCAAATACCTAATAGTATTAATAGAGAGTAATGGTGATTGAGAAGTACACAAATGACCTGAAACTGAACCATATAGGGCCAGATTCTCAGAGGCGCTACGACGGGGTATCTCAGATACCCCGTCGCATCGCCGTTTTTTTCACCGGGTATCTATGCGAGTGATTCTTAGAATCACTTTGGCATAGATACGGGTGAAGATCCGACAAGTGTAATTGTATTACACTTGCGGATCGTAGATGTAATGACAACTCCGGCCACTAGGTGGCCTTTACGTTGTTTTCTCATTTGCCTATGCAAATGAGGCTAATACGCCGATTCCCGAACGCTTTTACGCCACCCCGTCGTCGCTTACGTAGTTTTCGTCCGCGTAAGGTTACCCCTGCAAAGATGTGGAGTAACCTTACGCAGTACCGTCGGATGCTGTCGGGTGCGGTCGGATGCCATGTTAAGTATGGCGTCGGGTCAGCGTCGACTTTTTCCGTCGGTTACGTCGTTTTACTAAGTCGTTCGCGAATAGGGCATTGCGTAAGTGACGATCACGTCGTTTTGACGTAGGTTTCACCGACGCTTTCCGACGTGAGCTGTAGCATGCGCACTTGGCTTTTTGCCCGGCCGGCGCATGCGCAGTTCGATCGACGCGGGGGCGCGCTTAATTTAAATACAAGCCGCCCCCTTTGAATTAAGCGGCCTTACGCTGGGCCATTTACTCTACGCATCCGCAAACTACGGAGCAAGTGCATGGAGAATAACGGCACTTGCTCTGTTAAGTTGCGGCGGCGTAGTGTAAATGGCTTACGCTACGCCAGCGAAAATGTATGAGAATCTGGTCCAAAGTTTCCAATCCAAAACACGATGATGTCAGTTATGATAAAACTAGTAGGGTGGAGTCTATGCTCAACTCACAACGTCAGTTTGTGATCTGCAGAATCTTTAAAACCCAGGACATTTTTTACTCTTGTTGGACTTGTGGACTTATTCAATAAATACCACACATTTACACTATGTGGCGATCTCTCTTTTCTTTTATATCACTTGCATGAGAGACAAAGAAAAAGGAGAAAAACATCAAGGCTGATTTTAATGCCATCTTCGTCTGCTTTCCATGGATGGACCATATCTTTTTTTTTATAGCTGGTGATTCCATTTGATTACCTATGAAGCTGCTAGGGAGCCTGGTAATGATGCAACCAGCAACAACCAATTTCTGGGACACAGTGATGTTGTTCCTCCCACTGTGCGACGTCAGAACCAGGCAGCGGTGAGGATTTAGTCACTTACGGTTTCCGTGCTTTCTTTACCTGGCCGTTACTGGCCAGTGAAGCAGCCAATCAGACAAATCAGACCTATCTGTATCTGATATCAGGCTGCATTGGAGGCCAAAGGAGAGATATGGCATCTAATAGACCCCAGACCTCTCCATAAAGAGGAACTGTCATGGCCCATATCATCAAACGAGATGTTGTTCATCCCTTGTGATAGCAATAAAGTTGATCAAAAAATAAATAAATAAAGAGACTGTGTACTTTTTTTAAATAAAATAAAAAAATAAAATGTAAAAAATGATTTAAAGCACCCCCCCCCCCCCCATGCTCACATGCAAAATGCATCTGTCAGTCCCACGCACATAGGTAAACGGCAATTGCACCACATGTATGAGGTATTGTCTTAAACATGGGAGAGTGGGAGAAATAATTCTAGTTCCAGACCTCCTGTGTAACTCTAAACTGGTAACCTGTTAGTGCTTTTAAAATGTTGCCTATGGAGATTTTTAGGTACCGTAGTTTAGTGCTCTTGGCCTGGACTGGAAGCGGTTAAAGGGAGATTGTTTTTTATATACTGTATATAAGAGAAAGCTGCTTGCTATTCTATGATTAGCTGCAGTTTATATTGCTGCTGAATAATCTACACTCTGCTCCCAAGGGATAAACCATTACTATTATGTGGTGATCTACATATGGAATAACAAGCAGCATAATGTGAAATCACCAGACATGTTAAAATAAATGAACAAACTCAAGTTTTGGAACAAAATTATCCGCAGCATTTATTATTCTTTTTCAATATAATTATAAGCATATAACAATTACTTATCATAAATACTTAAATTCCAATTTACTTATACAACAACAATTTATTAGGCTCAGCTATTACAGCTCAAGCTGACTTATAAACAAACATTAGTCTTTTTTTTTATTAAACTGTCCCCACAGAGACAGAAGGGCTGTAAGCCCCCCTGTCTACACCCCAAACTGCATCCTTTTCAATACATGTCTGGAGATTAGTATTCAATATGTCTGCACAAATATCAGACAAGTCGATCCCCTCTTTCCTATAAAGGCCATGGGTGCTCAACCTGTGGCCTTCCAGCTGTTGTGGAACTACAACTCCTATGAGGCATTGCAAGGCTGACAGTTGCAAGCATGACTCACAAAGGCAGAGACATGATGGTACTTGTAGTTATGCAACAGCTAGAGGCCAAAGGTTTAGAACCCATGCTCCATTTCTAAATGAGCAACTTCTGATCTATCTGTAGTAGGGATGAGCTGAACACCCCAAACATTTTTCATGTTCATGTCCCATAGACTTTAATGGTGTTTGCGTGTTTGAATTTTTTTTTGCCTGTTCGCATGTTCTGTTGCGAACTGAACCAGGGGGTGTTTGGCTCATGCCTACTGGTGACCCCACAATAGGGATAAAAAAAAATTGCGGAAGGAAGTTTAACAAGACACTTGGCCACTCATTAAAGTTAAAAAAAAAACACGTTAACCCTTAAACTACGTAGAGGGTTCTTTACTGTAAGAGCGGCAAGGATGTGGAATTCCCTTCCACAGGCGGTGGTCTCAACAAGGGGCTTCAATGGTTTCAAGAAACTATTAGATAAGCACCTGAACCACCACAACATACAGGGATATACAATGTAATGCTGACATATAATCACAAACAAAGGTTGGACTTGATGGACTTGTGTCTTTTTTCAACCTCACCTACTATGTAACTATATAACTATACAGCGATCAACGCTATAAAAATGCACTGATTACTTTATAAATGTCACTGGCAGGGAAGGGGTTAACACTAGGGGCGATCAAGGGTTTAACTGTGTTCCCTAGGTGTGTTCTAACTGTGGGGGGATGGGACTGACTAGGAGGAAAGCGAGATTGGTGTTTATACTTAGGGCTACAGTAGGTGTGTATAGTATGAATCATGAGGGGGAACTCCACGCCAAATTTTAAATAAAAAAATGCCAAGGGTTCCCCTCCAGGAGCATACCAGGCCCTTAGGCCTGGTATGGATTGTAAGGAGAACCCCTCTACACTGAAAAAACAGCATTGGGGGTTCCCCCAAAATCCATAATAAAGGGGCCCCCAG
This sequence comes from Rana kukunoris, assembly GCA_029574335.1. Lineage (NCBI taxonomy): Eukaryota > Metazoa > Chordata > Amphibia > Anura > Ranidae > Rana > Rana kukunoris. Next base: position 224,494,195 of record CM056053.1, on the reverse strand, counting down.
ATCCCAGCCCCCCACCAGGTGAATCATACCCCTACCCATTCACCTGGACGAAAAGTGTAAAAAAAAACCACACTAACTACACAGGTTTTTAAAGTAATTTATTAGTCAGCTCTGTGGGTCTCTTTCGACTTCGGGGGTTTTCTTCCGAATTCGGGGGTCTTCTTTTGTCTTCTCCGCTCTCTCTTCTTCTGCTCTCCAGTGTCGTCTTCCCGTTCTCCGGTGCCTTCTTCCTTCTATCGGGCTGCTCCGCTATCTTCTTGCAGCTCTTTCACTAGCAGCAGCCCAGTCTTCCTCTGTTGCCTTCTTCCCTCTTCTTTTCTTCCGATGTTGCCACGACGCTCCTTTACGCTGTAATGCCGGGTGTGCGGTGTGCAACGATTTATATAGGCCTCTTATGACGTCACAGTCCCATCATGCTCCGGGTGGTGATGACATAAGGGGCGGGGTAATTATGTTGTCACCACCCAGAGCATGATGGGGCTGTGACGTCATAATAAATCATTGCACATCGCACACCCGGCATTACAGCGGGAGGGATCGCCGTGGCAACATCAGAAGAAACGAAGAGGGAATATGGCGACAGAGGAAGACAGGGCCGCCGCTAGTAAAAGAGCTGCAAGAAGATAGCGGAGCAGCCTTGCAGAAGGAAGAAGGCACCAAAGAGCGGGAGAGTATCCGGGAAGTGCGGAGACTACACTGGAGAGCAGAAGAAGAGAGCAGAGAAGACGAAAGAAGACCCCTGGAGAGCGGAGAAGTTGGAAGAAGAACCCCAAAGTCAGAAGAGACCCCCGAAGCTGACTAATAAAGAACTTTAAAAACCTGTGTAGTGTGTTTTTTTATACTTTTCCTCCAGGTGAATGGGTAGGGGTACGATGTACCCCATATTTATTCACCTAGGGTGGGGGCCGGTATCCCCCCCGCCCGCAGACCCCAACAACCATCGGCCAGGGTTGTCTGGAAGAGGTCCTGTCCTCATCAACATGGGGACAGGGTGCTTTGGGGTGGGGGGCTGCAGGGCGCCCCCCTGCCTCAAAGCACCCACCCCCCCATGTTGAGGGCATGTGGCCTGGTGCGGCACAGGAGGGGGCGCTCGCTAATCCCCACTCTTTTCCTGACCGGTCGGGCAGCGTGCTCGAATAAGGGTCTGGTATGAACCCCCACACCGTTTTTTCGGCATAGGGGGTTCTCCTTACAATCCATTCTAGTCCCAAGGGCCTGGTATGCTCCTGGAGGGGAACCTGTGCCATTTTTTTATTTAAAAATGATTCATACCTGTACTTATTATTCATTATTCATGGTACACTGCTCCCATATTGCTTTTATGAATCTTTGAACTGTGATCACTTTTTTTAACTTGAATGTTGTTTTATTATTATTAAAACCTTTTTTTGTTGACCTGCACCATCAGAGCCCCTATATTTTTTCTTTTCTTTGCGTGCTCTGCAGAGGAAAAGTTTTTTGAGTGTCTCCAGCTGGTCCCTATTACCCTACTAAGGGTTGTTGCTTGCCTGAACTGAGCTGTTTTCAGATGTTTGGTTCATCTCCATGATTTCTCTACCTACTCCATCGTCACCTTTGGCTTAGGAATACCGGGCTCATTGGCCTTACCTTGGGTTGACATCTTCTGGACATCAGGGAGGTGCATCCCACTTCTTCTTGGATCCTCGCTGACAGTCCCGTTGAACAGCTGGTTGGGTACCTTAAGCTTGATTGACCTGTTGTCGTATGATAGTCGGGTCCAACGGTTTCGGAAAGCACATTCATAATTACATCTCTCATCTGAAGATTCTCGTTGGGCTGGTTCATTCAATCTTATAATATCTTTATTATGTCATTTACCCACGATGGACAATTTATTACGTTGAATTCCTATATGGACTGATTGTTTTTGTGTGGATTGAACATTATTATTTTATGGTTATACCCTACTGAGTATACTTTATTTGGTGTTTTTTCACATTACACTAATACGTAGCGCTACACATTCACCCATACTCCTTTTTGTCACATTCTTGTGCAACTGCTTCACCTCCTTCCCCCCTTTTCTTAGGGTTTTTTGTTTTTGTTCCAGGGTAGCATAATATTTTTACATCCATACTTAGTATGAACACACGATCTGTCTCTACACCTGGAGAGAACCCGGGATCTGCGCGCGCCCCCTCAATGGTCAAAAGACGAACCAACGTTCAGTAACATCTGTTCATCCAGGGGAGTCAACCAGCTGCAGTACAACTACAGCAGCTGGTTGTGAAGGGGTTAAAGCGATCATATAAAATACGTCATGGCATAACTTTAAATCAATATAAAATGAAAACACTTCAACAAAAAACAACAAAAAATGTCTAAAGGTACCCCTTCTGTAGCATTACCTTTCAAACTATCAAGATCATACCTTAGTTTGTTACATAGGCAATTGGTATGGTATGTACAGTATGTCCCTCTTGGTTTTCTCTAGGAGAAGCCTATACAAAATTGTTTGCAGTGGAGCAAGACCTGAGATATCCAGCCAGCTCTGCCATGTATACAAAAATGTTATTAGGGGACTTACAATGCTAGTACATTTTTTCATTTATCTGGTTCGAATTAAAGCGGAGCTCCAGCCGCGTTTTTTTTTTTTTTTAAAGTCAGCAGCTACTAACAGTGTAGCTGCTGACTTTAAATAAGGACACTTACCTGTCCTAGGCGCCCGCGCTGACGGCCCCCCCCGATGCCGGTCCCACGATCACTCCGGGTCCCGCGCCGCCATTCACACTATGGGAAACAGGCAGTGAAGCCGTACGGCTTCACTGCCCATTTCCTACTGCGCCTGCGTGAGTCTCACGCTGGCTTGTGAATGGGCGCGCTGCTCTCTGAGAACACACACAGTTCCCAGAAAGCAGCGCGCCCCATTCACAAGGAGAAGGACAAGAAGAAAAGGCACCGTGGAGTGGAAGAGGCAGATTACGGACTTCCGCATAGCAACAGGTATTTCGGGTGAGTATTTTTTTTTTTCAGGTTTTTATTTTTTTATTTTTTTAAACAACATGGGAAAATGTTGTTTTCCTGGGTGGAGCTCCGCTTTAACCTGTTAAATCCAGGCATGTTTAGTGCATTGGGCAATATTCAGTGTCTTGCTATTAGTTTTCGACTTTTCGTGCAATACTGTATATAAAAGTCTCTGTATTCCTACAAGTGTCATTGCAGGGATTATTTCCTCATCAAAGGCACCCAGAAGACACATAATTGGGTCAGGTAAAATATTAGTCTTAGTGACCAAAGATATGGTTTCAAACACATCTTACAATTGAAATTACCACGTCATTTGGGCAGTGTAAAATCATCTCAATTACTGTTACACTTAGGTCAGAACTGGGAATCTTTTTTACTCCAGTGAAATAATGTATCTGGAGTTCTATATACCTGATGTATTTATAAAATGTTGACAAAGTCTCTGTGATGTAGATAGTGACACTAGAGGTATATAATTTAATGCCGCTTCAATGTCAAATCGCATGACAAATCGCTCCAATGTGAACCTAGGCTAAAGGTCCCTAATCAAGGGATGATCATCTAAGTTTAATGCCCTAAGACAGGCTTGAATCTCGTAGCCGAAAATATCTATAGAATTTGTGTTTATCTAAGCCAAATTCTTGTTGGAGCTTATCGAAGGATCTCAGTATATTTATGTTGTATAACTGAGACAGATATTTAACAGCTTTTGCCTGCCATGAGGGAGACCACTCCAGTTTAGTGAGTTCTGCATAATAAGGTATAATGCCGAAGTGGTGTACATTGGAGAAACCCAATAGTGTTTTAAACATGTTCCATAGTTTCTGCAGGACTAAAAAAAAAAAAAAAATGAATTTTTGGGTTCCCATTTCTAAATGGGACAGTGCTGTCAGATCTGGTTGTGAACCAGTAATTAGAATGCAAATAGGATCATCATGACCATCTCTGCGGTCCTAGCCTGTGATATGTTGGATATGTGGAAGAATAATCCCCCTCGTTCCCTGACATTTTGTAACGTAGATATTTTGATCTAGCCTGTTTTTTTCCAGATTAATGTTCTGTACTGTGTGTCTATGCATATGAATTACTTTATGACTATCCATATGGGGGACTTCTAAAATATTTACAATAGTTGAGGGGCCCAGAGCATTTTGATTAGATTCACGCTGCCCACCAACATTAGAAGTCATGTATACCAACTGATACACTTCAAATTCAGTTTTTGTAGTAGAGGTTTAAGGTTCAGGTCCAGGCAACTCAGCATATCAAGGGAAACCACTACCCCCACATATTTAAAAGATGAGACCATTTATATCTGCTGGGCACATAGGGCTATGAGTTGACAAATGAGGTCCAGCAGAAACAAAACTGAACTGTTCCAATTTATAGAGAACCCTGAAAAAGTGCCAAACTTACTAGTGCTATGATGGCCATGCTGATGTGTCCCCAAGATACAAAAGGGTATCACCGGCATATGAGCCCCATCAGAAGCCTACATTTTTTTTACAGGACGCTTAGCACCAGGGGTCAAGTCCTGGGGAAAAAAGTGTGGGAACTCCCACCCAAGATCCACTCCAAAGTGTGGGAACTCCCACCCAAGATGTTTTTTTTGTTTTTTTCGATCCACTGAACCTTAGTAATCCTTTATGTTACTGGCCGCTTCCTGTATATGGATTCATCGGGTAGTGTGCGGGTATTCCGTCACTTCCTCGATGCCACAATGTCTCCTGGGAGCTTTTGTCATTGTTCCCAGGAGACATAGTGGAGGTCTGTCGCGAGTTATCACGGGATTCAGAAAGAACTTTAAGCAGACCTCCGCAATGTCTCCTGGGAACAATGACAAAAGCTCCCAGGAGACATTGCGGAATTGAGGAAGTGACGGACAGGAAGCGGCCAGTAACATAAAGGATTACTAAGGTTCGCCTGCCCCTGACAGTGACTCGTGCTGGGCATCGCCGCTTAGTGAAGGGCTGGCTCGGGCGGCTCGGCTGCTCTAGTCCTGCAAAGGGAACTGCGTTCCTGCTGTGAAAAAAGTGCAGGGACTCCGTTCCCACGTGTTCCTGCAGGACTTGAGCCCTGCTTAGTACCCAGGCAAAACGCAGGGGTGAAAGTGGACACCCCTACTGTGTTCCCAGTTTTAAAGGAAGGGGTTTGAATAAGTTTCTGTTAATTCTTAATCAAGTTATAGAGGTTGGATATCAAATTTGAATCCACTTAATAAACTGTTCGTCCAGCCCAAAGCCTTCCAACACCACACACAGGTATGGTCATTTGATGCAGTCAAGGGCTTTGGCGATGTCCAATGAGAAAACAATTCTGTTGCCAGTGTTATCTATGGGTATTTGAAGATTCAAAAATAACCTCTTAACATTATTAGTGGTGAATCTTGTAGAATATAAACCCTGATTGATCACTGTGCACCAGTCTGGGAATCACTTTTGCCAACCCTGAAGCCAATATTTGGGCCAGTAATTTAACATCTGTATTTAGCAGGGAGATCAGCCTGTGGGAATCTGGTGGAAGCTTGTTTAACCTGTATATCTGTAAAGAAAAGGATAATAATTTGCATGCCTCGTAAAATGTTTTTAAGGCTTCAGAGAGGAGTGTTTACTGTAACTTGTATATACTTCTGATGGCAAACCATCTGTGCCTGGTGACTTATTAGGGGCATCAGCTAGTGCCATTATAATTTCAAGTGTGATTGGGAAATATGCTTCCCAATATTCCGCAGTTGTCCTAAAAAGGGGGCAGCTATCTAGGAACCAGGGTAGTTCCCTGGAGACACACTGGATGTTTATAGGTCTGTGTAAAAGCAGTGGTAAATTTGCATAATTTCTGTATGAGCATATCTAATGGTGACCCCTAAAAACCCAAAGTGCAGAGATAGGGGAAATATACTGTTGAGCTTTTGTTATCATAGCTAAATAAATTAGTTTTTTCCCCCCTTTAAAGTACTCTGCAGCACAAAGAGCCATATACCTAAATAATGTCTGTGCCTCTAGCCATCTGCCCCTTGTAGTTGTATCAGTATTGTTTACATATGCCACTTCTGCAGAGTGGAGTTTTTGCACCAAGGAGTCCTCTCAGGTCTTAGCATTACGTTTAATGGAGGAATTCTCTTTTATGAATAAACTTCTTAAATAGGTTTTGAGAGTTACCCAAGTGGATCCTATGGAAGCAGTATTAGAGTTTATTTCTTAGAAGGCTAATAAGGCATCTGAAATTTGGTAATTTTCCAAAAACAATAGCAGCTAAAAAGGAATGAACTTCTATAAGGCCCACCTTAAGGTACTTAGATTTAGTTTTATCCAGAAGGGGGAGTGATCTGACAGTTCATAGCTATAACAACCATAGACAAAATAGCCAAATTACCTAGTCCCATATCTATTCAGGACATACCATCATAAGAAGCAGAATAGCACAAGTTGCATTGGTTAGATGTATGTCTTTCCCTATTCACATCTCTTGGGCCCATCTTAACAATGAGGCGAGCAAAAGGTGTTGTTCTAGTTTCAGGATTGATTTTACTATCAGTAGGAAACAGCTTATCTAGAACGGGATCTAAATAATTTTTGTAGACACCCAAGCAGGTCATTGGTGTATCTGGGTATAAAGTCATATACTGAGCCTACCATTTCAGGACCTCTGCACAGAAGGGTGGCGGTACATACTGAATATAGTGGCTATAATGCCTAGGAAGCCTTTAAACTTACAAAGGATAAAAACTCATTAATTGTTGCAATGAGCTGTTAAAAAACTGAGATACCTGAAACGTTTGCTGCTGGTGTATATTTGGTGGTTGGTTGGGAACTCAACAGATTGTGTGTATAGCTTTTGAAACTGAACCTTACTGATTCTGTTCACCCTAATAAACTTTAGAAATACTAAATATTGTGGAGGGTTAGGTCACCTTCCCTGGGAAAAAGGGTACTCCAAAAAGCAGGTTTTCTTAAAATATGACTTATAGCCAGTTTTATTGTTAAACGGTTGCATTACAATCAAATAAACAAAACAGAAAATTACTCCTCGCCATGCAGGCACTAAATAAATAGTTCAGAATCCTAACTCAAATGTGAAGGGCTTCTCTCAGTCAGCAGACATCACATCAGTAGCTCTCTCTCATGTAATGGCTTCCTGAGTGCCAGGCCAAGAGCAATTCTTTGCTCCAGTCCTGCTTTATTTATACCAACTGTCGTTGGACACAAAAGGATAGCAAAATCTGGTCAGGAACCAACCATGCCAAGGTGGCTGGTAAAACCTTGACTGGACTCCACCTTAGTTCTCTCCAAATTAAGGCATGCGAGGTGAAACATAAGGTCAACCAATTACCTCGTCTTTCATAATGTCACATATCCCCCCCATCTGCTCAAGTCCCCGTGGCCGAGCAACTGTCCCAACCAGACAATGAACACAGGGAACCAAGTTGTTATCCAACTGTTTTTCTCCTTGTTATCACGCATCTATTTAAGAGGAGAATGATAAGTGACTATAGTTTGAATTTAACAGGTAATATTTCAGGGCATCTAAGGCCCATTTGATAGCCAAACATTCCTTCTCAACAATGGCATACATTTTCTCATGTCTGTTAAGCTTTCTCCTCAGGTAGACCACTGGGTGCTCCTCCCCATCTCTGATTTAGGATAATACAGCACCCAGTGCCACATCAGGGGCATCTGTCTGTATCACAAACTTAATTTTGAAATCTGGGGTCACAAGCCAGGATATGCACAAAGAGCAACATTTGAAATGCCTTCTCTGCCTCAGGATTCAATTTAATCATGACCAATCCTCTACCCTTCGTCAGATCTGTCAGTGGGACTGCAATGGTGGCAAAATTAGGTATAAATTGCCTGAAGTACACTGTGATCCCAAGAAATGCATTAACTTGCTTTTTATTTATAGATTGAGGCCACTTTTGAACTGCCTCAATCTTGTTGATCTGAGGCTTGATCGGCCCTCGAACAATAATGTAGCCAAGGAAGTTGGCAGTGAGTCTTGCTTTTCTAAGAGAATCTACCACGACTTGCCCCTGGAGCAAATTATATTCCCAATTTGGGCTGTGGGCGATGACATTGTCCAAATAGGCAGGAGCACCATGCAAACCAAAAGGCATCCACTTATACTGGAATGACCCCTCAGGAATAGAAAAGGCTGTCTTTTCTTTTTCAGATTTTGTTAGGGCTATCTACCAATAACCTTTAGTCAGATCCAAAGTAGTTATGTATCGGGCACTTTCCAATCTGTCAACAAGCTTGTGGACCCAAGGCATTGGATAGTATACACATCGAATTTAGACACGCTGTTCAACTTCCTGAAATAAAACCTTATAGTGCCATCTGGCTTTTGGAGCAACACTTTGAGACTTGAGCAGTCACTGTGGGACGCCTCTATCACGTCCAACTCTAACATGTTCTTTATTTCATTTGCAACTGTTTCTTGCCTAGCCTCTGGTATTCTATAGGGCTTTACGTTTACATGGACACCTCGTTCCGTAATTATGTCATGCTGTAAAACATTGGTCTGTCCAGGTAGGTGAGAGAAAAAGTCTGTATTCTTTCTCACAAATTCTTTAAAGTCCTTCTGTTGGGCCACTGACAAGGTTTCGTTATGAGTATCTCAGTTGTCACAAGAGCCATGTCCTTTTGAGGGGCTGGCACTGGCAGTAAAATCTCTCTGTCCTTCCAAGGTTTCAAGAGATTAACGTGATATATTTGCTCTGGTTTCCTTTTCCCTGGCTGGTAAACTTTGTAGATTTCTTCCACTATTTCTATAATTTCAAAGGGACCTTGCCACTTTGCTAGGAATGTACTCTAAACTGTGGGGACCAGTACCAGCACTCTATCACCAGGGTTGAACATTCTGGTCTTGGCACTCCGATAATAAACCCTTCTCTGGGCCTCCTGGGCTTGCTCCATATGTTCCTGTACAAGCGGCATGACAGTGCCAATCCTATCTTGCATCAGTGAGATATGCTTAATGACGCTTCTATAAGACGTAGTCTTTCCCTCCCAAGTTTTTGTAGGGCCCTGAGGTACCTCTCGTTTAGAAAACATGAGGTACAGCAGCAAAAAATCCCAATTTCTCCTATCTTTGTCACCACCTTTTTTAACTTGCTTTTGAGCATCTTGTTAAATCTCACCACAAGACCATTAGTTTGGGGGTGGTAAACAGATTTGGTGATGGGAGATTTTAAACAACTTGCATGATTCTTTAGTGACTCTGGATAAAAAATGGTGTGCCCTTGATTCGTTAATAGCTCTTTTGGAATACCCACACGACTAAATACCTGGACAAGCTCTTTGGCAATAGTCATAGCTGAGTTATTACACAAGGAAATGGCTTCAGGATACTGTATGGCATAGTCCAGTATTACCAGTATGTGCTGATGGCCCCAGGGAGACTTTACTACTGGTCCCACCCAATTAATGCCAATTCTTTCAAAAGGCACTTCAATTATTGGTAACGGTCCCAGTGGACTGTGCAAATGGGTCGATGGCGCAGAATACTGACACTCTGGTCATGACTCACATATTCTTTGACATCTGCATGTAACCCAGGCCAAAATAATATCTGGATTTTTCTCTATACCCAGGTGTCCACCCATTATATGACCATAGGCTAAATCTAATACCATCCAACTATAGAGTTTGGGAACCACTAGTTGCTCTACCTCCTCCTCCGCTTGCGTTACCACTTGATACAGTAAGTTATTTTTAGGAGTCATGTAGAGAAGCGACACCACTACATTAGGTTCAAAAGATTTGCCATCAATAATTTTAAGCCTTTTCCTGGCTCTATTAAGTGTGGAGTGTCTCAGTTGTCCTGTACAAAAATAATCTTTCCTGACTTCTAAATCAGGCACCACATTCTGTAAACTCTAGTATGCGTACTTAGATTCCAGACTTCACTTTCCTTATTCCTACTTTGAGCTTTCATCACACCAACAGTGAGCATCTTTCTTAAAGCAGTTGTAAACCTGATTTGTTATTTTTACCTACAGGTAAGCCTCTAAAACGTACATCGTTTAGGAGATATTCACCCTGAATGCAGCTGCTAACGTTAGACGACCGTGCCTGACTTTCAGATTTTCTTGCCGGAACATAGGCGCATGCACGGGAGTGACGTCATTGTGGCTCCAGCCACTCAAGGCCAGAGCCCGTGAAGAAAGGACAGGAGAAAAAGTCAGCCCTCTCAGTGGTGACCGGGCATGCTGGAAGGGCTTTGTTCTAAGATAAGTATTTCATTTTTTTCATTTTTTTTTTTTCAACAGGTCACTACTGCTTTAACTATTTTACCACCAGGGCCGTTACCTTCTAAATGAGTTTCATGACATTAATTGTTAGGGTCTTTCTAGTACCCAACTAACCTGGTAACTGGCACTCTCGTTCACTCTTTTGCTGTAAAACTGTAAATTTAATTTAGTTTTCTCATTAACTGTCCATCACCCAACAAGGAAATACGTGTACATTTTAATAATCTGAGCTAGTATCTATTCTTTGCTTAAGTTTTAACAAAACTACCATGGCTTCTCGTGAGCCTTGGAAATCTAATAAAGGGTATGAAAAGCCCAAACGTTGTGTTCAGCATAGGCATGTGCACAGGGTGTGTCGGATGTGCCTGGGCACACCCTAATGCCCAGGCACATCCAACACACCCCAGGACTTTTTTTGCCAGCAGAATGTGCAGCAGATGTGCAGGTTCTCTATTTCAGCACATTGGGTAATAAACATAGGCAGCGCTGCTACTCTGCGAGTGGGACTACTTTTAAGTTTGCTGTGAGTGCAGTCCCTGATCGCGGAGTGAGCAGGCAAAAGGCCGCATTTGCTGATGCTACTTCTATATTTCCGGCTACAGCACCACTGACAGCTGAATATCACTTCACTCCCTGCTTTCAGGGGTGCTGTAGCAGGAACTATAGAAGTAACAACAGGGCTGAATTGACCCCACTGATTTTGTCACCTACCCGCTGCCGCCGCTGGGCTTCCGCAGCCCATCACTGCCTTTTGTCAGCTGCAGAGAAACAGTGTTTGCCAGGACCAACCCAGGCAGAGGAGGCCTCCCGGCTTCTGCCTTGCAGTGAATACCAATAATAAACAAAAAACTGCGCTAATTCAAAAAAATATACATATAAAAAAAACGTTGATGTTTTTAAGGCTGCAGTGTGTCGTGTGATTGCAGTGAATACCGACAATGGAATAGACTGAGGTGAAGGAGACCTGCTGGGACTTGGGACTCAGGACGTGTCACGCCAATCTCCTCTCTGATGCAGCATTTGGGGGAAAACTGTCTCTCTCCTCTGGTTCCAATCTGGCTTTCACAGATGAAGGACAGGTGGGAGGAGCAGAAAGAGGATAAGGTCATCACAGTGCACCCACCATCTCTTTCCTCCTGTCCAGCAGACAGCACAGCTCTCCCTGGGGATGACTGAAAATCTCAACCTTTACCTGTGAGTACTCACCTTCTTTTTCTGCCTTTTCCACTATACGATTCTGTGCTGTAAACCTGCCCTTCTGTAAGAGAAAGTAAAATTCTTCAACATTTTAGGAATTCCTGGGACTTCTGAGGTGTTACATAAATGGATTCCACATACACATTATATCCTGTTAAAATCATTCTTTGTTAATAACATACAGCGTGTGTGTATATGGAATACATCTATGGAGCACCTCAGGAGTCCCAGGAATTCCTAAACTATCAAAAAGCTTATCATAATAATAATACACCCCAACTCCAGGACAGTAAAAAAGTCCAGCCTTGCAGAGTGTGGGGGGAGGGGGGTAACCTCTTTCACTTACCTGATTCTATTCTCTCTTCCTTCACCCCAAAGCTGTGACATCATCACATACCATACAGAGACATTAACCCTGTATGGTATGATGGGGAGGTTGGAGTGTGACCACAGCTAGTAACTTAAGACCCCATTCACACTGGGGTATTTTTCAGGTGTTTTAGCGCCTGTAAAATGCCTGAAAAATGCCTCCTCAGTGTGAAAACCTGAGTGTTTTTACACTGGAGCGCTGAGCTTGCAGGACGTTAGAAAAGGTCCTGCAAGAAGCATGTTTGGGGTGGTTTGGAAGCGCTGTATACACCGCTTCTAAACTACCCCATGCCTATTGAAATGAATAAGCAGCGCTGGCGAAGTGCCTGCAAAGCGCTTTAACACGGCCAGCTTTAACTTTTCTTCAGCCGCTAGCGGGAGATAAAAGTGCCCCGCTAGCGTCTGAAAAGTGCTGCTTAAACAGCAGTAAAGCGCCGCTAAAACTTGCAGCACTTTACCGCTAATGCAGCCCGCACCCCAGTGTGAAAGGGGTCTAAAAGCTGAGGGGACAAGTCGCAGTAGTGGAGGGAGCCTGCTGGAGCAAGTCCAGTTGAACAGGTATAGCCTTAATTTTAGTTTGGGTATAGCCCTCCGTGTAAGACAGAACCTTTAGCCCTGGTTCACACTGGGCTCCGGGAGTGAAATCGCGCGATTTCAGCTGATTTTGCGTGATTTCACTCCCTCTGGCAGTCCCGATTTCGGCGCGATTTAGGAGACATCTGTGCAGGGTTCTGCACAGATGTCAATGTAAATCGCATCCTGAAATCGCAAAAAGTAGTACAGGAACTACTTTTTGAAATCGGCGCCGCGCCGCAGGTGCGGCGTCGCACCGATTAGGACGGTGTCATTGCCGGCAATTGCCGCCGATTTGAGATGCGATTTCACATGTGAAATCGCATCTCAAATCAAACTAAATCGTACCCAGTGTGAACCTGGGCTCAATTAGTGACTTGCAGCCAATTGCCTACAGCACTAATCAGTGTATTCTAACAGTGGGGAGTCCCCCCATCAGAATACAGTGTCCCAGCATCACACAAAAAACTTGTGCACGTATAGCATTTTTAGGCCTGGTTCACACCTAGGCATTTTTTAGTGCATTTTCAGTTTTGCATGTGTTAGTTGCCCCCTCCCCTCCTCTGCACCCACACAGCTTCATCATTAAAGGGGTAGTTCCCCCAAAAACCTTTTTTTTAACATTGATTGAGGCTCGTTTTGTCAAGGGGAATCGGGTGTTTTTTTTTTTAGGATCGAAGCAGTACTTACCGTTTTAGAGATGCATCGTCTCTGTCGCTTCCGGGTATGGTCTTCAGGGAAGGACGTTCCTATTTGATTGACAGGCTTCCCGACGGTCGGATACATCGCGTCACGATTTTCCGAAAGTAGCCAAACGACGGTGCGCAGGCGCAGTATAGATCCGCACCGGCGCTCGGCTACTTTCGGCTACTTGTGACGCGATGTATGCGACCGTCAGAAGCCTATCAATCAAATAGGAACGCCGAGACCAGAAGACCATACCTGGAAGCGACGAAGACGATGCATCTCTAAAACGGTAATTACTGCTTAGATTCCAAAAAAAAAACACCCGATTCCCCTTGACAAAACGAGCCTCAATCAATGTTAAAAAAAGGTTTTTGGGGAAACTACCCCTTTAAGGCTACGTTCACACTGAGGCGTTAAACCGTAATTTTTTACAGGGCTATTCGGTTTCAAGGGGGGTGCTTTTAATCCCTGCTAGCAGCTGAAATAGGGTTAAAAGCGCCGCTGCAGCGGCGTTTTGTAGGCAGTTCAGCGGTGCTGCCCATTGATTTCAATGGACAGGGGCGCTTTAGGAATGGTGTATTACACCGCTCCTACAGCGCCTCAAAGATGCGGCTAGCAGGACTTTTTTGAGCACCCTGCCAGCGCACTGCTCCAGTGTGAAAGCACTTGGGGCTTTCACATTGGAGTCAAAGTAGAGGCTCTTTCAGGGCGCTTTGCAGGTGCTATTTTTAGCGCTATAGCGCCTGCAAAGTGTCTCAGTGTGAAAGTAGCCTAAGTCATAGGAATCTGAGAATCTTTAAACTACAAGTTAAATCCAACACTGCAGCTGGCACACTGATCAGCACACCTGTAATTCATTCACATGCCTACAGCTCTGCAATGACAGCCATACAGGTATGGGCAACAGAACTGTGGGCAGTGTCTGCAGGAGCTTGACACTTCACCCACACGCTTCTGATTGTGGGTGTAATACTTTGCAGTCTCCAGTTAAAAAAAAAAAGAATAAATGCCCTAGCAAAAATCTATCCATTTATTATTTTTTTAATAAAAAGGTGAACAAAGGCACTTAGACAAGGCAGGCACATAAATGAGTGTGTGTGTATATATATATATATATATATACACACGCATGTGTGTTTGAGTTTTGGGGTGCACACCCTAATTCAATAGGCTGCGCACGCCTATGGTGTTTAGTTTTAAATAAAATATTATTACTAAAGCGACTACAATTGTGAAACTTTTACAATTCAAGTAGTGCTTGCACAGTGGGATGCAGAAGCCTGTAGAGAGGAGCGCAACTTGAAGTGTGCAGACTAACAACCACTCCATAGTATACATTACTAGCTAATTTTCTACAATGGGCTTGCTTTTCACGGCAAAGAAATTATAGGAAAAATAATGTAAGGTTTAGGCTTTAACCACCCTTTAACTAGTAAAATGCTCTACATATTCCTGAGGATACACCTTAGCACAAGAGAAACTACCTATTACTCAGTATATACTATATACATATTTATATGTCATACACAATTGCTCACATTCTGTACTATATTTTCTTAGGGCTAGGGATTTTATGCTTCTGGCAAGCCCTATTTTTGGTGTTTAATATTTGATAAAATGATCATAAAGATCTACTCCTGTTTTTACCCATCACGCAGTGTGTCCTTTTTTTGTTGTATTTATTTTTATGTAATATTCCTTGCTTTTAACTGATAAGTCATACGCAGTTCCGTCTGTAATTGTACAGCGGGCATAATTATATATTTTTTTTTTTTGGCAATTATTCAAATTTTTGTACAGTTTGAATTTGCACAGCAGACATTTTCTTGTAGTCCTGTGATGTACTTTGATGAAGAGGAGCACAGAAGCCATTTTCCGTAGTTTTGTTGTAATTTTGTAGTGATGCTGGCCAGGGTTGCACACTTTCAGTAAATTTACAGTTTGTAAAAATCCATAATTGTTGCATTTGTCCATGAATATCAGTTCCAGACATGCAATGGACATTTAAGGACAGATGCAAAAAGTACGGATTTTACAAACTGTTCGTAAATTTACTGAAAGTTGGCAACCCTGATGCTGGCCCGCCCTCTACCCATAAAAAAACAAAAATTTTCATGGATGGGCACGCCCATCTACACCACACATGGCATCATCATGGCCATTTTGTGGGCCTACAACACTTCCCTGCTGTCCACAGTGGTTCTCATGCATGTGATATACACACTCAGTCTGCTGCTTTTGCTGGCGCTTCCTTGTGTTTTCCTGGTAAACGTCCTGATATTATGCCTTGCTCATTGTTTGTGTGTGGTTTTTTTTTCAGTTGCACCAGTGTCCTTTTTTTTTGGCGGCTGGGTATGTTTAGGGTGCTAATGCCCTTTACAAATCTTTTTTTGGTTATTGAGTCATCTACACCTGTGATTGTGGCACAGTAATTTGGAGTATTTTGTGGGTACAAGTACTGTGGCAAAGGCATGCAGTGTATACAGCTACAAGGTTTATATTCTGTTTTGTTGTTTCTCCCTAAGCCACTCCTGTGATTAGGTGCAACCTGACCATGACCACTATATTGTTCTCCATCCCAGGGTTCCCCAGGCCCTGCTGTTACCCTTTATCGCCAATTCCCTGCATACTAAGGGCAGTAACGCACTAACACTCCTGTTGCTGCTGACAAACCAACAACAGGATTGCTATGTAAACAAGTACTGCATTTCAGGCAGTATTGCCTTACTGTCCAAACAAGCAAGCTGTGTTGAGAGTGACATTCTGCACAGTTTCTGTCAAGAATAGATCTTCAGCAACTAAGTGACATATGGAACTAGCTGAGCGTAACACCCTCCGAGTGTAGGATGCTAGGTAAATTTAGATTTGGCTCCTTCTATAATGAAGAGAAAAGAAGTAGTTATTTGTTCTCACAAGCTGGGAGTTTGATTACTTCACCCTGTCTCTGAAAGAAGCCTCAGTAAGGCAATTCTTAGAAGCTTAGGAAGGGAGATTCAAAACAATCACCCTGAATATACATTAGGTTCCAGCCAGTGGCACAATTACCAGGGTCGCAACAGTTGCACTTGCGATGAGACCCGGCATTCTGCCACTGTCGGGGGGCCCAGCAGGGTTGCTATTTACACACGCACTGAGCAGAGATTGTGTCTGTCATAGAACAGTAGCACAGAGACACCGGCATTAACATTATATTTCCCCGTTCGTCCTCTCTGGCACAGGATGAGAAAGGACACACAGCTGATCTCAGTGCTCCCCCTTCTCCCCCTCCTGATGGGCACTGATAGAAGACACTGATGGGCACTGATAGGAGGCACTAATGGGCACTGATAGGAGGAATGTATGGGCACTGATACGAGGCACTGATGAGCACTGATGGGAGGCACTGATGGGAGATGCTAATGGCCACTGATAGGCACTGATAGAAGGCACTGATGGGCACTGATGGGAGGCACTGAGGAGCAATGACAGGAGGCACTGATGAGCACTGATGGAAGGCACTAATGTGCACAGATAGGCTGCACTGATAGGTGACAATGATGGGCACTGATATGTGGCACTGAGGAACACTGATAGGCAAAACACAGGCAGTATTAATGGACTCTAATGGGCAGAATAGAAGAGTACTGATAGTTGGCACTGATGGACGTTGTTAGGTGGCATTAATGAGCACTGATAGGTGGTGCTAATAGGCAGAATTGATGGGCACTAATAGGCAGCATTAATGAGCACTGATAGATAACACTTGTAGGTGGAATTATTGGGCACGGATAGATGACATTGATGAGCACTGATAGGCAGCATTAATGGGCACTAATAGGTGGCATTGATGAGCACTGATAGATGGCACTGATGATTGGGGCACTGGTTATCAGTGTAAAAAATTTACTGACATTCTTGACAGTTTTAGGCCGCGTACAGACGAAGAGACATGTCCGCTCAAACATGTCCGACGGACTGTTTCCAGCGTGTACACACCATCGGACGAAAATCCCCTCAGACTGAGGACGTGGTGACGTGGCGGTGACGTTGACAGCGCCACTTCACCACTCCAGGAAGAAAAATACTTCTACGCATGCGTCAAATCCATTCGACGCATGTGGGAGATTTATGTCCGCTGGAAAAACCTCTCCGCTAGGTCGTACACACGATGGGATATGTCCGCTGAAACTGGGTAGGCGGACCAGTTTCTGCGGACATATCTGATCGTGTGTACGTGGCCTCAAACGGCAGTCCTTTTCTAACACAGACACATTGTGGGAGGAAAGGGCTGCAGATAACCGGCAAGTATGTTTACATGTGAATGCTAAAGGGCCACTGTGATGTGCTGGATGCATGTCCCAGGGGTCATGCGGGAAGCATGGTTTGGGAGGATGTCCATGGACACCCTCCCAAAATTGGAAGCCCGGGGCTAGGATGGAAGGGGAGCCCATCATGGTCTCTTGCATCGGGGGCCTGAAGGTTCGTATGTACACCTCTGGTTCCAGCAAATCCCTAGAGAGGAGTGTCCAGTAGGAGGATGGAATCTGGATAATGTCTGAGACACTGGACCATCCCAGCATGGTCAGTCTTCTGGCTCTGCTGGGAGCTCAGCCTGCCTGTCCTTCAATGGTCAAGACTTTTGCTGAATAAACCCCTGCATTCACTGGGAAGATTAGTGTATTGCTGTTTCTCCTCCATCACATTTCTAAGCCCTTATGCAGCTGAAAACTGAGATTACGTTCTCACGTCTAAAAAAAAAAAAGATTTATAATATTTATGTGTGTGTGTGTGTGTATATAGATATATAGATATAGATATCTATCTATATCTATCTATATATATATATATATATATATATATATATATATATATATATATATATATATAGATAGATATATAGATATAGATAGATATCTATATCTATATATATGTAGCACCCCCTTTCTTTCAGAAAGGGCGATACGCTAAAGTTAGTGGGAGAGTAGGAGAGTTATGTTGCTCCCACTCCTAATTTTGCTAAATTGGGCTGCTGTCAGGGTATGAGCACCCAATGGACCCCGGGGTCGCATGTTACGCAGAGTTTCCTGCTGATGCTTAAAGGGGCCCTAGCGACTTGCTGGGGGCCCATTCCGATTAAAGAGATCCTAAGCTGTATGCTGTTCGGTGGGGGATTGGCTTGAGGAGAACCAGAAGGCAGGTGATCCAAAAGGGCTTAAACGAAGCACCGGGGATCTGGTGGTCACCAGGAACTGACAGATAACCATATACTGTCAACTGGTGACCAACATTAAAAAGAGAACTTTCTGGGAGGATTCGCTCTACAGTCCAGCATTGGGCCTGTGGCAGAGGATTTTATCCTAAAAACAACAAATTCAACTAGAGCCAAGTCAGTGAGAGAGACTTGTTCCTCCCAGCAACCTTAAGTGATATTCCGGCTGCCAGGCTTGTGGCAGAAGTCTGTCCGGAGGCACTTCATCCACTCTGGCTAGAGTGGCGACGAACTGTTCTATTGCAGAAGGCAGGACTGCTTTCTTTTCATCCAAGCCTGATACCGCAGCGTTATCTCCTTTCATCAACCCTTCCTCTCTACCTCATGTTGATGTTGGTCGTGTTGGACCAGGTAATAAAGCATTCAAAAAACTTCAGCGGCAGATTTAGACATTCTTTTATTGCTCTGCAAGGGTAACTTAATACCAGGGGCGGACTGACAACTCATAGGGCCCCGGGCAATAGAAGATTATGGGGCCCTGGGCTTACAGATGGCCACCATGCCAGGAGGCAGTGCAGAGGTGGGGCAGCTAAAATCTCGGGATTTTCACATCAAAAGCATGTCGGGTTTGGACATATCAGGAACAGATGTAAAAAAAACATAGATTTTTACATACTGTCCCAGGTTTTACTGAGCCTGGCATCCCTGCTGGGGCCCCCTAGTGGCATGGGGCCCTCGGGCAGTGCCCGAGTGACTCAATGGTCAGTTCACCCCTGCTTAATACGCCGATCCTATTCAACCAGCGGCCCTTGAGGGGGTATTGCTACACGTGGGGGCTCCTCCGGGATATCGGATACAAGTTTATTAAGAGCAAAGAGTATCGTTTTGAACTGTCCGGCAACGAGGGAGTTAACCCTAAACCGCTAAGCTTGGGTGTACGTACAGGAAAAAGCATGCGCCTGAAACTTGTCCGGACAGATTCTTCAAGTGGGAGGAGTCATCCACCCCTGCGTGAGACGCTCAGTAAGAGTTTCACGCCAAAGCATCGGAGGTAACGCCCAATTTCATGCCAAACTTGCCAGTCGTTGCCGCCCACGAGAAGGAAGCACCACGTGTCCCAAGCCCTTCTTAAAATCTTGGAAAAAGAGGATAGAGATCAAAGGGTCAAGAAAAAGAAAAAATATAACAGGGACATTGGTGAATATCAGGGTCATGTTGTATTTAATTGGCAGAAGAAAATCCTAGAGGAACTTGCAAAAAATTCTGTGGGGGATATGGATACTTCCGCTCCCCCACCAGTCTTGAACTCTGGGAATCTTGTGCAGGTTCCCTCCACTGTCCCAAAAAAGACTTCTGCCAATCACAGATTAAGGGGTAATAATGGTTATCAGTCCCCCCGTAGGGGTTCGTTTGCCCCTAGGGGAGGTTCGGGTTATGCCCAACAGGTTCGTCCTTTAAACCCTCCGGGCCCCTCTACTTATCAAGGTTCTTCACAGCAGAATACCTCTTTTAGACCCAGAGGGTCCAATCCCCGTGGGAGAGGTTGGAACCACAATCCCCAAAGAGGGAGGAGCTCCCATGCTGACTACTCTGATGGTTGGTTCTACAATCAGGGACCTGATTGGGGTGCGCAATCTCCCTCAGGGTATCAAACCGGTGGAGCCTCGGGTTGGGATTATAATATACCGGTTTACAACTCTTTCTTCCCTTTAAATGATAGGGAAGGTCCAGATGCCAATTGGGTTTATGATCCCACCCAGCCACCTCCTTCTCAATTTCATGGTAGTACTAGCTACTCTAAACCTCCCAATCCTCCAGGTCCACAGTCCTCAGTTGATCTGTCAAGTTGGGGTTTTCACAAACCACCCCAAGGTCTAAAAAGATTAGGCGAAAGAGGAGAGGAACCAGAGGGGGGAGGCAGAGCAGAACTACCAAAGCGGCCAAAAATGTGAAACTAGGTCAGGGTATTTTTAATCTTAGTTCCAAAGTTCTAACCGATTCTGAGAAATTTATTTTGGATCAAGGGCTTAAATTCGCCCCACCAAAACGTCTTGATAAATTCCATACCTATATGGATGTACATAAATTTATTAGAAAATTAAATATTAAAAGGTACATGGCCACTAATACCTTTGCTAATCAGACCCCTGTGAATAAGTACACACATTCCGGTCTATCAAATGCATCCCTTTTTAATCCCCCTGGTCAATTAGCTCCCTCCTTGAAGGTGTTTCGCGACATTGTGTTGAGAGATCTTGACCAACTAGAGCTTAAAAAGGCTCGTCTTAATAAAAATATGCAGGAGGGACTAGACCAACTATGTAAGGATAAGGAGCTGGTCGTTAGACCGGCCGACAAAGGGAGGGGGATTGTTGTGCTTGATCGTGTGGATTACCTCAAGGAGATGCATAACATCGTTGGTGATTCTAACACATACACCTTATTGGCGTCCGATCCTAAAAATAAATATAAACGCGAATTGGAAGGATTGGTTGCAAAGGGGTTTTACATAGGGATTCTTACAGCTAAGGAGAGGTTATACTTGATCCCCCAGGCCCCTCGCACCCCTACAATCTATTATCTGCCCAAATTACACAAGGACCCTGTATGCCCCCCGGGGCGTCCCATTGTCAGTGGCATTGACTCGGTGACGTCCCGGGTGGGCAGGTATGTGGACTTCTTTCTCCAGCCATTGGTTAAGAAGATTCCATCCTACGTAAAAGACTCCAGGCATATTATTAATTTATTATCCAGTTTTTCCCCCAAAAATGGGATGTGGATGGCAACTATAGATGTCACCTCATTATATACCATCATCCCTCATCAGTTAGGGTTTGATGCAGTCCAATTTTATTTGGCTCGTGACTCGGGGCTCCCTGCTGACCAAGTGGATTTTATTTTGACACTTCTAAAATTTGCCACCTCCTCAAACTATTTTTGGTTTGAGGGGAACTTTTACAAGCAAGAGACGGGCATGGCTATGGGGGCTAAATATGCCCCCAGCCTAGCCAATCTTTTTATGGCTAAGAGGGAGGAGGATGTCATCTATAGTGCCGAAGTGCCAGAGTTAACCCTTTGGGCTAGGTACATTGATGACATCCTCCTCCTATGGGATGGCCCCCTTGAGGGATTGGAGAGATT
This sequence comes from Rana kukunoris, assembly GCA_029574335.1. NCBI lineage: Eukaryota > Metazoa > Chordata > Amphibia > Anura > Ranidae > Rana > Rana kukunoris. The sequence goes on along the minus strand of CM056053.1, from coordinate 224,472,800 downwards.
TATATGTGAATTAAATCTCAACCAAAGGGGTATACAGTTGAAATTTGAGGTTAGTCAATCTGAGATACACTACCTCGATCCCAACATACGTATTAGAGGCAACGAATTTAACACCTCCACCTTTTTTAAGGTGACAGATTGTAATTCGTTCATACCATTGAAAAGCTGTCATCACAACCAGTGGCTTAAAGCGGTGCCCAAGAGCCAATATTTAAGACTCCGTAGGAACTGCTCGGACCCCTTGGAATTTTCTGAACAAGCTAGGATCCTGACCGACAGGTTCTTAGAAAAAGGTTACGATAGGGATTTCCTTACAGAGACCCTGGATCGTGTTAGTTCTACTGCCCGATCCGACCTTTTGAGAGAAAAACCACCAGGTGAACGGGATCCTTAACCAAGTGGTGTACCCTTTATTACTCCTTATTCAATTCAGCATGGCAGTGTTAAACAGTTGATTGGGAAACATTGGCACCTGGTGAAGAATGACCCCGTACTTAGGGATCTTCTACCTGACAGACCTAGGGTCATCTTTAAGGGTGCCCCATCCCTTAGGAATCGTATAGCACCCAATGTTCTGAATCCACCTTGTAACAATGTAACATTCTTTGATCAATTAACTGGTTTCTATAAGTGTAGACACTGCCGAGTGTGCTCTATGAATTGTATTACAAATAGACGCACCACTGCTTTTGTCTCCACTGTAACTGGGGTAGAACATTGTATTAAGCCATTTATAACTTGTGCAACCACTGGGGTAGTTTATCTGCTCCAGTGTCCATGTGGCCTTCAGTATGTGGGCAGAACCAAGCGACCCTTGCAGGTTCGCTTGAATGAGCACATTACCAACATACTCACAGGTTTTAAAAAACATTCGGTATCTAAACATTATCTTTTGAAACATAATCAGGATCCATCTAAAACATTATTTCTAGGTATAGATAAATGTAAGCCTAATTGGAGAGGCAGTTCTCTTGTTAGAGAAATCTCCAAGTTGGAGATGTCCTGGATCCATCGTTTGAAATGTTATACGCCCTATGGGCTTAATATAGATACCGATGTTAATGCTTTTATCAATAATGCGTGACAATATATTTGTGTTCAAAAGCCTTGGCCTGGTACACCGGGATGGATTTAAATTTTTTTTTAAATTTTAAATTTTCATATTATTTTTTGAATTAATATTTTATACTTTCTTGCAGCTTTGAAGTTAATCCTTTAAAGGAAAAAGTAAGATATAATGAAATATTTCTTATAGTATTTATATATTTTTTTACAATTTTTGGAATTGGATTTATTCATATAATCTATTTACATAATTTATTTTAGAATTATTAAGTAACTTGATTATCATCAATCCTGCATTTTTTACATTATGGCATCTATGTGGTTTGCATTTCGTTTGAGATTACAGCCACATTTCGATACTAATCTCCATTAGTACTAATTATTTAAAAAAAAAATTCTAATGGCTCTCCGTTGTTTTAGGGTGTTGTTTCATCTGATCCCCACTAGAGGGCGCACCCAGTTAGCCCGATTAACATCGACATTTATATACACATTTTTGGTCTATTTACTTTATTTTATTTTTGTTATTCCTAAACAAATAAATTTCTCTTCATGTAATTACGATCTTCTGGCGGGATCCAGTTTCGATCTTATAACATGGCGAATCATTATGATGGTATCCGATCTCACTTCGGACTATCGTTTTAACACTTATTACTTGACTCCCATACTTAAAGGGGTTGTAAAGGTACACGTTTTTTTACCTTAATGCATCCTATGCATTAAGGTAAAAAAACATCTCACAGCACCGCCCCCCCCCGAGCCCCCGTTGTACTTACCTGACCGTTCGAATATCCCGGGCGCGTCCACGTCGTCCTCTTCGGTTCCCAGCCTGGCCGTTGATTGGCTAGGCTGGGCGGATTGATAGCAGCGCAGCCATTGGCTAGCGCTGCTGTCAATCAGAGCGGATGACGCGGCGCGCCGGGGGCGGAGCCGAGTGATACAGTCGGCGGCTATGGCCGCCGCTGTATCACGGGAGCGCGCTCGCAAAAGCTTTCCTCCATGCGAGCGCCCTCGCTTGAAGAGGGAAAGCTTTTGCGAGGAGGAGCCTAGATAGCCTCCGAGGGACCCCAGAAGACAGCTTTCCGGGCCACTCTGTGCAAAACGAACTGCACAGTGGAGGTAAGTATAACATGTTTGTTATTTTTTTTTTTAAAAAGCCCCTTTAAGATGGCGTCTTTGGCTTTTCCGGTTCCGGTGACCAGGACGAGGCTTGTATACATATAGCGGTGACTCACTGCAGAGTCCATCCCCATTGACAACGTTAGCCTATAACGAAACGCGTCGGGGACGTAGGCGTGCAGTGACGTCACCGCGTTCGCGTGAGGAGGAAGGGCTCCTGCTACATGCCGGCCGGCATTTTTTCTTATTGCTACTTCCCATGATCATTTATGTAAGTGGCTTTTTATATCCTTTTAATAAATCGCATTGGTAATGCACTATGTGCGGTCTTCTTTTCCTATGTATGGTTCATCGCTGCCTGCATGTTATGCATATTGATGCTTAAACCAACGTGACATTCGGTGGTTACTTGGCGAGGCTCCTGAGAATCAGCTGTTCCCTAAAGAAGCCGTGTGATTGATTTCTGCGATATGCTGCTGTGGATTTTATAGGCTTTCTTATAGCTTATATTTGGTAAGCTCCTGTCCATGTGGTGGTGGTTCACGACTGTCTGAAGTGCACTGGGGTGCTTCCTGTGATACACAGAATTTTTCTATATTGGACTTTATTTACATATTGGACTTTATGTTGGCGCAAACTTTCTTCTTTTTTATACTTATTTGTGTTAAGTCACGTGATTGCTGCCTTCGTTATATTTGTTTGTTTTTCATTTCTTATTTAGGTTAGCGCAATTTTTTTTCTTGTTCTACCACGTGAGATGATGTCTGCTCCTGTGTTGCCAACCACAGCTTCCCCGCAAATAAGGCCACCCATGACTATGCCGGGGACCTCTACCATGTTTGCTTCATCTGGAATACCCCTTACGGATACGGGGATGCGGATGTCCACAGAGGGGCAGTTTGTTCTACTATCGAGCAGAGGATCAGAGACTTTGGGACTGTCCTGCCCTCATTGCGAGGAGTTGTCTGTTAGGATTCAGCCATTCGCTCGGTGCCAGAGATGCCGCGCCTACCTGTTTGTCGTACAGTCACCTGCCAAAACTCCTCGGGAGTATCGGGTGGACTATCTCACTGGAATCGTCACCGCGGAGGAGAAATCCACAAGGCCGGAACCTTCCCCGTCGGTGGAGATCGTGGAGCAGGAGGCTCGGAATATTGAGGTAATTTCGGTGTTGTCCGCGCTCACCCTACCATCGGCTGCCTTGCTATCCCGACTATCAGAGGTAAGCCCTAAGGACGATACAAGCCGAATCGATGACCTGATTGATGTGACTAACACACAGGCCAAAGCCACACCTGAGATCTCCACTTCTACAGCGGTCTCTGTGTGGTGTGCCTCCTTGGGAGCAGAGCCTGCTCTAGCCTCCCGCAGCCGCGGTCGAGGCCTGCCTGTGAAGAGCTGTTTGCCGGACTGGCCTAGAGACCCATCCAAGGTCTACAGTTACTTGACTGCTGAGGAACTGAATTCCTCGGACTTTAATTCCCAATCGGGAGAAGATGACCTTACGGACTATCTCTATGAGCCGAGGTTCCCGGAGCAACAGGGGTTCGGAGGATTCCGTGCCCCCCAAACTACTCGGCGGCGAAAGAAACGATCCGCACCGCGCAGGCCAGAACTATCAACCGTGGACGTCCCGCAGCTGACCTGGGGAGACGGTGAGTCTGTTCCTGTTTTGTCCCTCACTGCTCCCATCCCCCTTGCCGTGCCTGCCTTATGAAGGGCACCGGACACTATTGTGCTGCCGGGACGAGAAGATCCACGCACGCTGCCCAGACTGTCCACGTTACAGTGCCTGAATGTGTATGTTATGTTTTGAAACATGCCTGTTTATGCAAAAAAAATTATAAATGTAAAACTTTATAAAACAAAGACGTTGTTTTTTTGACCCAAAGATTTTATAACGCACATGTGAATAGAGTAAAACATTTTATACTCAATAATGTGTGGCTTCTTTCTTTTTTTTTTTTTCTTTTTTTTTTTTTTTTTTACACATCAGTCTTAACCGGGTAAGTTGGGAGTGAGGGATGCTCACGGTATTTCCGCCCTTCGCATTTCCTCCTCGGTTTCGCATCATTTGTGCTTTTTTATATTCCTTATTTTATTTTATTTCCTTTTTTTTTTTCTCTTTCCTTCAGTCAGATATCACAAAAGGGATTATACAATGAAGAAAAATATATTTCTGTATGACACCCCTCTGCCTGTAATCTTCCCTTTATCCCTTTCGCCTATATCCCTTCATCCCCTTATTGTACCTTTCCCTTCTGATGTGTGGCTTCTTTCAATGCTTAATACCAGTTTTTGTATTAAGTTGGTGTTTACAGTGACAACGGGGGTTATTTAATAATGGAATGGAAAAACCACTTGGCACTACAAGTGCACTAGAAGAACCTAGGAGACAGCTAAAAAAAAAAAGCAATAAATCAAATTCTAGATTTGAGCAAATCAATTTTTTTTATTATTTTAGAATAAAAAATCTGAAATTTTCTGGCATATAAATGGCCCCCTTACCCGTAAAATAATACACATATTTTTGGTGGCGCACTTCACAGGCGCTTTGGGGGGGCAAGCCAGGACGGCCAGCTTCCATGCCCATCAGGTGATCTGCAGGAAGTCCTGCCTCAGGCCCAAAGGCATTCTCAATGACTCTTCTGGCTCTGGCCAGCTGGTAATTAAAAACTCTCTTCTTCGGGTTGAGGGTCCTGTAGGGGAATGGCCTCATCAGATCATCACCCAGACCAAACGTTTCATCTGCAATAAACACGAATGGGAATTCTTCAACGTTCTCCTCAGCAGGTGGCAATGCCAAGCCACCACTCTGGACCTGTCTGGAAAAATCCATCTGAGTGAAGCCTCCACCATCGGACATCCGGCCATTCCTCCCCATGTCCACATAGAGAAACTCATATGTCGCAGACACCACCGCCATCAACACAATAATATAGAAACCCTTATAAATAAAATAGTTTGACCCTGAATGGGGTGGTGGGACGATCTGGACATGTTTCCCATCGATTGCCCCTCCGCAGTTAGGAAAGTCCCACCGCTGTGCAAACTGGGATGCCACAGTCTGCCATTCCTGTGGCGTTGAAGGAAACTGTGGAGTTAAACCAGAAAAAAAAACTGTACTTTTGCACATAACATTGCAAGCAGATTAGACACAAACATTCTTGCCCAACATCAGTATAACATTTATATTAAGGAGTATTTAAAAGTAGGGCTGTGCAAATTAACTTTTAATTGATCGATTAATCTTTCATTTTTTTGATCGATCAAAATATTTTTGATTGATAAAAACTCTTTTGATTGGTACTCACCTCTCCGCCGGCTTCTGGACCTTCAGGGAGTTCCGTCGGAGATCCATTAACGTCATGGACACTGGCGGGGCTTGCCGTGTCCATCTGAAGGGCTTCTTTGCTGTGCCTTCATATCTGCATGCCCGCGAGACCCTTCTATCTGCCACACGCAAGGGCTGTTACACTTCCCTCTATCAACCTGGGATTCTACAAACATCCACTGGGAGTTGTGATAGTTCCCTTCACGGGACATCTACATGCCGATGGACTGATGTTAACCCCTCCTCATCTGGATTCAGCAGTGGCATTGTTGTACACATTTTTATACCAGTATCTTAGCTACATGTTTTTATGACCGCTTTTGGTACGTTTGGTATTACTCGCACAATTTTTACAGTTTATGTAGCTACATCGATTTTATCTCCAGTGCAATATTTATTTGGTTACCTACTTGAAGACTATAAAAGTTTTAATGCGATTCCCATCGAGCGCTGCCTTTGTGTGTTTTTTGTATCCTGCTATCCATTTTTCCAGTGGCTGGTAGCTGCACTGGGAATAGGCCTGCAAGGAGATCACCTAAAAATAGTTGGATCTGTATGCGCTTTATAATTAATCGAAATTAGTCGATTAATCGATAAAAAAAAAACGATTAATCGAACACAAACATTTTGATCAGTAACAGCCCTATTTAAAAGCAAAAATATAGGTCCACTTATCAGATTTCTCGCCCCCCTCTGATGGCCCATTGTAAACATTTTAGGGGAAGTTTCTAAATGATTTTGGGACCCCCAAAAAAAGCCTCTGCCACTCTGCCTGGATTTAAGGACATTGATAACATTTGTACACATTTTAGGGTACAGCACTACAATGGAGCTGACAAAAAGTGACTAGGCTAGGTGTGTATGGACTCAGGAAAGCATGCTGGAGAGGTTAGTGAAGGCAAATATGCATGTAGGTCATAAAAGGAGCATTAAAAGCTTACAGCATGCATAGGGGCAAAGGGGACATTCATAGCATATTACAATCATGGTAATTATGGAATGATGAAAGGAATACAATACATTAGCATACATTAAATACATATAATGTGATGTTATAGGAGAAAACTTACCTTAACCACTTAAGACCCGGACCAATATGCAGGCTAAAGACCAGAGGTGTTTTTACAATTTGGCACTGCGCTGCTTTAACTGGTTATTGCGCGGTCATGCAATGTTGTACCGAAACAATTTGCGTCCTTTTTTCCCCACAAATAGAGCTTTCTTTTGATGGTATTTGATTGCCTCTGCAATTTTTATTTTTTGCGATATAAACGGAAAAAGACCGAAAATTTAAAAAAAAAAATATATTTTTCTTATAACAAAAAGTAAAAAATATTGAATAAACTAAATTTTAGTCAAACATTTAGGCCAAAATGTATTCAGCCACATGTCTTTAGTAAAAAAAATCGCAATAAGTGTATATTTATTAGTTTTCGCAAAAGTTATAGCGTCTACAAACTAGGGTACATTTTTTGGAATTTACACAGCTTTTATTTTATGATTGCCTATCTCATTTCTTGAGGAGCTAAAATGGCAGGGCAGTACAAAACCCCCCCAAATGACCCCATTTTGGAAAGTAGACACCCCAAGGAAACTGCTGAGAGGCATGTTGAGTCCATTGAATATTTCTTTTTTTTTTTGGTCCCAAGTGATTGAATAATGACAAAAATAAATTATTTTTTTTTACAAAAAGTTGTCACTAAATGATATATTGCTCACACATGCCATGGTTATATGTGGAATTGCACCCCAAAATACATTCTGCTGCTTCTCCTGAGTACGGGGATATCACATGTTTGGGACTTTTTGGGAGCCTAGCCGCGTATGGGGCCCCAGAAACTAAGCACCGCCTTCAGAATTTCTAAGGGCGCAAATTTTTGATTTCACTCCTCACTACCTATCACAGTTTCGAGACCGTACACACGGCCGAGGTCCTCGCTGGAATGTGCATTGTACACTGCATTTTACTGAACACTTTTCAATTACTGGGAATTAACCCTTTATTGTGACTCTTCTATTCAATGTATATTACCCATTTACTGTGCAGCTCCCAATCACTTCACATTTCCTGCTTAACTGCTTGCCGACCTGCCGCCGTCATTTTACTGCGGCAGGTCGGCACGCCTGGGCGAGAGCCCGTAGCTCCACGTCGGCTCTTTAAAGGCCTCTAGGGGGCGCGCGCGTGCGCCGCCGGCGGCCCGAGCGCGCGCCCCCGCTCGCCCCCGAGTGCCGTGCTCATGCCCAGCGCGGTCGCTCGGTACAGAGCATAGAATGGGAGCTATGTGTGTAAACACAAAGCTTCCGGTCCTGTCAGCGGGGAAACGCTGATCTTCTGTTCATACAATGCATGAACAGAAGATCAGTGATTTCCCCTAGTGATTCAACCCCCCCCCATACAGTTAGAACACACCCAGGAACACACTTAACCCCTTCCCCGCCCCCTAGTGTCAACCCCTTCATTGCCAATGGCATTTTTATAGTAATCCAATGCATTTTTATAGCACTGATCGCTATAAAAATGCCAATGGTCCCAAAAATGTGTCAAAAGTGTTCGAAGTGTCCGCCATAATATCGCAGTACCGAAAAAAAACGCTGATCGCCGCCATTACTATTAAAAAAAAAAATATTAATAAAAATGCCATAAAACTACCCCCTATTTTGTAAACGATATAACTTTTGCGCAAACTAATCAATAAACGCTAATTGCAATTTTTTTTTTTTTTTACGAAAAATAGGTAGAAGAATACGTATCGGCCTAAACTGAGGAAAAAAAATATTTTTTTTATATATTTTTTGGGGATATTTATTATAGCAAAATGTAAAAAATATTGCATTTTTTTCAAAATTGTCGCTCTATTTTTGTTTATAGCGCAAAAAATAAAAACCGCAGAGATGATCAAATACCACCAAAAGAAAGCTCTATTTGTGGGGAAAAAGGACGCCAATTTTGTTTGGGAGCCACATCGCACAAACGCGCAATTGTCAGTTAAAGCAACACAGTGCCGAATCACAAAAAGTGCTCTGGTCATTGGGCAGCAATATGGTCCGGGGGTTAAGTGGTTAATGTACATGTTTTGATAACTGTACATTAACCATGTATTGTGCACTTTGCATCTAGTGTCTTTCCATTCAGCATACATTAACTTTTTACTGTTCCATCCATATCTCTGTACAGTAACCCCATTGCACTGCATGGTTACTGTTACCCTTCCAATCAATGTACATTAACCCTGTTCTTTACAAACCCCATGTCCTTGAACATTTACTGTAAACTGTATTAAGCATGCATTTCTTTTTAACGCACACATTACATTCTCTAAACATTTTCCATCCATAAACTGTACATTAAACCCTCACTGTGCAATTTACATTTGCTGTAAATAAATTTATTTCAAATTAAATTTGCATTAATTATTTATGAAAACACACCAATACATTGCTTTATATATTGGTTCCTTGACTTTATAATATTGCAAATTAACAAATATATTTTCAAGTTAAGTATATAAGTACAGAACAATATATATATATATATATATATACATATATATATACATATATATATATATATATATATATTGTGATGGTTTGACTCTGTTCTTCCTGAAAGATGGCTGGTTTTCACCATATTTTGGAGGGACAGACACATTAATGACACAGCTGTGTGTTCAGCTCTTTAGTGCTGGCCTGGCTGTGGCTCAGGGCCCCAGCCACAGACAGGAAGTCTGGTCCTGGGAGCCAGGTGTGAGCTCCCAAACCCTCTGAGAGGAGTCAGAGGTGCTGCATAGGTGCAGCTACTGCATGAGGCAGGTTTGTGCGATTGAGCAGCAAGACGCTGGTCAGGAGTAAGTTGGCTGTGTGCTTACCGTTAGGAAACGGGTAGTTCTGAGGAGCAGAACGTGGGCCTAAGTTGGAGGTCTGAAACAGCCGGAGGACAAGATACAGGAATTGTGGAACCCCCTGCGAGGGCTGCTATTTGTATTTTGTGATCTTGTAAATAAAATTGGGCTACCAGGCCCTTAAAAAACGATGTTCTGGCTTGGTGTACTCACGGGAAACTGCATCTATCACTTGAGTCTAATAACCCCCATCTTACAAGTGGTGGATTGCTGCGGGCAATTTGGAAGAGTTCCAGATCCTTGTATACCAACAGTGAGTAGAAAGCAACTGTGCGTTTTTTCAGCAATGCTATGATGAACAGCCAATATGAACTGAAAGTTAAAGTTTTCTGCTGTATGTGGCAGTCAGGAGAACTGCATTGCACAGGAGTTCAATTAGTGGACTGTGTTGCATACAGGTGGTATACCTGTCTAAGCGTGGCCTGAGAAGACATATCCATTTGGGAAGGCCCAGTAAATGGATGATTCAAGTGGAATCGCAGAGGGTGAAGTATGTATGTGAAAGTGTGCTGTTGGCAAGTCTTGGAGACAGTACACTAAAAAAAAATCCTGTGTTTAAAAAGGAACTGTGTTATAAACCATTGACCTGTTTGCAGCAATGGTGAGGTCAAAACGCAAAAAGGAAGCAATGTTTGCTGAAATGAGAGTTGGTGTTGTCCCTAGCAACACAGCTGAAATGAATGCACAGTTGACTGCACGTGTGGAGAATCCACCAAGGTTTGAGTCTGCAGTGGATTGGTGCAAGCGACACTTGGCCGCACTGAACCAAACTAAAGAGTCGGATGCGATACAAAGGGCTGAGATAGTGGCATCAGATTACATGCAACCCATGCTACCTACAGAGGAGGTTGGGGACTTCCTACAGAAATTTGAAGAAGTCGCTGTAGGGAGGAGGTGGCCTAGAGACCGGTGGCCAAAATTGCTGCAAACCTTATTATTGGTAGAGTACCGGTCTGTTTACCATTTGATGGACGGTGACCACGACAATTACTGCCAGTTTAAAAAGAAAATCCTAGGGGCGGAGCTAGCCGGGGACCGCGATGGATGCCTGAGAGCAGAGCTCCAGCTACAGCAGGCAGACAACGGCTATTAGCAGCCCATCCGAGCAGCGAAACATCACCCTGCACGGCGGATTCACCGCAGCGTAGGCTCCCTACATAGCGGGCATGACCAAGCCCAAAAATCGGGGAACCGTCCCCAGAAACTGACGGAGTTCTATCCCCTCGAGGCCAAGCAACATGGCGCCGTAGCGACCTCCACGCCGACCGTGGGTCCACGCTCGCAACAGCACCCGGCCAGCAGAACAAACAAACAGAGCAGTCCTCCTAGATCACCCACCTCTTCTCCACCTACACCCTCTTCGGGGAGCCCTGAGAAGTCCAGGTTCCGAAAAGATGCAGCGGATGAGGAGGTGAGCGCGTTACTTATCTCAGGGGAGGAATCTAGGGAGGACACGAGGGAGCTCCCTGACTCCATTGACACTTTTCCCACGGCCAATCAGCCAGTGATGGACACTGTCCTGAAGGAGATGCTGGTCTCCTTGAGGAGTACTTTACACACTGACATGGTGTCGTGCCTCCACAAGTTTAGCAGAGAACTGGGCTCAGTTGCTGACAGAGTGACACATGTAGAAGTTAAAATGGGAGAGTTTGCTGACACGATAAACGATCTGGTAGATGCCAATGATGGGAGGGAGGATGAGCTGGAAGCAATTAAAACAAAAATGGCAGATTTGGAAGACAGAAGCAGAAGGAATAATGTTAAGATAAGGGGGATCCCTGAGACAGTACAGCAAGCTGATCTGCGTCTATATGTCTCCCAACTCCTAGCTGCAACCCTCCCTGACATGACGGAGCTGGACTTTAATGTGGACAGGATCCACCGTTTACCCAAGCCCTCATATCTGTCAGAGAACATACCCAGGAATGTTATTATGAGATTCCATTTTTATCATACCAAGGAAAAGTTGATGGCAGCATCCAGGGTGAAAGGGAAAATTCCAGCGCCATATGACAATCTACAATTTTATGCGGACTTGTCGCAGTTCACGCTGCAAAAGCGCAGGAACCTAAATACAATAACAAAGGCTCTCAGGAATAGCAATCTTAGCTACAAGTGGGGCTTCCCGACAAAACTGATTGTCACCAAGGAGGGAACGGACTATGTGATAGATTCTATGACCAAAGGTCTGGCCTTCCTTAAATCATGGGGGATTACTCCTGAACCCCAATCCCAGGATCCAGTGAAATCCAACCGCTCTACGCCAACTCAGGAATGGCACAAAGTGAATTCAAGAAATGCCCGCACCCATAAATAGTTCGGATGTTCACCTGCTGAAGGAGATATCTGTGCGGTCCGTGTTACGCTAATAGCTCGGACTTTCCTACCCCAGATTATTTGAGTGGCCATGAGCCACACTCTTGTTTACCTTTCATTGGTTGGGCTATCCGCCTATGTTGACTGTTTTTTTTTGTTTACATTATTGTTTTTCTCCCCATTCGGACCAAACCAACGTCTCTATGAGTGCTCCGAGCCCATGTCAGTGGAACCCATGAGGACCCGAAGGCAACAACAGAACCCTCACCTAGCACAACCAAGGATGGACAATCTTCTGACAGTGAGTACGATTTATTCACCCTATGCTACTCCACCATTGCACACAACCAAATGGCGTTGAAATTTCTGTCAATTAATGCCAAGGGTCTTAACCACCCGGCAAAAAGACGCTCGCTGTGGAAAGAAGCCTTACATCAACGTTGTGACATCTTGTGTGTACATCTTGTGTGTACTGTTTTTTTTCCTTCTATGAAATCTATTATCAACTGGGTTTGAAATCGAGTCCCCTACGGATAGCAGCTGACTCTCGAGCTCTTTTGACCTTATTTTAATTAATAGGTCAACACCATCGGGTAAGGAGCCATCTATCCTCACTTGAGGTGGCACTTTGGTGAAGGTGGAATATTCTATTTGGAAGATTTTACACAGAGCACTTTTTAAGATCAAAATTGTTTTCCAGCACATCACTGCACATCTTAATTTCTGATGGACTTTGTTTAGACATATATTGTCTATTGTTATTTGCACTATTATTGTATCCACTGTTCTGTCATATATTTGCTCATATATTGCTTTGGCACGATTTTCACTTATATTGTTCACTATAATGTTGTACACCTTATGCTCATTATATTAGCAGTTAGCGCCCCTTATTTTCCACTTGTTTATATGTACAGGAGACCCACTTCGCCATGACCTCTCCCCCTAAGTGCAGTCATCCCAAATTCCAGCACTACTTTTATGCCAATGCAGATGGAAAAAAGAAGGGAGTGATGATAGCCATAAGAGATTCTGTGACCTTTAAGCTGCATTCACTGGTGGCAGACCCCTGGGGTCGATTTTTGATCCTGATCTGTGACATTGACTCTATTACCTACACAATAGGGAACGTTTATGCACCGAACAAGGGGCAAATTCGTTTCTTGCACAAGGTTATGAAGAAAATAAGGACTATGGAGAAGGGTAAAGTTTTGCTGTGTGGAGATTTCAATATCACCCCGGACCCTTCTGTGGACTCCACGGCCATACATAGACGAGCTCCTGCGTCCTTGGGAGATTCCCTGAGGACTCACGAAGTGTTCGATGCCTGGAGATGCCTCAACGCGAATGAGAGAGACTTTTCCTTTTTTTCCAATTGCCATAGAACGTATAGTAGAATTGACTTGTTCCTAGTGGATAAGTGCTTATTGTTTGATTGTACTGGTGCCAATATCAATACCATCACCTAGTCGGACCATGCCTCGATTACTCTGTCTATAGGCAACAATGCTAATAGAGGAAATACACGTATATGGAGAGCGAACCCTAGGCTGTTTCAGGATGGTCCGACTAGGTCCAGGATAGACAGTCGACTAAGGGAATTTTTCACATTCAATTGCCCATCGGTGTCAGACCCTAATGTGCTTTGGAATGCCCATAAGGCATTTGCGAGAGGGATCTTGATTCAGCAGGGGGCTAGGAGTAAAAGGTTGAGGCAGACACATATGAATAACCTAATCTCAGAAATAGAGGCTCTTGACAAACAAAATAAGGGTAGAATGTCCCCACCCACTACGGCACGATTATCACATCTCCGTACTGAGCTCTGCCTGCTGTTCCAGGAGGACTTTGAAAAATCCTCACGCAGATTAAAACTACAATATTACACAAATGGCAACAGAGCGGGTAAGATGCTGGCCAATAAGCTTAAGGGACAGAGACACAAAACACAAATCCCTTTTCTTATCCACCCTGTGACAAAGACTAAGCTCTACCACCCACAGGAAATAGCAGATGCCTTTAGCCAATACTATAGTATGCTGTATAATCTTAAAGACGACCCTAGTATTCCCCAGCCGAGCACCTCACTGATAGACTCATTCCTGCAACACATAGATCTACCAGAACTCACTCCTGAGCACCTAGAGAAGTTAAATTCCCCTATTTCAGAGGAAGAGATAGGAGAGGTCATTAAGAGTCTCCCCAACAACAAGTCTCCAGGGCCAGATGGCATCACGGGGGAATACTATAAAACTTTTCAAGACACCCTAGTCCCACATATGGAGAAGCTATTTAATTTGGAGGCTACAGAGTCCCTTATACCGCCGGAGATATTAAAAGCTATGATAGTGGCACTGCCAAAACCTGGAAAAAACCCAGATTCCCCTCAGAATTTTAGGCCAATTTCATTGCTCAACAACGACATAAAGATTTACGCCAAGTTACTTGCAAATAGGCTAGTAGACATATTACCCAAACTAATTGATAGGGACCAATCTGGTTTTACTAGGGGACGTCAGACGTCGGATGCCACCCGCCGTTTGGTCAATGTGATCCATATGGCGGTTGGTGGAGGAACCCCTTCTCTGCTCCTGGCGCTGGATGCAGAGAAGGCGTTTGATAGGATTCATTGGCAATTCCTCTCCAAAGTGTTGGATAAGTTTGGGTTCAAGGGATTCATCTATTCGGCGATAATGGCACTGTATACTCTCCCATCTGCACAGGTTTATGTAGCAGGGGTGTTGTCTACTCCATTCGCCATATCCAATGGGACAAGGCAGGGGTGTCCCCTCTCGCCATTGATTTTTAATCTTTTAATGGAACCACTTGCTTCCTATCTGCGCAGCCACCCGGATATTTCGGGTATCACGGTGGGCGGGAGGGAACATGTCATCAGCCTCTTTGCCGATGACGTCATTCTGATGCTGTCAAAGGCAGAAACCTCCTTGCCAGCGGTACACAAGGCGTTGCATACATTTAATACTGTATCGTACTATAAGGTTAACGAGTCTAAATCATACATTCTGAGTTTGGGAATCCCGGTAGAGGTTAAGGACTCCCTTAGGAAGAAAGTTCCCTACGAGTGGAAACAAGAGGGTATCACCTACTTAGGCATCATCCTGACCCCCAAAACAGGGGACCTTCTGCGGTCCAATTTTACACCCTTTCTGGAATCACTAAAGTCCAAATTGAAGGCCCTAGTGAAAACAGAACTGTCATGGTTGGGCAGACTGGCAGCCTTCAAAATGCAGATCCTACCACAGGTGTTATACCTGTTCCGCACACTCCCCATAGTTATACCAAACTCCTATTTTAAATCTATGCAATCCCTGATAAATAACTACTTATGGCAAGGAGGGAGAGCAAGATGTGCTTTTGGTAAGCTTGTCAAACACAGGAAGGCGGGGGGGATAGGACACGTCTACATCTAGGATTACTATTTTGCTGCCATTTTGACCCAACTTAAACAATGGTTTTTGCCACATTCTGAAGCCTTATGGAAAAATCTAGAAGAAGTTCAGGTCCCACAGAATAATCTAATGAACTTTCTACTGACAGCCCCAATTGCAGGCTCACTTACCACTAAATTAGCACCATCTATACAGGCCTCGGTCAGAGCGTGGTTGTACTTGTCCAGAAATACTAAATGGGAGATTGACATATTACCTGTGGAATTTCCATTGCCGGCACTAGGACTTTTGATACCGAACATGAACATCTCAACTTGGATAGATAAGGGGATTAAATATGTAGAAGATATAGTAGAAGGGTCCCATCTCAAGTCATTTGTTAGACTCCAGGCAGAAAATAACTTTACAGCCTCTGAACAGTATGCTTACATGCAAATAGATCACTTGTGGAGAAACACCCCGGGCCTGCTCACTAGCATACCGGGGAAGATCTTAAGGTTCTATAGTGATCCCCGAAACTCGACGGGAGGAATATCTATTGTATATAATACCTTGCAGAGTAAGCTACTTTGTGAGAAATCTCAACACATGCTAGCTTGGGAAAGGGAAGTGGGGGCGGAATACACAGCCTGGGAATGGGAAAGATCGTTTAGATTAACATACGCATCTACAAGAAGTACCAACCTTAGGGAAATGCAACAAAAAATTACACTTAGATGGTACCTTACCCCATATAGGTGTCGAGAATTTTCCCTGGGGTCTCTCCACTCTGCTGGAGAGGCTGCGGCGAAAAGGGCTCACTGTGCCACATTCTTTGGTCATGTCCCAAACTGCACCAAGTCTGGAAGCAGATTGAAATATTGATGACTGTGGTGACGGGGGCTCATCGAGTGTTATCTCCAGGGATGGCGATACTATCACTGGATCTACATAGCATACCGGCATTACATAGGACCATTGTATCACAGGTCATTATGGCTACACGTCTTGCAATTTTGAGACACTGGAAATCCATAGAGGTACCCACGATTACGGAGATAGTACACATCATACATACACATGGCACATACGAAGTACTTCACTCCTCGGCCATGGGTAACTATGATAAGACATCTCGAGATTGGAATGACTGGTTGAATTGGTATAGAGGAGGTGCACGTCTGTAAGGAGGCAATAAATCGGGTGAGGGTCATATAATATAATATCATATAATATAATATTATTTAATGTGATATTAAAATGAACAACTTAATACTGCTGTTGACGATAAGCACGCGTCACTTAGAAATTGAATGCGGGAGAGTTTATGTTTTTGTTTCTGTTTTTGTTCTGTTTTGCTTTACTTTGTTTTATTGATGTTACTCCTATATATGGTTATTCAGTTACTCTTGTCCTTTTTGTTCAACCTGCATCTGATTATTACACATACATATGATGGGGTAAGGTACCAATGTTACAGGAACTCTAACCAACAAAGGAGTGTATCTTCGTACAGAGGGACAGGGGGTTTGCTAACTGTGTTCTCTGGAGCGACCGAAGAGAGGGATCGCGAGGGGAGGGACGGGAGGCAAGGTAAATGTCCTTAACCTTGATTAAGTACCTGTGACTACGTGTGTATAAGAATTAACTGGAGATTTCCTTCCTGTACCTAATGCCCTGCTTAATTTCTTCTTCTTTTTAGATGTATGTATGTATGTTTTGAAAGAATTTTTCAATAAAAAATATTGGACAATAAAAAGGAAATCCTTCTTAGAGGAGAGTTCAGTCGCATCATGAACAGCAAGACGAAGATATTGCCTACAGAGAGTTGTGGCAAGTTTTAAAGCAACGTCGCTTCAGGGAGAGAGACGTCTACATGTGTCGGAGAGCCAGCAACGTGCAGCTAGGAGAGCACCGTTTCCATTAGCAACTGGAGAAAATGTGTCAATGGGAAGGAGGAGCTACAGGGAAGAGGTGTATCGCCATCCCCATAGAGATGCAAGTGAAGTTCTGCGTGTTGGGAGAGTGTCATCTCCCTTAGCAACAGGAGAAAGTCGCCAAACGCCATGCCTGGAATGTGGTTACCTGGGGCACCGCATTTTTTCTTGCCCTAGATTTTGGGGTGCAGCTGGAGGTGATGTTGCCGAGCAGGACTCTTTATCGGTGGGCCAAGGTTCCTTTACAGATATGTTTGCAGTCACCCCTGGCAACAAGGAGATTTCTGTTGTGTCTGCAGGGGGTGCTAAACAGTGGGAGTTGCCTGCTGTGATTTCATCATGTGGCCACCAGGAGAAGTTGGCCAGAAAAAATGCAACTGAAAGACAACGCCCTCAAATGAAGACAGAGTTACCTGTTTCAAGATATGGTAAGACTGTTGCAATTTGTGATTCAAGTGAAGTAGCAATGTGTCCGGTGAGGAGATCTGCAGAAGGTGTAAAGATGGACTTGCTGCAGTGTGCTACCCAGATCAGTGGGAAGACACACGTTAAAACCCTCCTTGCAGCAAGATCAAAGACTGAAAGTGATATGTGGACTTTGTGTGCACCTAAGGTAGTCCAGCAGAGTGCTGAGAGTGAGGTGTTAGGGGTGACCAAAACAGATGATGTGTCATGTTCCCTAGCGATAGAGACAGGTGCTGCAGAGTTGCCAAGGGAAACCGCTAATGAGCCTGTAGTGGTAAATCAAATAATTTCACAGGACAACTGTGAAGCCGCCCTAGTGGGCAAAATAATTCCTTAAGAGAGGAAGGTTAATGTGCTGAGTTGCATGAAGGGTGCCATGCGTTCTGACAAAAGTCAATCTGATAGAGATTATAAAGCTGCTATGTTTATGAATACTGATGATGTTGATGATACATGTATTTATGGTGATGTGATGCTTAATGAGCTAGGGCTGATCCCTAAGCAGGTTATGCGATTTCCCTTAGCAACAGTAGGTAAGGTTGCAGAGGTGTCCTTAGAAACCTCCAGGGAGCTCTGTGTGCTGGAGCCAGAGGTTGCCAGGGACAACTGTAGTGCCGCTCTGAGGGATAAGAGGGTACTTGACCTTCGTGATGAGAACAATGGTAAAACTGAAATGTCTGCATTTGCTTGTAGTCATAATGTGCTACTACAGTCTGTCACTGCTGACAGAAAAAGTCCTCATGAGTTTAATGAAGTGCCACACAGTGGTCAAGTTATGTTATTGCAGCCTGCTGTGTTTAAAAATGTGTTTGCGGTGGACACAAATTCTGCTAGGCAAAATGGAGAGACTGCAGGGCCAGTAGACATTGGTGCGTTGGCTTTTGCAGACGTTAACCCTCTCCAGTTGGAAGGTTTTGAAAAGGGCGCATACATAGCAGAGGTTTTGTCCTCAACAAAAGAGATGAGGAATGTTGAGCTTCAGAATGATATGGTAATGGATAGCGATTTGGAATCGCTCAGTGTTGCTGAAGGTGAGAGGATGAGTGTCGCACATGCGATTTGCAGTGCTCAAGGAATGCCACAAGTTTTGTCAGTTACCTCTGAGGTAGAGGTCTCTTTAAGTGACTCAACCTCTCATGCCTTAGAAAATGGGCCCCTCCACATCGTTGGTAGAGGAAAAGTTCCTAAAGTTCTGTGTTTAGATGTGGCGTGTTTAGAAATAACTGAGATGTTGTTGGAAATATTTTCACCAATTCCAATGTACACCTGCGTGTATCCACAGCAGAGGAGCAACATGGTACTGCGTAGTACCAATCGGTGGACACAGGTGGTGCTGGCGTTGTTAAGCAATACTGATGAAAATTGGTTGCTCTACTGTTGGTTGATTTTGTGGAAAGTTGTGTCACAGTTCTCTTTGAGAGTGCTTCCAGCGGCGGTTGTGTGCAGAAGGCGCTCAGGAGAATTGTTAGAGAAATCAGAAATAATAGACAAAGTGGAAGTCTCTCCGTCTGCTGATGTGATGGAATGCATTCCTACTGGTGCGGTCCGAGGTATGGCTGAGCAGTGGTTGGTACATGGCGCGCGCACTGTCTCACCCTCTAGACCTCATGAAAAGGAAGGGCTCGGAATGGACGTGACAGTAGTGGGAATTCAGTCCATAACTCGCAGAGAGGTGCAGTTTGAGGTACCCGGAGACACTTTGATAGGAAATAACAGTAGTGGTAACTGTAACGAAAACATGTATGAGAAGCACTGTAGATCACTGTCAGACAGCTCAGAGATCTTGGTTGAGGTACCAATGGTCTCAGAAATGGTTAAAAAGATTGGTTTGGAAAAATGTGCGTTGGTAGGACAATTGCTATTGGAGTGTTGGACAACAGGGGGTGATGTGAAACTGTGGGACTGTCCCATAGGGAGTAGCTGCTTGCCTGTAGGTGGTCCCTCCATAGACACTGTTCTAACAAACAAGGGGACAAGAGGTCCCAATGACAATGCTGAGTTGCATAACCCTTTGTGGAACATTGCTGGTGAGCTTAAACAGAAGGATGTGGTGTTGACCTCAGATGGTTTGGTTGCCACGGTTAGCAACAGAGGGGTTAGTGAACCTGAGAAACAAATGTTGTTGGTTAATGTTGCGTCAGGTAGTGAGAGTGGTCAGTCCCTGACAGATCCCATGGAAGTAGGTCCCCAACAGTCTCAGGAGAGTAGGTCTGTGGGAGGAAAAAGAAGGATCCTAAGGCCAGAAGGTAGAAGGGATAGAGAGATTAGTGGGAGCCCACGGTTCAGGAAGAAGTGCTGGTGGATGCACAACCGGAAGAAGAGGTGGGTGGAGTGCCCGTTTAGAGAAAAGGTTGGGCAGATTAGGACTCCTGCTGCTGATTGTTTGCACAAAGGCACCACGGTGAAGTGTTGGTGGAAACATACCCGTAAGAAATGGGCCTATGCAGCCAATGGCTTGTACATAGGTGTCCCATTTATAATGACGGGTCTATGTGTTCCTCCCTCCGGTTCGAAACAAGGGGGGGAGGTATGTGATGGTTTGACTTTGTCCTTCCTGAAAGATGGCTGGTTTTCGCCATATTTTGGAGGGACAGACACATTAATGACACAGCTGTGTCGGCTCAGGGCCCCACCCACAGACAGGAAGTCTGGTCCTAGGAGCCAGGTGTGAGCTCCCAAACCCTCTGAGAGAAGTCAGAGGTGCTGCATAGGTGCAGCTACTGCATGAGGCAGGTTTGTGTGATTGAGCAGCAAGACGCTGGTCAGGAGTAAGTTGGCTGTGTGCTTACTGTTAGGAAATGGGTAGTTCTGAGGAGCAGAACGTGGGCCTAAGTTGGAGGTCTGAAACAGCCGGGGGACAAGATAAAGGAATGGTGGAACCCCCTGCGAGGGCTGTTATTTGTATTTTGTGAGCTTGTAAATAAAATTGGGCTACCAGGCCCTTAAACACTGTTCTGGCTTGGTGTCCTCACGGGAAACTGCATCTATCACTGGAGTCTAATAACCCCCATCTTACTAAAATATATATATATATATATATATATATATATATATATATATATATATATATATGTGGTGTCCCAGTACAGGTATTTGCTGTAGGCCCTGTCAGATTGAGACCCTCGGCTTGTGGGGCCTCCCCTGCAGGGACTCAGCTAGTCATGATGTGATTTATTCTGTTATGGTTGATAATACATTTATTAGGTGCGTATAGCTTTAAGAGTTTTAGTCCGCCATTTTATGTTTAGTCAGAGTGTATGAGAGTCAGTAGGATTAAGTGCTAGACAAGACCTTATGGTGTTGTATTATACTTTAACTTGTAACAAACTTTAAATGTAAGTTCCAAGGGGAATACAGATAAGACTCTATGATCCACAGCTCTCAGCCAATGGGCTTCAGTCTCCCTCAGCTCTCAACCAATGGGCTTCAGTCTCCCTCAGCTCTCAACCAATGGGCTTCAGTCTCCCTCAGCTCTCAACCAATGGGCTTCAGTCTCCTCACGTCTATATGAGGGGTGGGAGTTCCTGTTTAGGAGAGTCTAGCGCTACATACAGTTTCTGGCAGGTCAGAGCAGATTTCAGTCAGAGGAGAATCAGTGCAGGCCAGAGACCTCCCGTTCAGGAGAAAGTACAGCAAATCGCGGAGTACCCCTAAATACTATAGAATCAGTACTTCAGCGCAATTATCGGATCAATCCGTCATTCTGACGAAAAGCCTCAAGTCTACCGACATTTCAGTAAGTGCATCTATTCTTCAGCCTAGTCAAGCATAGGCCCAGTATTACTAATCCGGCCGCAAAAGCCGAGGATATATGATAAGCCAAGCCCCAGCATTATCAGCTGTGTGGTCCTCTAGAGACTGTCTGTGGAACCTTTGCGACACTCTGTGTGAACGTTGTGAAGATTTTGACATCTGTCTTCATGCCAGTAAAGCCTTTGTTATATTGACCCCTGTTGTGGACTGTGTTATTACCACCCTAGCTAGCGGGGATACGGAGGCCCCCGGAGCTGTAGTTTCCTGGGGTATACCAAGACTACAGTGGCGTCACGTGACAGAGAGGGTTAATACCATCCGACCCTCACTAAGGGTTAATACCACCAGACCCTGGGCTCCTAGCCCCAAGAATTAAGTAGCTAACCATTAAGCGTATGTGCGTGGCCGTGGGGCTCCCCCTCCCCGGTCATCACATCGTTTTCTGGCGTCACAAACAGGATTCTGGTGTACGCCTTAGCCATTCAGCCACTAAAGCAAGTCCCCCCCCCCCCCAGAATCCGAACTGCGTCATTGAAAGTAATTTACTCAGCGAGGCGCAAATACAAGTGGTGGGGAAGGTGAAGGAAAGACTGCTAGCTGCCATTGTTAAGTGGAGAAAGTCTGTACCTGAAGGGGTTAAATTGTTTCCAGCATTTCCCGCGTGCGGGAGCGGTCGCAGCTCCGCCCAGTCAAGCCCCGGCGGCGACGCCTCTTCAGTGTGCAAGCCGGAACTAGAGAATCCACTCTGTGTTGCACGGAGGAAACATTTGCTGATCGGATCAAAAAAGGAAGTTGCCGGGCGCAGCCATAGCAACGTGTCCGGCAATAGAAGATAATACCGGCATACAAAGACAGCGCACTCAAGGACAGCGCACTAAAGGACAGCGCACTCAAAGACAGCGCACTCAAAGACAGCGCTCTCAAAGTTTATTAAAGTGACAGCGCACTCAAACAAGGCTACAACATGTCAGCCCCAAGATCACCAGATGCAGGTGATGTGTCAGATCCTCTTGCGGCTCCTGCACGAGCTACCCCTCCGGGATCACCTCCGGGCAGGTCACTCCCTGTGGCCTCACCTCCAGCAGAGCCGTCATCGGCTAGATCATCTCCTGGCTCAGAAGTCCGGGGGCTGCTGCCCTCCCCTCCTCCAGTACGACGTCATGACAGCGGGGCTCCCCCATTCTACCTGGGGAAGCCTGTGTTGCCTAACTACAGAGGGGATCCCTTTTCCCTCAAGGATTTCCAGGAGAGCTTCCAAAGCATTTTCTCTCTTTACTCTCTCCCCCCTAACCAACAGGTGCTGTTGCTCATGGGACAGTTGCAGGGACCTGCACATGAGGAAGTCCGTACCTGGCCCACTTCTGAGAAGACTACAGTGGGTCAGATCTTAGAGGGATTGCATCAGGTATTTGAGTCCCACTCACCCTCGGAGGTCCGCCTCAGGCTGTACGAGAGGCGACAAAAGCCGGGGGAAACACTAAGGGCATATGCAGTAGCCTTGCAGAATGCCCTGGAGGCAGTTCAGAAACTGGACAACATCACCCCTGACCAGGGTAACAAATTATTGATGGGTAGATTCATTGAAGGGGTCCAAAATAAATGGGACAAGGCGCAGTTAAAGATGTTAGCTGTACAGAACCCCAATATGTATTTTTCTGCCTTTAAGCGCCTAGCCCTTCAAGTTATAGAGCAGGGGGCAGACCCTGAGGAGAATCCTGACCCCAAAGTGGAACCTATGGGTGTGACGACATGCCCTGCACCACTGTTACCACCAGCCCCCGCACCCGTGGCTGACACCCCAGCCTCCACTACAATTACTGAGATTCAAGAGGTTAAACAAGATATTGCCCAGTTTACCCAGGTGGTAAAGGAGTTGTCTAATCACACCACTCGGGCACTTAGAGAGCCTCCCGTGACTAAGAGACCTACCCCTGCTCCTCCTCCCCGTTATAGCGGGCCTCGCTCGGGTCCTTCTAATAGGCCTTACTGTGATTACTGTAACAAACCCGGTCATTGGAAGATGCAATGCTGGGCTTTAAACGGGCGTCCCCTGAGGTCGAGGACCGGCCCTCAGGAAAGCGAATCACAGGTCCAGCAGAAGAGCCAATATACTCAGGACAGTCCTTATACATTGCATCCTGCCCCTATGTAAATGTTACCATAGATGGTGTCCAACTGCAAGCCCTGATTGATACAGGCTCGCAGGTGTATACCATCTCTAAGGGCCTATTCTATAAATACTGGAATGTCGATTCGTTGTGTGAACCAGATGATATGGATTTTAGTGTTATGGCAGGGGACGGGAAACCAATTCCCAGACATGGGTATTGGGAGCCCACTATTCAGCTGAGAGGTCACACACTTAGAGGGCAAGGGATAATTGTCACTAATGTCACAGTACCAGGGGCCACAGAGTTTATATTGGGGATGAATATAATGAGACATTGCTTCAGTGATATCTTAGATGCCTTGCATGCCTCTCTCCCCCACATGTCTCCCTCAGGCCAGAGGACTGCGCAACACCATCTCAAAATTCTGAGAGCAGAACAGAAGTTCGCGAACCGGAGAGGAGAAATCGGTAAAGTTCGGATCCAAGACATGAGGTCCGTGACCCTGCAGCCGAACACAGAGACAATTTTGTGGTGTCGGGCGTGCCCTGGTGTAAGGAATCAGGACTATCAGGCCTTACTGGAGCCTATACAATCTGATGATTTTCCTTTGGTCCGAGCTGCAAGGAGCCTAGTGACGGTGGTGAATGAACGGGTCCCAGTTCGCCTAGTTAATTTGTCCGGCGTAGCCACCACCTTGCCAAAGTACACTCCAGTGGCCCAACTGGTTTTCTTGGATTCCAGTGGCATACTCTCTTCATGGAAGGCGGTCCAACAGCTTATTGCCCAAACCCTGTCAGGGGCTACCGAAAACTCTCCAGAACCTTGGTGGCACCAGCTGCAAATAGGAGGATCTCTCACCCCACCAGAACAAGTCGAAGGGGTCATCGAGGTGGCGAAGAGGTACCAGAGTGCCTTCAGCAAACACCCAACCGATTTTGGAAAGACCTCCATGATTAAGCATCGAATCCTGACCGGCGACAAGCCCCCCATCAAGGAAAGGCATCGGCCCGTGGCACCAGGCATGTACCAAACCGTCAAGAAACTGTTAACCGACATGCAGAAGGCGGATGTAATACAAGAGAGCCAGAGTCCCTGGGCAGCACCCATGGTGTTAGTTACGAAGAAGGATGGGACCATCCGTTTCTGTGTTGATTACAGGAAATTGAACGGCATCACCCATAAAGACGCATACCCTCTCCCCCGGATTGAGGAGTCACTCACTGCGCTGGGTTCTGCGGCCTACTTCTCTACATTGGATTTGACCAGCGGATACTGGAAGGTGCCCATGGCCGTCGAAGACAGGGAGAAAACAGCCTTTGTCACCCCCATGGGTCTTTTCGAATTTAAAAGTATGCCCTTTGGGCTGTGCAATGCCCCGGCTACCTTTCAACGGCTGATGGAGAGATGTCTGGGACACCTTAACTTCCAGAGTGTCCTACTCTACCTGGATGACGTGATTGTGTATTCCAAATCCTATCAGGAACATTTGACTCACCTGTCCGACGTCTTCCAAGTACTGATCCAGCATGGTCTGAAAGTTAAACCCTCCAAGTGCCACCTACTCAAGCCACAAGTAAATTACCTGGGCCACGTCGTCAGTACCGAGGGGGTCCAACCTGATCCAGCTAAAGTCGAAGTTGTCAAGAATTGGCCTACCCCACGCACCGTTAAGGATATTCAGAGCTTCTTAGGATTTGCGGGATATTACTACCGCTTTATTCCTCATTTTGCACAAATTGCCGAGCCATTGACCTCTCTCCTGCGAGGCACGGCCAAGGGGAACTATAATGGGTAGCTGCCTGTGGAATGGGCCAAAGAGCAAGAGGTGGCCTTCCAAGCTCTAAAACATCTATTGACAGAGCCTCCCATCCTGGCCTATCCGGATTATACTCAGCCTTTCCGACTGTATACAGATGCCAGTTTCGAAGGACTTGGTGCAGTGTTGTCCCAGACGCAGGGAAAACAAGAGAGGGTGATCACTTACGCCAGCCGGAATCTGCGAGGAGCTGAGAAGAATGATTCTAACTACAGTTCCTTCAAGTTAGAACTCCTGGCCCTCGTGTGGGCAGTCACCGAAAAATTTAAGGACTATTTGTCAGCCACCTCCTTCACGGTCTACACCGATAACAACCCCCTGGCTCACCTGAACACCGCTAAACTAGGTGCCCTTGAGCAAAGATGGGCCTCCAGACTGGCCAACTATGACTTCTCTATCAAGTATCGAACGTGGCAAGTCTAATATTAATGCGGATGTACTATCACGCATGGCTCCGGGCGAAGATCCCCCAGTGGAGGACAGGTGGGAAGATGTGGAGATGCCTCCCTTCTATCAAAGATTTGTGAATCAGGATGTGGTCGTCACCCGCGAGGGGAATGAATCTGGGTCTAAAGCAATCCAGGAAGACCTGTATAACTGGAGGACCCTACAGGAAGAAAGTCAGACTATGGGAGATCTGCAGGAGTATTTATTGACCAGGAGGGTACCTCCCCGGTTACGACGGGGTCAGAAGGACTACGAATTGAAGCGATTGTGGCGTCAGAGGAAAAGACTATTTGTGCACAAAGGAATGGTGTACAGGAACTTCTTGGACCCAGTGTCAGGTGAATGGCTACATCAGATTCTGATCCCTCGGAGAGACGCCGCCATGGTATTGAATGCCTACCACGACCAGTCAGGACACTTTGGGGTCCATAAAACAGAAGCCACCATCCGACGCCGGTTCTACTGGATTGGAATGAGGAGCGACGTTGAAAAGTGGTGCAGTGAGTGTGCAGTCTGCAATATCACCAAGAATGGTTGCAAGAATGCGCAAGCACCTCTCCATTCCATCCAGAGCGAGAGGCCTAACCAATTGGTCGCCTTGGATCATGTCAAGCTGTCTCCTACCCGGTCCGGGTATTCATATGCTCTCACTATGGTGGATCACTATTCCAAGTGGGTAGTGGTTGTGCCAGTCAAAGACTTAACAGCCAAGACAACAGCCCAGATGTTCTACACCCATTGGGTACAGATACTTGGATGTCCGGAAACTGTCTTGTCCGACCGAGGTCGGGCCTTTGAGGCCCAACTGTTTCAAGAATTGTGCCAGTTCCATGCTTGTAAGAAACTCAGGACCACTGCTTATCACCCGCAAGGGAATGGACTCTGTGAGAGGATCAACCAGGTCTTTATCCACATGCTGAGAGGGGCCTCTGTATCCCGACCTGAAGAGTGGCCTCAACTAATGCCCGAATTGTTGGAAATCTACAACAATACCGTCCACTGTTCCACTGGTTATACTCCATTTTACCTCATGATGGGCCGACACGGTCAACTGCCTAAAGACAGATAGAAAAAGAAAATTGCGCTAACCCAAAAATACAGGTGATAATGATATCAGAAAAGCAAAGGCAGCAATAAGCGTGTGTATCACAGTAACATATAAAAAAGAAAAAATTGCGCCAATAAAACAAATATACCAATAAAGTCCTTATATATTATATAAGTAATAAAGTCCACTGAAGTGCATATAATTAAACGACACCCAAGTGATTGATACGATCCCGTGAACCGCCACCTTATGGACAGAGGCTTACCAGCAAGTAGTAGGTTAACAGCATATCACAGATCCACAGCTGTTCACAGGATGAAGACTGGAGATAAAATCAGCAAAGGACAGGAAACCAGCAGAAATCCAACTCAAACAGCCGCTCACAGGCCAAGTAGATGACAGTATTGGAATCCAGAGTGTGGTCTCATAGATGGTCCTCAATACAGGTGCAGGTACCGCCAAACATATTGAAAAAAACGAAGGGGCCGCACATAGTGTAAAACCATCAAGGAGATTTATTAACAAATAATAAAAACTACTTACAAACGAATATGAAATTCGATCATAAAACGAAAAATTGGATGCGATCCTAAATGCTAGGATCGCATCCAATTTTTCGTTTTATGATCGAATTTCATATTCGTTTGTAAGTAGTTTTTATTATTTGTTATTAAATCTCCTTGATGGTTTTACACTATGTGCGGCCCCTTCGTTTTTTTCAATATGTTTGGCGGTACCTGCACCTGTATTGAGGACCATCTATGAGACCACACTCTGGATTCCAATACTGTCATCTACTTGGCCTGTGAGCGGCTGTTTCAGTTGGATTTCTGCTGGTTTCCTGTCGTTTGCTGATTTTATCTCCAGTCTTCATCCTGTGAACAGCTGTGGAGCTGTGATATGCTGTTAACCTACTACTTGCTGGTAAGCCTCTGTCCATAAGGTGGCGGTTCACCGGATCGTATCAATCACTTGGGTGTCGTTTAATTATATGCACTTCAGTGGACTTTATTACTTATATAATATATAAGGACTTTATTGGTATATTTGTTTTATTGGCGCAATTTTTTCTTTTTTATATGCCTAAAGACAGAGTCTTTGGACTTCAAGCACCTTTCAACCACTCACCCCAAGCCTCTTCAAAGTGGGTCTCTGAACATCAGAAAAGGATTCAGGAAGCGAGAGAGATAGTCAGCAAAAAGATGGGCGAAGCGCACTATAGGCAGCAACAGGACTACAACCGCCATGCCTCCGCCCAGCCGTTGCAAGTTGGTGATAAAGTCTGGCTGAAGAAGCATCAGAGGACCCATAAGTTGGACTCCCTTTGGGAAACTGAACCATACACAGTGATTTCCATCCCTTATCCGGACTCTGATGTCTGCTCAGTTCAAAAAGCCAGATATGAACCACAAGTTGTCCACCGAAACCGGATCAAACTGTGTCACAAAGGGGACCTGCCTGGGTTGGTGCCTCCTTCTGCACCACCAAGTCTTCCACCTCCAGTTCAGCCAGCACAAGTGCAGCCCACCAAGCCAGTTGAGCCTGAAAGGCCACTCCTGATGTTCGAAGATGATCCTCTCTTCCCTTCTGATCAAAACGTCTTCTTTGGTTATGTGCCGGTCAGTTCCATTCCATCAACCTCAGTCTTGGCATCAGAAGCTCCGGAGTTTACTCCAGCCAACCGCCCACCTACTTCAATCCCATCAGAACTTTCTAGTGTGGGAGAAAGCTCCATAAGTCAAGGGCCATCACTTGTCCAAGAAGAAGGCGCAGCTGTCAGTCTAGAAGAAGCAAGTGTTCAAGGAGAAAACAGTCCTCCAGGAAGCTCGGAAATGGTGTTGCGTAGATCCACCAGATCTAATTTCGGACATCCCCAGCAAGATATAGGGATTAATCTAATAATTATACATGCAATATATGTAGATAGACTACATACACTTCAGTTAGTATACATATCAAGTATACGTCATTACTAACTCACTGTAGAGGTATCTAATATGTCACTAGCTACCTATTTACCCTATTTAGTGCATAGGAACATACCTGGCCAGTAAGTCTCCTATCTCTCACTTAAGCACTACAAAAAGAAAAGGGTATCCTCTAAAAAAAAAAAAAAAAAAATTGTCTAATTGTGTACTTCAGGCATAGAATAAAGATGTCTAGCAAATATTAAAGTGTGTTCTGGGGAGAAGAGCTAATAGCCTAAGGGCCCCAGTAGCCAAGGCATTGGGTAGAAAGCCTCCAGCAGCCCAATCCAAAACCGGGTCAGTCTTAAAAGTGTGTTCTGGGGAGAAGAGCTAATAGCCTAAGGGCCCCAGTAGCCAAGGCATTGGGTAGAAAGCCTCTGGCAGCCCAATCCAAAACCTGGTCAGTCTTAAAAGTGTGTTTCATGTACATAAAATGTGATACTATAGTGTACGGTAAAGTAATATAAGCTTATATAAAATTGTCTAGATAAATATGAAAAAGGTGTAGAGTGTATCACATGCATAGTCTAATAATAGAGAGTGCGTAGAAAAGCTTTATCAATGTATATATGTGTATACCGGTTTCATAGTCAAAGTGTAATCTAACAATAAAATTCTGTTGTAGTATGCCTAGGATAGTACAAATAGTGTCCATAGACGTAAATCCTGTTCAAAACTGAGTGGTAATGTTTAATAGGTCTATATTCTGTCTGGGACCCAGATAATCACTTACCCTGTACAAAATGATGATCTCACTTTATCTAAAAATCCTGTAAGGGACATTTATGTGTATAATGCCTCAGGATTTATCATATGATCCTGTTCATATATGTTTATTTTTCCCAAAGAACCTGGAATGGACACTGGTGTACAAGTGCCTCAGGACTTCTAGTGGCCCCAAGGTCACCTCGTTCCTCAATCCGTCAGTGCCTTAATCGTCGAGGACGACTTCTGTTTAGTGGTGTGGTTTGTGGTGTCCCAGTACAGGTATTTGCTGTAGGCCCTGTCAGATTGAGACCCTCTGCTTGTGGGGCCTCCCCTGCAGGGACTCAGCTAGTCATGATGTGATTTATACTGTTATGGTTGATGATACATTTATTAGGTGCATATAGCTTTAAGAGTTTTAGTCCGCCATTTTATGTTTAGTCAGAGTGTATGAGAGTCAGTAGGATTAAGTGCTAGACAAGACCTTATGGTGTTGTATTATACTTTTACTTGTAACAAACTTTAAATGTAAGTTCCAAGGGGAATACAGATAAGACTCTATGATCCACAGCTCTAAACCAATGGGCTTCAGTCTCCCTCAGCTCTCAACCAATGGGCTTCAGTCTCCCTCAGCTCTCAACCAATGGGCTTCAGTCTCCTCACGTCTATATGAGGGGTGGGAGTTCCTGTTTAGGAGAGTCTAGCGCTACACACAGTTTCTGGCAGGTCAGAGCAGATTTCAGTCAAAGGAGAATCAGTGCAGGCCAGAGACCTCCCGTTCAGGAGAAAGTACAGCAAATCGCGGAGTACCCCTAAATACTATAGAATCAGTACTTCAGCGCAATTATCGGATCAATCCGTCATTCCGACGAAAAGCCTCAAGTCTACCGACACTTCAGTAAGTGCATCTATTCTTCAGCCTAGTCAAGCATAGGCCCAGTATTACTAATCCGGCCGCAAAAACGGAGGATATATGATAAGCCAAGCCCAAGCATTATCAGCTGTGTGGTCCTCTAGAGACTGTCTGTGGAACCTTTGCGACACTCTGTGTGAACGCTGTGAAGATTTTGACATCTGTCTTCATGCCAGTAAAGCCTTTGTTATATTGACCCCTGTTGTGGACTGTGTTATTACCACCCTAGCTAGCGGGGATACGGAGGCCCCCGGAGCTTTAGTTTCCTGGGGTATACCAAGACTATAGTGGTGTCACGTGACAGAGAGGGTTAATACCATCCGACCCTCACTAAGGGTTAATACCACCAGACCCTGGGCTCCTAGCCCCAAGAATTAAGTAGCTAACCATTAAGCGTATGTGCATGGCCGTGGGGCTCCCCCTCCCCGGTCATCACATTGATATATATTGTGTGTGTGTTGTGCTCATAAGTATACATACCCTGGCAACATTTATGATTTCTTGGCCATTTTTCAGAGAATATTAATAACACAAAAACGTTTCTTTCACTCGTGGTTAGTGTTTGGCTGAAGCCTTTATATAAATCAACTGTGTTTACTTTTTTAAATCACAATCACAACAAACTACCCAAATGATCCTGATCAAAAGTTTACATACCCCAGTTCTTAATTTTGTGCTTTGCCCCCTTTAAAATCAATGACAGCTTGAAGTCTTTTGTGGTATTTGTGGATGAGGCTCTTTATCTTCTCAGAAGGTAAAGCTGCCCATTCCTCTTGGCAAAAAGCCTCCAGTTCCGGTAAATTCTTGGGCTGGCTTGCATGAACTCCACGTTTGAGATCTCCCCAGAGTGTCTCAATGATATTGAGGTCAGGAGACTGAGATGGCCACTCCAGAACCTTCAATTTATTCTGCTGTAGCCAATGACAGGTAGACTTGGCCTTGTGTTTTTGATCATTGTCATGTTGGAATGTCCAAGTACGCCCCATGCTCAGCTTCCTGGCTGATGAATGCAAATGTTCCTCCATTATTTTTTGATAACATACTGCATTCATCTTGCCATCAATTTTAAACAAATTTCCTGTGCCTTTGTAGCTCACACATCCCCCAAAACATCAGCGATCCACCTCTGTGTTTCATGGTAGGAATAGTGTACCTTCCATCACAGGCCTTGTTGACTCCTCTCAAAATGTAGTGTATATGGTTGTGGCTAGAAAAGCTAAATTTTGGTCTCATCACTCCAAATGACTTTGTGCCAGAAGGTTTGAGGCTTGTTTATGTTACAAAAAAGGAAAAAATAGTGATGCGCTGAAATCAACTTTTGCTAATAATATGTGTACAATATGTGCAGAATTGATACCAAAATCAGGAGGGTATCTATAAAAAAACACAATAAAAAACAAATAAATTGTGAGATGATCCATATGTGCAAAAAACAACCTCAAGTGTAGCAAATGTCCAGAGAGGCCCGGAGCAAAAGAACAAGCCATAGGCGTAGGGCCGGGCATGACAGGGTTAACAGAAACCCTTGCAAGCCAGGGGGGAGTGGTCATGAGAGGTGCAGTGTGGAGAGGAGGAGAGGCTATAAATTCTCCCCCTCCTTTCCCGGGTAACACAGTCTGGGGAGAAAAGTTCTAAGGTAGGATTGCTGCTGGCCTCTCCTGAGCCAGGCCAGCAACCAGTCCTGGTTATCCGGTGGGGGGGGGCATCCTCGGGGGGGGCTACAGTCTACCTGGAGCCTCTTCTGAGCCAGGCCAGCAACCAGACCGGGGCACCCGCGGGGGGGGGGCACCCGCGGCCTCTGTAGCGGTACTCCCCGGTGCCATCCACCAGGCAGCTCAGGAGGGAAGGGAGCCCAGCCCGGGCCCCCCAGCAAAAACGGACAGCGGCGGGCCCTGTAGGCCCCGCGAGGCACGGGGGGGCGGCCAGGGGGCTCCAAAGCGGCGGCTAGGCCTGCCCTACGTGTGGAACAGGCTGCTGCGGGCTCTCACCCCGGTTGTGCACCGGTGGTTTATGTGCCTCGGCGAGGGAAATCGATCGCAGCGGTGGCTAGCCCCTTGCCTTCTACGGCTAGCCACCTCCTGTCCAGCCCTGAGGAGGGGGGGCGTGGGGGAGCGGGAGACAGCAGCAGAGGTACAGCACCCAGAAAAGCAACGGGGAAATCCGTGCACGGGTCCAGAGTGCGCAGAGTGAGTAATGCCAGCTCTGGGCCCTCGGCTGCCAGGTAGTGTTGCTCATGAATATTCGCATTGCGAATATTCGTAACGAATATTGCATATTCGAGTATTCGCGAATAAATCGAATATCGCGGTGAATATTCGCTATTGCGAATATTCGTATTTTTTCAAATTTATTTTTAAAACAGATCACATCCTAGTGATCTCCATCGACGTCTAAAAGCATTGCTGGTATGATTAGAGACCCTGGGCCGAGTAGCTGAGGCGATCCTTTTATGTTGCCGAATATTCGCAATGCGAATATTCGTATTACGAATATTCGCGAATACTTTCTCTGCCCTTCTGTGTTTTCTGTATAAAAAAATAAAATAAAATAAAAATTAGCTTTAGTTTAGTCATATAAGTTTGTGTAAGTAGAGTTAGTGTTTAGTGCATATTAGTTTAGTAATCCAGGAAATGATCTCCATTTTCGCGTGTTGACGAGAATTTCGCAATCAATTTCGCATTCGCATTAGCGAAATTTCGCATTCGCATTAGCGAAATTTCGCAAATTTTTTTCTTTTATAAAATATCACGAATATTCGATATTATCGAATATTTCACGAATATTCTTCTATATATTCGTGAAATATCGCAAAATCGAATATAGCGTATTCCGCTCAACACTACTGCCAGGCCCGAGTCGCCTGGTGGGCCATCATCTGAGGAGCCTGAGATCGTTCGGAGTGGGAGCTGTCGGGTTCCGGGGAGGAGGAGTTCGTGCCCGGGACGCAGCTAACAGCGCTGGAGACGAGTGTTTCGGCTGTTGGGATTGCTTCCAGGCAGCCCGGTAAGTCGTTTTCATAAATTTCTACTGTGTTGCAAAATGCTGGTGTGTTGGTAGGGGGACGGGGGGAGGGTCCCCGTGGTCATTTGGTAGTGCCCGCAGTGGCGGGGGTAGTGAGGTAAGGCCTAGTGCCTGGGGGAAAAAGGTTGGAGGGGATGCAGGTTTGCATCGGTTGTTTGGTAGGGTTGGTAGCTTTGGTGAGCCAGGCTGGGGGGACAATCCCGATGTTAGCCCTGCGGCAGCTTGGGTGCCGGCAGGGGGGTATGGCTGGGGGTAGTGACGGTGGGCAATCCAGGGTTAAGGTGTAGGCGGTGGGAGACTCCGCAAAGAAGAGGGATCTGGTCCGGTTGTCGGGGGCAAAAGGGGAAGGGTATACTTTTTATGAGGCACCCCTGGGTTCACATTTTAGGCAGGAGGTGAGAGAGAAGGGCTGGAAGAGCGAATATGTAGAGATATTTGCGCATTTGCCTCTGGGGAAGTTTAACCTGGTCAGGGTTAAGCCTGAGTCCTAAAAGGAAGATGAAGCAAAGGGAGGTATAGGTTTATACCCAGGACTTTTGCGAAGTGGTCGCAGTCATATTAGATCGGGGTGAGCGTGATTGGTGAAAAAAAACTCTGAACATTGTTCGGCGCTTTTCAGTTAACAGGAGGCGATTAGCAAGGCCTATCGGTGTTACAGAGGCACGGGATGGCTCCGTTGGGATGAACAGTTCAGGCAACGCAGGGCGGTGGGACCGGACATGTAGGTGGAGAGACCGAGGGCTTTGGCCTTGGGATGCAGCTCATGTCGGTCCCATGGACGTCCACAAAGTTTTTTGGGGGGGGGGGGCTGTGTAACCTATTCCCCGGGACAGTCGGCCGGAAATGAAAAAGGGGGTCTGCTGGCAGTGTAATGAGGTTAACTGCAAGTTTGGGGGGTCCTGCCGGTTCAAGCACGAGGGCTCCGGCTGCGGTCTAACCATTAGTGATGAGCGGAATACGCCATATTCGATTTCGCGATATTTCACGAATATATAGAAGAATATTCGCGAAATATTCGTTAATATCGAATATTCGTGATATTTTATCAAAAAAAAATTTTGCGAAATTTCGCTAATGCGAAATTCTCGTCAACACGTGAAAACGGAGATCATTTCCTGGATTACTAAACTAATATGCACTAAACACTAACTCTACTTACACAAACTTATATAAGGAAAAAAGGTATATACAATAGTATATATAACACCGCGCTGTTCAAATAACAAAAATGTAAGCAGCCAACACTACAAAATAGATCAATTTTGGAAACATGAAAAACAAAGAAAAAGTGTAGCGCTAAAACTAAACAAAGACTACTGATTATGTAGCTCTTTTAACAAAAAATGTCCATAATGTGTGAAAAGAAAGTTCAAAATAGCAATCCGGAAACTTCTATTCACCACAGATAGTGACTCAATGGATAATGTGGTAAGTATAAGAGGATCCGCCACCAATGAAATGAAACCTTTAAAGGCTTACCAGAAGATGAGGATCTGAATAAGCATATACTCATCAGATCTACAAAGCTTCAACCAATATCCTCGATCCAAGTGTGTTTAAGAACTCCTAGGATATCGTCATAGGTGAAGTGATGAATCCACGGGAACCATTTGATTGGTTGCAGGTGAAAAAAACTCGAATGAAGTGATTACCATATGTGGTAATGATAGCCTCTTAACTCCCAAGGCTGTGATATTTCTGATTTTGCAGCACTTAATAATGTACAACTTCCTAGTAATGCAATTTGACTCTTTCCTTGCTGGCGTCTTTTTTAACTATTCCATTTGTGTAGGAAATTATTATTGTACAACTTTGTGCATCTGCGTAGTTGATTGCTATTAAAAATGACCTTTCCTTTTCAATCTGCAGTGTTGTCATTTTCTGAAAATTCAATGCGGATTGAATTTTCAGAAAATGACAACACTGCAGATGGACGTTATTAAGTGCTGCAAAATCAGTAATATCACAGCCTTGGGAGTTAAGAGGCTATCATTACCACATATGGTAATCACTTCACTCAAGTTTTTTTCACCTGCAACCAATCAAATGGTTCCCGTGGATTCATCACTTCACCTATGACGATATCCTAGGAGTTCTTAAACACACTTGGATCGAGGATATTGGTTGAAGCTTTGTAGATCTGATGAGTATATGCTTATTCAGATCCTCATCTTCTGGTAAGCCTTTAAAGGTTTCATTTCATTGGTGGCGGATCCTCTTATACTTACCACATTATCCATTGAGTCACTATCTGTGGTGAATAGAAGTTTCCGGATTGCTATTTTGAACTTTCTTTTCACACATTATGGACATTTTTTGTTAAAAGAGCTACATAATCAGTAGTCTTTGTTTAGTTTTAGCGCTACACTTTTTCTTTGTTACACAAACTTATATGACTAAACTAAAGCTAATTTTTTTTTTTTATACACAAAACACAGAAGGGCAGATAAAGTATTTGCGAATATTCGTAATACGAATATTCGCATTGCGAATATTCGGCAACATAAAAGGATCGCCTCAGCTACTCGGCCCAGGGTCTCTAATCATACCAGCAATGCTTTTAGACGTCGATGGAGATCACTAGGATGTGATCTGTTTTAAAAATAAATTTGAAAAAATACGAATATTCGCAATAGCGAATAATCGCCACGATATTCGATTTATTCGCGAATACTCGAATATGCAATATTCGTAACGAATATTCGCAATGCGAATATTCGTGAGCAACACTAGTAACCATCCCTCTTTCCTGGGTTTTGTGAGCAAGGCAAGGTACGTCCCGGAGATTTTACGAGGAAGAGGGAGGACTACGGTGATGGTGTAGAGGATGCGACCGTTTCTCGGTAGCACCCCGACAGGGCGGCTGCCCGGTCGTTGGAGGGGGGGGTTTTCAGAGGGTTTTAGCATTCCTTGCATTCCCCCCCCCCATGCCTAACAATTGGCGCTCCGCGCTACGTCACCCTGCGGTGGTTTCGGATACACTGCGGTAGGAAGTAGCTCTGGGCCGAATGGGGTGCCCATTCTCTCTGCCCCCCCCTTCATATGAGTTGGTTGTTTTTCCCCTTTGGGGTGGGGCCAAACAAGGAGCCGAACAAGTTTAGGCTCATTCATCACCTGTCTTTACGGGGGGGGGGGTCAACGAGGCTATTAGCGCGGGGTATTGTACGGTATGTTACGCCTCAGTTGATGGGGCGGTTGATTGGGTCA
This sequence comes from Rana kukunoris, assembly GCA_029574335.1. Taxonomy (NCBI): domain Eukaryota; kingdom Metazoa; phylum Chordata; class Amphibia; order Anura; family Ranidae; genus Rana; species Rana kukunoris. Next base: position 224,436,285 of record CM056053.1, on the reverse strand, counting down.
GGGGTATGGTCTAGGGGCGGTGATGGCCGAGCCTGACATCGAGGCTGCCTTTCGGCTTCTTCCGGTACTCCCGGATAGTTTCCGGCTATTGGTCTGTCACTGGGAGGGGGAGTTCAAGAGGGACAAGTGGGTACTGGTGGGTTGCTCGGTTCATGTGCCTTGTGGGTACAGTTTAGTTTGTTTCTAGAATGGGTGGGTCGGTATGTGGCTGGAGTGAACTCCTTGGTCCACTATCAGGTCAACTTCCTCAGCATTTGCCCGGCTGGGTCGCGTATCTGCGCAGTGTTTTGGCCACTCTGGAACGCATTGCGGAGCGATTTGGGGTGCCGCTGGCATCCGAGAAAAGGTAGGGGCCGAAGTCGGTCATACAATTTTTTGGCATAGTAATTGGCTCGGAGGCAATGGAGTGCAGATTACCATGGGACACACTGGAAAGCCTCACGGCAAAAAATTGGCGAGATATTGGGTTCACAGAAAGTACAAATCTGAGCGCGGCAGTCGCTCCTGGGAAAACTTATTTTCGTGTGTCTTATTCTTCCTATGGGGCAAGTCTATTGCACGCGCCGCTCGGCAAGCACGGCGGGGGGTTAAGTCACCCAAACACTTTGTGGGTTTGTGAAGGAACACAAGGAAGACCTGTCGGTTTGTCACTCCGTTTTGGAGTCCTTTAACAGTACAGCTCTGTGGATGCTCGGTCCGGTCAGCAATGTTGACATGGAACTGTTCACAGATGCGGCCGGGGGTTCGGGCTTTGGTGCATTCTTGCAGGGACAGTGTAGGGTGGGCCTTTGGCCCCAGTCCTGGTGCCAGCAGGGTTCACTAAGAACTTGGTTCGGCTGGAACTGTTTTCCGGTAGTGCTGGCGGTGGAACTATGGGGGCTCTGCCATCCGGGACCGGAAGGTCTGTTTACATGGTGATAATCTGGGGGTGGTACAGGTGTTCAACAGGGTGAAGGCTCCTCCCCCCCGGTCATTCGTCTCTTGCGGCACCTGGAGCTGCGCAGTTTCCAGAGGTATACCGGGAGTGGAAAAGGTTGTGGCGGACGCCTTGTCCCGGTTTGCAGTGGGGACAGGTTCTGGGTTTGGTGCGTTAGGCAGAGTAGCAAGTGGTCCCCTGTCCAGCGTGTGTGTGGAGGATTCAGTTTGAATCATCTCACAGAAGGTCGGTAAGGTGAGGAAACATGGGCGGCCTAAGAGAAGGTCTGGTTGGTGTGGCAGATGCTGGTTCGGGGGGCGGAGGTGTAGCTGGCGGGTCCAGAGGTATGGGTCCTGATTCGGTATTGTTTGTCCAGGAACATAGAGGCTGGGATGTCACAGTTGGTACTCGATAAGAAAAGTTGTTGACTCTGGTATTCTCGTTTGAGTGGCTAAGGTGCCTGGAATTTTACTGTCAGGGTACCAGTAGCTCCAGCGGCCGATCCTCGCCACGACGCATGCCCGTGCGCGGCGCGCGCATGCGCGGCGCGCGCATGCGCGCCTCTGCGCCTCTGCGTTCCAGCATGGTTCTGTGTCACGGCACGTGCGTGGGCGCGCGTACGTCTGCGCGCACACCCACGCGCACGTCCACCAATCAAGTCCCAGCCCGGCCTATTTAAACCAGCTCCAGACGCATGGCGGGTTGCTGGTTTGTTGTCAGCTATCCTGCTATAGTGCCTTGTTAACCTGAAAGCTTGTGACCTATTGACCCGGATCGGACCTGACTTCTCTACGCCTTCTCCTGCACTTGACTCATCATTTCTGCTGCTGTCTGTACCCCTTTGACCTCCGGCTTGTATCTTGGACCTTCTGCCTTCTCCAATCCGTGAACCATTGGCTCGCATCCCGGATCTGCTTACAGTCCTGACCTAAACTAATTCTCTGCCTGATAAACTTTGTTGCTCCTGGATCACTATCCACGCCTGCTACGATCCTGTCCTGTGACCATAAGCCAAGTCTTCAGTGATCTCCTATCAGCACAACACCTACCGCTGGTAGCCGGTGCCCCTTTGTGCCCTTCCCCGCTGTCTCCACCTCCAGGGGGTGAAGTGCACAGAGCCGCAAAGGCAGCCGCCCTCGGCATCTCGGCCTCGGTGAGTACTTATCCTGACAGCTCTGACATTTACTATGGTTTTTGGGTGCGACAAGCGCTCAAGGGATATAGCCAGCAGGAACAGCGGAGGGAGGCGCGGCACCCAGTATCGTTACATCTTAAGAGGTGTTATGGGGAATGTGGGGACATTGTGTTTATCCCGGTATGGGGTTGTGTCGTTTCTGCACAGTGTTTTGGTCTGGCAAATTCTTTGGAGCATTCGGGGTGGGCGAGTTAGTTAGCCCCTCCAAGAAACAGTTCAAGGCGGCATGTTGGCTGCTGACGTGTGGGGGGCTCATGAAGGGGCCACACTGCTTCTAAGCAGATCCAAAACGGATCAGAGGGGGTGAGGTAAGTCAGTGCAGGTGGTCACTGTTGTTGGTTCAGACCTTTGCCCAGTCGGGCTGGTGGGGAATTCCGGCAGGTACGCCCGAAGGTGGGCGGTTCATTTGGTTACATAAGTAGGGGGCTCCAGGGTCGCGGTATCAGTTCGTGGCAGGGTTTAAGAAAGGTTTGGAGGCTTTGGGCCTAGTGGAGAAGGAATTCTCTGGCGTTCCCTTAGGATTGGGGCAGCGACAGAGGCTGCACGTGATCGTCTTGATGAGGAAACAGTCAAGGGGATAGGCAGGTGGGAGTCGAAGAGGTTTCGACTAGATGCAGGCCACAATGGTTGGTGGGCCTGGCGTAGGGGTAATTTGGTGGTTGCATCAATGGTTGTATAGGTTGCTTACTGTCTTTCAGGTACAGTGCAAGGATTGGTCTGGATTATGGGCCACTCCTTCGGAGATTGGGGGGGCTTGGATAGTGTATGTGCGACCGGTGGGTCGACAGCTGGGGGTCCCGAGACGGCAGGCTCGTGTACATTGGTTGCGTTTCCCAGGAATGATGTGGAAGTAGAGTGGTATCGGAAGTGCACATGTTTGCACGTTGGGACCGACCACTGGAGGTACTGGTTCTCCATGTAGGAGAAATGATTTAGGGGATGAGGTCAATTCTGGGGTCGTGAGGTTCCCGGATACGATAGTGGTATGATCGGTCATGGTGGCTGTGACATCATAGAGGATGGCCAGACAGTGGAGGGGGTGAGAAAGAGCTTGGTGGAAGATGGACAGAGAGGTGGTGGTGGCACTGCGGTCAGTGGTCGCCTCTGAGCCAGCCTGTCGGCTTGAGGCCTATGACCAGGGGTTAGATAACACAGTGCCAACCAAATGTGGTTTGTAAGTAGAAACGGGGGCCTGGCGGTCAGGCATCTGGGAGTTGGAGGTGTCTACGTGAAGATACCTTAGGAGTGATGGAGTTTACTGCACAGATGTTGGTATCGATATGGTGGGGGTTGGGCCCGTAGGACGGGGTACAGCAAGCATTGAGGGTGTGGAGGTGCGCCCAAAGGCAAGGGGTTACCTTTGGGTGCTGGTGGCGGGTGTTTGGACTTTGCAGGAGAAGAAATTACCCCAAATATGGATGCCATTACCCAGAGGTGGTATGGGTTCTGAAGGGGTGTGGTTTCCAGTCTAGGAGGAATGTTGGTTAATGGGGGCACTGCGGTCAGTGGTCGTCTCTGAGCCAGCTTGTCGGCTTGAGGCCTATGACCAGAGGTGAGGTACCGCAGTGCCAATAAAATGTTATAATGTTAAAAGGTTTTACAAGTCAGTGTTAGTGATGCCTGCAAAGTCCAGCACTAGTATGAGAAGAACTGTTTTTCTCAGGAATTATATGGTTTATATATGTTATTTATTATTGGAAGTTATCTAAAATAAAGGAGGCTGCTACGGCCAGTTTTTACTCCAAGTTACAGTGTTGGTCTCATTATTATTAAAGGTTTAAGGGGGAGTATAAACAGTGGGTCCTAGCAGTAAAGGTTATATCTGGGATACCATAGTCAAGTTATGAGTAGTAGTACTTATGATACAAAAGGGTTCCACACCCACTTGCTATCACAGGCTGACATGTTATTGAGCTTTCAAACAAAACACAGGCAGACACCTTGAAACTTCAGATTAATAAGTGTGGACTGGTGCTTTATTGCTTCCAAATGGCCCAGCATATGAGAACGCCTTGCTGCTTCAGGGCAATATAACTCAAAAGGAAAAAAGGAAAGGGATATGGTGCAATACTGTGGATCACAGGTTAAGCATGGACAACAGCAAAAAAAGCAGATGCACTCACGAATCCCCTCTTCAGATACAGCCTTTGAACATAGCTTTGGTTTACTTGACCGTGGTTTGGTTTCAACAGAACCCTTCATTTTCCACTTCTTGATTAGAGTTTGAACTATGCTAATTGGCATTCTCAATTCCTTGGATATCTTTTTCTATCTCTTTCCTGTTTTATACAGTTCAACTACCTTTTCCTGCTAATCCTTTGAGAATTCTTTTGCTTTTCCCATGACTCAAAATCCAGAAATGTCAATGAAGCACTGGATGAAAGATGCAAGAGTCTGTGAGGAGTCCAGAAGCTCACTGATCTTTTACACACACACTTTTTACATCACAGGTGAGGATGATTACCTTTTAATTGCCATTCAAACCCCTTTGTGTCAACTTTTTATCAGGCCAAATTCACCAGGGTATGTAAACTTTTGATCAGTGTCATTTGGGAAGTTTCTGTTGTGATTATGATTTAAAAAGAGTAAAACACCTCAGCAATTGACCCAGCTCTTTATCTTGCATAGAACCCATTACACTCCTCAAAAATCTATTTGCCTGGGGTAAATATACTTCGCCTTTATGCCCGCAATGTTTAGTATCTAATGGCTCCCTTATTCATATGCTATGGCATTTGCCCCAAGTTACATACTGGGAGAAAGTGTTTTTGACCTTGAATACAATATCCTTGACAGAAATTCCAAATACCCCTAAATTAGCTGTCCTGGGTATAATTCCAGATGGAGCTTTACAGGGCAAGTTGTATACAATGTGGACTAGATCTCTCTACTTGGCTCACAAAATTATCCTGCAAAAGTGGATTGATACTACTCCGCCAACTCACAAACAATGAGGACATAAAATAAATTGTATATTAAAAAGAGAAAAATTGGCATAGAGGAGCTTCACAAAAATATTATAACATCTGGTCCCACTGGCTTAATACCAGCAATCCAATGTATGATGGTTTCAGTGGGGAGGAGGAGAGGGAGGAGGAGGAATAAGATGAGGGGATTAGCCAAATAATACTGTAGCACTACCCCTAGAGCAGCTACTGGATTTTTGGGCGGCGTGTTACCGCTTGGCTCCTCCAAAATTCCTAGGGGTAATTGATGTGTAGTACATCTAGTAGAAGTAAAAGGAATGTCCAGAAATGTGCTTTTTGCAGTGCTCTTTATTACGCAGCTGGGTAAAAACAGTAAACTTGTGGTGAGGAAAGTAAAGCTGAGGACCATAGGAGAATAGCAGATTCAGGCGTAATTTTAGAAAACAGTCCTGCTCCCAAACGTAACACTTCTTAGTACCACTCCCGCCAGAGTGGGTTTAGCATACCCGCACAGGCCTCTCTCACTGACCTGGCAGCCGGAGCATCGCTCGGACAATTGTAGGAATAGGAGCTATGCCTCCTTAATTGAGTTACGTCTGGATCTCCTTCAGCTTGTCATCTAGGTACCGACTGACAGGTGATCAGTCGCACAGTGTCCGGTTACCTGTGATCCCCGGTGGTTTCATCCAAGCCCTATTGGACGGCCAGCCTCTCAATGGCACGCCTCAGACCAATTCCCCACTGAACAGCACACAGCTTGGGATCTTCAAAAGAGGGAACCCAGTCAATCACTGGATCCCCATTGCTGGTTCAGATGCTCCGGGCCAACCAGGAACACCGCGTGGCATGCACGCCCAGGCCAGGTAGGCCATAGCGCCGAGGCGCCGTGATGTGGCGACCCTAAAGGTGGGTGCCACACTCGACGAAGAAGACCCAGAACAAACCCCTCGTGATTGGCTGCTGGGAAATGGCACACAAACCTTGACTTCACTGCTGCCATCTGCAGCACCGGGGCTGAAAGAACACCCCAATACAGCACAATTGACTCACAGCACAGCCAAGCTGAGACAGAGACCACATAGTTTAACTACACATAAATTTAGTACATAGGCGCTACATTACATTGTGCGATCTATTTATTACCCTTTCTTATATATTTAGAAACCAAATTTAATGATTGTACCCTTTTTTTTTTCTTTTTTTCTTTTTTTTTTTGTATGGCATAAGTAATAACAAAAACTAAATAAAAAATATGTGATTTAAAAAAGAGTAAAACAAAGTTGCTTGATAATAAATGGCTTCAGCCAAACACTAACCATGAGGGAAAGAAAAGTTTTTGATCATTCATATTCAAATGGCCAAGAAATCAGAAAATTCTGCCAGGGCATATATAAACGTATGAGCACAACTGTATGTATGTATATAATATATATTCATTTGTGTATTTTACTGCTTAATGTCACTTATTTTTAGAATTGTTTTTCTAACTATTATGCCATGATCCCAAAAAATCCACCTAACGCCCCTTTTACACGTGCAGGCCATATGTCCGTATCTCATCCATCTGTTTTCAGATGAAATACGGACATGCATGTATCCCTATGGGATAGCGGGTGTCAGCAGATGAACATCCGCTAACACCCGATCTCATTGGTCCCCGCTATGGCCGATTCTGCAGACTGAGGAAAATCCTATTTTTCCATCTGTCTGCGGATCGGATTGGGTGAACATGGACAGATGGCCCATGTTCATCCACTCCCCCCCCATTGAGGAGAGAGGAGATCTGACAGGGCGGTCCCTGCACAGTATGCAGGGACCACCCTGTCATCTGCCGGCTCAGCAGGGATCAATGGAGCGATCCCTGTTGAGCAAGCGGATGAGAAAGATACAGATCCTCAAGGGATGCCTACACGTGAAAGGGGCCTTAGGGTAGCTTCTGCTCTGTTTTGGCTGCAGCACAGTCTTCTGATGGTTAATTGCACCTTCCTAGAGTCTTCTGTTACGCCCACCATTATGTGTTTTTGAAAGTGCACTATTATGATTGCCGTTTTGGTGTGTTTTCTGAAAGTGCACCAAAAGTCTTGAATGCAGGACTTTAGGGCTTTCAGAAAGCACACAAAAACTGTGGACAAAATACAACACTATGGTAAAAAGCGCACCTAGCCTGCATGAAAACTGTGAAGCCCCGTACACGCAGCCGAGGTTCTCGGCAGAAACCAGCGAGAACCTCGCTGGCATCCTGATTCTGCCGTGAACCTCGGCCGTGTCTACGGATTCGGCGAGCATCCCGTCGGGAATGCCGTCGAGCCGAAATAGAGAGCAGGTTCTCTATTTGCTCGACGGCCCGTCGGGATGAATGGCTGGTCGCCTTTCCCGACGGGCGTTCCGCCCGTCGAGGTTCTCTGCCGTGTGTACGCGGCCTCAGTATTCTGTTCTGCACTTGTGCTGTTGGTAAAAGCCAGCAGATCACTACAAAGCTCCCCTCTGCCATATTTCCAGTGATATGTTAAAAAAAGCTGTATGTGGACAAAAGAATGCAGCCAATCGAATTGTGCACAGCCATTTTTATAATCCTTCGTATAGTATAATCCTTCAATAGGGGACTTTATTCTGTATAGGAAAATACACAAGGTCACTTGCTAAATATAATGGTCAATGCTCTTGCAATCATAATAAGAATAATGGATAATTCAGCTCTGTGAGCTTGAATTTTTTAGGTTTGTATGAATGATTTATGAAACATTAAACTTAAATTACAGTACTAGGAACTTTAGTCACATGTAGTCATATTTTATTTATACAAAAACACTCACGCTTTTAATGTTATTTGAAAAAGGCTTCATTATGCCTGAAAATTGCATGCCAATATTTGCTCCTTGTACTGTATATAGCACAGTAAAGTATTTTTTACAACAGAAGGTATTCACAAGTCTGATTCCATCAAATATACCCAAAATAGGACGATTATTCCTCACCCTCATTTCAGGACAGTGGACAAAGCCATGCAGCTCATTCCTTGACCTCCCATCAGCCAGATTGACATGCAGATCCACCGGTGTATAATGCAAATATAGCCTAATGTTGTTCCATTTATTTCAAACTGCATACACACTTTTTCTTTTACCTTCAGTTAAAGTTGTTCAATGCATCAGGCACTGGCACTAGAGCAATGTTATCAAATAATTTGGCATCAATTATTTTATTAAGGTATATGTGTGTGCTACAATAAAACGTAAATATACATACTCATATGACTGCAGCATAGATCTGATGTTGCAGTTGCCCCCTCCACGCACTCTAACACTGAGAGTCGCATGACTGATCGCCCGGTTCTCAGTGCGCTCTTAGCAGGGAGTGGTGACTATCAGTGACTGCTCTCTGCTCTGCCCTTCCAGCACTCACTGGAGTACCAGGCTGGGGGAGGGGATGGGAGTGGCTAGCTCAGGCCCTGCACATGCACTAAGAGACTGAACAAACAGCAGGTCAGACATTTGGGTGGATCCCACCAACATTATTTTCAAGACCATTCCACAGCTGGAACGGCTCTCCGAGATCAAGCAATAGCAGGCTTTAGCCCACATTCAGCTGATTCTGGGTAATGAGGGAACACAAGTGCACGTCTGTGACCCAGAAGAGAAGTGTAACGGTCACCACCGTTTACGATCTTGCATCAACCGTCAGCTTATCCGTCCCCCTCCGACAAACCGACAAACCAGCAGACAGGACCCAATCCACTCCCCCAGAATCGCAGAGACACACACAGCTCTGGTTACCGGTTTCAAATGAATGAACAAGCTCTTTAATGGTTAGCTCTCTTATATACAGTACAAGGCATGTTTCAGTAATCACAGGAACAATCAAACTCTCCACCCCCAACTTCACACCATGGGGGGCTTCAATCGCATTCTTTTAGATAATGACATCCAGTTGAGCTAATCATTAGTCATCCCCCAGACGTCCCGTCTCCGCAATTAAAGGAGGTAATTACTACAGCTTGACAAGTCACATTCCTTTACTAAACATAATTGACATGCTAATTCAATACACCTGAAGAGAGACGTCTGACCTTTAGAGTCACAGCACATCTATACACAATGAAAGGTCTTAGGAGCAGACCTAAATTAACAGCATCTACAGCCTTACACAATGGACAATGGAATATCTTAGGAGTCTATTGACCTGGTGTGGGTCAACATTAACCAACAACTTGTAATATCTCAAGATATCCTGCAATACATGAATTATTATTTATCAGCCACCCTATGCCCAAAAGAGGCACAGAGTGACCTTAGACCCAAGAGTCCTTAGTGCCGCTGGCACAGGAGTATCCCCCATCCCTCAAAAGTCACGGGTCATCTCGTTACATCTCTCCCCTTTCAGTGGGAGACTGACACAGGAGGGAACCCCAAACGTGTTGACTCCGAAGTTAGTCAGTAGTTCCAGTCCTCCAATGCTGGTATCCATACCGTACCCCAAACAAATTACTCCAAACAAAGCATTACTTACCCCGCCAACCTCTGTCTCTCTCAGAGAACATGCCTGCCACTGGGGAGAGGCCTGGACTGACCCTTCTCCCTGGAATCCGTTCAGCCGCTGGAGAGAAGACAGGGTGACTAGGCTCAGTCCATCATGCTGTTGGGGATCTGCGCCAACTGCCCCCCATCCCTGGGGTATACCAGTGGAGACTGACGTTCCCATCCACTGGTGCTAGGTAAAAATCCCCCGGTGCTTGCAAAGCAAAGCCGATATCCTCCTGTCTCAGTGCCGCACCATTTTCTGGGGTTGTCTCAGTGAAGACTGAAGTCCCATCCACTACCCCAGGAACTCCCTCTTCTGTTAGTTGGGAGCAGAGGCCCGTGACACTCTGCTCTGTTGCCAGCTCTTCTGCTGGGTTGCAGTGAGGGGGAGACAACAGTCCCATCCCCCGATATCAGCTCAAGCTGCAGTTGTGTGCAGCGGCCAGTAGCATCCTGCCCTGTTGCCAGTGATTCAGTTGGGAGTAAAAGCTTTACCACCTCAGCTTGTTGCTGGAGAGAGGGGCCAACTGCCCCGGCTCCCTGGAACTCTACTTCATCCGCTTCAGCTTTGGGAATGGCAATCTCCATATTTTCCACTGCCGATTCATCAGCCAGGATTTCAGAGTTGTCATCTAAAATGTCCTCATAGTCTCAGGCAACGGGAGCCCCATCCTGCTGCTGAGCAGAGTCTAGCAGCTGTCTGTAGGTTATCTCCAGCTCCCATTCCTGAATGGCCAGAAATTCCAAATCTTCCTGTAACCACCGCCCTTCCGAGATATTCAAATTTTCCTCTCTGTGCTCCATTATGTCCTCCAAGCGCCACTCCCGGTCATCCCTAAAGTCAGGATCACTGGACATCCTCCAATACAACAATCCCAGGCCATCATAGTCATAGCCTTCCATGGGGCTGTCATCTGCTGACCACAGGCACTCTTGGGCTACATACCACCGGAGGGCTCTGTAGCTTTCGTCCAACCGCAACTCTGCCCGGATCAGCCTGCTTAACTCTGCTGTCCACTCCTGCTTCGGTTGTTCCCCCAACAACGGCATTCGTACGTCATACTGCGGCCAGTACCTTACATGGATGGAGGGCAGGACCTTCCCCTGGTGTTGCTGCTTAAGAGCTAGTGCTTCCTTCCAGAGTTGGCAACGAATCAAATTCGACTATCCCAGCAGGGCTTCCTTTGATACTGGTCCTATGTGCTGTATCTGCATCTCTTGTAACCTCCTTCTGAATTCCTCTTCCATGGAGACTGGTATCTGCACCTCTCCTCTCTCTTCAGTTGGTGCTGCTGCAGCACCTCTTTGATGTAGCCAAGTGGCATCCACAGCCGATATAACCAGGTCTAGGATCTCCGGTGGAGGATTAGGACTACATTGTGCCAATCCACGTTTAACAGCCGATCAAAACTTTCTTCCTCGGCTGTCGTGTTACGCTCGGCTCTCCAGTAAGTCCATGAGGGAAGAGAGCTTCAGCCTTTCATACAGCGTCTCCATTGTCCTGTGCCCTTGTAGCCGTCCTTCTGGCGATGGAACCATCCCACTTCTGACACCACTGTAGCGGTCACCACCGCTTACGATCTTCCATCAACCCACGACAGTTTATCCGACACTCTGACAATCCTGCACACACGATCCGATCCATTCCATTTCCCAGAATAACCGAGACACACACAGCTCTGGTTACTGGTATCAAAATGAATGAACAAACTCTTTAATGGTTAGCTCTTATATACAGTACAAGGCATGTTTCAGTAATCACAGGAACAATCAAACTCTCCACCCCCAACTTCACACCATGGGGGGCTTTAATCACATTCTTATAGATAATGACATCCAGTTGATCTAATCATTAGTCATCCCCCAGACGTCCCGTCTCCGCAATTAGAGGAGGTTATTACTACAGCTTGACAAGTCACATTCCTTTACTACACATAATTGACATGCTAATTCAATACACCTGAAGGGAGATGTCTGACCTTTAGAGTCACAACACATCTATACACAATGAAATGTTTTAGGAGAAGACCTGAATTAACACCTCTACAGCCTTACACAATTGAATATCTTAGGAGTCTATTGACCTGGTGTGGGTCAACATTAACCAACAACTTGTAATATCTCAAGATGTCCTGCAATACATGAATTATTATTAATCAGCCACCCTATGCCCAAAAGGGGCACAGGGTAACCTTAGACCCAAGAGTCCTTAGTGCCTCTGGCACAGGAGTATCCCCCCATCCCTCAAAAGTCTCTGGGCGTCACGGGTCATCCCGTTACAAGAAGTATGGCCAGAAACAAAACAAGACATCACATTCCTTGAACAAAAAAAAAGTTTACCTCTCAATGGGGCACCAAAATACCAAAAACACAAAAAATATTGTTCTAAAGTCATCTTCTCTTCCCTTATTGCATCAAACATTGTAACCATTCATGCTGAAACCTAGATTAATGTCTACATTGGTCAATTGCTTTAGTAATACTCATTCTCCTTTCCTTTACCTGTTTTTTACATTTTTATTTTACCTCAACCAGGGGTGGTTAGGAGTGCCAGCTGCCCTGGGTGCAGTGGCATACTATAGGGATGGGGGCACCATGTGGAAAAAGCAGTCTGGCTACAGGAATAGTGACAGTAAAACACCGACTTGAAATCCGCGACTTCATTCAACAAAAAGATCTAGATTGTCTTTTTATTACAGAGAGCTGGCTCACAGCCGACTGTAACACCATTCTAGGAGAACTGGTGCCAGAAAATTACCGTATCATAACGGAAAACAGAATAGGGCAAAGAGGAGGCGGCCTGGCGGTGATCCACAAGACTCATCTTACGATCACCAAACCAGTCCGCCAAAACCCTCTTCCATTCATGGAAACCCTTACTCTGCAACTCCAAGCAAGTTCAAAGGAGACCGTCCACATTCTGCTCTGCTATAGGCCGCCCGGCCCAAAATCGCAGCTGCTATCATCATGGACGGATTTCTTCTCCACTTATACCCTCAACAGCAAACAACTTTTGCTGCTCGGGGATTTCAATCTCTGGGCCAACTCCTCACAGGACCCCATTGCCGACGCCTGTATTGACCACCTCGAAGGATTAGGGTTGCAGCAACTAGTGTGTGGACCCACACATGCTTCAGGTCACACACTTGATCTTATTTTCAGACAAGCTCTGGAAATAAAAATTTGGGAAAATGAAAAATTGCCATGGACAGACCACCATGCAATTAGATTCAGTATTTCCACCATCCCCCCTGCAACAAAAACATCAAATCCAGTGACAACACACTGGACTAGATGTCAGAAGAAGCTCCACTCGGAACTCTTCAAAACCACTTTAAGGAAAAAAATAGAAACAACTCAGCCGCATCAAACGGCCGTTGAAACATTGGAAGCCATAAACTCGGCCATGCTACAGTCAGCCGACTTGGTAGCGCCGAAACGACGAACCCGCATTCGGAAAAACAACCACAGCTGGTTTAACAACCAACTGTCGTTACTGAAGCAAGAACGCAGAAGGGCCGAATCTGCCTGGAAAAGATGTTCTTCAGAGCTAAACCTATCCATCTACAAGGCGACTACAAGAAAATACCACAAAGGAATTTTCCAAGCTAAGAAAAAGTATTTTTCGGAGGCTATCAACGGCGCCCTAAACCGCCCCCGCGAACTCTTCAAGATGGTCACCCAGACCATGAAGCCAGGATGCATTGAAACCCCCAGCTCGGATACACAAGAATTTTGCAATGAACTATCGGATTACTTCATTAATAAAATCGAGGTATTCCGTGAAAGCATTCAGCAAAACAATTCCCCCCTCAGCCCCCCCTGCAGCCTTTCACACAACACCCATAGTAATTCTTCTATATCAGGTAAGTTCGCCCTGGAACCCATCTCCATCGAGACCACTAAGAATGTCATTTGTACTCTGCGTAATGGCACAGCGCCAAATGACATTATCCCCACAAAACTGCTGAAGGAATGCGCCGACATTCTGGCTCCTCCCATCATGCAGCTTATCAACCAGTCTTTCTTGGAGGGCATAGTGCCCTCACAGTTGAAAGAGGGTATAATCCAACCCATCATGAAGAAACCCTCCCTGGACCCCAAGGATCCACTCCACCGCCGCCCCATAACAAGCCTCAACGTACTCTCAAAGATAATGGAAAAAGTAGTGGTACAACAGCTGCAACAGCATCTAGATACCTACAAGCTACTTGACACATTGCAGCCAGGCTTCCGTCCCGGACACGGGACGGAAACAGCATTGCTGAAAGTATGGGACGATGTTCTCAAGGCCGCAGACGAAGGAGAATCTTGTCTTCTAGTTCTGTTGGACCTAAGTGCCGCTTTCGACACAGACCACAATCTGTTACTGACTCGGCTTGCTGAAGTAGCCAGAGTCGCAGAAGGCGATTTATCTTGGTTCTCCTCTTTTCTGGAAAACCGATCGCAAACAGTGAAGTTAGGACCTTTCACGTCTGACAAACGCACAGTAACATGCGGAGTCCCTCAAGGATCGCCTCTGTCACCAGTGCTGTTTAACATATATCTTCGTCCTCTCTTTGAGATTATTAGCAGCCAAAAACTGCTCTACCACTCATATGCAGATGACACGCAACTCTATTTCCGCATCTGCAAGAGACAGGATCACCGCCTCAATCTAGAGACATGCCTCTCTTTGATAGAGGACTGGATGACAAAGAGTTATCTTAAACTCAATGGAGCAAAAACAGAACTTCTCCTGTTTCATGCCAAGCGCAGGAATCAACTTTCAACAGCGTGGACCCCCCCGCCTATTTTGGGCAAACTCATTACCCCTAGCGCCAAAGTCAAAAGCCTAGGGGTCATTTTTGACTCCTTTATGACAATGGACGCACAAATAGGATCAGTAGTCAGTGGATCTCACCATCTACTGCGCCTACTACGCAGACTCACTCCGTTTATCCCTAAAGAAGATTTAGCGGTCGTGGTGGGAGCAATTGTAAACTCCAGGCTGGATTATGCAAATGCCCTTTACCTCGGCCTCCCCAAGTACCAAATCGCCTGTCTACAAGTCGTTCAGAATACGGCCACCAGACTTGTGACTGGGAAAAAACCCTGGGAATCCATCTCACCATCACTGAGGGCACTTCATTGGCTGCCAGTCAAAGACAGAATTGCTTTTAAAGCTCTCTGTCTTACGCATAGATGTGTCCATGGGAATGCCCCACTTTATTTATGCGAAATAATAAAAGCGCATAATCCCAATCGCGTTTTGCGATCCACGAATCGGAACCTACTCCAGGTTCCGAAAGCCAACTTCAAGTCCAAAGGAGAAAGGAGATTCGCGATCCAAGGCCCCAGACTATGGAACGCTTTACCAACCAGCATTCGGTTGGAGGAGAACCACCTAGCATTTAGAAAAAAGGTCAAGACTTTTCTCTTTTGATATCAAAGGAGACAGGAACAACAAGCGCCCAGAGGCGATTCAGTTCGCATGTGTCGCGCTATACAAGTTTTCATTCATTCATTCATTCATTCAGTGGCATCCTTACTCTTGTTGGCCCAGCACTGGAAGCGGGAAGAAGAATAGTAGAAAGCTGGGAGGAGGTACAGGCTGTGTTCTCTAACCCTCTCCTCCTTCCTGGCAGTATAGCACTGTACTGCCAGGAAGGAGAGGGAGAAGGAACACAGCCCAGTGCTAGAAGTGTCCAGGAGAAGAGGAGAGAGCCAGGAGGAGGCAGGGACAGAGCTAACTCTCCCCCGCCAGCTCCTCTATCCTGACATTGCATTGCTCATATACACACCTCTGCCAGCTTCTGAATACAGGAGTGTAACGGTCACCACCGCTTACGATCTTCCATCCATCCACGACAAGCTTATCTGACACACTGCGACAATCTTGCATACACGATCCATATCCTTTCCCAGAATAAGACGAGACAGAGCTCCGTACTTGCTTCCAAAGATATGACAATTTATTGGTATTTTCTCAGCTTCTTATACAGTCTCAAGCATAATGCAGTTAGTCACAGGACAATGTAGTCTCCACCCCCCTTCACACCATGGGGGGCTTCAATCACACTCTAAAAGGCATTCAGGTAAGCTAACCATGTAGACTTGTCGGCACCGCATCTTCAATAGTGTTCAATTAACCTTGAATAATACACAGACATCTAGTTGAATAAGTTATCTAGACAGCTTTATCACACAATGGCAGAGTCTTGTGAGAGTGGGTGCAATCAACACCTTCAACGGAATGTCTTTACAGTGAATAGCCAACACCTTATATACTAAATATCTATTTCAATAGCCTATTATACAAAGGAATGACTCACTCTGGTCTTGTAGACCTGAATTAACACCTTTCAAAAGCATGTGTGCCCAGATTGAATAGCCAACAGCTTTTGATATTTGAAGACATCCTGCAAACATGAATTATTATTAATGTCCCATCTTCTGTAATGAATGAATTATGATTCTTTGTCACCCTATGGCCCTAGTGGACATAAGGTGACACTAGACATAGGAATATCTCAGTCTGTCACGGGCCATTCCGTTACAAGGAGCAAAGAACACATTGTCAAACGCCTATCACGGAACGGGACCAGGAGGAAGCCGCAACTTTTGAAAAATGAATGCCCGCAGCCTGTCAAGAATACAGGTGCACTGAGGCTACAATGGGCACAGTAATAATGGGCACAGTAAGGCAACAATGGGCACAGTGAGAATAGGCACAGTAACACTGCAATGGGCACAGTAAGGCTGCAATGGGCACAGTGAGAATGGGAACAGTAAGGCTACAATGGGCACAGCAAGGCTGCAATGGGCACAGTGAGAATGGGCACAGTAAGGCTACAATGGGCACAGCAAGGCTGCAATGGGCACAGTGAGAATGGGCACCCAATGTTGACTCTATTTTCCACTTACAATAGCTGCTGCATTCTCACCCTAGACTTATACACAAGTCAATACGTTTTCCCATATTTTTTTTGTGGTAAAATTAGGTCCTTGGCTTATACTCGGTTTGGCTTATACTCGAGTATATACGGTATGTATGTTCCAACACTCTATATTCCATATGACCCTATTGTTAGCAACATAGGCGTGCGCACGGGGTGTGCCGGATGTGCCTGGGCACACCCTAATGCCCAGGCACACCCAACACACCCCAGGGCTTTTTTGCTGGCAAAATGTGTGAGGTTTCTTTTTCTCTCACCTCTGGTAGCTGAAAGTGGGACTATTTGTCATGGAGGATGTGTAACTCCTGTGGGAACTGCAGCCACTGAGGCAGCTGCGGAGTAATCAGCCAGTCAGCTGAATTTTCCGATGCTGACTCTGTAGTTCCGGCTCCCTGTTAGCTGAAGATCACTCCGCCGCCAGCTGTCAGAGATGAAGCACATGAACTTCAGAGAGAATCGGAAAACTCCTGACTGCTCACTTCACAGCTGTGACTGCAGTCCTTACAGGAGTTGCCCAATATCCTATCCTCTGTGTGCCAGAAGACAGCTTTCTGATCCCCTCTATGATACAGCATTTGGGGGAAACTGTCTCTCACCTCAGGTTCCTGTCTGGCTGAGTCAGTCGGGGCTTTCAGTTTCTTTCACAGCTCCAGTACAGGTGGGAGGAGGAGCAGGAAGAGTGCACCCCGGATCTCTTTCCCCCTGTCCAGCACACAGCACAGCTCTTCCTGGGGATGATCAAGATCTAAAGACAGATAGCAGCCCTTTACCTGTGAGTACTGACCTCCTCTGCCCTTTTCACTATACAATTACAGTATGTGCTGTAAACTGCCCTGTACTTTGCAGGTTTACTGACAGAGAACGTACAATTCTTAAACAGGTTAGAAATTCCTGGGACTTCTGAGGTGTTACACATTATATCCTGTTAAAAAATGTATTTTAATAACTTATAGTGTGTGTGTGTGTGTATGGAATACATCTATGGAGCAGCTTAGAAGTCCCAGAAAATCCTAACCTATCAAAAACTCTTAGGCGGCGTACACACGAGGGGATATGTCCGCTGAAAACGGTCCGATGGACCGTTTCAGCAGACATCTCCGCTCGTGTGTATGGGCTAGCGGACAGATTTCTCCACCCGACAGATTTCAAAGCAAGCTTTGAAATCTATCCGGTGGAATCTGTCCGCCCGACATGTCTGCTGGTTAGTACACTTACCAGCAGACATGTCGGCCCCCACCGCCGCCGCGCCGCTGCCGAATGGATTCGGCGCATGCGCGGAAGTGTTTTACTTCCTGGTGCGGTGACGTGGCGGTGACGCGGCGGCGTCAACGTCACCGCCGCGTCACCGCGCCGTCCGGCGGCGGGGAATTTGATCCGATGGTGTGTACACGCCATCGGATCAAACTCCCGATCGGACATATCCGATGGAAATGGTCCGCGGACCGTTTTCATCGGATATGTCCGATCGTCTGTACGCCGCCTTAGGCCTCGTACACACGAGGGGATATGTCCGCTGAAAACGGTCCGATGGACCGTTTCAGCAGACATCTCCGCTCGTGTGTATGGGCTAGCGGACAGATTTCTCCACCCGACAGATTTCAAAGCATGCTTTGAAATCTATCCGGTGGAATCTGTCCGCCCGACATGTCTGCTGGTTAGTTCACTTACCAGCAGACATGTCGTCCCCCACCGCCGCCGCCGAATGGATTCGGCGCATGCGCGGAAGTGTTTAACTTCCTGGTGCGGTGATGTGGCGGTGACGTGGCGGCGTCAACGTCACCGCCGCGTCACCGCGCCGTCCGGCGGCGGGGAATTTGATCCGATGGTGTGTACACGCCATCGGATCAAACTCCCGATCGGACATATCCGATGGAAATGGTCCGCGGACCGTTTTCATCGGATAAGTCCGATGGTGTGTACGAGGCCTTAGCATAATAATTCTGCTACAGCACTAATCGTGTATTCTGACAGTGGGGGTCCCCCCCATCAGAATACAGTGTACCAGCATTGCTTGTGTAGATACAAGCACCTGTCAGCTACTGTATGTATTTTTTTTGTGCGTTTTCAGTTTATCAGAAACGCACTACAGTCCATGTAACATGGTTTCCTATAGATGTGGTTTACATCTGTGCATTTTATGGAAAGTTTCAGGGACCAGCAGGTTGTGTTTTTGGTTCCATAGACTTCAATGGATCAAAAACGTGTATTGAAAAATGCAAAATGCACCTAAAACAGTCGTGGTGCGTGTATAGAGGGAGTGCCGCCCCCTCTGGCTCTCGCACCGCCACTGAACAATACATAGATTCATGTATTGCATGAATCTATGTATTGTTGCCGCTGCCGCCGATTATTCAGATGGCTGGCCCCCTGGCGAGCGCCGGCCATCTGAATAACGGCAGCTAGTTGGCTGTGGAAGTGCCTATCAGAGCCAGCAGTTAGCCTGGTTACTGGTAACCTGATTGGCTAAATCGTCATTGAAGGCGGGAGAAGACATCGAGGGATGGTAGAAGCAGGATGGCTAACCCCAGAAAGGTAAGTGCCAGGCGGGGGAAGGGGGCATTTTTTTTAGCACAGTGGCTGCGTTTGATGGCATGGCACAGTGGCTGTGTTTGGCATGGCAAAGTGGTGAAAATTGCCACAGTGGTGACAATTGATGGCACAGTGTCTGCGTTTGATGGCATGGCACCGTGGCTGCGTTTGGCATGGCACAGTGGTGACAATTGATGGGCACAGTGGTGACAATTGATGGGCACAGTGGTGACAATTGATGGGCACAGTGGCTGCATTTGATGGCATGGCACAGTGGCTGCGTTTGGCATGGCACAGTGGTGACAATTGATGGGCACGGTGGCGACAATTGATGGGCACAGTGGCGACAATTGATGGGCACAGTAAGGCTGCATTTGTTTTGTTTTTTTCTGTTTGTTTGCGCCCCCCCAAAAAATTTTGAGCACCAGCCGCCACTGACCTAATATGCATCAACTGCAACCTGCATAGGTGTGAACCAGGCCTAAAGGATGAGTACACCTTTTAGAACATGTTGCATGTTACACCCGTATACAGGGTTTAACATGTGTTAGTTGCCCCCTCCTCTCCTCTGCAATCATGTTAAATGAACTGTAGGGCAAATCTTCAAAGTGCATAAAATGCATAGGTGTGAATGCAGCCTTAGTCATAGGAATCTGTGAATGTATAAACTACACGTTCAATCCAACACGGCAGCCGGCACACTGATCAGCACACCTTCCTACAGCTCTGCAATGAGCTGTAGGCAGCCATACAGTTCTATGGGCAACAGAACTGTGGGCAGTATCTGCAGGAGCCTGACACTTTACCCGCACTCTGCTGATTGTTGGCACAATACTTTGCAGTCTCCAGTTTAAAAAAAAAAAAAATGCCGTAGCAAAAATCTATGCATTTAATTATTTTTTTTAAACGGTGAGCGAAGGCACTTGGGTCAGGCAGGCACATAAATGGGTGGTTTTATGTACATATATGTGAGTGTTTGTGTATATACAGTGTGTGTGTGTGTATATATGTGTGTGTATATATATATAGATATATATATCTATATATATAAGAAGGCCAGTATGGTGGCCTGAGTTTATGGGAGGAGCCCGGAGGGTATTTAAGCAGCCCACTCACACATGCTCTTTGTCGGTTCAGTGTGCAGTACTACATGTCACTGGGCCGACTCTTCCCAGCTCACCTCATGTCCGTGAGTCTGCGCATTCAATCGCATTCGACATCGCAATCGCTTTGTGGCTTCTCCCTTCATGGTCTTCGCCGCCGGTTCCCGCTTACTGTCGCAGGTAGGATTCAAACCTTTTCGTATCTTGTGCAATCTTGCAAATCCTGCATCTCTTTTGGAAAAAAAAACTGCCTCTGAGTTACTGTTGCTTATGTTCCAACATCATTCGGCTCAGGCGTAGTACATTTGTAACTTCCTTATGCCAAACATACGATTCATTTGTAAATCCATTTGGAGATTAGCATGTGTTTGTATGGGTTCTGTGGTAGATTGAGGTGGTAATTGGACTCACATGGTGCCTTGTCTGCACTTGATTAGCCTGGGGGGATGGGTGGTTGGTAGGTGTTCGGTTTCAAAGCAAGGGGTAGCATACACTCTACAACCAAATCGTATCAGATTCGTTCAATACTCCTTACTACCGATTCGTATCAAATTTGTTTCATGCATTTTTACAACCGTTTTGTATCAGATACATTGCATGCTTTCTACCGTTGTCAGTCATTGTTCCCCCATGCCGTGTGTTTTTAGTTCCCGCAGCGGAACTTACGAATTGTTTGTACACGGTTCCTCTCTCTCATTTATTTACCAAAGTTATTGCCTGTGCGTCATGCATGGCGCTACACCACACTCTTCGGATGTGTTGCACATCCACTCCAGTCCAAAGCAAACCCAGTTGCACATTCACTGTCCCAGGTAGGATTCGTTAGCTTGTTTGTCACGTCAAATTTGTGGCCACTCATGGTGTCACCCGTACCATATGTTTGGTTCCCGCAGTGGAACTTACAAAGCATTGATACGCACTTCTCGTGTTCTATTTTCTACACACCAAACCTCATTGTTTTGCCCCATGCACGGCATCACGCTACACCTTCCAGACATGTTTCACTCCAGCCACAGTCCGCCGCAAACTCACTTGCATGGCCCACTGTCGCAAGTAAGATTTGTTATTACATTCTTTATGTCCTATCAATTTGCTACCATTTGTTGTCTCCCATATCGTTCATTAGTGGCCCCTACGGAACCACGATTCAAACAGGCGTTGTCCTTCTACCTTATACTGCTTGCTTAAGGTACAAACAAACCAGGTGTTTCTATCCTTTCTCAGTAACCCAATTCTTATTGATTGAGACCTTGCAACCATGCAAATCATCTCAGCAGCCTGACACCCTTGTTAAGACCCTTGCAACACATGACCCTTACAAAACGCAAAATACAAAAATAAATAAATATAAAAACAAATAATAATAATAAAAATAAAAAAAAACGCAAAAAAAAACCATTTGCCACCTCGCAATCTCAGCCCCTCGGCAACCTGACACCTGTTGAGACCATTTGCAACCACGCAAAATCGTCTTAGCAGCCTGACACCCTTGTTGAGACCCTTGCAAACGCAATATCGTCTCAGCAGCCCTCACACTCATTGAGATCCTTGCAACCACGCAAAATCAGCAGCCTGACACCCTTGTTAGACCCTTGCAACACATGACCTTTACAAGACGCAAAATAAAATAAAAAATAAATATAAAAACGCAAAAAAAAAAAAAAAGCAAAAAAAAAGAACCTTTGCCACCACGCAATCTCAGCCCCTCGGCAACCTGACACCTGTTGAGACCGTTGCAACCACGCAAAATCGTCTCAGCAGCCTGACACCCTTGTTGAGACCCTTGCAAACGCAATATCGTCTCAGCAGCCCTCACACTCATTGACATCCTTGCAACCACTCGTATATCGTCTCAGCAGCCTGACACCCTTAAGACCCTTGCAACACATGACCCTTACAAAAGGCAACAAAAATATATATATATATATATATATATATATATATATATATATATAAAAAACGCAAACAAAAAAAAAAGAAGGAAAATTAAACATTAAAGTGCAAAAAAAAAAACTTTTTGCCACCACACAATCTCGGCCCAGCAACCTGACACCTGTTTAGACCATTGCAACCAAGCAAAATCGTCTCAGCAGCCTGACACCCTTGTTAGGACCCTTGCAAACGCAATACCGTCTCAGCAGACCCACACTCATCGAGACCCTTGAAACCACACAAAATCATCTCAGCAGCCTGACACCCTTGTTGAGACCCTTGCAAACGCAATACCGTCTCAGCAGCCCCACACTCATCGAGAGCCTTGCAACCACGCAATACCGTCTCGAGCAACCTCCCACTCATCAAAGACCTTTGTGACCACGCAATCTCGCCCCAGCAACATGGCATTCATTGAGACCCTTGCAGCCAGAAAAATTGGTGTTTTTCAGCCACCCCTGATCTCTCCTCTATGTTATCTTACCAGTACGTCTACACAGGATCCCCAATCACTCCTCTATGTTATCTTATCAGTACATGTACACAGGAGCATTTATAGTCATTTCTAGGCAGTTGAGTTCAGAAACCTTCTCGAAAAAAAAAAAAATTGGGTTCAGACGGCATTCGAAACGCCGATGCCTGTAACAGCTTGTAAACACAGCCACATGTGGTAACTCATGTTTACCAGCGTTTCATTTACAGTTGGTTTTTTAAAAAAAAAAAAAAGGGGGGAATATTGTCTCAGCAACTTGACACTCATTTGAGACCCTTGCAAAATGTAATATCATCTCAGCTACCTCACACTCGTCTAGACCTTTGCAACCACACAATCTTGTCTCAGCAACCTAACGCCCGTTCAGACCTTTGCAGCCATACAAAGTCGTCTTAGCAAACTGACACTCATTTGACACCATTGCAAACGCAATATCGTCTCAGCAACCTGACACCCGTTCAGACCTTTGCAGCCATACAGAGTCATCTCAGCAGCCCGACACTCACTTGAGACCATTGCAAACGCAACATCGTCTCAGCAACCCCTCACTTGTTGAGACCCGTGCAACCACACAAGGCCATCTCAAAACAAACCTCGTAATCACCGAGACCTTTGCAACCACGCAATATCGTCTCAGCAAACCAGACTGAGACCCTTGCAACCACACAATATTGTCTGCAGCAGTATAAAACACTTTGCAGCATGCACCTACGTGCAAACCCGAATACAAACTAAACTTGCAAACACACCTCAGTGACAATCAGCCAAACAAACACACAGTGGCACCCAGTTGGCCATTCATCTTTAGTGGCACGCGGGCCACTCATCTTTTCCATGTCTTTTTCCCTGCAGTTAGTTCAGGTTTCCATCCAGCACCAGCGAGTGCACGTTGGTCTGCGAGTGCACGTTGGTCTGCGGGTGCACGTTGGTCTGCGGGTGCACGTTGGTCTGCGGGTGCACGTTGGTCAGCGAGTGCACGTTGGTCAGCGAGTGCACGTTGGTCAGCGGGTGCACGTTGGTCAGCGAGTGCACGTTGGTCAGCGAGTGCACGTTGGTCAGCGAGTGCACGTTGGTCAGCGAGTGCACGTTGGTCAGCGAGTGCACGTTGGTCAGTGAGTGCACGTATATCATCTTGTTGAGCACCTGTGTATTGTCTTAATTTTCTCACACCAATGCAAGATCCAGTCCAAGTTCTTAAACTAGACCAAGCATCAGTAGCAGACTTAGCTATGTGGGACAACTTCCCCACCTGATAGAACAGAATTTCAATCTTCATCCCGGCAGTGTCAGCCGAGCCACCACAGGCTTTTGCGTGCATTTTTCGTCCGCCACTGGTTCTCCAAACCTTGGCCCCCAGAAATTCTCTTAAATTTCTGCTTCACCCAGTCTTCATCACGTCTCGTGCTGTACCCCATTGTGGCAGCTGCCCAGGTTTGGGGCCACACTTGAACTGGACAGACAGTGTTCTTCACCACAGACAATCAGGCCACAGCCGACTTCATCAATTAAGATAGATCAAGCCTCTCCCCATCACGTCCTTCCTGCGCAGGCTCGCGCAGCTGTCAATCCGTCACCAGTTTAATATCTTCTGTAGTCATATTCCAGGCAAATGCAAAATCGCAGCTGATGCTCTGTCCCATTCTAACCTTATTTGTTTTTCCAGCAAGAGCCTGGAGCTGACCCAATAACCATCCCTGTCCCACCCTGGTCATTGCTGACGATGGACTGAAGTAGCATCTCACCAACTCAACCCAGCTTATTAACTCCTTGGCACGCAACACACTGAAGGCCTAATACACTGCTTGGAATACTAACTGCTAATTTTTGGCCACTTGCCTCCGAGCAGCAATAGGCAACGTTAGACACGTCCTAGCCTTCATATCGTATTGCCACACGAAGCTGACCCTTTCTCACAATACTATCACGCCATATCTAGATGGCGTCCAGCATTTCCTGTCCCTGCAGGACCCCAGTAAACAATTGTCTAGTATTCTCGAGCCCATGCAGTCAAGTCCCTCCTACAGAGCATACAGAAGCACCAACCTGTAGTCAGTAGCAAGCGCCTAACTTTCCAAGAGTGCCCTCTTTAGGCACATGTCTGAAATCCTTACTCGTTCCCCATTTAGGGCCTTGCCCTAGCATAGTCCATCCTAGCAGCCATCTACCAGGCCTTCTACGGTTCCCTACGGCCTAGTCTATGAATTTACAGTCAGTGCTCCCGCAGTCAGACACTCTCCGACGCCACCCAACTCGCTTTCGACCCCCCCTACACTCTCAGTCTGCAAACGCAATAAACCAGCCCGGGGGTTGACATCAACCTTGTTTCGACAACAATGCCTGCCTGACCCCCTCCCCAATCTACTGCAATTCCATCACCCACACCCCCCAACCTGATGGTAGCTTGTTGCTAACCCTTTCTAAACCTCCAGAGAGTGACAGCCAGTTTGTCAAGCATGTCAGAATCCTAAGCAACTTGGGCTTCAAATCCCAGTCTCTGTTCTCAGGACATTCTTTCCGAATTAGAGCAGCCTCCAATGCCTCACAACAGGGAGTACCATACCACGTAATCAATAAAATCCCCCACCAGCTGTCACCAAATTTTCCACATACTCCAAAATCCTCAGGAAGATTCAACACAACCAATGGCTCAATAAATACAAGAAATCAATTATAAGCTATTTCCCTATCTGATTGCCCCCATTCCCCCCCTTCCTTGGCAACCTGACCACCAAACATCAGTCTATTATGTTGTAAGTCTTGTCGCTGTTTATGTGATCCACATCACTCTCAGTCAGGCCACGACCATAAATAAGAAGGCCAGTATGGTGGCCTGAGTTTATGGGAGGAGCCCGGAGGGTATTTAAGCAGCCCACTCACACATGCTCTTTGTCGGTTCAGTGCAGTACTACATGTCACTGGGCCGACTCTTCCCAGCTCACCTCATGTCCGTGAGTCTGCGCATTCAATCGCATTCGACACCCTCCCGCCCTTCCCTTTTTCAGGGCACTTCTCAGCATATCCTTCTTCAATTAACTACCCATTACTTACTTTGGGTATGCCCCCTTTTCTTGGCATACTGACCAGACCACCAAGGCACACTTCAGGTCTATTTATGTTGTAAGTCTTGTCGCGTGTTTATGTGATCCACATCACTCTCAGTCAGAGGGCCACGACCATAAATATATATATAGATATATATATCTATATATATACGCGCATTTGTGTGTTTGAGTTTTGGGGTGCACACCCTAATGCAATAGGCTGCGCACGCCTATGGTTAGCAACAGGTCTTGTATAATACATAACAGCAGCCATGTGGAAGACCCAATGCATTTCAATAAACTCTTCTTTAGGGGTAGCGAGATTAATATCTGTAATATACAATATTCGATCCAAGTATGACACTATATAAGTGTCACAATACAAAAATATGTTCCCTGACAGTTCTTTAATTATATCACTAAGGAAATTAACTGTATATTTGCTTCTGTGCCCATGCAGCGCTTATTATGACGGTAACATGAAAAGAGAACATAGAATGGAGATCGGGGACATATACTGTCATAAAATATAGGTGGACACTTTGCTGAGGCACATAAATATATTGTCCCAAAGAAGAAAATTTGTTGAAACACATTGGGTCAGCCACATGGCTGCTGTTACACAATATACAAGATATGTTGTTATCATTAAAGGGGTTGTAAAGGTTTGTTTTTTTATTTTCTAAACATGTTCCTTTAAGCAAGTGCATTGTTGGTTCACTTACCTTTCCCTTCAATTTCCCTTCTAAATGTTTTTTTTCTTTGTCTGAATTTCTCACTTCCTGTTTCTCCTCAGTAAGCTTTCCACCATCATCCGAGCAGTTCTGGCTGGGGGTTAGTCAGCCAGAACAGCTTACTGAGGAGGAACAGGAAGTGAGAAATTGACAAAGAAAACAAAAAAACAAAACATTTAGAAGGTAAATCAATGGAAAAGGTAAGTGAACCAGCAATGCACTAGCTCAGGGGTCTCCAAACTTTCTAAACAAAGGGCCGGTTTATAGTCCTTCAGAATTTAGGGGGGCCGGACCGTGGCCATACCGAGTACAAAATGTCCCAGCATCAGTGGGAGTAAGCAAACACCCATAATTGGTGTCATTGGGAGGAATTGTGCCCCTTCATTGGTGTCAATGGGCCCATTGTTGGTGCTATTAGGAGGAGTTGTGCGCCATCATTGGGCCATTTTGTTGGTGCCATTGGGAGGAATTGTGCCCCATCAGTGGGCCCCATTGTGGGTGTCATTGGAAAAAATTGTACCCCATCATTGGTGTCATTGGGCCCCGTTGTTGGTGTCATTGGTAGGAACTGTGCCCCATGGTAGGTGTCATTGGACACAATTTTTGGTGTCATTTGGAGATCCCATGCCCCATTGTTGGTGTCATTGGGAAGAATTGTGCCCCCCCGGGCCGCAGTTTGGAGACCACTGCACTAGCTTAAAGGAACCTATTTAGAAAATAAAAACAAACCTTTACAACCCCTTTAAGGGCATGTGGAATATAGAATGTTGAAACATACACAATTGTATGATGATTTAGTACTCGTTGTCAGCCTAATAATCTTTTATTATATTTTATGGAATTGTGTACAATAAACTCTTCAGTTTTTAGTAGGGATGAGGTTCAGGTTCAACCCAATGCAGGGATCAATACAAAGGGCCAGATTCAGGTAGATGAGAGTATCTTTCCTCTGGAGTAACGCTTCTCATTTACGTTACTCTGAAGACCCTTTCAGCGCAAGTCCTGTAATTCACATAGCAGTTGTGCGTAAACTTGCGCCAGAGTAACGATAATGCGCTGGCGTAACCCGACGCAAGTGGAAGTGGGTGTGATCATATGTAAATGATGGGCGGAGCCCAGCGCAGAGGCTTACGTTCAGCGCATCATCCACGGAGCATGCGCAGTGAGTGCGGCTCCACTCGCCCCCCTTGTGCGCATGCTCACAACTTCCGTCGGCACCACTGCACGGGAAACGTCAGCGCAATGCGTTCCGCTGGGCGCTTAAAAAGCGCTGGCGGAAACGCCACGGCGCATTCCGGCGCAAAAGTATTTCCGCTTCCCCCCACCCCAGGGAAGATACTTTTGTGCTGTGATGGCTGCTCCCGCTACCCCCAGAGAGAGGAGGAACCTCAACTTTAATTCACAGGAGGTCTCAGTGATCATTTCGGCAATGGAGACGGATAATGAATTTCTCCATGGCAAAAAAAAGCGGAAGACCAGCCGGGACAGGAAGCAGGGCATCCTGGAGTCGATTGCTGCCAGGGTCAATGTCCTGGGCTACTCCACCCGGACTGCTGGGGACATACAAAAAAAAATTAATGACCTGCGGCGCAAGGTGAGGGACAAGGTGGCCTCCATCAGGAGGTATGAGAGGGGCACAGGTGGTGGTCCCCCATGTCCTGTCACCCTAACCGCAGAGGAGGAGGTGGTTGCTCGCTGCCTGGAGAGGGAGCAGGTGGGAGGGGGTCGCAGGCTATGACTCCGTGGAGGAAGGCACAAGGACAGGTAAGTGTTTTATAATCCCCTATTTGTTGTTTTGCATTTGGGGGGGGGAGGGTACATGTGCCAAGTGTGTGGGGACCACCAACATGTGTCTGCTTTGTGTCATCCACAGATGACGGAGCTGGGCCATCATCTGTCAGCGTGCATTCCACCCCATCCCCCCCACGCCATCGTGTGCCCGAGCCACTGGGTGGTGAAGAGGTTGTGGAGGAGGAGAGTGGCCACACCACACCTGCCGAGGTGGTTGTGGAGGATCCTGCTGTGGCAGAGCAGGACTTTTCATTAGTGTTGTCTGTCTCCTCCCCTTCTCCTGGGCCGTCTGTCGTCCCCCTCCCCCATCCTTGGAAGCCCCTCAAGGGCGACTCCTTCCACCCGAGGACAACCATCTTCTGGCCCCAGGAAGGCGACCCAGAAGACCAGGGGGGTGTCTGATGGTATACAGGACCAGTTGGCGAGGGATCACGCCAGGCAGACGGAACAGATGGGGGCCATAGCGGTGCACTTGGAGAAAGTGGCTGACAGCCTGGGCTCCGTTGCCAACCTCAGCAACGCAGTGCAGGATGTCAGCTGCAACTGCGCTGCAGTGGTCACCACTTTGGGGGAGGTGCAGGGGGGATATCCGGCACCTTACTGCAGCCGTCCAGGCCAACAGTGCTGCCATCCGGGACCAGGGGAGGCTGAGTCGGCGGGGGCCCAGCACTACCAGGTCACCCGTCAGCTCCGGATGCAGGCCCAGACCAACTCCTACCTTGGACGGATAGCCAGGGCCTTGGAGGGCACGCAGGCCACACCTGCCAGGAGTGGCCCACCTGGGGATCAGCCACCTCCAGTTGCACCCCCACCCCCACCCACTCCATCCAGGCAGCTGCGGAGTCAGAGAGGGGCCCCCAGAAGAAGCCCCCGGCATCCCCGATGAGCCGCCTTTTTTTTTTTTTTGGTTTTATATTTTTGTTTTGGACATACTCAGGTCATGAGTTTTATTTTTAATTTTTCTCAGGTTTTGAGATTTTGTTTATTTTAATTATCAGGATATGATATTATTATTTTATTTTTGTACTGCACACGGTCAGGAGTGCAGGGGACAGTGTGAATGGTGTGTGAATGTGAGAGGGTGGCACTCCTGAAAGTAAGGGGTGTCACCCTCGGCCGTGGTGGTGAAGTGAACCCCACGGCTGAATGAATGACGTGTGAAAGGGTGTGTGAATGGACAGTGACATCATTGGGGCCTTGACGCTGGCGTTACTGGCTCCCAACTCCTACATGCTGGACTTGGGCTAATTCCAATGCGATGTGCATGTGGTGTGTGTGATCCAGTGGTGTACACGCGTGCACTGTGTGTGTGATTAATGTTTTGGGTTAGTGTCCAAAGATGCCTACAGCGAGGACCCTCCTGACTGCTCTTCCATCAGCAGACTGGGTGTCCTCGGTGGCAGGTGGGGACTGTGTGGGTCGGGGGTCAGGTCATCACGTATGTCAATATGCAGGCCTTTTTTCATAGCAAAGTTATGTAGTATGCAACATGCACCGATGATCTGACACACGAAGGTAGGGGAATACAATAGGGCCCCCCCAGACTTATCCAGGCATCGGAAACGGGACTTTAGGAGCCCAAATGTTTGCTCCACCACTGCACGGGTTTTGATATGTGCTTCATTGTATTTTCTCTCTCCTCTGGTTTGGGGGTTCCGGAAAGGAGTCATGAGATGGGGTCCCAGTGCATATGCAGAGTCACCTGTAAGGGAAAAGACAGGATAATGTTAGTCATGCATGTGCGATTTCTGTTGTGCATCACGGGAGGGGATAGTCATGCCTGACTCCCATGTCACTCACCAACCAGCCAGCTGTCCCCATACATGTTCTGGTTAAATTCTGCTGGGATGGGGCT
Organism: Rana kukunoris; assembly: GCA_029574335.1. Taxonomy (NCBI): domain Eukaryota; kingdom Metazoa; phylum Chordata; class Amphibia; order Anura; family Ranidae; genus Rana; species Rana kukunoris. The sequence goes on along the minus strand of CM056053.1, from coordinate 224,406,314 downwards.
CTGACGGTATATGAAGCTGTCATGGCTGGACCCGGGGTGTTTGGCACGGACGTGCCATATGAGGCGTTGGGCATCAGCTATCACCTGTACATTGATGGAATGCCAATGCTTCCGATTGCGGTATATGTGCTCTGTGGCACTGGGGGGCTGTAGGGCCACATGTGTGCAATCAATGGCCCCCACAGTGCGTGGGAATCTGGCAATGCTGTAGAAATCTGTCATTGCCTTCTGCCGCAGCTCCTCAGTGGTGGGTCTGATGAACTGGTTGGACATGCGTCTGAGGATTGCAGGGACAACCTGGTACACACATCTGCTCACGGAGGACTGTGACATCCCAGCCACCACTCCACTTGTACGCTGGAATGATCCACTTTCAAGGAAATGGAGTGTTGCCAGTACCTTCACCAGTGGCTGCACTGCTTGTGACCGGTGTTTTGGGCTGGTGATGTCACCCTGCAGGGTTGTGGTTAGTTCAAGTATTGCATCAGGGCTGAATCTGAAGAGGCGATACACCTCCTCATCACCCATGCCAAAGAGGTTCATGCGCGTGCGGTATATCCTCTCACGTGCCCGCCTCCTTCGTTCCGGGGGACCCATCAGTAGTTCTAGGACCACAATTGCCCCTGGCATGTTGGCACACAGAGGTGTTGTCCTCCTTGCAAGTGTTGTTGTTCAGCAAGCTCCTATCGTCGGTAACGCTGCTGTAGCTGCTCTCCTGCTGACCTGTGACCGTCTGGAGTAAAGATAAAGCAGCCTTTTGTAGAAATAACTTTGCGCCGGACGGACCAGATACGCGCGGCGCATGTAGCCAGCGTATGGTGCTAATCCGTTCGTGAATTGGGAAATCTCCCTCATTTGCATATTTGTAGGGGAAATCAATGGGCGCGATGGATGCGCCCAGCGAAAATAAACGCTGACGATACTCTGGCGTCGGAACGTTCCGCCGGTCGCAAATGACCCGTTATTGGGCGCATCTAGTTTGGTGGGTACGGGCACATAGAAACGACGGCGCATCATCAGTTACGCGGCGCATATCCAAATACTCCAGCGCAAGTGTTCGTGAATCTGGCCCAAATTTTTCAATTCTGACAATCTATTTGATGGGTTTGTCAGAACCGAATGTCCTGATGCTTCCACAGCAGAAAGTATTCCATTTATTGGAGGTATTACTACCTTTGAAAATGTAATATTTCCTCTGTGCAGGCTGCTATGCCCATGTCTTAGCAACTATCCAGCTGCTTGCTAACTTGTAAACAACTTTGGTCAATGAAAACAAAAAGCTCTTGGCCCTTTGTTTACTCTGAACTTGATTCCAGGTTTTGATAAGCTCACTGCCCACAGGCCCCACAACTACTGAACAACGATTGTGGAAAATATATTATTGTGTTCAACAAAATAAGGTCAAGGTGGTTTGCCAGGGGTATTCACCTAGCAATATACCTTTTGAGGACATGTAGTCTGGTACAGTTTAAGAGGGGGGGCCTCAGGCTCGTTACCCCCCTTTACTGGCAAGTCAGGCTGCCTGCTCAACTAAGGGTCTGAACAGATTTTGGGGGAACACCTTGCTTTTTTTTTTACTTGGGTTACCCCCATTAAATCCATATTAAAGAGCTGGTTTCAAATTTGGGGGTAAGCCCATCCTATTTTTTTTTTTTATTATTGTGCATGGGGTTCTCTTAAAATCCATACTAGCCTCTTATGTAGGATAAGGGTCTGGCATAGATGAAGGGGATTCCTAGTCCCTTTATTTACAAACAGATTGACGTTGCTAATATAATTTACCAGAAATGTTTTATTTATATTTTTTTGTAAATGTCCGTTTTGCTGTAGTACATTGTATATAACATACAGTACATGCATGTTTAAATGGGTTGTAAAGGTTTGTTTTTTATTTTCTAAATAGGTTCCTTTAACTACTTGCCAACCGCCGCATGCCTATTTACGTAGACAGAATGGCACGGGCAGGCAAATTGACATACAGGTACGTCCATTTGAATCTTCCGCCCAGCGAGTGCAGCCGCGGGTCTCTAGACCTCGATGTACATGTAGCCATGCCCCTAACAGTAAGAATCACTTCTTAGGCCCTGTACACATGATCAGACATGTCTGATGAAACTGGTCTGCAGACCAGTTTCATCGGATCAGTTTGATGGTGTGTACGGCCCATCAGACCGTTGTCCGTCAGACCAAAGCTTTAAAACCTGTCTGATGGAACCTGTCCATCGGACAGGTTCGATGGTTAGTACACAAAAGCATCGGACCAAAAACCCACGCATGCTCAGAATCAAGTCGACTCATGCTTGGAAGCATTGAACTTTGTTTTTTCATCACGTCGTTGTGTTCTACGTCACCGCGTTCTGGTCTAATCAGATTTTGGTCCGATGGTGTGTACACACATCAGACAAGTTCAGAGTTGTCTGATGAAAACGGTCCGTCAGACAAGTCTCATCAGACATGTCCGATCATGTGTACAGGGCCTTAGGGAACACTTCTGTAATCAAACACTTTTGACACCTTTTTTGGGATATAAAAATGCACTCATTACTGATTTTTTTTTTTTTTTTTTTTTTGTCTGAAATTCTCACTTCCTGTTTCTCCTCAGTAAGCTTGCCCCCATCATCCGAGCCGTTCTGGCTGGGTGTTAGTCAGCGAGAACAGCTTACTGAGGAGGAACAGGAAGTGAGAAATTCAGACAAAGAATACAAAGAAAAACATCGAAGAGAAGGGAAATATAAGGAAAAGTTTAGTGAATCTAACAATTTAGATAATAAAAAATGAACCTTTACAACCCCTTAAGGTATCCCTTAGGCGCCGTACACACGGCCGAGGTTCTCGCTGAAAATCAGCGAGAACCTCGCTGGAATGCACATTCCAGCGAGGACCTCGGCCGTGTGTACGGTCTCGGCGAGCTTCCCGTCGGGAAGCCCGTCGAGCCGAAATAGAGAGCACGCTCTCTATTTCCTCGACGGCCCGCCTGGAAGAATGGCTGGTTGCCATTCCCGACGGGCGGGTCGCCGAATTCGACGGCCGGGAGAGAACCTCGACGGGCGGAACGATGTGTTCTGCCCGTCGAGGTTCTCTGCCGTGTGTACGGCGCCTGAGGCTTGTTAACTAAAATAACTAAAATTTCTGCTCTCTAACAAACAGTATTTAAAAAAGAACCTTGGTACATGTCCCCCAGCCCAATGAACTATTAAACCTGATGGTAAATAAAAGCAAGAAAAAAATCACATAAGTGAGCGCAATGCAGTTTGAAATGTTATTGATTGCACATCTGTGAAAATGCTTTCATGCAAATTTCTGTATGCACAAACTCCTGCATATATGATAATGGATTTACTCTTTACTTTAATTGATACTTTATGGCTTTATTTAGTTCATGTTGCACTTTTTTTTTTTTTATAGGAAAATGATGTTAACAAAATGTTTTTAAAGTGGTTGTAAAGCATAGAAGGTATTTTACCTTAACACATTAAGATAAAAAGCCTTCTGTGTGCAGCAGCCCCCCTAATACAAACCTGAGCCTATCTTGATCCAGCAATGTTGCAGGAGTGTCTCGGCTGCCGAAGGTCTTTCTCCCATGCAGTGATCTGTTTGGAACACTGACAGAGATCATATATATTTATGTTCTAACCACTTGCTGACCAGCCGCCGCAGTTTTACTGCAGCAGAATGGCACGGCTGGGTGAAACAACACTATGTTACGTTGCTTTGCATTTTGGCCAGAGGCTCACCCCCGGAGCCGATGAGTGCCCAGGGGGTGTGATGACCGCAGGGCACCCACGATCGCTTGTGACAGAGCGAGAACCGGGATCTGCGTGTGTAAACACAAATATGCCGATTCTCTTAGGGGAGAAGAGAATGATCGTTTGTTCATACTGAGTATGAACACCAATCTCTCTCTTCCCCTAGTAAGTCCCTACAGTTGCACTGTGAGGGAACACAGTTAACCCCTTGATCGCCCCCTAGTGTTAACCCCTTCCCCTCCAGTGACATTTATACAGTAATCATTTTTATAGCACCGATCGCTGTATAAATGTGAATGGTCAAAAGTGTCCAATTTGTCCGCCGCAATATCACAGTCCCGATAAAAATCGCAGATCGCTGCCATTACTAAATACTAAAAATGACATAAAACTACCCCCTATTTGGTAGACACTATAGCTTTTACGCAAACCAATCAATATACGCTTTTTGCAATTTTTTTTTTTACCAAAAATATGTAGAAGAATACAGGCCTAAACAGCCTAAACTGAGAATGTTTTTGAAAAAAAATATCTGATATTTATTAGAGTAAAAATGTCAAGATATTGGGGGTTATTTACGAAAGGCAAATTCACTACAAATGCAAACTACAAGTGCAACGTGCACTTGAAATTGCACTGAAAATGCTGTTTTTTTATATTCCTTGCATGTCCTCCTCAGGTCTACAGCTACTGCACTTCCAAGTGCACTTTCAGGCCCCATACACACGAGCAGACAGATTTGTTCAAATCTGTCCGTCCTACAGATTTGAACAAATCTGTCTGCTGGGATTTTGGTTTGCTCGCGTGTACACACGAGCAAACCAAAATCCCCACCAGCAGAGAGCGCGCTGATGTGTCGGTGACGTGGCGGTGACGTTGACGCCGCCACGTCACCGCACCAGGAAGTAAAACACTTCCGCGCATGCGCCGAATCCATTCGGCGGCGGCGGTGCGGGACGACATGTCTGCTGGTAAGTGTACTAACCAGCAGACATGTCGGGCGGACGGATTCCCACCCGATAGATTTCAATGCATGCTTTGAAATCTGTCGGGTGGCCAAATCCGTCGGCTCGGCCGTACACACGATCGAATCTGTCTGCTGCGGACCGTTTCCAGCGTACAGATTTGATCGTGTGTACGAGGCCTTAGTGAAATTTCAAGTGCACTTTGCACTTGTAGTTTGCACTTGTAGTGCAAAGTGGCTTTGCCTTTCATAAATAACCCCCATTGGAGATTATAACGGAAAATTGTTATTCTTACCTACGGTAATTTTCCTTTCCTGGCCTGTCCTCACGTCAGCACATCATGGGTTAATCCCCTCCTCCGGTCCACCAGTACCACCTTCTTCTAGCTAATAAGTAGGGGGCCCCTCCTCCCAGTCCTTGTTCCACTAATTTGGCGGTACGGACAGACTATAGGGAGGGAAAGGCTGTGTGTGCTGACGTGAGGACAGGCCAGGAAAGGAAAATTACCGTAGGTAAGAATAACAATTTTTCCGTTTTCCTGGCCAGTCCTCCCGTCAGCACATCATGGGATTTAATTTAGCACCCTAGGGCGGGAAAATGTATATAAGACTCGACGACAACAATAAATGCTGCTTAAGTGAATCTTTCTTTATTTTGCCTGACAAGGAGCCGATAACCCACGCATTTCCGAAACTAGACCCTTAGATGACGTCCCGTCTAGATTGTAATGCTTTGCGAAGGTCTTGCAGGAACTCCAACTGGCCATCTTGCATATTTCCTCAACTGGTATTTTGGCAAATGCTGCCCAGGAGGCTGCACACCCCCCCTCTGGTAGAGTGAGCTCTAGTTGCCTGAGGAGGCGTCAGCCCTTGTTTTTCTCGTACGTGAGTTTTATTACTTTGGTGATCCAGGTCGAGATTATTCTTGTTGAAGCGGCTTGTCCCTTTTTTAGGCCCAGATGGTAGAGACGAAAAGGGAATCCGTTTGGCGTACTTGAGAACGATGCAGGTAAATTGAGAAAAGGTTGACCATGTCCAGAGGTCTGAGGTCCAGTTCTTCCTGCATAGGCGGTGATGTAAAGCTAGGTAGCACTGCCTCCCAGTTAAGGTGAAATTTTGAAATTACCTTGGCGTTGCTATTGGTGAAGGCCTCAGAATGACCTTGTCTGGAAGGATGATGCAGTACGGTTTCTTACTGGACAGCTGCTAGCTCGGATACCCTTCTTGCCGATGTTACGGCGGTGAGAAAAAACAGTTTAAGTGTTAGAAACCAGAATGGACAAGATTCTGCGGTACAAAAGGATGTAGAAGCAGTGCTCTTAGTACTGTGCCTAAGTCCCGGCCGGAAATAGAGACTTCCTTGGAGGATTCATTTTCATGGTCGCTTTTAAGAATTGTTTTACCAGTGGTTCGTCTGCCCACCTGTATCCTGTAAAACATGACAAGGCTGAAATTTGTACCTTCAATGTACTATAGGCTAAGCCTTTGTTTCGAGTAGATTGCAAAAAGTCCAGTACTTGTGCCACATTCGGATCCACTGAAGCGAAATTTTTCTGTAACGCAAAAGTTGTAAACTTTGCCCAAATCCTGTTGTAGGTGGCGTTAGTCGAGGCCTTTCTAGACTTTAACAGTGTTGAGATTACTTCCTTTGAAATGCCTTGTGCCTGGAGTCTGGTTGATTCAGCAGCCAGGCCGTCAGTTGCAACCTGTTCGGGTTGGGGTGTACCCATTGGCGCTGCCATTAGGAGATCCCTCTTTATCGGCAGACGTATTGGGGGGCCGACGCCATGTGTAGTAGTAGAGGGAACCACGGCCTCTGCGGCCAGAAGTGTAGCATTATTATTGTATGGACCTTTTCTCTCGCAATCTTTACCAAAGCCCTCATTACTAGCGGCACCGGCGGAAAGATGTAAACTAGGGGAAAATCCCATGGAATGGAGAAGGCATCTTGGGTCAAGGCTTTGTTGCAATGGAACCTGGACACAAATTGGGGTGTCTTTGTATTGACTCGGGTCACTATTAGATCCACTGAGGGTGTCCCTCACTCGAAAAACATTGGTTCTAGGAACTTCTTGTTCAAGGCCCATTCGTTCTTGTCGGGGAGCTCCCGACTCAGATGATCCGCGATGGAATTCTGGCTGCCCGGAATGTAGGCTGCTGTTAGGGCTTCCAGATGTGCTTCGGCCCACACAAATATTTTGGTTGCCCCCTGCAGAAGTGGCAAGCTCTTGGTTCCGCCCTGTCTGGCTATATATGCCACTGCCGTCTTGTTGTCTAACATTAGTTTGACTCGAGCTCCCTGAACTAGCTTCTCAAAGGCCCACAGGGCCAGGTATGCGGCTTGCAGCTCCAAAAGGTTGGAGTGTCGGGATTCCATCTTGCTCCAAACTCCCCGCATCTGCTTGCCGAGGCAGTGAGCACCCCAGCCCCAGAGACTGGCACCCGAAGTTATCAGAATCCAGTCCCCGGGGCCGAGGGGCATGCCCCGCAACAGGTTCTCTGATGACTTCCACCAAGCTAGGTTCTGTCGAATCCGGTTTGGTATGCGAATCCTCTGGTGGAGAGAGGTACCGTCCCATTGGTTCAACAAGGTTGCCTGGAAGGCTCTTGTGTGGAACCTTGCCCAAGGAATGGTTGGGCTTGCTGCAGTAAACATCCCGAGTAGGGTCATACAATCTCTTGCCGTTAGTGACGTTGACTTCATCACGCTGCTGACACAGGCTACCAATTCTGCCTTCTTTCGTTCGGGTAGGAGGACAAGGCCTCTGTTTGTATTGCGAATCAGTCCCAGATATTCCATCTGTTGTGAGGAAATCAATTGGCTCTTTTGCCTGTTGATGATCCAGCCAAATTTTGATAGGATTTCTAGAACCATCTCGCGTTGAGACGCCAAGAATCTTAGGTATTTTTGGTGGCTCTCGTTGATTGGGACGTGCAAATATGCATCTGTTAGATCGACTGATATCAGCCAGTCTCCTGGTTGCAACACAGAGATGATTGTAAATACAGATTCCATCTTGAACGTCTTGGGTTCTATGAAGTGGTTTAGAATTCTCAGGTCCAGAACTGGTCTGAGATCCCTCGATGCTTTGGGAACTAGAAAGATTGGAGAGTATACCCCTTTTCCTTGTTGGGATAGGGGCACCGGCAAAATTGCATTCTTTTGCTGTAAGCCGTCTAAATATTCTTGTAAGCAGATCCGTTTCCTCTGATCTGTCGGCCATTCTGTGTGGACCACCGTATTGGGTGGTTTCTTCTGAATGGATATTTTGTTATCGTATCTGACCGTCTTGCGGACCCACTGGTCCTTGACTTCTTCCGCCCATACTTCCCAGAAGGACATTACCTGGCGCCCACCTGGGGGAATGGGCGGTTAACCCGTCAAAAAGATTTTTCAGGTTTTTTCGCAGTCTGTGCCGCTCTAGACTTTACTTTCTGCATGAAAGAATTTTGTGGATTTTTCCAGTAGGGTCTTGTATATTCCCGTCCTGGCCTGTATGACCTGGTGTCATACACCCTCTTGTAGTCTGGTTGGGCTGGCCGGGTGGCCTGCTGTGTCTTCCTGGGTCTCTGTGGCATTAGACCCGACTTTCCCCCTGTAGCTTGACTAATAGCTTCTTCTAGTGTCTTTCCGAACAGCACCTTGCCGTTAAACGGAATATTGCAGAGACTCAGTTTTGAGGTGCTGTCTGCTCCCCAATGTCGCAACCAGAGGGCCCTCTTTGCCGTCACTGCAAAAGCCATGATTCTTGTGAGTAACTTTGTCAGGTTCTTAGAGGCTTCTGCTATGAAATCGGCGGCAAGATCGAATTCCTCCATTGTCTGTATGACTGATTCTGACCCTGTATCTGCTTTTAGTGCTGCTTGGGTTCTCGTGGTCCAAACCTTGAGTACTCTGGAGACTGAGGTTAGGGCAATAGCTGGACGGCACGCTGCACCCGCAGCTGAGTACACCTTCTTTAGGTCTGTGTCTGCATGTCTGTCCATTGGGTCTTTGAAGGTTGTAGAATTTTGCAATGGCAACGCGACCTGTCGGGCCAGGCGCCCTAAGGCCACATCTATGCCCAACAGGGAGTCCCAAAGGTCTGCTTCTGGGGTTTTAAAAGGGTACAACCTTGAGAAATGGTTCTGTATGTTTGCCCTCTTTTCCGGCTTTTCCCATTCTTCCTCGAACCATTCTCGGATCTCTGGCAAGAGGGGGAAAGTAACCCCTTGTCTCTTCCGGCTAGGAAAAAATCTTAATTTTTTCAGGTGGCTGAACATCTTGATCCCAGTCAATGGCCTCCCTTACGGCTGTGACAAATGATTCAATATATTGAAAATCAAATAAATATTCTGAGGGCTCTTCAGAGTCCGATGAGTCTAGTGATAGCGCCTCCCGGGCAGGTGATTCATCGTGCACTGGCCGATTGGATCTAGACCTAGGTGATTTGGTGGCTGAGGCTGACTGAATACCCTCTGCCACTGCTTCTTGAATATAGTCTCTAATTCTTCTCACCTCTGCTTCCCTTTCTGTAGCCACGTCCTTAATGCAGCCGGTGCATAGAAGTTTGCCAGGTTCGGATGGTGCCGATCATGCCCAACAAAGACCATCGTCTGGGCGGGGTCTTGATACATTTGGCTCTGCTACAGTCGCAGAGTGACTGGATTTGCATGCTGGACTAGAATGGGACTTATGCATTGCCCGAGAGCCAGACGCTTGCGGAGATTTTGAGCGGTGGTGGGACTTTTTTCTCCGTTCCATGTCTTATCTTAGGGCTTCTGCTCCTAAAAAGACAACCAAGAAACACTACCTTTAGCTCTTGGTATTGCACTCTTTTACATTGTGGCCCCCGTTGACCCCTCCTACCTGTCCGGTGACCTTGGTGCATCCTGAGGCTGTGGTGAGCTCATGCTGTGTAAAGAATGCAGGATACGCACATCAGGCGGTGAAGCAATTGATACCAGTGTACTAAGAAAAAAAAAAGTGTGTACCTAATTTTGTATTTCTTATTTATCTATATATTTCTATTTAATTAATAATAATAATAATAATAATAATAATAATAATAATAATAATAAAAAAAAAATATATATATATATATATATATATATATATATATATATATATATATATATATATATATATATTTTTTTTTTTTTTTTTTTTTTACCTATGCACCCCAAAATAATATCCACTGTATGTATGTACATTTTTTACAACCTCCTCTTTACATTTAAAGAGAAGAAAAAAAAAATTCCAGGGTGGCAGCAGGTGTTTAGAAAAAAAAAAGGTACCTTTAAGAATAGTGCAGCGCTGACACAATCTTTCACACACTCCTCCTCAGCTGGAGGCTTACCTAGAGCTTCCTCTCCCAGACAGTGGCAGACCGCACTGAGCCTCCTGCCCTGGAGAGTCTTTATAGCCGATTTGGGCCCGCCCATGGCGCGCCCCCCGGCCCCACCCCCCCTGTGACATCACCGCCGACTAACAGAAAGTGGAGGAAGGAGGGGCGGCGCGCTCCTACGGAGCTCAGATCTGAGCAAGGAGAAGGAGCCACAGCATGTCCTAGCAGATGGACAGGAGACACACCACAGCCCCTGTTAACACAGTAAGCTTCCTACAAGCTAAAACGCCCACAGCTCATGCACCTGAGCGTCCAGTGTCATAAAGGGGCATACCTTTATTACTTCTGGACCTTCCAACCCGAGGAGAGGCTGAACCTGGGTGGGGATGGTTCGGCAGGGGGGTTCTTTTTCTTCCTCTTTGTTCGTAGTTTGTTTGTCTGGAAGAGTCTTAGGTGGTCTGATCGTCCGACCAAAAAAAAGGAACAAGGACTGGGAGGAGGGGCCCCCTACTTATTAGCTAGAAGAAGGTGGTACTGGTGGACCGGAGGAGGGGATTAACCCATGATGTGCTGACGGGAGGACTGGCCAGGAAAATATTGTTCCCTGGTGTAGATTTAGAGAAGGGAAGCAAAGACAGATCAAAATGGATTTATCCATGTAGCATAGGAGAGAGACAAAAAGAAAGATAAAGAAGGCAAAAGGGGAGAGTGAGCGTAGGAAGATTGTTTTGTATTGATCGAAAATGTACTGAAAATTGCTTGAGCTTTGTTCAACATTACAGTATTTTGTATCTGGGCACAGGTTGCAATACCAGTGTCCACCACAGGTGTCTCCCAACAGCCAGGAGAACCCAGTAATTAGTTTCCACCTGATGCTTTCTGCTGGGTGTGTATATAAGTCCTCCCTTACTAGTATTTTGCTGCTGCCAGATTCTTTTTGCCTAGATCTTGCTCTTGCTTCCTGCCCTGTGCTCCGTACCCTGTATCCTGCTGCGTAGTACGTACTCCTACTTGTTCCCGATGCCAGTTTTGTTTCCCCTTTCCCATCTTCTTACTGCACCTCCAGTTTTCCTCTGCTTTTCAGTTTTCCCAATTTTGTATTTATTGTGCATAGTTTGTTGTTAGTTAGGCTTCTGTTGGTTATTAGTCAGGCATTCTGTCACTGGGTTTTTTGGTTCACTTATCATTTCATGTTTGTGGTGTGCTGGTGTTTGGAAGGATTTTGTTTCGCTGTAAACAAATCTTAAAGCATACACAGTCTGGTCCCAGTTTCCTGAGTAGCCACGCAGTTCCTGACATAGTGGTTGTATGCACAAATTGCATTTGATTTGATTTTATTGTTACATTTACAACTTGCGCAAAGAGGTTTTATATTCCTGTGTACATTGAAATATTAAATTAAAAAAGCAAACCTTTACCTTTTAGTTCTAGAATCCAAATCTCATAAAGTGATATCCTTTCAGTCAGAAGGCTTTGTCAGTCATATTTTGGGGTACATTTCTGCCAAATGTAAATCTTGGAAATAAAAATACATGCACTATATTACCAAACGTATTGGGATGCCTGCCTTTACACGCACGTGAACTTTAATGGCACCCCAGTCTCAGTGTGTAGGGTTCAGTATTGAGTTGGACCACCCTTTGCAGCAATAACAGCTTCAACTTCTCTGGGAAGGCTGTCCACAAGGTTTAGGAGTGTGTCTATGGGAATGTTTAACCATTCTTCCAGAAGAATGTCAGGCACTGATGTGTTCGCCCTAATTCATTCCAGGCCAGTCAAGTTCCTCTATCCCAAGCTTGCTCATCCATGTCTTGATGGGCGTTTATGGGCCTTGCTTGTATACTGTGAGAAAGCACAGAATACTTTTGGTAATATAGTGTATATCGAAATCTGCTATTAAATAAAGCATTATTTATACCAGAAATAACAATGGGTATTATGTTAGGGTAGACTGCAATTGCTAATAACACAACCAAATTAAAATAGCAAATTTACCAAAAATTAAGATATTGTATGGCCCATACATAAAACACATCAAAAGTGATTATTCACAAAAGGGATAACATGATGTCTGTAAAAAAAATTAAGAAAGAGAGCCCACTGGTGCCAACATGTTTCACAATATGTTGCTTCTTCAGAGCCCTTTTAGGACTAGAAGATTTGTACATACATAAATGGAAATCTAAAGATGGCACCCTTTTCATTGCTCCGCCCTTTGGGGTTCCTTTGCTAGATACCATATTATCACTGTTCATTGGACTGTGGTCTCTATAGTGTCCATCCTTACTTTGGACCAAGATGCAACAAGATTTTAACTTTACTCCTATTATAGCTTTAATATATGCGAGTATATAATTAAGGTCATGGTATGGTTCAATATGCAGTAGAGCAATATACATTCACCGATGCTTGTGTTCGGCTTTGCACACAAGCACGATGTGATAGGGGGGCTTTAATCTTTTCTTTAAATTTACAGGTACCTAGTGAAATTCACAGGTAAAAAAATGCACCTGGCTGTCAGGGACTGTTTGAACACTTACAAATAAAATTCACCTGCCAGTGCTATTAGAGATCAGGCCTGATCTTGCGGACACTGCGGTTTTGTGTACTATGTATCAGAAGTAACAGTAATATACTGACACTGCCCTGGTTGGAGGGGGGGGGGGGCTAAACGAAGGTGCTGGCAGGTGTTGGGGCTGATCCTGCTAACGCTGCATATTTTGGGGACACCATACTATTGGGGACGCTATTATAGTTCTGATCTGATCAAAGCAATTGATCCATTCAGACACTGCACTAGTAATGGAGGTTTAGAGTGTGTGTGTGTGTGTGTGTGTGTTACTGGCAATCAAAGGGTTAAATGCGATTTTGAATATGTGGCAGGCAATATGATATCTGGGATTGATGCTAACTGCCGCTTACACTATCTGGCGTCACCCATGACAATAATACTGTACAGTGATCAGAAAAAAAAAAAATGCTTGGATAACTGTCTGGTATGGATTTTTGGGGGACCACATGCCATATTTATTTTTTTTTAAATGTTGGCGTAAGGTTCCCTTGAAAATCCATACCAGACCCAATGGAAAATTCAAAATTTCAAAAATTCGAAATGAGAAAATTTGAAAATTCAAGGACATTGAAATTTGACATTGAAATTTCGGAAATTCGAAATTCTGAAATTCGAATGGTGGAAATTCTGAAAATCAGGAATTTAAAAATTCAAAATTTGGAAACTCAAAAATTCGAAAATCTGAAATTCAGAAATTTGAAAATTTGAAAAATCGAAATGAAAAAAATCAGAATCAGAAAAATATTCAACAGCAACAAAGATAGAAATAAAAATGTTTTCCTTTACTAGAGTAAGGAAAGCTGGAACACCTGCAGAACAACATACACAAATACTCAGAAAGGTGCTGGGAACTCTGAGGCCGCGTACACACGAGGGGATATGTCCGCTGAAAATGGTCCGATGGACCGTTTCAGCAGACATCTCCGCTCGTGTGTATGGGCTAGCGGACAGATTTCTCCACCCGACAGATTTCAAAGCATGCTTTGAAATCTATCCGGTGGGAATCTGTCCGCCCGACATGTCTGCTGGTTAGTACACTTACCAGCAGACATGTCGGCTCCCACCACCGCCGCGCCGCTGCCGAATGGATTCGGCGCATGCGCGGAAGTGTTTTACTTCCTGGTGCGGTGACGTTGCGGTGACGCGGCGGCGTCAACGTCACCGCCGCGTCACCGCCACGTCACCGCGCCTTCCGGCGGCGGGGAATTTGATCCGATGGTGTGTACACGCCATCGGATCAAACTCCCGATCTGACATATCCGATGGAAATGGTCCGCGGACCGTTTTCATCGGATATGTCCGATCGTGTGTACGCCGCCTAAGGCCTCGTACACACGATCAAATCTGTCTGCTGGAAACGGTCTGCTAGACCGTCCCAGCAGACAGATTCGATCGTGTGTACGGCCGAGCCGACGGATTTGGCCACCCGACAGATTTCAAAGCATGCTTTGAAATCTATCGGGTGGGAACCCGTCCGCCCGACATGTCTGCTGGTTAGTACACTTACCAGCAGACATGTCGTCCCGCACCGCCGCCGAATAGATTCAGCGCATGCGCGGAAGTGTTTTACTTCCTGGTGCGGTAACGTGGCGGCGTCAACGTCACCGACACGTCAGCGCGCCGTCTGCTGGCGGGGATTTTGGTTTGCTCGTGTGTACACGCGAGCAAACCAAAATCCTATCAGACAGATTTGTTCAAATCAGGCGGTCCGACCGATTTGAACAAATAGATTGCCTCGTGTGTACGAGGCCTAAAGCCTCCTACTGATTTTCTGCAGACAAATGTTGGATGTCAGGCAACAGACAAAGGTCTGCTGTCAAATTTTCCGATCGTGTGTACACAAGCCGTCAGACACAAGTCCAAAGTACAAACACGCATGCTCGGAATCAATGCTCACCAAACACAACATTAGGAAAAGCTGGCCAAATGGTGGCGCTCAAGAGCTGAAATTTCACGTAGTACGTCACTATGTTTGTGTTTGTTGGCTGACAATTGTGTACCGTTTGTATGCAAAACAAGTTCCTGGCCAACGCCCTTAGGACAAAAGCCCTACGCTGTGTCTGCGGAAAATCTGATTGTGTGTACGAGGCTTTAAAGCTGTGGGAGACCTCATTTTCAAGATAGCGGCTGAAGGGGAAAGGCTGGGAGCACTCGGATCAGTCCGTGTGAAGCACAACTTAGGTGGAGCCATCGGATCAGAAATGGAAGGCTATGGACATTTCTAGGAAGCAAGGGCACTAGTTGGCGGTCATCAAAATGAAAAACGAGGGCTGGAAAAAGTAGCAGGGAAGTTTACAGGATTGTAGCTCCAGCACTACATGGCTTCTCGATCTCACAGCCAAGCCCCCTGTTTATGGTTGTTATTAATGCATTACCTATTATTGTTATATTCTCACAGTTTATTACATTTAAATTGTGTTTTGGTGCTGCACATTTGTTTCTTTGCATTGTGTGTTAGAGTTTGAATACCAACCTGTTTGTTTGCAAGCTGCCTAATCCCCATGAGCACTGAGTACTAAGTAAGTATTAAAAATAAATGTAATAATGTATTAATCATTGCATAGATGCATTAATGGGTGTTATTTATATCTGCCTAGAGATCATCATTAAGTATGGAACAACTTTTGCATAAACATTAAAAAACATGCTCCTTTCCATGGTAATCAAGTATTGTTTTAGTGATATAAAACAATATTCCTCTTACTGAAAGAAGATAAGCATATACTGAGAAAAGACTGACAAAAAACACAGTGCAGTGAAGTGATGATAACGCTCATAAAAAATGCACTAGTTCTCTGTGTTGTCAGGGAGATCTATCTTCACAGTGAGCTGCAAACATTATTTTCTCACCATTACAATTAGATATGAAATTCAATAGAAACATTAAACAACACAGATTATTAGTCCAAAAAACTGCCAGACAATCAAATGTTGAAAATGCTTAAGTTTGAATGTCTTCTTGTAGCACTTTACAGAACCTGCTTTAATATGCTAGAAATCTTTGAATGCTTGGTTCAGCTACAGATTGTGGTTGTTAGAAGAATATCGGGCTCTAGCAGCCCTAGAAGCAAGCAGAATGGTTATTCTGAAACAACTGGAAATGGCATATTTACATTTACCCAATATTCTCCAATTGCTCTCCATCCACCAGGAGAAACAATTTTACTCCTATCATGTGAAGTGGTATGGATCTCTCCAGGATTGAGGAATGTAAATCCTTAATCCTGGAGAGCAGTTTTTCTACCATCTCTTTGGCAAAGGTCAGAGAGTGAGTAAACCAGCAGGACGGTCTAAATTAAAGACAAAGGGCCAGATTCAGGTAGATGAGAGTATCTTTCCTCTGGAGTAACGCTTCTCATTTACGTTACTCTGAAGACCCTTTCAGCGCAAGTCCTGTAATTCACATAGCAGTTGCGCGTAAACTTGCGCCAGAGTAACGATAATGCGCTGGCGTAACCCGACGCAAGTGGAAGTGGGTGTGATCATATGTAAATGATGGGCGGAGCCCAGCGCAGAGGCTTACGTTCAGCGCATCATCCACGGAGCATGCGCAGTGAGTGCGGCTCCACTCGCCCCCCTTGTGCGCATGCTCACAACTTCCGTCGGCACCACTGCACGGGAAACGTCAGCGCAATGCCTTCCGTTGGGCGTTTAAATGCGCCCGTAGAAGCGCCATTCCGGCACTAAAGTAAATCCTGCTCCCCCTCCCCGCAGTGAAGTTACTTTTGTTCTGAGATGGCTGCTCCCGTTCCCCGCAAACACACAGGAGAAAGCTGAACTTTAATGGCCAGGAGCTGACAGCCGTCATCTCGGCTATGGAGACCTATGATGTCTTCCTCCATGGCTGTAAAATTTGACAGACAAGCATGGACAGAGGTGTTGTCCTGCAAGTGGGGGTGCTCAGCTAGCTCTTATAGTCGGTAACGCTGCTGTAGCTGCTCTCCTGCTGACCTGTGACCGTCTGGAGTAAAGATAAAGCAGCCTTTTGTAGAAATAACTTTGCGCCGGACGGACGAGATACGCGCGGCGCATGTAGCCAGCGTATGGTGCTAATCCGTTCGTGAATTGGGAAAAATCCCTCATTTGCATATTTGCAGGGGAAATCAATAGGCACGACTGATGCGCCCAGCGAAATTAAGCGCTGACGATACTCTGGCGTCGGAACGTTCCGCCGGTCGCAAATGACCCGTTATTGGGCGCATCTAGTTTGGTGGGTACGGGCACATAGAAACGCGGCGCATATCGAAATACTCCAGCGCAAGTGTTCCTGAATCTGGCCCAAAGTGGGAAATTGTGAAGTGAAAAACCAAATGGGTTCTTTGTTTAAATTATAGTATGGAAATATGACATAGTAGCCCATCTGTGATTCATAATTATATCACTCAGCCAATAGATAGTATTGTGGACAATGTCATAAGGCTACGTTGCTGACCAGACCAATAGGTGTATGGACAAAAAAAGTGGGACTAGGATAGGGGACACGAAGGGCAGGATAAACCATAAGAGTAATTTAATAGAGGGAGTGGAGACAAAAAGTGGTAGAAATCCAATCTAAGGTATAGGACAAAAACACTGTTGTGGTTGCTGCTCCTTCGAATCGTGTCTTGAGTACCGTAATGCATAAATGCAAACCCAGGTAGAAGCCTCCTATGGACTGGCCTTGGTATGCAGAGATCAGCAGGCAAGGTGTTGGTATTGGCAGTGCTATGCCTGGAAGTTACTGGAGTGAGGAGGATGTGATTTGCCAAACTGGAATGCAAGCTCCTGTAGATACACCTAGGCACTTTGACAGCTCAGCCTGGATTGGCTCCATTCAGCTCTTTGGGATTTTTTGGGGATGGTGTCACTATGTTGGCAGGGGTGTGGCTACATGTTTTGGGACTCGCACGTCCTTTTCTCAAGTCAGGAAGTTAATACAGAGATGGGTGGGAACAAGCCAAATTGGTGGGGGGGGATTTAAAAGATGTTTCTCACGGAGGATGACTGTCTGGCCATATTTTAAACTTAAGCTGGAGGGAGCCAGATACTGCTTGTTCTTTATCCTAACCCTGCCCTGCATATGCTGCTGCCTTGAACCTGCTCCCCTTGTTTGGGTACAACGTCGCAGTGCCGTATTGCAAAAAAAATGGCTTGGTTGGGAGTAAATACTTCTGGGGCTAAAGTGGTTAACCACTTAAAGCTGTTGTAAAGTTTTGTTTTTTATTTTTCTAAATAGGTTCTTTTAACCTCCCTGGTGGTAATCCCGAGTCTGGCTCGAGGTGGAAATCCAGACTTGGGATGGCATTGCAGGATCCAGGCGGAGTTTACTTACCTTGTCCCCTGGATCCTGCGATGTCTCCCCGCTGTGTGCCAAATTCAAAAAAATAAAAACACAGTATACTGTAATCTTACAGATTACAGTACTGTATAAAATAAATACACACCCCCTTTGTCCCTAGTGGTCTGTCCAGTGCCCTGCATGCACTTTTATATAATAAAGACTGTTCTTTCTGCCTGGTAACTGTGGATTGTCCATAGCAACCAAAAAGTGTCCCTGAATGTCAAAAGTGGTTTTAGACAGCTAGAAAACAGTGATAATAAATTAGAATCACTTGCAGAATTGAGCGATAGTGATTTGTGGGGAAATTCGTCATCAAACACCGAAAGTAATAATTTTGATTATTTGTTATAATTATTTATAGTTATGTATTATATTATTATTTATGATTTTGTTTTTCAAACTTTATCATACCCGGGATGTCTACTAGACTCTTGTTTGGACATATTTAAGTGAGTTATTCCTAAAAATTACAGGCCTACAATATAAAACGCCAAATTTCCATGCAAAACAATTGTACCGCTTTCAGCACCATAAATCTGAAAGAATCATACTGCCAGGGAGGTTAAGCTAATGCATTGTTGGTTCACTTACATTTTCCTTTGATTTCCCTTCTAAATTTGTATTTCTTTATTTTCTTTGTCTGAATTTCTCACTTCCTGTTTCTCCTGAGTAAGCTGTTCTGGCTGACTAACCCCCAGCCAGAACGGCTCGGCAAGCTTACTGAGGAGAAACAGGAAGGGAGAAATTCAGACAAAGAAAAAAAACATTTAGAAGGGAAAAACTAAGGAAAAGGTAAGGGAACCAACAATGCACTAGCTTAAAGAAACCGATTTAGAAAATAAAAAATGAACCTTTACAACCCCTTTAAGGAGGGAAGGATTTGCCCCCTTAATGACCAGGCATTTTTGTTTCCATACAGCACTGTGTGGCTTTAACTAAAAATTGCTTGGCCGTGCGATGCTGTACCCAAACAAAATTGATGTCCTTTTTTTTCCCCCACAAATAGAGATTTCTTTTGGTGGTATTTGATCAACTCTGTGTTTATTTTTTTCAGTCAATAAAAATTTTTTTTTTTTAATTTTCACTATAATAAATACCCCCCCCCCCCCCCCAAAAAAAAAAACGAAAAAAAAAAAAAAACGAATGTCTTCATCAGTTTAGGCCGATATGTAATCTATTTATGTATTTTTGGTAAAATAAATCACAATAAGGGTATATTGATTGGTTTGCACACAAGTTAGTGTCTAAAAAATAGGTAATAGATTTATAGCATTTTTATTATTATTTTATTTTACTCATAATGGCGGTGATCCGCGATTTTTAGCAAGAATGCAACATTGCGGCAGACAGATCAGACACTTGACAGTTTTCTGGGACCATTGACATTTATACAGCGATCAGAGCTAAAAAATAACCACTGATCACTTTATAAATATCACTGGCAGGGAAGGTGTTAACACTAAGGGGCTAAGTGTTCCCTAGGGAGGTGTTTCTAACTGTGGGGGCAGTATAGTGACTGGAAGAGGAGTCGGATAGCTGTTCCTAATCACTAGGAACAGCAGATATATCTATCCTCCCCTAACAAAACAGGGGTCTGTCTGTTTACATTAACAGGTCCCTGTTCTGTCTCTCTCTGGAGCGATCGCGGGTGGCTGGCGGACATCACAGCCGTTGGCCAGGTACATCGGCTCTGGCGTCACACCTCCTAGTGGTCGTAAAGCGGCCGACATACCATGACGGCGATTCGCCCAGAAGAGCCAACCTGACGCAGTATAAATGAATGAAAAACAATGATTGTTCCTCTCATCGTTTTCAAATGGACATGGAGATTTTTGGAAGTGGAGTGATTCATATGGTATTGGACTTTTTACTTGGACTTCTTTGGACTTTTCATATGCCACATTGCTGTTGATTAAGCATGAGGTCACATTTAATGTGCATTATAACTGTTAATTGATGGTTTTGATGTTTAATGCATTAGATTTTTTGTGCGGCATGCTGTGTGGCATATTTTATATATTTTTAATTTATTGATGTTGTTTTTTTTAATCTTACACCTTTGTTGCGGCACCTTCATTTGTCACTTTGATTGGTTTATTACCTTTTGCGCAATAGATGTATATGCAGTTGGTATTCCTGGCATTGGTATTTACAAGGGTAGCATTAAAACGGTTAAATTGCTGACCTAATGTTTAATAGAATATGGGATTGTTTGATAAACGGCAGGTTCGTAGACATTACAAAACAGATATCAGTAATGCATTTGATGCGCTGCCATTGCAGAAAAATATTTGGTATTAGCTTGTTCCTATCAGTGATCTCATAGCAAGGTGAGCATATGTGCAAAATATTTTTGGGTGTCTGGTATAAGAGTTCAAGAAATATGTATTTAATTTACTGTACCTAAATCTAAGACTATTACCGTATTTATTGGCGTATGCCGCACACTTTTTTCCCCTTAAAATCAGGGGAAAATCGTTGGTGCGAGATATACGCTGATCCCCACTTCCCGTGCTGTGTTTGAATGCCGCCGCCGACATATACCGAGCGCAGTACACTCGGGTACACTTGGCCAGGCTTGGCTCCACTCGTGGTCACGCCCTGTGCCGCCTCCTAACCTTTATGCGAGAGGAGCCAAGCGTGGCCGAATGTGCCTGAGTGTACTGCGCTTAGTATATTTCGGCGGCGGCGTTCAAACACAGCGCAGAAAGCGGGGATCGGCTAAGAAACAGCTGGGAGAAGCGGGAAGGACACCAGCAAGGCTGCAGACGGACGCCGGACCGGAAAAGGCCGCCGATGGATGCCGAGCAAGACACAGACGAGGGGCGTTCAAACGGTAAGTATTTTAGTTTTCTGAAATTTCCCTTCTAGGTTGGGGGTGCGCCGGTGCGCACTATAGGGCAATAAATATGGTAACTTTTAGAAAGTGTGGTATTCTAAAACCAACTTATTTTTAAATATTGGTGTGGTGGACCTTTTGGCTTGGCAGGTTTTAATAGCCTGAGCCACACAAAAGATTTTCATGTCTGCAATCTAGACAGACATTAGGATGGTCTTCCAGAAAAGCTGTCTACTAGGCAGGACCGGAGTGTTTTACATTAACTATCATACAATGGTGCAGTTGTCAACAGCTTATTGGGGAATTTTCATATTCCATATTAAAAAAATATGCATGTCAAAAGTTCTAATTTGTTTGTAGTCAGAGTCTACACCGAGGCATGCGACACCCTAACTACCCAGGCCTGAGGTGTGCCATTAGCCTCGCTGGACAGTACTCCTATAAGTGGGCAAAAAGACCCAGAAGTAGGTGTGATAAAAGAGTGGAAGGGCACGAATTATCTGTCTGGTAGAGAAAGCACGCCCTGACAGTCTGAAGAACGGCTCCATTAAGCATCCGTTACGACAGCAGAAAACCAGCGTCCCAAGAACCGATGATTGGAAGGAACCCCGAAACCAAACGACTGTCCCGTGCCTGACAGACTAAGCCTCCCTCCAAAAAGCACAGACATGGGAACAACTGCTGGTGGCGAGAGGATACGTGGGGGAATGGAACAAGGGCCGCCCTGAGGAGCCCTGTGAAAGCAACACCATCCAATAGGACGCAAGACCAGTAACCCATGTCAAACACCCACAACCCCTGGCCTAACTATCCATACCTGGTAAGGGGACGTGAGAGGGAGAGATGCCAAAAATGGACAAACTGATAGGAGGGAAGGGGTTTGAGAGCCGGCTACCCGAAAGATGAGCTGCTGATGTTAATGGACGAGGCCAACACGCAGTAGCGATATGCAAAGATACAGAGACAGAACCAGACATGGCATGACACGACCTACCCGAGTAACTGGGACCCCCCCCCCTATCAACAGGCTGGGAAATGGACAAAGAGCCTGGACTGACGGACCCGCCCCGACGATCTGGCAACCTACGAACAAGAGAACAGACCAAAGATAAGAAGCAACGACTCCATGGATGAGAACCCCAATAAAATTGTCCTAGCCGGAACGGCCAGAACACGCTTAATGCTGGTATGTGAAGCAGCTGGGATGGAATTGGACACAAACTGAAACGTACCGCCTACCCTGCTGTGGCAGGAAAAAGGAAACCCTTTGTTGACTTACCGCTCTGCTGAGACAAGCACGGACCAACCCCTGAGTGACGGCGTACTGCCATGCTCTGCACCCCCACGTGGAGCAGCCGGGATGCACCAGAATGTCGCCCTTGAAACTTCCCGCACGCCCAACCCTAGAAAAACCGAAAGAAAAAGACAACAGACAACAAAACCCCCCGCCACTGTAGCTGCCTGGGGCAAAGATGTGAGCAGAAATGACCAGACCTCAGCGCGTGAATGAACCTGGCGACAGATCCCACCCAAGTGTATGTGATAAGTGTAAGCAGTAAGCGAGCCCGAGTAACCTGCCGCGCAGACAGGTAATTAAAAACGAAACACTCAAGGCGATGTACCCACAGACCGTGGTGGGTAGAAGTATAGGCGTGAGAATGAACGTGCACGTATGACGTATGTTATACAGGCGAGAAGATTGTGGTCAACAATCATTTAAAAAACGAAACCTCAGCCCGTATGGATCTGTAGACGTGACAGATCCTGAGATGCGCACCCTGGCTAACTATACCCGAAAAAACGGTATGATGAGACAAAGAAAACAAATAAAGCTACAAGGCTGTTTGTGTGCTGTGACTGCATAGCACCGACAAGCTATGTGACCAAACCACGCTGGAGTAGGACCCCCAACAGAAACACAAACCCCTCTGTGCCTACCCAAATATGAAGACATGGCAGTGATGGAGGGTCCCCAGCATGTCAATGAACCCGACGACCCCCCGTGAACAACGTGAGTGAGCGCAAGTGACCTGCTGCACAGCAGAACACTGAGGACCCGTGTACCCACAGACCGTGGTGGGTAGTCCTGCCCATGAAATGAAACCCAATGCATAGTAAGACGTGACATGACAGGCGAGAAGTTTGAGGTGAACAATCATCTGGCAAACGAAAAACTCAGCCCGAATGGCTCTGCAGATATGACAGACCCCGAGATGCGAGCCCTAGCCAACCGGACCAGGAAAGCATCCTATGAAAAATGAGACTGACGTGACGACAGAAACACGCCATGACAGAAACAGAAACACGCCATGACAGAAACACGCTGTGAAGAAAATAGACTTTATTCTGGATTTTCTCAGACTCTGTTTGTCTTTTAAGAACCCCTGGACCGATCTGGGTGAAATTTGGATATGTTGGCCCCCCAGATCGGGGCTATCAGGAGATATGTAATGGCAGGTAGACCTTGTGTGGAAGAGGGGTGTTCTAACGTTGGGAAAATTAGGGTGCTCTCTACCTGGAGATAATTGGTTTATTCCTTAAACTGATCTCAATATCTCAATGTGTCATGTAAATGATCTGTAGTCTGTCTTTCAAGAAGTGTTCATTGTGTGAAGTTCTATTGTTCAGCAGGTGAGAAGTTCTAAAACACCTTGTCTGGGCAAAGGACCAGTAATTAACTCATGTGGATTCTACCGGAGACAGCCGTCTGTGGCCTACAATAGGTCTCTTGAAAGGGGTCTCGTTAGTACACCATTGTATGATGATGTGGGAGGAGAATGTAATTGTATATCTGATTACATCAAGTATTTCTTTTGCTGTATATAAGTAACCTGTCTCTCAATAAAGTCATTCTATATCTGGACACCCTTCATGAAGTCTTGGCTCATGCTTGGGGATGGGGAACACTCTAACCATTCGGAAGAATCATCTTGGGAGACGGAAAGAAGGCCGCAGTACCCTAACCACTGCAGGTCTTAACAACTGGTGGCAAGCAGCGGGGTTGAATGGGACGCATAAAGACAACAAGTGAATGGCCCAGCATTACGAGAGACTGAAGAGGTCTACGCTAAAGGATCTGCTGGAAGCCCAAGGCCAGGTGACAAGCAACAAAAAGAAAGCTACCCTCATAGCAGAACTAATGGAGGGCGACCAAACCAGCAGCATGGCGAATGTCGGCCAGGAGGAAGCCGAGTTCCAAAAGAAGGTGATGTGGAGGCTAAATCTATATGGGCCAAATCCCACACCAGAGATGGTGACGCAAGTCCTGGAGCAGGTGAGCGCAGAACGCAGGGCACAACAGGCAAGCGTAAACCAAGGAGACAGCGCTTCCTCAGCCGGATCTATAAATGGAGGGCAGCGGAGAAAGATTAACTATGCTGCGTTTAAAAGTTTTTCGGATGGAGAAATGGAAATTGACGCATACCTACAAGACTTTGAGCGTCAATGTGCTTTGGAGGGTCTGGAATCAGAGCAATGGGCCGCGATTCTAAGCAGCAAACTCACGGGCCGAGCAGCAGAGGCATACCGAGCAGTGCCTGACACAGCCATACACGACTACGCCAGTGTAAAGGACATTCTGCTAGCCAGGTATGCCGTGACCCCAGAGACTTACAGGAAAAAGTTTCGGGCATTACGTAAAGGGGGCCGAGACTCCTACACCGAATGGGCTTTTAGGATGTATCGGACGGCCCAAAACTGGATACAAGGCTGCCAAGCCGCGACGCTAGAGGAGGTGCTACAACTCTTCTTGCTAGAACAATTTTTTGACCACACACCTGCAGACACCAAGGTCTGGGTCAGGGACAGGAAGCCGGCCACAATCGAGGAAGCGGCCAAGCTGGCAGACGAGCATCACGAGGGAAAAAGAGGAGAGACTAGTGGAAACCGCCCCCTGGTAAGGTCCAGCACCCCAACGCCTAGTCCTGTGACCTACCACCGACCGATCGCAGGACCACCCACTAATCCACCTAATTTTAACCAGAAACCGCCATTGGTATGTCACCAATGCAATCGGCCAGGGCACTACAAGATACATTGCCCTCAGCGGAGCAGAGGCAATTGGGAGCGGCCACCACCACCAAGGGCAGCCGCCCATCACTATCAGCATGAACCGCTGGAAGACCACAGCCCTGAAGCTGAGCAATGGACCGTACTACATGAGGTGAACCTAGCACAAACCGAGGGGGACAACCGGGTGCACCACAGACAATGGGTCACAGTAGATGGAAAGGAGGCTGAGGCACTACGAGACTCTGGGGCCACCCTCACTCTGGTGCAACCTCACACCGTATCTGCGAAGGCGTGCACCAACAGGACTGTTGCAGTAAGAGTGGCAGGAGGCGCCATACACAAACTACCCACAGCCCAAGTGCAGCTAAATTGGGGCACCGGAGCCAAGCAGATGGAAGTAGGCATTATGTCTGGCCTACCTGCGGAAGTATTGTTGGGGAACGATTTGGGGTGCCTAACTTCACAGCTGCTTACCCCAGATCCCGCTGGAACCTGCCCTGTGACTACCAGGACGCAAGCACGCCGAGCTGGACAGACGCACTCTGAGGAACCACAGGTAGGAACCGAAAACCCTGTAGTATGCCCTGACCCTATCCCCTTCTGGGGCACTCCACAAGACTTTGGCCAAGCCCAGCAGTCAGATCCCACCTTAGCAGGTTACAGGAAGGCCGTAGGTACCCCTAAGGAAAGTAATGCTCAAGAGAACTTCCACTGGGACAAGGGACTGCTATATAGGGTCACAGGGGGAGTGGGAAGTGGGGCAGCCCAAGTTATAAAAAGACAACTAGTTGTACCCCGCAAATACAGGGCAGAGCTTCTAAAGCTCAGCCATGATATCCCGCTAGCCGGACATCTGGGTATCAAGAAAACTAAGGATCGCCTTACCCAGACGTTCTTCTGGCCAGGGATATCAAAAGACTTGCAGACGTACTGCAGGACATGTGACACGTGTCAAAGGATTGGGAAACGGGGGGACCACCCCAAGGCCAAGTTACGGTCCCTACCTATAATAGAGGAACCATTCTCC
This sequence comes from Rana kukunoris, assembly GCA_029574335.1. Classification (NCBI taxonomy): domain Eukaryota; kingdom Metazoa; phylum Chordata; class Amphibia; order Anura; family Ranidae; genus Rana; species Rana kukunoris. Next base: position 224,380,508 of record CM056053.1, on the reverse strand, counting down.
AGAGTGGCAGTAGACCTGATAGGGCCCCTCAACAAACCCAGCACCTCCGGAAGGCGCTACATCCTCACGGTGGTGGACTATGCCACCAGGTACCCTGAGGCGGTGGCGCTCCCCAACATTGAGGCAGAGACAGTAGCAGAAGCTCTAGTCAGGATCTTTTCTCGAGTAGGTTTCCCCAGGGAAATACTCTCAGATCAGGGAACCCAGTTCACGGCAACTGTCACTCAACAGTTATGGCAGAGCTGCGGGGTGAAACCGTTATTTAGCTTCCCCTACCACCCCCAGACCAACAGCCTTTGTGAACGATTCAACGGCACGCTTAAGCAGATGCTCACAGCGTTCACAGAGTCCTGTGGTCAATGGGAGAAATTTCTACCCCATCTCCTGTTTGCCTACCGGGAAGTGCCCCAGGCATCGACCGGGTTCTCCCCCTTCGAACTCCTATACGGAAGAAAAGTCCGGGGACCCTTGGACCTCATACGGGAGCACTGGGAGGGCAACACAGGAGAGGAAGGGATCCCGGTTTTGCCGTACGTGCTGGAGTTCCGGGACCGCCTGCGGGCACTGACCGAATCAGTTCGGGAGAGCCTACAGGCAGCCCAGAAACGACAGAAACAATGGTATGACCGGAGAGCCCGAGATAGGAACCTGGAAGTAGGGCAAAAAGTATTAGCCCTCGGACCATCCAAAAAGGACAAGCTACAGGCAGCGTGGCAGGGGCTATTCAAAGTGGTGGAACGGATTAGCGACACCACCTATATTGTGGCCAAATGTTCGGATGAAAGGAGCAGACAAGCCTTTCATGTGAACATGTTGAAACCGTACTTCGAGCGCTCTGAGGACGTGGCCACTATCTGTGCCCCGTCCACAGGCGCTAGTGAAGGACTTCCCTTACCCGACCGGCTGGCAGCTAACCAAGGTAATCTAGAGCAAGTTGGGTTGGGAGAGAAACTAAATCTCACCCTGAAACCCGAGAACTGCCATGGGGGCATGGCAGAGGTTCAATACCTAGGGCCTAGAGTAGGGTCTGGGAAACAGGGCCCCGAACCCGCGAAAGTAGAGGCCATAGCCAATTGGCCCCAGCCCCACACCAAGACGCAGGTATTGGCGTCCCTAGGCACCACCGGGTATTATACAAAGTTCGTCCCGGAGTGTAGCACCCCTGCGAAATTCCTCACCGACCTGACCAAAAGGTCCCCACCCAAGCAGGTAGCCTGGTTCTCGGAGTGTGCATTGGCGTTCCAGGGACTTAAGACGGCATGGAGCACCCGGTGGCATACCTCAGCGGCAAGTTATTACCTTGGAAGGTCAGCTATGCCACCATGGAAACAGAATGCCTGGCTCTAGTATGGGCCTTAAAGAAGCTCCAACCGTACCTTTATGGCCGTGCCTTTACCATTCTCACTGACCACAACCCCCTCATCTGGCTCAACCGAGTCTCTGGAGACAATCCCCGGTTGCTGCGCTGGAGTCTAGCGTTGCTACCTTACAATTTCACACTGCAATACCGCCCGGGCAAGCAGAACGGCAATGCGGATGGACTTTCCCGCCAAACCGACTTGGAAGTATAATTTTGACCCGGACATCCCCTAGCCAACCCGGCAGGGTCTAGGCGGGTATGCCGACCCATGGAACTAAGGGGGAGTATTGTGAAGAAAATAGACTTTATTCTGGATTTTCTCAGACTCTGTTTGTCTTTTAAGAACCCCTGGACCGATCTGGGTGAAATTTGGATATGTTGGCCCCCCAGATCGGGGCTATCAGGAGATATGTAATGGCAGGTAGACCTTGTGTGGAAGAGGGGTGTTCTAACGTTGGGAAAATTAGGGTGCTCTCTACCTGGAGATAATTGGTTTATTCCTTAAACTGATCTCAATATCTCAATGTGTCATGTAAATGATCTGTAGTCTGTCTTTCAAGAAGTGTTCATTGTGTGAAGTTCTATTGTTCAGCAGGTGAGAAGTTCTAAAACACCTTGTCTGGGCAAAGGACCAGTAATTAACTCATGTGGATTCTACCGGAGACAGCCGTCTGTGGCCTACAATAGGTCTCTTGAAAGGGGTCTCGTTAGTACACCATTGTATGATGATGTGGGAGGAGAATGTAATTGTATATCTGATTACATCAAGTATTTCTTTTGCTGTATATAAGTAACCTGTCTCTCAATAAAGTCATTCTATATCTGGACACCCTTCATGAAGTCTTGGCTCATGCTTGGGGATGGGGAACACTCTAACCATTCGGAAGAATCATCTTGGGAGACGGAAAGAAGGCCGCAGTACCCTAACCACTGCAGGTCTTAACACACGCCATGACAGAAACACGCCATGACAGAAACACGCCGAACATGATGCTGACAGAAACATGCAACTGATGAAACCGCTATGACAGAACATACTACCGAAAGCAGAAAACCTACTGCTGACAGAAACGCTATGACAGAAAACATACTGCTGACAGAACCGCTATGACAGAAAACATACTGCTGACAGAAACCGCTATGACAGAAACATACTGCTGACAGAACGCTATGACAGAAAACATACTGCTGACAGAACGCTATGACAGAAAACATACTGCTGACAGAACGCTATGACAGAAAACATACTGCTGACAGAACGCTATGACAGAAAACATACTGCTGACAGAAACCGCTATGACAGAAACATACTGCTGACAGAACGCTATGACAGAAAACATACTGTTGACAGAAACGCTATGACAGAAAACATACTGCTGACAGAACCGCTACGACAGAAAACATACTGCTGACAGAAACCGCTATGACAGAAACATACTGCTGACAGAACGCCATTACAGAAACATACTGCTGACAGAACGCTACGACAGAAAACATACTGCTGACAGAAACCATACTGCTGACAGAAACCGCTATGACAGAACATACTGCTGACAGAAATGGCTATGACAGAAACATACTGCTGACAGAAATGGCTATGACAGAAACATACTGCTGACAGAAATGGCTATGACAGAAAACATACTGCTGACAGAAATGGCTATGACAGAAAACAATACTGCTGACCGAAATGGCTATGACAGAAACATACTGCTGACAGAAATGGTTGACAGAAAACATACTGCTGACAGAAATGGCTATGACGGAAAACATACTGAATGAATGAATGAATGAATGAGAACTTATATAGCGCGGCACATGCGAACTGAATCGCCTCTGGGCGCTTGTTGTTCCTGTCTCCTTTGATATCAAAAGAGAAAAGTCTTGACCTTTTTCCTAAATGCTAGGTGGTTCTCCTCCAACCGAATGCTGGTTGGTAAAGCGTTCCATAGTCTGGGACCTTGGATCGCAAATCTTCTTTCTCCTTTGGACTTGAAGTTGGCTTTCGGAACCTGGAGCAGGTTCTGATTCGTGGATCGCAAAACGCGATTTGGATTATGCGCTTTTATTAATTCGCATAAGTAAAGGGGGGCATTCTCATGGACACATCTATGCGTAAGACAGAGGGCTTTAAAAGCGATTCTGTCTTTAACTGGCAGCCAATGAAGGGCTCTCAGTGAAGGTGAGATGGATTCCCAGGGTTTTTTCCCAGTCACAAGTCTGGCGGCCGTATTCTGAACGACTTGCAGACGAGCGATTTGGTATTTGGGGAGACCGAGGTAAAGGGCATTTGCATAATCCAACCTGGAGTTTACAATAGCTCCCACCACGACCGCTAGATCTTCTTTAGGGATGAACGGAGTGAGTCTGCGTAGTAGGCGCAGTAGATGGTGAGATCCGCTGACCACTGACCCTATTTGTGCGTCCATTGTCATAAAGGAGTCAAAAATGACCCCTAGGCTTTTGACTTTGGCGCTAGGGGTGATGAGCTTGCCCAAAATAGGTGGGGGAGACCACGCTGTTGAGGGTTGATTCCTTCGCTTGGCGTGAAACAGAAGAAGTTCTGTTTTCGCTCCATTGAGTTTAAGATAACTCTTTGTCATCCAGTCCTCTATCAAAGAGAGACATGTCTCTAGATTGAGGTGGTGATCCTGTCTATTGCAGATGCGGAAATACAGTTGCGTGTCATCTGCATAAGAGTGATAAAGCAGATTTTGGCTGCTAATAATCTCAAAAAGAGGACGAAGGTAGATGTTGAATAGCACTGGTGACAGAGGCGATCCTTGAGGGACTCCGCATGTTACTGTGCGTTTTTCAGACGTAAAAGGTCCAAGCTTCACTGTTTGCGATCGGTTTTCCAAAAAAGAGGAGAACCAAGATAAATCGCCTTCTGCGACCCTGGCTACTTCAGAAAGCCGAGTCAGTAACAGATTGTGGTCTACAGTGTCAAAAGCTGCACTTAGGTCCAACAGAACCAGGAGACAAGATTCTCCTTCGTCTGCGGCCTTGAGAACATCGTCCCATACTTTCAGTAATGCTGTTTCCGTCCCATGTCCGGGACGGAAGCCTGATTGCAATGGGTCAAGTAGCTTGTAGGTATCTAGATGCAGTTGCAGCTGTTGTACCACTACTTTTTCCATTATCTTAGAGAATACGTTGAGGCTTGTTATGGGACGGCGGTGGAGTGGGTCCTTGGGGTCCAGGGAGGGTTTCTTCAGGATGGGTTGGATTACACCCTCTTTCAACTGTGAGGGCACTATGCCTTCCAAGAAAGACTGGTTGATAAGCTGCGTGATGGGAGGAGCCAGGATGTCGGCGCATTCCTTCAGCAGTTTTGTGGGGATAATGTCATTTGGCGCTGCGCCATTGCGCAGAGTACAAATGACATTCTTAGTGGACTCGATGGAGATGGGTTCCAGGGTGAACTTACCTGATATCGGAGAATTACTATGGGTGCTGTGTGAGAGGCTACAGGGGGGGCTGAGGGGAGAAAAATTTTGCTGAATGCTTTCACGGATTGCCTCGATTTTATTAACGAAATAATCCGATAGCTCATTGCAAAATTCTTGTGTGTCCGAACTGGGGGCTTCAATGCATCCTGGTTTCATGGTCTGGGTGACCATCTTGAAGAGTTCGCGGGGGCGGTTTTGGGCACCGTTGATAGCCTCCGAAAAATAATTCTTCTTGGCTTGGAAAATTCCTTTGTGGTATTTTCTTGTTGTCGCCTTGTAGATGGATAGGTTTAGCTCAGAAGAACATCTTTTCCAGGCAGATTCTGCCCTTCTGCGTTCTTGCTTCAGTAACGACAGCTGGTTGTTAAACCAGCTGCGGTTGTTTTTCCGAATGCGGGTTATTCGTTTCGGCGCTACCAAGTCGGCTGACTGTAGCATGGCCGAGTTTATGGCTTTCAATGTTTCAACGGCCGTTTGATGCGGCTGGGTTGTTTCTATTTTTTTCCTTAAAGTCGTTTTGAAGAGTTCCGAGTGGAGCTTCTTCTGACATCTAGTCCAGTGTGTTGCCACTGGATTCGATGTTTTTGTTGCGGGGGGGATGGTGGAAATACTGAATATAATTGCCTGGTGGTCTGTCCATGGCAATTTTTCATTTTCCCTAATTTTTATTTCCAGAGCTTGTCTGAAAATAAGATCAAGTGTGTGACCTGAAGCATGTGTAGGCCCACATACTAGTTGCTGCAATCCTAATCCTTCCAGGTGGTCGATACAGGCGTCGGCAATGGGGTCTTGTGAGGAATTGGCCCAGAGATTGAAATCCCCTAACAGCAACAGGTGTTTGCTGTTGAGGGTATAAGTGGAGAAGAAATCCGTCCATGATGAGAGCAGCTGCGATTTTGGGCCGGGTGGCCTATAGCAGAGCAGAATGTGGACGGTCTCCTTTGAACTTGCTTGCAGTTGCAGAGTAAGGGTTTCCATGAATGGAAGAGGGTTTTGGCGGACTGGTTTGGTGATCGTAAGATGAGTCTTGTGGATCACCGCCAGGCCGCCTCCTCTTTGCCCTATTCTGTTTTCCGTTATGATACGGTAATTTTCTGGCACCAATTCTCCTAGAATGGTGTTACAGTCGGCTGTGAGCCAGCTCTCTGTAATAAAAAGACAGTCTAGATCCTTTTGTTGAATGAAGTCGCGGATTTCTAGTCGGTGTTTTACTGCCGATCTAGTATTGATCAGAGCACATGATATGTGCTTGACCTGGGGTAAATGTCTGAAATGTCTAACCGTCGATCTATGATTGGTTCTCCATAGTCGCTCAGTTCTTAGGGCCTTTCTGGTGATGGCTGGCAGTATTGCGGCGCATTGCCTCAAACTCCAAATGGTCTCGGCAGAATATTGCCTACATGCCATGTTCGCCAATACACCAGGGGGGGGAGGGGGGGATTTTAGGGCAGTGGGGAGAGGAATTGGCTAAACTCCTCTCTCCTGGCTTGGTCCAGAGGAAGGCAAAAAACCCTGGCGGCGCTCGGCCAATATGCTCCGGCAGGGAAAAAATTCCTTCCTGACCCCTGTAAGAGGCGATCGGGTAACCCCTGGATCAAGTTGTAGTGGTGATTAAGATTTGGGGCTGGGTGCATCAAAAATGGCCTGCCGATCGGTAGCAGGATCCAGACTGGTAAAGCTTCCAGATTGGGTGGATCGGTGCTACTATTTGGGGCCAGGATTACTAGACCGGGGTGTGAGGTAACTTTCCTGGGGGTATGGGGTGGGGTTCAAGTCCGTTTTCGGACTTTGGTGGCGGTTGGAGGGGGTGAGAAGCGGCGCGCCACTAGGCCGCGGGTGAAGCCGCGGCCTTTCCTAAATTGCGGCTGCCGCGATTGCTTCCAGGCCGGCGCGGATGTATCGAAAAACGCCGGCCTGGAAGCCAGAAATGCCAGAAATGGCTGAAAATTGCCAAGGATTGCAGGGCAGGTGGCGGATGGGTAGTGAGGGGGTATAGGAGGGGAGATGTGGATAGGGAGATAGCAGGGGCTTTTAAGTGGCAGCAGCTGCTGTCCTCAAAAGGACGGCCGTCTGCAGCCTCAGTGAAAGGCTTACCTGCTGGAGAAGGGTGACGGAGGGAAGCCAGGGGGGTCAGGTGAAGCAGGGGGAAGCCAAGCGGTGGATTGCAGGAGGAATGGAGGGATAGTGCAGGCTTGCCTAGCAGTGTCTGTCACCGTCTGCCTGTCTGGTTTCTGGCAGGTGGGGGCTCCAGAGGGAGAGAGAAACCAGGGGATCCAGGGGCGGCTCGAGGTCGGAGCGGATCTGACAGTGGAGGCTGATGCTGGGGGAGGAAAACCCTGCCTATCTGGCTCCAGGAGCCGTACGTCCTACTGCTGACAGAAATGGCTATGACAGAAAACATACTGCTGACAGAAATGGCTATGACAGAAAACAATACTGCTGACAGGACCGCTATGACAGAAAACATACCGCTAACCGAACCGCTATGACAGAAACATACAATTGATGAAACCTCTATGACAGAACATACTGACAGCAAGCGCCATGACGGAAAAGCCATGATATCCCACCAACCGCCCCCCCCTTCTGGACTGCACCCCCTCCCCTAGAACCATGCCCCCCAAGGAAGCCAGACTATCATGAAAGACTCCTCCCCCCCATGTGGCCATGCCAGGGCACGTCAAGGCCTGGCAACCATACCTGGAATTCCTAGGGAACCTGGTGACAGGAGGAACCAGGACCAAGGGTGTCCACTACTCCATGCCCCGGGAAGGAAGAACCGCTGAGAGGGCATACCCCCCCCCTGCCTGAGTGAGGCATCCCGTGCGTCTGGACCAGCCATGCCAGCACCATGGGAACCAGAGAGTTTGATCATCACCAGCATCAAACTCCCGGCCGACCGTGCTGCCATTCTGGGCTCTAGGAGAAACAGCGGCGGGTCCTACGCTGATGCAGGATAGAGCCCTAGCAGTGGCAAACAGGAAGGGTGTATGGACGGACACCCCTCCCCCCGTGAGCATCGGAAGAAGCAGGCGGGCGGCCTCCTCAATGCTAGATGGAGCCCCGGCAGCGCGGGTGGGCGGGTGGATGTACGGCCCCCCCTCGCCCGGCGCGAGCACCGGGAGAAGCGGGCGGCCCCACCAATGCCAAATGCAGCCTTGCAGCATGTGACAGATGGATGACAGCCCCCCCTCTCCCGGCGTGAACAAAGTGCTGCACAGTGGTGGATGACTGGCGAGAGCACCGGGAGTGTGAGCGGCCGACCCCCCCCCCTCCCCCAGTTCGGCATGAGCACCGGAAAAAAGGGGGGCCGCAAAGCAGACTCCAACCAATGTGGACCTGTCCGGGGGGGGGGGGAGGGAGCGCGCCCCCAACTCACCCTCGAAGCATGCAGCATGTGCAAGATAATGGTAGGTAGGTAGCGGGCGGTCCCCTCACGATGATACCCGGCGTGCACCCCGAAAGAGCGGGCGGCCCCCTACCATAGCCCGCATGAGCACGAGGAACGAAGGTAGGCAGGTAGCTGGCAGCCGTCCTGCCAGAAACCGGAAGTGACGCGGCTACCCAGAAACCCCACCGACGTCTGAGATTAGAGGGGAGGAGGGATAAATAGCCCTCCGACTCCTCCTACAAACTCGGGCAGGCCTACGGCCCCGCCTTCCACTTATTATGTGTTAGCTGTCTACTCACATATCTAAACTGGGTTTTTCAGTTACCTAACCTTGACAAATGCTTTATAGCACCTTTCTATATGTGTTGCTCCAGCTTTCTAGCTTGCTGGAAATATGAACCAAAGGGCAATTTCAAAGACCACATAATTTCCCAATTTCATCTTTAGCTAAGCATGTTATTTTATTTTCTTAATTATACAATATGAACTACACACTTTGTCCAGTTTGGAAAAATAAACTATTTACAAATGTTCTGGTATCAGTCTTCCATATTGGATGCATTCTGATAAATTATTTGCAAAGTCTAAGAACATTAAATAAAAAAAGGGCAAAGGAAGTTTTACAGAAATGCTTATGCTTAGTGTAAGTATATTAGAAAAAAGCTTTATACTGGGACCATGTGAGTAAGAGAAGCAATTAAGTGTTCTCCACGTGAATTTTTATTTTCTACATAGGCAAAATATTTTATCTTCTCTCATTTTGTATCATTTTTTTCTTTCATTGACCTAAACAAAATGTGCTTGATACTTTATTAGAACCATTTTCTAAGCTATTAATCAATTCAAATGTCAATCAAACAAAATCTTCATAATACCTAATTTTCATTTCAAAGGCTTGCAGTCTTAATACTTGATGTGAAGGGCTTTCTGACAACGATGTATGCATTGCATTGGATTATAAAAAAAAAAAAAAGTAGAATAATTTTCTGTGGATTTTCAGAGTCAAATACTTTGCTTCATGGATAATAAAATGTGGGTTTTATAGAGCACTTTGTTTTAGGTCCCCTCTTGTGAATAATTATTAGACATGTGCATTCGTTTTTGTTATAAGTCATTTTTGTCCGAAAATCAGTTTTTTTCATTATCGTTTTTAAGAAACGATAACGAAAGTGCAGAAAACGAAAACCGAAAGATCCGACATTAAAAATGCTTTATTTTCGTTTTCGTTGTGAAAAATTTGATAAAGAGATTCGACATGATGCTGACTAATACAGTGTAGCAAACTGTCTTTTCGAACCTGATATTGCACAGTCACACTTACGTTATTTCTCAACATTATAGAGAAAAGATTCTACATGATATCGAAAGTATTCGACATTATAGAGAAGATTTGACGAGATAGAAATAATAGATTTGACGTTACAGAGAATAGATTTCCATTTATGACAAAATAATGATTCGATATTATAGAGAATAGATTCGCCATCCACATTATAGATTCAAAATGATAGAATAGATTCGACATTACACACAAGTCAAGTCAATACAGACAGTACACAGACACACACATATAGGAGACAAGATTCGACATTGAAACAATTGGGTGTGGGAAGTAAAATAATAATGATGAGGAATGTGATTGGCTGATTGTAACCACATTACCATGGCGACCGGGCCCCTTGCTGCAGGGGGCCCTGTGGAGTAGCACATAACTCACAGGTCCAGCGCTCCCGCTAGGCGGCCAGCTAGGGCACACTGCTGCCTAGCCTGGCTGGGAGGATGCAGCCCGGCCCGGATGGATCAATATCCGAGCGTGGCATGTCAGTTTGCGGGGCTCGGTGGCATAGTGCTGTCTCTGTGTGTCCTGATTCTGAGCATTGGTGCTGACAGTGCAGGCATCATGGTCCGACCAGCCAGCGCTGCCTGTGTCTGCCAATTGGCTAGGAGGTGACACCGCCGCCCGCCAATGCCCACCGCGATTACATTTAGGCTGTTTCCTGGCTGGCACTGTGTGCCTAGGACAGGTGCCATGACAGCCAATAAGGTGCTGAGCGCGGGCGCGGTGTGCCGCCTACATCATCGTGACGTTGTTACCTTCTCCAGTCCAGTCCCACCCACAATGGAGCAGAGGATCCCGCGCAGTGCCTTGGCTGGCTTTCCCACACGGTCTGCTCTGTTTAGTGGAGGCTCAGGCTGGAGCTGAGAAGAAGGTACAGTCTCACAAAGTCTGATAGTGTCAGTGTGGCATCTAATTGGTATGGTCTGAGACCGGGTAACATAGTGTGTCAGTCAGATGTTGTGTCCTGCGATAATTACTTCCTGATTCGAGCTGTAGACAGACAATATTGTACACAGTCTGCAGCTGCAGCAATTATGATGAGCACAGTGGCTGCGTTTGATGGGCACAGTGGCTGCGTTTGATGGGCACAGTGGCTGCGTTTGATGGGCACAGTGGCTGCGTTTGATGGCCACAGTGGCTGCGTTTGATGGCACAGTGGCTGCGTTTGATGGCCACAGTGGCTGCGTTTGATGGCCACAGTGGCTGCGTTTGAGGGCACAGTGGCTGCGTTTGAGGGCACAGTGGCTGCGGTTGATGGACACAGTGGCTGCTTTTGATGGGCATAAGAGACTGCAATTGTTTTTCAGTTTCACATTCAGAATTTTTCTTGCACCCCCCCCCCCCCCCAAAAAATTTGAGCACCAGCCACCACTGGTATATATGTGTGTGCATATGTGTGTGTGTAGGGCCGAAACAACTAATCGCTTAATCGACAACTAATCGATTATAAAATGAATCGATTATAATTTTCATAATCTATTAGTTGGCCAGTAACATAATGGGGTTAAAACTAAAATTAGCCCAAAAAAAGCAAATTGCTACTGTAAATATTATTTTCACTGTCCTACAGTAAAAAAAATGAACCCCTTAAGCTGCATTCACACCTAGCGACACCTTAGCGTGGCGTTATGTACCGTGATTTGCCGTGACAAAACGCGTAGTTTTAAACCCTATCTTTTTTACAGGTCATTGTCTGCTATGCCGAAGCCGCCTGAGTACACGTGACAAAAAAGGGTCCAGGACTTTTAGCTTCACGCGATCGGCGTTTCGGCGTGGAGATGTGAACCATCTCCATAGGGATTAGTGTTATTTCTTCCCTCCAGCGTATCTGAGCGTCGCGCTTTAGGCGTTTTTGTCGCTCAGGTGTGAATGGAACCTTACAGTAATGATTATTTGCTCTTTTTGTACTTATTTTTGTTTTGTTAACCCCATTATGTTAGTACACATCTCGGGCCTGGGTCACACCGCTGTTTTTTGGTGCTTTTTGCAGAAACACACTACAGTTCAGTTACATGTTTTCCTATGGGACACGTTCACATCTAGGATTTTTTTTCAGCTGATGTGTATTTGGAAAGGGGTGGGGACTTTTTAACGCAAAACAGTGCTTTTTTTTGGTTCAATATACTTCAATGGAGAAGCTGCAGAAAAGCATGTAATGTGTTTTTGCGGCAATTTTGTGTTTTGTAATCTGCCCAACAACAAATTGGTCTAAAAAATGTAAAAATGTTAATTCTTTTTTTTTTTTTAAGGCTATTATCTGATTAATCGAAACAATAATCGACCAACTAATCGATTATGAAAATAATCATTAGTTGCAGTCCTATATGTGTGTTTACATGACCCCCTATATGTGTACAATCAGAACCGATTGAAAAAAAATTTTTTGCAAAAAAATGCTGTTCCACTGAAAAGCGATCCATGCTTAGATCACTTTTGACAGCTGGTAAAGAGGCAATATGTTGCCTCCTAACCGCCTGTTTTAACCCCTTAAATGCATCATTGCTATGCTGCAACTGAATGCAATGCACACAGTTGCAGGATGGTTGCAGTGCAACCCCATTCACCTAGGGCAGTGATGATGAACCTTGGCACCCCAGGATGCCCTGGCTTGAAAAATATTGAGAAACACTGGCATAGAGGAGCCAATCTCTCCATTTTCCTCCTGCAGCAGCTGAATGTCTGCGGGAGGGAAAGGGGGAGAAGCAGGGGGAATGGAGAAATCGGTTCCTTTATATGCAGCCACCCACTTGCGACCGGGTCCTGTTGTTCCACCACCGAGCTCGGAGAAAAGAGCCCTGTCAGGGGGGCCCTTCATGGTTTCTTGCATCAGGGCCCTGAAGGTTCTAGTTACGACACTGCTCAGGGCCATCTTAATAGCATCATGGGCCCCTGGGCAAAGTAATGCTATGGGGCCCCTACAAGGTTGCCCCAATTTACGCACCTACTCTCGAATCGAAGTACAATATTTCTACTTTACAGTGTGTCACTTGCCATTATCACCTGTCAACAAATTCAGCGTGTCAATTGCCACCCATCCACTGACACCAGATTCAGCGTGCCACTTGCCACCTGCCACTAAATTCAGTGTGTTACTTGCCAGATTCAGAATGTCAATTGTACCCATCCCCTGCCACCAAATTCAGCGTGTCGCTTGCCACCCGTCCCCTGCCACCAGATTTAGCATGTGACTTGCAACTGTCACGCTGGATTTTGTGGCAGGTGTCACTTGCCACTGTCACCAGATTCAGCGTGTCTAGAAGGGGGGAGAATGACGGAGGAGAGAAGGAAGAGGAGGGGGGAGGGAGGGAGGGAGGAGAAGAAAGAAAGAGGAAGGAGGGGGAGGAGAGAGGGGAGAGAGAAGGAAGAGGGGGGAGAGAGAAGGAAGAGGGGGGAGAGAGAAGGAAGAGGGGGGAGAGAGAAGGAAGAGGGGGGGGAGGGAGAAGGAAGAGGGGGGAGGGAGAAGGAAGAGGGGGGAGGGAGAAGGAAGAGAGAGAGAAGGAGGGGAGAGAGAAGGAGGGGAGAGAGAAGGAGGGGAGAGAGAAGGAGGGGGGAGAGAAGGAGGGGGGAGAGAAGGAGGGGGGGAGAGAGAGGAGGAGGAAGAAGGGAGGGGGGGAAGGAAGAGGGGAGAGAAAGAAGAGGGGAGGGAAGAGGAAATAGAGGGCAGAGAGGAGGGGTAGAGAGAAGGAAGGTGGGGGAGAGGAGGGGGGAGAGAGAAGGAAGGTGGGGGGGGAGAAGGAGGGGAAAGGGAGAGAGGGGGAGAGAGAAGGAAGGTGGGGGGGGAGGGGGGAGGGGAAGGGGAAAGGGAGAGAGGGGGAGAGAGGGAGGGGAGAGAGAAGGAAGGTGGGGGAGAGAAGGAGGGGGAGAGAGAAGGAGGGTGGGGGAGAGAAGAAGGGGGAGAGAGAAGGAAGGTGGGGGAGAGAGAAGGAAGTTTGGGGAGAAAGGAGGTGGGGGAAAGAGGAGGTGAGGCAGAGAGAAGGAAGGAGGGGGAGAGAGAAGGAAGGAGGGGGAGAGAAGGTGGTTCTCCCAGGGCGAGGCTCGGCCATTGCACTCCGGCTGGGCTGATCGTGGTGTCTTCCCTGCCACTGCTCGGCCTTTTGGCTAAGATCAGGTGTGTTATCCGTTCTCATCAGTTGTTAGAGGAGCGCTGAAGCACCTCCTATATGTGGAGGGTGGATGCAATCCAATAACGTCATTGTACCTGGAAGGGTGGTTTCAGCAGGGACTACGCCGTGCTGCCCGACAGATACTGGGGGCCGGCCAATGGTTGCGTCTGTGCCACCTGGAAGGGTGCTTCTGGTGAGAAAAGGGGGGGCTGCGCCTGGTCTGGTCTTTTTGCCGGGTTCTAGTCTGGCCTTCTGGCTGGCTGGTGTAAGTGCTACCTCTGTCAGAGATCTGGTGGGAGGAGCTGGAACTGCCCTGTGGTATGGCGGGGTAGGGCCATGCAAATCCCACCGGGTTGACAGGGAGTCTGGAAGGGTTGGTATTGGCGGAGGCTGCTAGATGGGGGCAGCTCTCCCCAAGAAAACCTTGACGGGCTCTCTATCTGGCAGGGGTGGAGGGCTGCACTGGCTGGTCAGGTGGTTGGATTTGGAACGGAAAAGCCTATGGTGCATGTGCCCCTGGAGTGGCAGTCCAGGGGTGTCTGAGAATCACTGTGAGTGAGGGTCACTTTGATTTAAAGACACCACGGTCACTGCACCAGCTACATGCTTTTTTAGCACCTGCCTCCTGGGCCTGGCCTTTTGGCCAGGACCGGAGAAATTTTTTATTCCTGGCCGGAGGGCCTGGTCATTGTTGAACACAATGACCACTTCTTTCACTCTCCTCTCCACTATCCCTTTCCCCCACTTTATTTAATTTATTGCCTATGTTTGTCACGTTTTTGTCTTTTTTTGTTTGTGCACGTTTTGTTCACTGTGTGATTAGTAGGGTGCCGGTCCTCGGGCCAGCCCTGAACGTCTTGGGAGTGGGTGGATATGGCCTTCTGGCTTAGTTCGCCCGCTCTCATGGGGTCTCCCTTCGGAAGTCCCACCTAGTACTTGGACCTAGTCCTGTTTGGCAGTCCCTCCAAGGAAATTGGGTCCGTGTCGGCTTCGGTTGCTCGGACCACAGTACCTCAGTCCCCGTCTGGAGCCTACTGCACCGGGGGATCAGGGTTTGGGTCCCTTCTGCACAGGAGGACCACTTGACGTTGCACCCGTCTGCACGTTTTTGTGAACACTCTTTATGTGTGTGCACATTTTTTCTGCACCGGGTGGAGTTTTTTGGGTGTGTTCACACGCCATAGGCTTTTCAAAAAAAAAAGGGCATGTCAAAACAGCAGGCCAACAAGATCACTTGCCTCATTGGCCAATTTATTGCTGTTGGAGGAGCCTCTTTTCGGATGATTGAAGGGGAGCCGTTTAAACAGCTCATGCATGCCCTTGCTCCACGATACGTTGTTCCTGCACGAACAACTTTCAGCAGGAAGATTATTCCAGCACTTTATCATTTGTGCGTTGCAGCGTTAAAGGAAAAAATGGCCAAAGCCGAGGGTCAGACCATTCATTTGACCACTGATTTGTGGACAGCTCCCAGCGGTCAACACGCTTTCCTATCATTGACTGCACACTGGTGGGTGGCCACTGTGCCAGTTGGTGGTGTAAAAATTCCAACTTCATCAGGAAGCAGTTCTGCAGAGCAAGACCAGCTGGGTTACCAAGCTTTTCTGCTCCACACAGAAGTTTGTGATGACAAGCACAGCTCTGCCAACATATTGCGGGCAATTAGATCAATGTTGGCCAATTGGTTTGGAGAGCGGGCAGTCAGTAATGTTTCGGTTGGCTTCATAGTCACAGATGGAGGTTCAAACATGGTAAAAACGCTCCAAGATGAATGTTTTGTTGGTGTGCGCTGTTCTGCACACATACTCCATTTAGTGGTCAAGGGTGCAATCCCAGTGGAAAAACACAACAAGATTGCTCAAATCTTGGAACTTTGCAGGAAGATTGCAGGGCATTTCCACCGCAGTGTAGGGGCTAGTCAATTGTTGAGGGAGGAGCAAGAAAGATCAGGGCTCCCCATACATCGCTTGAAACAAGATGTCAGCACCAGGTGGAACTATACCCTGAAAATGCTGGAACGCATTTTGGAGCAAAAGACAGCCATCCACAATCTATCATCCCGCCACAGCATTGGGATTGATGATTACACACTGGGATGTGATGACTGGTGTATAATTGGTCAGCTTGTTTCTGTCTTAAAACCCTTTCGGAATGTAAGGTAAAACTTGAGTCATAGCAGTGCCAGCCTAGGACAGGTCATACCGTTATTTACCTATCTCATAGATAAGATGGGATCGTTCCTAGAAAACACAGAGCCTCTTTGTGGCAGCCCACTTCATGCCGATGTAGTGTCTTTCATCAGAAAGCTACAAGACAACTTAAAAGATCGGAAAGATTAACCGTGTCCGCAAAAGCCCTGAACTCATGCTGGCTTCCATGTGTGATCCCAGGATCAAAGGTAAACTGGCACTCAGAGACAACAAGCTCTCCTACTGGAAAGAAAAACGAATTGAAAGGGTCCGTAATTTGCAGCAACAGAGATATATGCCGGATGAGCCCAGTTAAGAAGATTCACCTGCCATGTCTGCTATTCCAAAGCCTGGCACCATCACTCAAAAAAAAAAAATGAGTGAGGCACGTGCATGTTGGGTCGAGGCACTTGACAGTCTGGTGGATGCTGGTCAATCAGCAGGTAATCGAGAGGAGAGCAGTGCCTCTGAAATGGTCAGGGCCTACCTATATGAAGCACCTTTGCTTCCTACAGAGGAGCCTTTGACCTATTGGGATGGTAAGAAAAGTGTGTGGTCTGGTTTTTGCCTGGTTGCCCAGTTACTACTATCTTGTCCTCCAACCACTGTGCAAAGTGAGAGAGTTTTCTCTATTACAGGGAACATCCTTAATCCACACCGTTCACAACTGACCCCCCATTTGATGGAACAAATAACTTTCCTCAAATTCAACCTCCCAAGCTGGGCTACCCTAACCTAAACTTGTGAGACCAGAACCATTGTCACCATGTGAAGATAGATGGAACTCAGAGGAACCATCCAAATGTTGAGGAAAATCATTATTTTTTTTTTCTTACCACTTGACAATGACATTGCAATAGCAGTTGTCTTTGGTGTGACCCCCAAGATTTAAATAGAATTAGATTGTTTTAAGCAAATTTTTCACTTTATTCCTTCCATTACCCTTTATGAGTGTTGTGAGTGACTGACTATAGTAGTCAGTGTGAGTGATTGCATGAATGAATGCTGTGTGAATGGACTGTAGCAAGGGTTGAAGCCTTGACGTGGTGCTACTGCTCACGTGTAGCTGTCTTTGTAAATACAAATAGCAACGTGTGCTAATTTAACCATTTTTGTATGATGGTCTGGAAGAGACAATGGTTATAAAAGATGACCTCAACAGCATGACAGTTCCTCTTGATGGAGACTGGAGAGACAGTGTCAACTCAAGGCTCAGAATATGTTACCTTACCAACACAACACAGCACAAAGAAGCATACAGCTGGAAACGTGATTCTATGCAAGGTAGATTAGTTGGTCACTGCTGAGTTGCACCCGATGCCCGGGACCCCTCCCATTTGCCATCTCTGACCTTGGGGACAACAGGGCCCTCTCTGATCCTCCGCCTGTTTCATGAACATCTGTAATTGTCTCCAGTGTGAGTAATCTACCCTGCTGCCATGTTACTCAAGCACTGGAAATGATGACTGCCCTTTGAACTGTTGAGGAGTGTATTCTGGTGGATGGATAGCTGTACGGAACGGCGTGACTGGACACAATATGAAGATACATGGGATTACCCTTTGCACATTGAAATAGTGTAGAGAGGCTTCTTCACCCCAATGTAGACAATCGTGTAACATCTTGAGATGTTTTCACTTACATACCAGTTTTCAATTTTTGATATTAGGTGAGCTGCACCAAATCAATTTGTGTGTAGGTGATAGTGGTGTTGTCTGTGTGAATTCGCTGCGTCATCCCAAGTTTGCAGGGCTGTGCAGGAAGGTGTATTACTTTACTGTACTCTGACCAGGGCGGAGCTGAGTGTCCTCCCCAGGCCAGGCGGCCAGAGTACAAAGGGATTCCCCTCTACACATTAAGCAATGTAAAGGGGAATCTCCGCAAGATTTTATCCGCTTGGTGGCATGGCGCATCCACGTGGCCCCTGTTGAAAATCTAAAGGTGTAATGGACACCTAAGTGCTGACCGACCTACACTAACTAATCTACCTCATCAAGACGGACTGTTGCAAATATGGAAGATCAGTTGCACTTGCAAGTAGAAAAACATTAGCTAGCCGACTACTATGTTTTTACACTTGATAATTTTGTATGGTCACTTGGCCAGTTGGCCACTGATTGCATAAGCCCCACTCCTGTTCTAGGCTAGGTAGGTTACTCACTCCTGGTCTAGGCTAGGAGATATAAAAGAGAATTTACAAATTACTGGTGCTTCATCTGCTCCCCTCTGATACTGCAGTGGTGGTCTGGTCTCTCCCTGAGCTTTTAAGACCTATGCAGGTCTCAATAATAATAACTTCAGAAGCCCTGGACCAGTGATGGCGAACCTTGGCACTCCAGATGTTTTGGAACTACATTTCCCATGATGCTCATGCACTCTGCAGTGTAGTGGAGCATCATGGGAAATGTAGTTCCAAAACATCTGGGGTGCCAAGGTTCGCCATCACTGCCCTAGACCATTTAAGTGGAGGTGAGAGAGGGTGCATGGAAATGTGTACGACCAGTGACCTGACCACTGGGGATCCAAGGATCAGCATGTCTAAAACTTCTCCAACAAAATGACTAAACAAAATTGAGCAGTTAAATAAAAACTCCAGAATACCTGCAAAATAAAAATATATCACTAAACTAAACTGCCTTGCCTATGTGCATTGCAAAACAATACATTGCGGAGTCTGAACTATAGCCTAAAGACTCTGGCCCAGATTCAGAGAGCCATTACGCCTGTCTAACTGGTGTTAGACTGGAGTAATTTCAAATTACGCGCATTTTCTAGCTAGTCGAAAACCTCAAACCATGAATAGACGGCTGCGGGCTTCAATTCGACTGGATTACGTGTTCATACGCCTTCGGATCTACGCTGCAATAAAATTGCGGCCACTGGGTGGACTTCCCGTCGTTTTCCGCGTCGGGGTATGCAAATGAGCCTTTGCCGGCGATCCCCGAAATTACGATCTTCAATCGCAATCTCTTACGGCACCTTTAGTCATCTTTTATTTGCGTAACACTATACCAGCTTTTTGCTGCTCTAGTATTAGACAGCCCATGTTAAGTATGGCCGTCGTTCCCGCGTCGAATTTCTACGTTTTCCGACGTCTTTTTTATTATTTTTTACGTAAGTCGTCCGGGAATAGGAATGTTCGTAAACGACACTACTCAAACAACGAATGACGTAACAACGTGATTTTGCGCAATGCACGGCGGGAAATTTCTGAACGGAGCATGCGCAGTTCGATCGCCACGGGGATGCGCTTAATTTAAATGCTTCACGCCCCCTAATCGCGTATTTCGATTACGCGGCGAGAAATAGACTACACCGCCGTAGCGTACGGGCAAAAATCTACCAGGATTCGGTGTAGAGCCTGGTAAAATACGGCAGCGTAGAGTATTTCGATTACGCAGCGCAATATTAAGTGTATGTGAATCTGGCCCTGACTTTTTATAGATATTTGACTGCCCAAAGATCAACGAGTTCACAAGGTCATTTACAATTTTTTGCTTTAGATCAGGGATCTCCAAACTTTTCAAACAAAGGGCCAGTTTATTGTTCTTCGGGCTTTAGGAGGGCCGGGTTGTGTCTGTGTCCTCTACTAGCGGGGGTAGAAATGTTCGGGGCTCGGCATCTGTAAGGATAAATATGGCCTAAGGGTTGGTGGGCACTGGGCAATAAAACGTGTAGTGCACCTCTTGGGGGAATAATATCCCATCAATGGTATGAGTGGAGGAAATAGTGCCCCATTGTTGGTGCCAGTGGGAGTAATAGTGTGTCCAAGAGATGGATAAAGGCTAGCAAGGGGCCACATCTAGCCATCTGGACACAGTTTGGAAACCCCTGCTTTAGATGATGCCAAAGGTGAGGCACCAGACATCATAAGGAAAGTGTTAATGCATGCATCATGGGCAATCGGGCATGGCAGAGATTGAACATGTCCAGGGACTGCCAGCCATTAGCCAATAGCTGGAGATTATATTCTGACACATCACCTCCAGCCAACTGTGTTATTCACGATGACAGTGATTGTGGCTCAGACTAGGAATCTGAAATTCAGCAAAAAGATGGCGTGATCAGGGAAGTGACGTTGAGGGTTTAACAAGCCCCGGTAATGCTAACAGGAAGACTGGAATCGGCTGCAGAGGGGGACTAATAAATAATTAATAATGGCAGCTAAACCGAAGCCTTGCAGAAGAAATCACAACCATTTCTAGACAAGGTATGCCGTCAGCATTTCATATTTAAAATACTATGTTTGCCTGGAAAATACAAAAAAAAGGTATACTAGTACTTACCCCCTGGACCTGACGCGTCTGGCTCTGGAGCATCCCCAGCAGACTCTACAGGGCAGATCTCCCCCACATCATCCTCCTCAGCCGCTGCCTCAGTAGCTGTTGATTAAGAATAATATAGAAAAGAAAATTACAATCTGCAGTCAGTACAACAATCTCACACAACATCAGTACAAGAACATTGAAAGATGTACGGTATGATCATTGATCATCACTCAGCAGATACCAGCAAGATTATAATAACTTACATGTGGGCGTTTCCGCCTCAGCCTCCTCCGCCTCATGAGCCTCCCCCTCTGACTGAATGGCACCTATTTATTTAATAAAGGAGAAATGTTGGAACGTTACAATGTTCAATCTTCAAAGAAACAAAAATACTGTATAAAATGTATTATATTATCTCTATTAGCATGTCAATACAGGGCAGGTCAGTGGTCACTGGTCACTAATGTTTATTTACAAGGCATTCACCATTTAAAAAAAATCTTTTCCCCAAAAAAAGAGGTACTTACCTGTCCTGGTTCCAGCGACCACCACTGAAATGATTAGGCGCCTCAGTTCAGACCTCGACGTTCTGTCAAATTGCGTAAGTTACGAAAACGCTTGCGTTACTTGACAGAGCGTCGCAGTGCTTGAGCGAGAAGCAATGACACTTAAATTGACAACGGAAGGCTGGACAAATGGAAAAGGACCCACTGTATTGTATAGTCAGTCACTAGTACCAGTGGTGGCCCATCCATGCGACGCCCCACCTCCTCTACTCCAAAAAAAGGGCCCTTTGGGAATGTTTATTTTCCTTCAAATTTCTTTTTTACTTATACCAACTTTAGTGATGGCGGTCCGTCTATAGAGGGCGCCACACCCTCTGGCTCTCGCACATAACATACATTCATTTATTGCATGAATGTATGTTATTGTTGCCAGCTGCCGCTGGTCTATTCAGATGGCCGGACCTTGTGCGCCGGCTACCTGAATAACGGCAGCTGGATGGCTGTGCGGAAGTGCACAGCGGCAACAATGGGCACAAAGGCGACAAAGGCCACAGTGGCAACAATGGGCAACGTGGCAACAATTAAAGGGCACAGTGACATGCACAGTGGCAACAATGGACACAGTGGCGACAATGGGCACAGTGGCAACAATTAAAGGGCACACTGACATGCACAGTGGCAACAATGGGCACAATGGTGACAATGGGCACAGTGGCAACAATTAAAGGGCACACTGACATGCACAGTGGTGACAATGGGCACAGTGGCAACAAAAACTAAAGGGCAGGGGGGGCGTGGCTACCGCGCGGCTAGATGGAAGCCTAAGCCGAGAGCTCCGCTCCAGCGTCGGGGAAACGAGCGACTACAGGCATCGTGGGCTGTTCTGAACAACTTACATTGGCGGCTGACAACTCACTTAGTGCCTGGGGATGACCAGGAAACGAAAAACCGCCGCTCAGCCGGCGAGATTGGAGGATTTTTTCCCCCCTAGAATCGGCAGCATGTCACAAGATGGCGCTGGCGGCGTGTCTCCGGCCTCCACAGGCGGCTCCTCTGCTGGCACACCAAGCCCTGCGCTGAGGGATAGCCCACATGGACATTCACCTGCAGCCTCCACTCCCCTCTCCTGCAGCCCGGTGAAGGTGAAACCCCGCCTGTCTGCTGAATCCCAAGGCTCTAAGGTTAGTGCTCTGCAGGGCTCTATGGAGGACACTCGTGAGCTTGCTGACAGTATCAATGCTTTCCCTACTTCTAACCAGCCTGTCTCAGACACTACACTGAGAGATATGCTGGTTTCTCTGCGCAGCTCCTTGCACTCAGACCTGATGGACTGTATGAGAAGTTTTAAGGCAGAAATAGGGGAGCTGGGTGGCAGAGTAGACCATGTGGAGAAAAAGATGGGCAAGTACGCCGCTTCATATAAATCTTTGGTAGACTCCCATAACGATCAGTCAGATGAAGTCACATGGCTCAAAGCCAAAGTCGCAGACCTGGAGGACAGATCCCGCAGGAACAACGTTAAATTGCGTGGCGTTCCTGAAACTGTTCTTCCTGCCCAACTCCATCAGTATGCCCAGGAGCTCATGAGATCATTTCTGCCCTCCACACCAGAATCTGAGTTGGTGGTTGACAGGATTCATCGCTTACCCAAACCTGCGCACCTTCCGGACAATGTGCCTAGGGATGTTCTGATGCGGGTGCATTTCTACCATGTTAAAGACCAGTTTATGCTGGCGTTCCGGAAGAACTCCCAACCACCTGATCGTTATTCTACCATACAGGTATTTGCCGACCTTTCACAGTACACTATGCAAAAACGCAGATCCCTCCTACCTATCACGAAAGCGCTTCACAACCACAGTATCATCTATAAGTGGGGCCATCCAACCAAGCTCACTATCACTAAGGACAGTGCCTCCTGTGTGGTTATGAACCTGGAAGAAGGGCTTGCACTGCTGCGCAGGTGGGATATTATACCGGAACATCCCCCGGAGGGAGCAGCTTCCACCCCTGGAACCCGGGCCCCGGACGACTGGACTCTAGTATCGCGTAAGCGCAACAACAAGAAAAAGTCATGAAGCCCCGTGCCTTGGAAATATAGCTTTCTTTGATGTTTATGTTCCCTGACCTTGCTGGAGTTCTCTCCCTACGAACTTACCCCCATTGCAAAATGTGCAGTCAATCTGCATCCAGATTCCGAATAGGATCTCCCTTTTTATTCATACAGTTATTTGCTTTTGTTTTGACTCTTTTACTTTCAGTTCCTGTAGTGTTCCCCCTTCTTCTTCCTGCTTCGTACGAGATGGATACTACGCTGTTCCTGTTGAAGACATCCTGCTCATCACCCACTTCCCCTCCCTGGACATGGCTGAGCCTGATGGATCGCTTTCAATGCTATGAGGTACTGTCATCTTTTCCCTTGTCTAACTCCCTATGGCCCTCAGGATAACCTCCTTCAATGTCAGGGGCTTAAACCACCCAGTTAAGCGGGCCTCTGTGTGGAAGGAAGCTCTGAAGCTTCACTTTGACATCCTTTGCCTCCAGGAAACGCATCTGACGGCATCTGGCGCACCAGCCTTTTGCCATAGGAAATTCCCACACGTTTTCCGGGCCTCTGCTTCTAAAAAACAAAAGGGAGTCCTCATAGCGATCAAAGACTCTGTGGCCTTCTCCCTCCTGGAGTCACTGGTGGACCCGGACGGTAGGTTTCTGATCTTGGTCAGAGAATTCAATAACAATTTATATACACTGGTTAACCTGTATGCGCCCAACACCCACCAACTCCGCTTCCTGAGGAAACTTTTTTGCAAGGTTAATAAGATCAGAAGAGGCGCTTTGATAATGTGTGGGGACTACAACTTAACGATTGATTTCGAGATGGACACTACGTCCAAAGCCAAGCGTATCCAACCTGTTCTCCAACCTCTGTTGCATACTGAGAGCATGTTCGACGCTTGGAGATGTCAACACTCGAGCGAAAGAGATTATTCTTTTCACTCATCCAGACATAATACATACTCACGTATTGATTTGATCTTGGTTGATAAGCTTTTGTTGCAGAGGGTGTCCTCGTCCACCATCCACGACATCACGTGGTCTGACCACGCGCTGGTGTCGGTGGTGGTCGACGGGGGGGCCCCAATTTCCTCGTCCTTTGTCTGGAGGGCCGACTCCTATCTGCTCCAGCAGTCCTCACATGTGTCACACTTATCTACCCACCTTCAGGAATTCTTTTCTGTAAATTCTGAATCTGTCTCCAACCCATTTACTGTCTGGTGAGCCCATAAGGCCTATGTCAGGGAAATTTTACTTCAACTTGGTGCACGGGTAAAGAGGCAGAGAGCACAGGAATTAGACTCTATCCTCGCTGACATTAGCTCCCTGGAATTACAGAATGAAAAGTCTCCTGATGGCCCGACGGCGGCTAGGTTGTTTACACTGTGCTCAGACCTCAGGAGACTGTTACTGGAGCGCTATGACAAACATGTCCGATCCCTCAAATTGACCCATTACGCGTCCGGAAATCGTGCAGGTAAATTTTTAGCTCAACGTTTGAAAACCCGCAAAGCGAAGGCTGCCATCCCCTTTCTTGTGCGGGGCCCCGACGGTGGTAAAATTTACAACCCTCAGGACATAGCTAACTCCTTTGCTGAATTCTACTCTTCCCTTTATAATCTCCGGGAGGATCCCTCTACCCCTCAGCCCACAGAGGAGCTCATCCAATCCTTCCTGGCTGATCTGGAACTCCCTTCACTATGCCACTCCCAGCTGGAATCTCTAAACGTGCCCATAACAGGACCTGAGATCCTGAGAGCGATTAAGACGCTACCCAGCGGGAAATCGCCTGGCCCGGATGGGCTACCCAATAGCTACTATAAGACCTTCGCCTCCCTTCTGACCCCGACGCTAGGTAGGGTGTTCTCGGAAGCAATGCTCTCTGCCTCTTACCCGGAGGAAATGCTTAAGGCCTTTATTGTAACCATCCCTAAGCCGGGGAAGACTCCTACTACACCGGCCAATTTCCGTCCCATTTCCCTGTTGAATACGGACGTGAAATTGTACGCCAAGATCCTTGCTCACAGGCTGCTCCCGATCTTGCCAGCTTTGCTCAATCCCGACCAAACAGGGTTCACCCGAGGAAGACAGGCGTCCGATGCGACTAGGAGGGTCATTGGTCTGGTGCATCATGCTGGGGCCTGTCGGACGCCTTCTCTGCTTCTCTCTTTGGATGCGGAGAAGGCGTTCGACAGGGTGCACTGGGGTTACATGGTCCGGGTGCTTGAGAAATTTGGGTTTTCTGGCCCCATCCTGTCGGCGATTCTCGCATTGTACTCCTCCCCTTGTGCTCAATTTTACACCACTAATATGCTCTCCTGCCCCTTCAATATAACGAACGGTACTAGACAGTGGTGCCCCTTGTCCCCGTCTATTTTCAACCTTCTTATTGAACCCCTGGCAGAAAAGATTAGATCCCACCCCAATACCCCTGGCCTTCTGCTGTCAGGCAGGTCCCACAATATAAGTCTTTTTGCGGACGACATCATTCTTTTACTGACCTCCCTACATTCTTCCTTGCTCCAGGCACACAATATTCTCGCAGAGTTCAGTCGCATCTCATTTTATAAAATTAAATTTACAAAATCTTTCATACTAGGCCTCAATCTTCCCCCTCGCCTTCAATCTCGCTTGCAAGTCTCTTTCCCTTACTCATGGGCCGCATCTAGCATAACTTACTTGGGGCTTCAAATCACTGCTGATCTATCTAGACTGGCCGACGCTAACTATGTCCCCCTGATCGATAAAATATCCAAAGAGACTACGCGTCTGGCCAGAGTCGAACTGACGTGGTCGGGCCGTGTGGCCTCGTTCAAAATGCTGCTTCTCCCACAGATTTTGTATGTCTTCTGTACATTACCCATTCCGTTGAAACACTGCCATCTTAAGTCCTTAAATACTATTTTAAAATGTTACATTTGGAGCTCCAAGCGTCCTAGGTGCGCTAGATCCCTGTTAATTAAACATAGGCTGGTGGGGGGCATGGGTTTGGTTGACATTAAGGATTAAATGTGTATAAAGTGTAGCGCCAATCGGGAGCCCTTTTCAGAGAAGACTCTCCTATAGGCTCAGTGATTTGAGATCAACAAAACCTAAAAATTATAAATGGAATGACCTGTGCCTACAATTAGTTTGCGAAAGGGAGAGAGTTATTCAAAACGTTCTCTTCTTTCTTTCAAAAGAGATAGTATATAACAAAAAATTGTGTAAGTGTATATGAGATGGGTATATAAACCCATCTAAAAAAATCAGTAAAAGGTGAAAAATCACTCACAATATATGACAGAATTGATCTGCACAGGTGTTTAAACACTGAAAACAGTCTGTGATAACAATCAGTGACCGTGAAAAATAGTAAATCATAAAGTGAAAAACATATATATCATAATGTCCACAGTGATTATATGGAGGCAATCAATCAGATAAGTATCAGTCCATACACTCAGGAAAGTGTAGCGAATGTATACTTGAATGGAGCAGATAATCCAAAGAATAGAAATCGGTACCCTTACCGGATCAGGTGGACCCTCAGCTCACCATACGGTGGGGGGTCTTTAGGGCTTGTAAAGGCCGATTGCCTAATCGGGTTGGTATCCAGACGGTGGTTCCAGGCAGGAATGACCAGATTGCCCAATCAGGTTGGTGTCCAGATGGTGATTCCAGGCAAAAATAATATCCGGAAGTTCCAGGGTAGATATTGAAGTTACAGTAGCTCCGTGGTGGTATACATTCACTCCCAAGCATTAGGAAGGAAAGAAAAAAGAGAGACGGCTTCTCATAGTGTAAAACCACCAATTTAATGGAATAAAAATAATTGGAATAAAGTAAAATCAACATAAAAAATTCCACTACATCACACATGCGACAGGAATCACTTCAAAAATATAAAATGCAAAACCACACGTGAAATTTGGAAAAAAAGAGCTTGAAAACAGCAACACTCCCCCTTGATGGGTGAGCAGGGGTAATTTCCGAAGGAAAAATGCAGAGTAGACTATAGCAAGTCAGTGACCTGACCGGTTTCGTCTCATATAGACTTCAAGACTTCATTAAGGATTATCATCGGGCAGCCATACTCGCCCAACTCAGACACTGGATAGCCCCGACCCCTGATGTCTTATGGTACGGTATAGAGCAGGCCCTTGGCCCATTTGCAGACCTTCGTAGTCTCCTGCTCCTCGAGTCCTGGCAATCTCTCCCACTCCGTCGTCTACCGTTGACGCTCCAGACTTCCCTTTTGGCGTGGAGAGACCTGCGCGATCTGGCGACTAACACCCCTAATACAGTACAGATTCCTGTCCCTATTGAGACTCTGTCGTGCGCTATCCCGAACACCTCATACTCCAACTGGGTTGCTAAGGGCGTCCTGTGGGTTGACGATCTATACTGCTATAATGTGCTCAAACCATTTGAAACGCTCGCAGCCGAATACGACTTGCCACCTGCGGACTGCTTTAAACACGCTCAAGCCTCCCACTTCCTTAGGTCACTGAAGTCTCGTCATGTCCTGATACAAGATAATGCATGGCAATTCTTTACCAAAGCAGTCCCACCCCCCAAGGGAATCTCCCTTTTTTACAACCTCTTTCAGGATAAACTAAACTTCACTGTATCATCTCCCCTCCTCAGGTGGGAAGCAGATTTAGGTAAAACGTTCACATCTTACCAGTGGCAACTCTCGTTCAAAACTGTGTATAAGGCCTCTAGATGTGTCAACCACTGGGAACTCTCTCAAAAGATAGCCCAGAGATGGTACCTTACCCCGTGTCGTATAGCTAAATTTAGTCCCTCGTCCTCTCCGCTTTGCTGGAGGGAATGCGGGGCTGTGGGCACCATCTTCCATGTCTTCTGGCTATGTAAGAGTCTTACGAGCTTTTGGAGAAGTGTGTTCAGGTGCATTTCACGAATAACGGGCATTCTGACACCCCCCAATCCCGAATTAGCGTTGCTAAACCTAGGAATTGAGGGATTCCCCCCTAATTTCCATACTGTGGTAACTCATATGCTATTGGCTGCTAGGCTACCGCTGGCGAGGAATTGGAAGTCCAATAAAATACCTAACGTCACGGAGGTTCTTGAGATCACACAAAATAATTACACTTTTGAGGCTTTGCTGGCAAGTAGGGAAGATAGGAGAGCCGCCTTTGATACTCAATGGAAGTCCTGGGTGGAGTGGTTTGCACCGCAATTGTGATGATCAGTCTTCACTTGTATTTTGTTGTTTTTTCTATTGATGTGTCTTAAACAACCTGTCTTATTATGACTATGTTATCGGTGTTCTTGCAGATATCCATCCATCTCTTACTCCCCTCTTCTCTCCCCCCTTTCCCTATGCCCTCATCCTTACTTTTCCCTTCTCCTACTTCACCCTTGCTTTCCCAGGGTACTCCTCTGTTCAGGATAATGCTGTTTCGTTCACTGGTGGCAAGTGTGGTGCCCACTAGCTCCTACTGCCTAGATGTTTCATATGTTGGTTACTAGTTGTATACGCACTGTTGGCTGCATCTGTATAATGTTATGTCGTGCTAGTTTCTTTGTTGTCCCCTGGGACTGCCCTGTTTTCTTTCTGTGTGAAAATTTCTCAATAAAAACTATTGTAACTAAAAACTAAAGGGCACAGTGACAAGCACATTGGCAACAATGGGCAGTGGGCACAGTGGTAACAATTGCCACAGTGGCTGCGTTTGATGGCATGGCACAGTGGTGATAATTGATGGCACAGTGGCTGCATTTGATAGGCACAGTGAGGCTGCAATTTTTTTTTCGTTTGTGCCCCCCAAAAATGTCGAGCACCAGCCGCCACTGACGACTAGTACACTACTAGTACTACTACTAGAACACTAGTACTTACTGCTTGATGATGAAGAAGAGGAGGACTCCTGCTCCTCCTCCGCCCTCCGCTTCCGGCGGCGCTGGGCCTTGATACGATCTTTAAATAAAACCAAACACAACATAGTAAATGTCGGATGCTTGACCAAAAAAATGTCCTGCACACAATGCAATCCTGAGACCAACCTTGATGAGCTTGGAGTTTTTTAATTTCCTCCTCCCCTATCCCGGCTAGCAGCTCGGCTTCATGGGGGAGGAGAGTCACCCGCTTCCCTTGGCGCCCCGACTGCCTGCTCTTGCGCACAATGAACTTGCAACACAAAAAGAGAAGAGACACGGGTTCCATAATTAAACTACAATTGTAATCTGAAAATGACATCAACGCATGAAACAAATGTAGAATGAAACAATGCAAATGGAATTTTTGGATTAGGCACACTTTTTCATGTAGCACAAGATTTGCAAAAAAAGCTCCAGATGTGGTGAGAAAAAGGGCGCAAATTTGATTTGGGTAGTACATCGCAAGAGCGTGCAATTGTCAGTTAAAGCTGCAGCACGCTAAATATAAATACAAGAATATGGGCTGGTCAGAAAGGGGGCGCAATCTACAGGTGATTCCTCTTACAATGATCGTAGCGAATATATTTAACCACTAGCGCCTGCACTATTGTCAAATGACGGCTACAGCAAAGACCCCAATTGCCGGGAGGACATCAATATATGTCCTCCCCTTGGCATGCACCCCGAGTGCCCCCTGCAGGGCGTGCTGTGATCACCGAGACACAGACTCGGGTGATCACGGATCCGAGTAAGGGGCCCGTTCCATGTGATCAGCTATCAGCCAATGACAGCTGATCAAGTGATCAAAACAAGGCTTGGTAATCTTTTTTTTTTCTCGTGGTCACAGCGTGAGGAGAAAAAAAGGCGATCACTGACTGTTGGGTAAGGGACATCGATCCCCAGTGGAAGAGGCAATTCTGCCTCAGTGGACACAAGTAGTGTACCACTTGCCAGTGCCCCCTGCCAATGCCCACAGTGACCACCAGTGCCACCTGTCAGGGCTAGACTACCACCTATTAGAGCCCATCACTGTCACCTAGCAATGCCCACCAGTGGTGCCAGACAGTGCCTCATCAGTGCCACCTAGCAGTGCTGCCTATCCATGTCACCTACCAGTGCACATCAGTGCCACCTATTAGTGCCAATTCTCAGTGCTCACCAGTTCCACCAATCAATGCCCTTGAGTGCCACCTATCTGTGCCACCTCTCAGCAGGGCTGGTGCAAGGATTTTTGACACCCTAGGTGAAAACTCATTTTGCTGCACCCCCCCCCCTGGTTCCACCCCTGACTCCACCCCATTTGTCCTGTCCATGTATACCCCACCTTTTTAATGAAGCACCCACCAAATGCAGCCTCACCAGCTCCCATGAATGCAGCCTCACCAGTGCCCATCAAATGCAGCCTCACCAGCGCCCAATAATTCAGCCTCACTAGAGCCCATCAAATGCAGCCTCATCTGCGCCCATCAAATGCAGCCTCATCTGCGTCCATCAAATGCAGCCTCACCAGCGCCCATCAATAAATGTTTGCTTGCTTCCGTTCATTGGGGAGTTGGGACACAGACACAGTCCTCCGCCTCCAGTGCACATCTGACACTATGTACAAATGGAGCGGTAGCTACCTGCTGATGCTGAGACTTAGTTGTTGCAGAGAGAAGAGAGTAGGAACACCAGTGGCTGGGTGCCCCTAGGCAACAGTGCGCCCTAGGCAGCTGCCTAGTTTGCCTAGTGGTAGCACCGGCCCTGCCTCTCAGTGCCCAACTGCCCACCAGTGCCGCCTTATTGGTGCCCACCAGTGCCGCCTTACCAGTGCCCAATCAGTGCAGTCCATCAGTGCTGCCTTATTGGTGCCCATCTGTGTAGCCCATGGGTGCCCATCGGTGCCACCTATCAGTGCCCAATGCCTATTGGTGCAGCCTTATCAGAGTACATCAATGAAGTGATCAAATACCACCAAAGACAGCTCTATTTGTGGGGGAAAAAAAGTGCTTCAATTTTGTTTTGAAGCCACACGCAATTTTCAGTTAATGTGACATAGTGCCAAAACGCATAAAAGTGGCACGGTCATTTGGCAGCCAAATCCTCTGGGGCTGAACTGGTTAAAATGTAAAAAAAAACTTAAAATAAATCAGACACATTACTTTCCGTTTTATGTCGCTGAACTCCTTGCGACAGGCAGTCGGGTCATGCCGATGGCGGTACATTTCCTCCACCTTCTTGGAGATCTCCTCCCACTTTTGCACCTTCCAGACCGGACTGGTCTCCCTGCAGCGTGGTCCACACAGTTGCATCCAGCAAGGAAGCGTTTCCCTTACAAGGACCTGGGACTCGATAGGAGTCCACGTAAGGTTACGCTTCCTGCTGGGCACTGTGGATTGTGTCCCCCTCCTGCGCCGCCTTTTGGGTGATGGAGGGGCTAGGGCATCTGCTGCTGGCACTGGCAGTGGCTCTGGATCAGAGCTAGCACTGCTGGGTCCAGGAACCTGCAAGGTGTCTGCGTTCACCGCCGCCATTTTGTAGCCCAAGATGGAGACGACTGAAACTAAGTCTGCTAGGCTAGAAGTGAACGACGAAAATTCGACAAAACATCGAAAAGTGACGAATCTGACTGTCATTGAAGGCTTATAGTGTAAGTGTATATCGAAAGTGCTAAGCGGATTCGGCTTGAAGTTTCGAAGTTCCGTCGAATATTATTTGACTATTCGACAGAAACCAAGTATTATTGGATTTTCGGACGAAAGCTATTCCCTAACGGAAAACAAAATAAATCAAAACGATTTTCGGCAGTAACTAAATTTATTTTCGAGACGAAAACGAGAAAACAAAACAAAATATTCCAGTCTGCACATGTCTAATAATTATTTGGAAGATTTTGTCTAGAAATTATTTCTTATAGCAAAGAAATGTTCACAAATGCCTTAAATTAAAAGGGGATATTCACTGTGAATAAATGATTGTCCTATATTTTATCTTTCAGAGGGAATTCTTTATTAATTTCTTTCTTGGATGTAATCTTGCTGTAAAATCTTGTTACAAATAGTAAAGTAATTGCATAATTAAGCCTGCAAACGTTAAAGACTGAGGAGTGTATTAGTCCTGTTAAAACCTATAAGTCAAAACTTAAACAAACAGTATGACATTTCAACCTCACTTTATTAGGTGTCTTTTCATTCTCTGCTGAATATTCAGCATATTGAAGTGAAAAGGAGTGTATATGTAATTTAAAGAACTGCTTTTTAAACATATAAGTCAATTTTGGTTATTTGTCCAACAAAAGTAAATACTAAATCAGCTCCCATGCTGTTGTATACAACTAATATGATAATTTGTGTGCCAAGTCAGAAATGTTCAAGATATGACTGAATGGTAAAGCCTTGTCACAAGTCTTGTCTTAAGACAGCAATGGTCTAAAGCTAAAGTATGCGGCACCAAATTTTCAATACTTGGGGGGGGGGGGGGGGGGGGTTTGTGAGACTTCTTGGGTCTTAATGACGTGGAGAATTGCAGGTTTAATAGTAGTATATTTATAGGAATTTTGAAAGCCAGTTTGTTTTTAGTTGTATTATATACATACATGTATAATATACATATAAGTAGTTAAAACAGATCTGCTTTCTATGTTAGCTAGGGATAAAGTCCCATGATGTATTGGGGTTGCCGCAATCATTGGTGCAGGAATGTGTATGTGTTCCAGCACGCACCTTACGATTTTTGCTGGCAGAGCCAATTGTCCTAAGGCAGTGATGGTGAACCTATGGCACGGGTGCCACAGCTGGCACGTCAAGCCATCTCTGTCAGCACGCCAGGGGAATCCCTCAGCCAGTCACTTGCACTGACATGCTGGCATGGAGGAGCCGGCTCCCTTCCTTGTATCAGTGGCAGTGACGTTGTCAGCTCCCCCTGCTCCAGGATGGTTCAGTCTGTCCTGGGGGGGGGGGGGGCAGTGCTCGGAGCTGGTCATCCATGAGGTGAGGTGCAGTGATTTCTAGCTGACTTCCCAGGGTCAGGGATATTGAGGAGCAGCTGGATGGCGGGATATCAAGGAGCAGCTGGATGGTGGGATATCGAGGAGCAGATGGATGGCAGGCAGTGGCGGCCCGCCCATAGTGGGCGCTCAGGCGCCGCCCCCCCAAGCTGTGAACAAAAAATGAAAAAAAAAAGAGTGACCAGGCGCCGGACATGCGGCGGTCTATGGGAAGCTTCCCAGCCTGCAGTCAGCTGATTGCAGGCTGGGAAGCTGATTTGCCCGTGTTTAGGGCGTGTGCAGGGCGCAATCTGTGCGCCCGCACACACACCCACTTTCATTTGATTTGCTAGCATGCCCGCTAGCTGTCATGGGATTGGCTCAAGGGGAACTGGAGCAGAGGTCATTGGGCAGTACTGCATTGACTTCCGGTATCATGCACTATCATCACATGACGTCACTTCCGGCGCCATCTCTCTGTAGCGCGTGTGAGGAGGAGCAGCGCAAACCATTGAAGAAGGTAAGTGTTAAAGTGTTCCTTCCCGGGCGGCTCCATCCCCCGCCAGCACTGTTTGCAAGCCAGCCTCGCCACCACCTGTTATGTGTCTCTGCATCTCTCTCATAGATCACTACAATCTAGCAGTGGCGGCCCCCCTTCCTCGCCCCCGCAGTTCACTCACCTCCGGAGCAGCAGTGTGCACTGCTTCAGGTTCCCGGGTCTCATCTACATTCTAGCAGCAGCCCCCCTCTCCCCCCCCTCCCCCCCGCAATTCACTCACCTCCGGAGCAGCAGTGAGCACTGCTTCAAGTTCCCCCCTCCACCTCGATGCTACAGCCTTGCCTGAATGCACCCTCTCTCTCTCCCACCAGCAGCAGCACACCATTCCACTGAGCACTGTCAAGTGCTGCTAGTGGGGGGGAGGGGGTGTTGGGTACTGACATTCACTCAGCTAATGAGGTCTCTAGGGGGGGGCTGCTAATGTTAAGGGACTCACTCCCCAGCCCTTACCCCACCATTCCCCACCATCCCTCCCCCTGGCACTGGCACAGATCCCACCATCCTTCCCCCGGGCACTGGCACAGATCCCACCATCCTTCCCCCGGGCACTGGCACAGACCCCACCATCCCTCCCCCCGCACTGGCACTGAGCCCACCATCCCTCCAACAGGGCACTGGCACTGAGCCCACCATCCCTCCCCCAGGGCACTGGCACTGAGCCCACCATCCCTCCCCCCGGGCACTGGCACTGATCCCACCATCCCTCCCCCCCAGGCACTGGCACTGATTCCACCATCCCTCCCCCAGGGCACTGGCACTGAGCCCACCATCCCTCCCCCAGGGCACTGGCACTGAGCCCACCATCCCTCCCCCAGGGCACTGGCACTGAGCCCACCATCCCTCCCCCAGGGCACTGGCACTCATCCCATCCCGTATGTACGGAGTTGCAGGGGTCACAATTGCATGCTCCAGGTTTCACCTGCAGCCCCCTGTACACCTGGATAGGAGGGGGGGGCACAATATAGAAACCAATGAAAATAAGTATAATCCTGCGCTTAGGAAAAAAGCAAACAAGAAAGGCTGCGGTCCCATAGAGTCCCCCCTTAGGGGCATACTACAGTAAATATGAAAAAATGGGGAATGAGGGTGGTGGCGCTGCCTACCCTTACAATCAAAACAGGGGGAGATGGCCCCTCAGATGTATCTACAGAAGTGTGGGTTTTTAATGACTGGAAATAACCCTGCCCGTGTTACTATATACCGTCTACCCAAAAGTGCATATAAAAAGCTGTGTAATAAGCACATACATAAGAAATGTGGGCAATATTCATGTGCCTGTGCCCTGTTATGCTAGTAATTATACTTCTACTAGTTGCAATTATGTTTCATACGAGGTCATAACTTATATCTAATATAGGATTATTGCACTTATGGTTCACAATATATACCTGTATCACACAGTTTGGTAACTGCTGACATTACTAGCATAGCTGAGTCAGGGCACAGGCACATGAATATTGCCCACATTTCTTATGTATGTGCTTATTACACAGCTTTTTAAATGCACTTTAGGTAGACAATATATAGTAACACCGACAGGGTCATTAAAACCCACAGTTCTGTAGATACATCTGAGGGGCCTTCTCCCCCTTTTTTGATTGTAAGGGTAGGCAGCGCCACCACCCCCTTTCCCCATGTTTTCCTATATAGAGAAACTATTCCCCTTATTTTCCTCCTGCAGCCTTTCAGCTGCTGCAGGAGGAAAACTAAGGGGAACGGTTCTTCTATAAGCCGCTGCCCCAAGCTCCTGTGTACTCTTTGGCCCCCCACAATGCTGCCAGGTTCCCCCCTCCCCTCTCCTTCCCGGCTGCTGCGGGGGAATGCTTTCTGGATAGAGAGTGGGGAAGGGAAAGTGGCCGGTTAAGTTTGCAGTGATTTTTCTTATTTCAGTGTGATGTGTATTATATGTGACCATTTTATTGAGATTTCTATACATTGGAGAAGGGTGAACTTACACGGGTTCCCCCTCCTCAACCACCCCCCGTCCCGCTGATCTGGACCGCCGCAATCTCCGGTTCAAAGCCCCAGTATATCCGCGTCAGGTCTGAATGTCCAAAACGTCCCTCATCAGGGGGATGATTTGCCATTCTAATTGGTCAGTGCTGTCACATGGGAGAAATGCTATATGCCAGGCTTGTGAAACATGCTATATACCATACTTTGTGAGAAATGCTATATACCATGATTTGTGAGACCTGCTATATACCAGTTTATTTTTTTCGAAAAAGTTTTATATACCAGTTTTTTTTTTTGAGAAATGCTGTATGCCAGGCTTTGTGAGACATGCAGTATGCCAGGCTTTGTGAGACATGCTGTATGCCAGGCTTTGTGAGACATGCTGTATGCCAGGCTTTGTGAGACATGCTGTATGCCAGGCTTTGTGAGACATGCTGTATGCCAGGCTTTGTGAGACATGCTGTATGCCAGGCTTTGTGAGACATGCTGTATGCCAGGCTTTGTGAGACATGCTGTATGCCAGGCTTTGTGAGACATGCTGTATGCCAGGCTTTGTGAGCAATGCTATATGCCAGGCTTTGTGAGCAATGCTATATGCCAGGCTTTGTGATCAATGCTATATACCATTTTTTTAAAACATGCTACATACCTGGATTTGTGAGTCATGCTATATACCTGGATTTGTGAGTCATGCTATATACCTGGATTTGAGAGTCATGCTATATACCTGGATTTGAGAGTCATGCTATATACCTGGATTTGTGAGTCATGCTATATACCTGGATTTGTGAGTCATGCTATATACCTGGATTTGTGAGTCATGCTATATACCTGGATTTGTGAGTCATGCTATATACCTGGATTTGTGAGTCATGCAATTTACCAGGTTTTCTTTGAGAAATGCTATATATCGGGCTTTGTGAGACATACCCTTTTTATTTTATTTTTGAGAAATGCTATATATCAGGATTGTGAGACAAGCTATATACCATGATTTGAGGTCTGAAGGGACAGGAATTGGGACTGATATGAGGGGTGAAGGGACAGGAATTGGATTGATGGTCACAGTAAGGCTGCATTTAAAGCGAAGGTTCACCATAAAACAACTATATATCATTCCATCCACCATACTTGCGTCAGCTACAGTATGCTGTTTTTTTTTTTCACTGCACTTACCGTTGAATTGTTCCGTTTCTTTTCTTCCTCCTGCGGGGAATAGGCGTTCCTATGAAGAGGGGTACATGATTGACGTGCGGCTATGGCGCGTCACGCGTTCCGAAAATAGCCGAAATAGGACTCGTATAGCGCCGTGATGAGCCGAGTACTAGTCTGGCTACTTTCGTAATGTGTGACGCGCCATAGCCGCACGTCAATCATGTAGCCCTCCTCCATAGGGACGCCTATTCCCCGCAGGAGGAAGAAAATAAACTGAACGATTAAATGGTAAATACAGTGAAAAAATCCCCAAAAAAACAGCATACTGTAGCTGACGCAAGTATGCTGGATGGGATGGTACATAGTTGTTTTTAAGGGTGAACCTCAGCTTTAATGAGCACATCTACCTCCGCTTTAATTAGCACATCTTGATGAAATTGACACTTGCATTTGGCAGCGTACTACCTATCTCTCTTTTAAACTTACCCAGATTGTCATTTGACTCGTAGGTATTGAATTGATCATTGTCATGAAGGAAAATTCCGTTTTATCACTGAAACAATTGCCCTTTACAAGGCGTCCTGATGAAGAGAAAAAGAGGATAACGGAGCTTGGACCAGATCGACCCAACTTGCAGATTAATCAGCAGTCAAGTGATCGTGGTAGAATTTACACTCGAAGCTTTTCCCCCGCAAATTATCAGACACGGAGTTGGTTAGCTGGATGTGATGTGAGTCACGCCTTTTATTGTTTTCCCTGTTTGCTATTTGAAAGTCCTGGCACTGACAAGTGGACAAAAACAGGGGTTTCTGACTTGAAGCATCTCAGTGAAAAATGCAAGCGGCATGAAAGTACCCGAAGTCATCTTGACAACGCACTGAAGCTCCAGTTTTTTGGGAAGCGTAGCATTGTTGAACAGCTAGATGCAGGCTACAGAATTGGAATTAGAAGGCACAATGAAGAGGTCACAAAAAATCGGCACATCCTGTCTAGAATAATAGACTGTGTAAAATGTTGTGGTGCATTTGAGCTAGCTTTGCGTGGCCATGACGAGAGCGAGAGATCGGAGAATCCTGGGATATTCCGTGGCTTGGTAGATTTTGTTGCTTCACTTGATGGAGTTTTGAAAGAGCACCTCGAGAATGCCACTGTGTTTAAGGGAACTTCCAAAATTGTGCAGAACGAGCTGTTGGACTGTATGTTGTCCGTTGTGAAGGAGCACATTATGCAAGAAGCACGGAGCAGTGATTTTCTCTCAATCCAGGCCGACGAAACCACCGATATTGCCACTCATTGCCAACTTGTGCTTGTACTGCGCTACATTGATGCCAAAAACAACATACAGGAGAGGTTTTTTGAGTTTATACCTCTGCATTCAACCACAGCGGATTCCATCGCTACAGCACTACAAGAGCGCCTTGCTGTCATCCTACCAGTGGATCAGAAACAAGCTGATCTCCCAAGCGTATGATGGAGCCAGCGTGATGAGGGGTGCCACTGCAGGTGTGCAAAGGAAGATTCAAGATGTGTACCCAAATGCCCATTACATCCACTGCTATGCACATCAGCTGAACCTAATAATGCAGCAAGCCACTTCTCAAATACCTAAAGTGAGAGGTTTTTTTTCTACCCTTGGAGGATTTGCCAGCTTTTTTGCAAGATCACCCAAGCGCACGGAAGTTCTTGATAAAGTTGTTGCCCATAGATTACCAACATCAAGCAGTGTAAGATGGAACTTTCACAGCCGTGCCGTCAATACCGTGTTTGAGCACAGAGAGGACCTCATCCACTGTTTTGAATCTATGCGAGACTCAGGTGACTTTGACCCTATTACCGTCAGAGAGGCAGTAGCCTTTGCCATGCTGTTGGAGGATCAGGATTTTACATTTTTTCTGACGCTTTTCCACAACATCATGCCACATGTGGACCTCCTCTATGCCAAACTCCAGAAGAACATAGATTCAGTCCACATTAAGGGGAGCATCGAGCAGTTCCAGCAGGACGTACAGAAGATCAGGTAGCAGCTATATTCCTCCTTTTCTATGTGTTGTTGCTGTTATTATTATTTTTTTATTATTATTACTCATACATTTTGCAGAGATTCTTTCACATCCCTGGTTGACAAAAGCAGTGAAGGTGCTTCTCAACCGAAGAGGCGGTGCTCCCTCAATCCAGAAGGCCATAAACGCATTGCAGCCAAGGTGAGTTTTATTTTGTAGATAGGAATATTGGAAAGAAAAATATTTTTCTTGCAATATTAATCTAAAAATTATGATGATTTGTTATTCCCTCTAGTGGATAACATTATAATTACGGCCTTCAACTCTATTAGCTCCCTGAGCATCAAAGATGCATGAAACTTGATATATTTACTAAGAATGCTTTGTCCATGTGTATGGAGTGTATGAGAAATTATGCATTCAAAAAAACACTGAAACTGATCCCCCTTTATAACTTAAAACTGAACATTTTAAAGGTTGCAGTCTGCAGCCTTTAAAATGACTCGTTTTACGTTATAAAGGGAGATCAGTTTCAGTGTTTTTGAAACCATAATTTCTCAGAACTCCATACACATGGACAAAGCATTCTTAGTAAATATATCACATTTTGTGCATTTTTGATGCTCAGGGAGCTAACAGAGGTGAAATTGACATTTTTTCATCATTACCAAAATTGTTTTTCATTTTATAGGTCTGTGATACCATATTGGCACACACCAAGGAACGCTTCTCCTTCACAAACCACCTTGTTAGTGCCACCTTGCTTCAAGCAGACAGGTTTCAACACTACACAGTGGCGTTTCCTGAGGATGCACTGAGCAAGACTTTGCAGGCCTATCCAATGCTCAATGGGAGTAAATTGAAGACAGAGCTTAGTCTCATCTACAGCAAAGAAGATTTCAGGAAGTGTGATGGTGCTTTGGACCTATTCCAGGTATTTATGGAAAACAATCTTGAAGAAATATTTGGAGAGACTGTCACACTCCTAAAAATCCTCATCACCACACCCATGACCACAGCAGAAGCTGAGCGGTGCTTCTCAACATTGAAGAGAATAAAGACTTTTCTAAGAAATAGCATGACCCAGGAGAGACTGAATGCATTGGCCATGCTGTCAATGGAAAAGAGTGGTGACTGAGATGACTGACTTCAATCAGAAGGTCATTGAAAAATTTGCAAGCCAGAAAGAGAGGCGAGCAAAATTTATTTTCAAATAGTACTGCTGGCATGAATGAGAATGTATTCGGTTACCTAATTCAGAGTTTTTTTTGTTGTTGGTTGTACAATAAAGTTTAAGTGTTTTAAAAAAAAAAAATAGTGATTCGTGATACCTTTATTGCATTCTTTAACAGTTGACTTAAACATTAACATTTTCTATATCTTATCTAGCAGCAATGATACAAAATCGCCTTATAAATGGCTTGGCTATTTACAGTTCTGCATTACTAACAGTTTAATTTTTCAGTTTGTTTGCGCCCCCCCAAAAATTTTGAGCACCAGCCGCCACTGATGGCAGGAATACCTACAATATTGCTGGACGATGAGGCCATGGAAAAGTAAGGAGTATGGATCTTCCAATCTACATTGTACTGTGTGTGGGGGGATAGGGATGTGAGTAGTGCAGGAAGCATGTGTCAGGTAGGTGAGTGTTATGTCAGGTAGGTCAGTGCATGTGTCATGTAGGTAAATATAATAGTCATGTAGGTGAGTGTAATGGTCCTGTAGGTGAGTGTAATGTTCAGGTAGGTCATTGTAATGGTCAGGTAGGTCATTGTAATGGTCAGGTAGGTCATTGTAATGGTCAGGTAGGTCATTGTAATGGTCAGGTTGGTCATTGTAATGGTCAGGTAGGTCAACGTAATGGTCAGGTAGGTCAACGTAATGGTCAGGTAGGTCAGTGTATGTTGCACAATGCATTCCTAAACCTTGCATTCTGAGCGAATCTGGCAGAATTGTACGTTTTTGGTCCCTTAGGGCTCATTCAGAGGGATGATCATTCCCATCCTCTGTACAGAGCCACTGGTGTTTGCACTTTGAAAGAAATAAGTTTGTTCTGTGTCGTAGTTTGTGTACTCAACTCAAAAAGATTCGCCATCACTGTCCTAAGGGATGTGAGCACAGTGTGACTTGTATTGGTAATAAAGGTTTTAGTAATGATCCAAGTGTACTAGGCTTGCAACCCAGTAGCAGGATTAGCCATGGTAGGCATCTATGAAAAGTTGGCCTAACATCTATGAAAGACTTTAAAATATCAGCAGTGTGTTAGAGTTCACTGAGGGAAGAAGCAGGGTGAAAATCTGTTATGACAAGGCTAGAGACAGTAAAAGAAAAGGAAACAGAATGCTGACAAGTAATTAGGACGGAGAAGGAAAGCAGTGACCAAAATTAATTATGAAATATAAAACTATGAGAAAGAATGATCAGATGGTAAGAACATAAGTGATAGGAAGAAACATGCGTCAATGAATTTGAGAAGAATCAGGGCCAAGAATGTGTTAAGGTAGGTGTGTGCTGATCTTGGTAAACCTGCAAACCAAGGCCCAGATTCACAGAGCGATTACGCCTGCGCAACAGGAGATGCGCGTGCGTAAGTCGAAATGTGCGTTTCGATGCACGGCATCCCCAGAACGAGATACGCAAAAAATCTACTGAAGGCAATGACAGATTTCTACAGAATTGCCAGATTCCCACGCACTCTGGGGGCCATTGATTGCACACATGTGGCACTCCAGCCCCCCCAGGAGACAGAGCACATATACCGCAATCGGAAGCATTGGCATTCCATCAATGTACAGGTGATAGTCGATGCCCAAGGCCTCATATGGCACGTCCGTGCCAAACACCCAGGGTCCAGCCATGACAGCTACATATACAATCAATGCCACATCCGAATGGAATTTGAACAGAACGTGTATGGGGACACCTGGCTGGTTGGTGAGTGACATGGGAGTCAGGCATGACTATCCCCTCCCATGATGCACACATCACAAGTGGCACATGCATGACTAACATCCTCCTGTCTTTTCCCTTACAGGTAACTCTGCATATCCACTGGGACCCCATCTCATGACTCCTATCCGGAACCCCCAAACTCCAGGAGAGGAAAGATACAATCAAGCACATGCCCAAACACGAGCAGTGGTGGAGCGCACCTTTGGCCTACTAAAGTCACGTTTCCGATGCCTGGATAAGTCTGGGGGTACCCTCTTGTATTCCCCAAACTTTGTGTGCCAGATCATCGGTGCATGTTGCATGCTGCACAACTTCGCAGTAAGAAAGGGCCTGCAGATTGACCTACGTGATGACCTGACCCCTGAACCAGACAATCCCCCCCCCTAACCGGGGCTACCCCGTCTTCTGAGGGAAGAGCAACCAGAAGACAACTCACATTGGGCATCTTTGCACGTTAAACACACACATTAACCATGGCACAATGAGAATGCATGCATGCACACCACTGTGGTCCCTAGCAGACACATCACATCCACATCAAATTGGATTGGCACCAGTCCACCATGCTGGACTTGTGAGCAGCAACGCCATGCCAATGCTCCAATTATGTCACTGTACATTCATACACCATTCACACGGACCTGGGGATCACTTCTCCCTGGTCCTGGGGAACCCTACTCCACCAAAATTGAGGGTGACACCCCTTTTCCGGCAGGAATGTCACCCCCACATTCAAACAGCATTCACAACCCAAAAAACAAAACAAAAAAAATTACCTGCAAAAGCAAAAATTTTCCAGCAAAAAAAAGGGGAAAAAACAAATTATTGCCCTTTGCGTGAGCCACGACTGGGGCGCCCCCGGCCACGGCCCCGGCCCCGGCTTCTCAGGGGAGACTCATGGGGGAGGGGTAAAACCGGGGAAGGAGGAGCAGCCCCTGATCTCTGCCCACCTGGCGGCCTGCCCTCCAAGGCCACGGCTATTCTGTCCAGGGCAGCACCAAGTGTTGCCGTGTTGGCCTGGATAGCCTGGGTAAGGGCCCTCACATCCTGCCCAACGCCTGCTGATGTCGTCTGCAGTTCGTTTAGGCAGGTTGTGAAAGCCCGGGAGTGGGAGTCCAGGTTCCCCAGCGTATCCTTGATGGAGGACAGGCTCTCCTCCATCCGCACCAATGTCTGGCTGACCTGTCCCAGATGGCGGGTCTGGAGGAACTGGTCCCTTCTCAGAGTGGCGGGCAGGAGATCGGCCACCCCCCTGGTGTTCTGGGATGAAATCCTGCCTCCAGCTGATGCTTGTGGCCGGGGAGAAGGGGAGGCCCTTGTGAGGGGAGCCATGTTGGGGGAGGAGGGGGGCTCCCCCTTAGGCAGGGCTGCCTGCTGCCAGCCAGAGGGGAAGAGTCCTCAAAAACCAAACGTCCAGTGCCTGACATGGACTCCTCCTCCTCCTCCTCTTGAACCTCCTCCGCGGACTCCGGCCTTGTTGGGGGGGCCTCATTAGGCTGCTGTCCTGGGGTTGGTGCGGTCAGGCCAGATGGCCCTGCACCCTCCTGCACATCTGTGGATGACACAAAACATTCACAGGTTGGAGGATCCACACACTTGCCACATATTCCCTTTCACCCCCTCCCCCACACATGCTACACACCTGATATTAAAAAAAAAACTTACCTGGCACCACGGGCTCCGGACTTGAGTCAAAGCCGTGCAGGCCCTCAACTTCATGCCGATGAAAGGTCAGGGCCACCGCACGCTCCTCCGCTGTCAGCCTAATACGGCATGGTGGGCCCCCTCCTGTGCCCCTGGCATGGGCATGCATTCTGGCCAGCTTCTGTTTGACCAGACGCCGGAGGTCATTGATTTTTTTTGTCAATCCCAGACCGGGTCCGTGTCTCCCCCTGCCCCGCTGAATTGACCTGCTCAGTGATCATATCCAAAATCTCCCTCCTCCTGGCCGGGGTGGTGTTGGTACTGTCTGGGCCGCGGAGGAAACGCCCATACTCGCTAATGGCCCGGGCAAGAATTTGTTTTTCCCCAACTGTAAAATTGAGCTTTCTCTTTCTCTCTGTCATACTTCCCAAAAAAATCACTCCCAGTCAACAAAATTCACTCACACAAACAAGCACAACCAATCAAGCAAGAACACACACAAAGAGAAAACTACTCAGCAAGAAACAGTCACAAAAAAACAAAAACAAAAAACAGCAGGAAAACAAACGAACAGAAATATATCAATCAAACAAACAGTCTCTCAAACACTTATCAAAAA
Organism: Rana kukunoris; assembly: GCA_029574335.1. NCBI lineage: Eukaryota > Metazoa > Chordata > Amphibia > Anura > Ranidae > Rana > Rana kukunoris. Next base: position 224,337,107 of record CM056053.1, on the reverse strand, counting down.
ACACTTTCAAAGATCTACTAACAAACACTTGATCACACAGAACACTAATCTGACAACTACAAAACACACCGCAACGAACAACAGGACAAAAGCACTAGGTTAAATGGGAAGGGACAAAGGGATGTACTTTTGCAATGCAAGTGCGTTTGTGTGTGTCTATTTATGCTGTTTGCGTAGTTCACAACGTTGCCCTAGTCCATTTCCAATTTCACTGATTGCGCCGCTCCCGAGTTGTGAGCATGCGCACAGCGGAGCTGACCATGGTCTCCTTCAAGCGCGCATGCGCGAGCCGGCCGGCCCTTCATTTGCATGGGGTCACGGCTCATTTCAATGTAACATGCCCACGTCCTTCCCAATTTGTATTACTCCTCCTTACGCCTCGGGGAAAAACGTTACGCATGCGCAATTTCCTGCGCAAAAGCTACGAGAATAGGGGGATTACGCGGCAAAATTGCGCAAGTCTAACGTAAAGGCGGTGCGCTACGCCGGTCCAATAATGCGCAGATGTACCTGAATCTGGGCCCAAGGTTTTAGCTTACAGTATACAGCTATACTGTACAATTCTACTATAATATTATTCCCTCAGTCAGCACAATAGTGGTTATGGCATTCTGTGTTTATCATTGAAGCTTAGAGTAGAACTGAGTGCTAAACTGAAAAAGTAAATCCTGCAGTAATGTTGTGACAGCAATCCACTTACCTCGATCATGTTGCATGTAAAAAGAGATTACAATAATGGCCAGAGACACAAGATTCTGTTTTTCTAAGTGGATAAAATGTGCTTACTAAAGCTTTTGGTTCTGGATGGAGCTCCCAGTACAGAAACATAATCATTAGAAGTAAGGATAGTTCTTAAATAGTTGCCAACAGACTCCTACAATATTAAAATGTCAAATGAAGCAAAGTACGTTCTAGAAATTAACTAGATCTGGCTGTTTAGTTTACTTTAAATTACAGGGGTATCTGGTCGTATTTAAAACAGTGCAGCATTTGTAAAAAAAAAAAAAAACAGTGCAGCCACTTACTAGAAGCATTACGCTTGGTAGTAGCATATGTTTTTTTAATAACCTAATGCACAGCTTCTGGTCAGTAGTATATACAAATACTCTTAGGTGGCGTACACACGACCGGTTTTCTCGGCAGAATCCAGCAAGAAACTCGATGGGAGACGTATTCTGCCGAGAAAACCGGTCGTGTGTACACTTTTCGCCGAGAAACCCGTCGAGAAACTCAAAGAGAAACAAAAAAACGCGCTATTGTCCCCCCTCCCCTTATAAAATACAGGCAGCAGCTGGCGTGCGATACACAATGTGAAAATACAAAAAAGAAAAGCCGCCCCAAAAAAATAAACAAAATTGAAAAGGACAAATTTTAAATTTGTGATGACCAAAGTTCATAAACAATAAAGTTCATTAGAGACCATATATAGGTAGATTGGTCCCAGACAGGAGCCTCCTAGGATCCACACCACCCAGTGAGGTAAATACAAATGTGCTCCCTCCACCAGATAAGTAAGCAGCTTACCAGAGGGCAAGCGCTATAGACAGTTGACTATGGCCCAGTCACGGCCTTTAGTTTCCTTGTAGTTCCTTGGATGTTCCAACTATGGCCAGTTGGTTCAGGGACGTGGTAACTTTAGGCTCCAAATGGTTCAATGTAAGTGAAAGAAAGAGGCGCACATAGCGTAACTCCATATAACGGTGGATTTAATAAAGTTAAAAGTTGTACTTACAGACAAACGGTAAAAAACAGCATAAAATGAGGTATTGCCGGCCGGCATATAGGAGCCCTCCTCCTCAGAGTGGCGACTTCACTGCGTAGCCTCCCATACACGTAATCAGAATTCCCGAAAAGAAAACCGTGGATTTTTTTCCGACGGAATGTTGGCTCAAACTTGTGTTGCATACACATGGTCACACAAATGTTGTTTGAAATTCCAAACATCAAAAAAGCGGTGGCGTACAACACTATGACAAGCCGAGAAAAATTAAGTTCGATGATTCCTAGCATGCGTAGGATTTTTGTCTGTTGGAATTGCATACAGAACTTTTCCCGTCTGAAAATTTAAGAACCAGCTCTCAAATTTTTTCTGTCGGAAATTCCGACAGAAAATGTCCGATGGGGCCTACACGTGGTCGGAATTTCCGACCAAAAGCTCACATCAAACTTTTCTTGTAGGAAATTCTGATTGTGTGCACGTGGCATTAGACAACAAAAGGGTCAGACTTCTAACTAGGAACCTATGTTCACCAGGATGCACTTTTTTCCTTTTTAACCTACTTTGAACTATTAAAGAGATAATGCAGGGAACTTTGTTTAAAGACCTGGATGTTTGGTGGCCACCTCTAGGAGGATTCAAAGTGATCAACTCTGCATGACATACCTCACTTTTTTGTGTATTACATTGTTGCACCCATGCTAACAGGTTAAGTCCTTATAATGTAGCGAGTCATTAGAATCCTTCTATAAAACTAAATGGTAGAAAAACTGTGCTTGGTGCTCAGCAAAACATTATACCAGTGCTGAACCAAAATTAAAAAGCATTAGGGATGTGAAAATGAACTTTTAATTCATCGATTAATCTTACATTTTTTTGATCGATCAAAATTCTTTTGATTGGTACTCACCTCTCCGCTGGCTTCAGGGATTTCTGTCGGAGATCCGGGGACGTCACGGACACAGGCGGGGATTGCCGTGTCCATCTGAAGGGCTCCTTTGCTGTGCCTTCATATCTGCATGCCGGCGGGACCTTACTTTCTGCCACACGCAAGGGCTGATACACTTCCCTCTATCCCTTCCCTCCATCAACTGATGTTAACCTCTCCTCATCTGGATTCAGCAGTGGTATTGTTGTACACATTTTTATACCAGTATAATATTTAGCTACATGTTTTTATGACTGCTTTTGCTACCGTTTGGTATTACTCGCACCATTTTTACAGTTTATGTACCTACATCAGTTTTATCTCCAGTGCAATATTTATTTTGTTACCTACTTGAAGACTATAAAAGTTTTAATGCTATTCCCATCGAGCGCTGCCTTTGTGTGTTTTTTGTATCCTGCTATCCATTTTTCCAGTGGTTGGTAGCTGCACTGGAAATTAGGCTGCAAGGAGATCAGCTAAAAGTAGTTGGATCTGTATGTGCGTTATAATTAATCGAAATTAGTCGATTATTCGATTTTAAAAAAAAAACGATTAATCAAACACAACATTTTTAATCAGTAACAGCCCTAAAAAGAATACAAATGTTGCTCTATGTTACTAAATTAGATGTGTCTTGATTATGTCTCTTGGAGCTTGAGGTGACATCAACGCGCCACTCTGCCCCTGGAAGAAGTAAGATATCATGAAACGGACATAGGGCGGAGCGACGCGTGGACATCACCTCAAGCTTCAAATGATCCCCCATGCTTGGAATCATTGAACTTCGTTTTTTTAAGCACGTTGTTGTGTTTTACGTCACCGCGTTCTGACACGATCGGTTTTTGAACTGATGGTGTGTACGCACATCAGACCATCAGACCATCAGTCTGTGAACCGATGAAAATGAACTTCAGTCCGCTTTCATCGGTTTGGACTGATCGTGTGTACAAGGCCTTAGTGTAATACAACCTTTTTTTAATATTTTTTTTTATACATTTAAAGCGCTATGTGGAGCTGCCATTGTCTTTTGCATGTTGGGCATTTATGCTGGTGATCTGCAATTATCAATGGATGAGAGATCCATTGCTTTAAAGACCAGATCTGTTTGAGCTGCGTGGTTGGAGTGAGATCCTTAATTATAATCCTTTAATGATCCCCTGTCATAAGGGATCATGGCAAGTCGGTAAGGAGCCAATTTTATTGCTTGGTGGAGAATCACCTTTTTTGGACACGTTTTTCATCAGATGTTGGATTTTGGCACAGAGCACGAGTGTACAGCATCTACTGATTAAGCACTTATGGACTATATTTCTGATTTAATTGATTTCAATATAAACCTTTATCAATTTTAATATTAATTTTGATGTTAATTTTTATTTATTAATCATAATATCATTATAATTATTGGTTTATGTTCACTGATTGGCACGAGATTGCTTTAAATGGTAACTGATGCTTTTTATTGACATATTAGTGATGCAATACTATATGCCATCCTTCAAATATTTGTACATCACCAATTTTGTTTATTTCTTCTGGTATTCTTAATTTGGTGATTTTAATTACGTTTATCACATGGTTAAAGGGTAGCACGATTTACAAGTTTTCTCCTTTACCATCACATTCTATGTATTTAACCACTTCCATACCAGGCACTTATGCACCTTCCCGCTCAAGCCAATTTTCAGCTTTCAGCGCTGTCGCACTTTGAATGACAATTGCGCGTTCATGCTACACTGTACCCAAACAAAATTGGCGTCCTTTTTTCCCCACAAATAAAGCTTTCTTTTGGTGGTATTTGATCACCTCTGCGGTTTTTATTTTCTGCACAACAACTAATAAAAGACTGAAAATTTAGAAAAAAATATACATTTTTATTTTCCATTTTCTCTTTCATTTACGGGCACTTATATGGCGGCACTGATGGGCACTGATGAGGTGGCACTGATGACACCAATGAGGTAGTACTGATGGGCACCGATGAGGTGGCACTGATAAAGTCACTGATGGGCACTCATAGGTGGCACTGATGGGCACTCATAGGTGGCACTGATGGGCACTCATAGGTGGCACTGATGGGCACTCATAGGTGGCACTGATGGGCACTCATAGGTGGCACTGATGGGCACTCATAGGCGGCACTGATGGGCACTCATGGGCAGCACTGGGCACTCATAGGCAGCACAGATGGGCACTGAGGGGTGGCACTGATGAATCTATGTTGCCAGTCAGTGCCCATGTGTGGGCACTGACTGGCATCTTTCTTTCTTTTTTACTGTCATGTTTTCTTTTTTATTTATTTTTTAAATCCTGACTTTTTTTTTTTTGCCCTTCCAGTGTGGGCACTTCCTGGTGGTCTAATGTGGGCATCCGAGGGGGGGGGGCTGCACTGAGAAACAATCAGCGCGAACCCCCTCTGTCAGGAGAGCTGCCGATCGGCTCTCCTGTACTCCACCATCGACAGCTCTTCCTGTTTACATCGTGATCAGCCGTGATTGGACACGGCTGATCACGTGGTAGCGAGCCTCCCCCGGAGACTCGTTACCGAGATCGAAGATGCAGGGTGTCAGACTGACACCCCGCATCACCGATCGCCGCGCTGCACGCCCCCACGTGCGCGCGGCATTAAATCCTGCAGGACGTCAATTGACGTGCAGTCAAGATTTCAGAACCACTTCCCGGAAATCAATCTCCTATTGACCGGGCGGGAAGTGGTTAATGTTTGCTAATGTATTGTATTTCTTTCATCATTCCCTAATTACCATTATTTAATATGCTGTGAATGTCCTGTAAATTTTTAATGCTCCTTTTTTGGCCTACATGCATATTTGCCTTCACTAACCTCTCCAGCATGCTATCCTGGGCTCATACACACCTAGCCTAGTCACGTAACAGTGTATTTTGTCCGCTCCGTTGTAGTGCTTTACCCTAAACACCCCCTAAAATGTGTACAAATGTTATTGTTGTCATTAAATTCAGGCAGAGTGCCAGATGCTTTTTTTGGGGGTCCCAAATCTATGAGGAAAGCAAAATAGAAGTGAGATTAATTCTAGGACAAATCTTAAGATAAGAAGAAGGGAGAGAGAGAAAGAGAGAGAGAGAGAGAGAGAGAGAGAGAGAGAGAGATATTACATCACTATGTGTCAGGTCAACATCTTCAGGGAAGAGAGTTCTCAAACTTTCTATCCGACCTTTATGCTGCCCTGTCCTCCGCTACCCGCCCCCCCTCCAGGATTCAAAATCCTTAGGATGCTATTGGTGTAAAGTTGCCTTACAACCGGATTGGTTTAATCTCAAGCCTAGATATTCATTGGTTCAGAGTTCCATCAGAACCGGATTGGTCGCCTCTTAAGCCTCCTAAAAAAGTTTCTAGCATGCACAAATTTAAAAAAAAACTCAGTCTTTGGTGTGTCAAGCAATCCTTTGATGCGTAGTTAGCCCACTTGTTACACTAGCAAGCTAAGGGCCCCTGCTGTGATGGAGTCTTTCAGCTATTCCGAGCATCCCTTCAAAACAAAAGGACAATTTAGCTAATTTAATTATCACCTGGGACCTTTACCCATGACACAGGAAGAAGTCATTTTTTAAAGGCAAGCTGAGCCCTTGGTTTGTCATATCACAAAATTGAACCAGTCCAGTAAAACATATACATTCATCTTTGCACTGATTCCCCCGGTATAAATATGAAATTCAAACTTTCTACCACAGTGGTACTATGACAGACTCTGTTTTCTGTCAGACCAAGCTGAAATCAGGCCATCACTTTCCACTCTTCCTTCCACCCTTCCTTCAACCCCAGCTGAGGCTTCTGACGACCAACCTGGGCCTTCCAACCAGGAAGAAGTGGAGGAGCCCAGCTTAAGCAAGGTATTGTATTGTTCAACATATTTATTGTCCTAAAATTAATGATGTTAACTAGATGTTATTATTGATAACAAATTTATGATTTAACAAAAAGTGTTTTACATATCAATAGACAGTAGTGGCCAAAAATGATTGGGACAAGAATGAACAATTCTGGGGTAAGAATGAAAGTGAGGGGGCTGTTTTAAGGCCCCAGAGATCATGGGAATGTGACAGAATGGGATTTTCAAGCCCCCCCAGTTAGTTAATTGGGTCAGTTAGATAGGTGGGCAAGACTTGTTTCCTTCCTAATAAGGTTATTATAAGGTTGTGAGGTAAAGCTAGGTAACCAATGAAAGGTTATAGGTTAAACCACATGACCTAATTGAATATTCTGGAAGGGGCAAAAGCTATTTAAGACAGTGCGACAAGCCCACTTTTTGGCAGTTCCTCAAAATCACTACCCATGAGCCCCTCCCCCCTTTTTCGTAGCCTTATAATATTATTTTATATTATTTTATAGTTTATATAAATTGATTTATACTTTATGTCAACCTCAGTCGTAGTGGCTGGGTTGCTTATTGTAATGTTATTTTCTTAGTAAATAAGTTGTTTGTGAATTCATTTGCCAACTATGAATGGTTACATGTTTAATAAATAAAATGTAATACCAATATTAAGGCCGGTGGCCAAGTTTACTCCACTATATTGTTTGTTGGTAGTTATAGGTTATCATTTATGTCTACAGTCCCATGAGTCTTTTGTATTTATTAACATTCAATTTGCAACAGTCATGAGCTGAAAATTGTGTGTGATTGATAAACCAAAAACTAAAACTATGTTCCTTTTTTATATACAGGAAAGCCTCAGCCAGGAGGAGGCTGTGGAAAGTGGCAGCCAGGAGGTGGCAGGGGGAAGTGGCAGCCAGGAGGTGGCCGGGCCCAGTAGCCTGACAGAAACACAGGTGCCTCGCCTCCGCCTTCCACCCAAAAGGCCCAGGAAAGGGAGGAACGTGGAGAAGGCAGACCTCGGCCTCATTCGAAAGGCTAATTCGGCCCTCAGAACCCCCCCAACCTTTAAGAGGCCCATGCCTGCATGGCAGCATGTAAAATGCAGGAAATGGAGAAGGGCCAAAGCCTCATCTGTGAGGAAGTCATTTATATGGCCCTAAATAAGGGGTTGAGCCACATTTGTAAGCTTGACCATCCTCTTCCTCCTGCCACAACTCCACCACCAGCGCCACAGCCTGGAAGCAAGCCTGGGAAGCATGGAAGGAAGACATTTCTTTTTTTTTTTTAAATACTTGCTTATGTGTTTTTCTTCAAAAGGGACAGTTTATTTGTGAGTAGACAGGTACATTTTAAAAATACAATGTCAAATTAACAAGGGACACCAACCAACCTCCTTGAGGTTAAAAAAATACAAAATAATAATGTTGTGGTAACTTGACACACAAAAATAAGATCACTAGAAAATAATTTTAAAATTATTAAAATAAAAAAAAAGGGAAAAAAGATCACAATAAAAATAAGTTCTAAACATTATTGAGGAGATCTGGCTTTAAAAAAGATTATTCAGGGGATCACGAGAAATAATAAAGAAATATGTTTGTCAGAACATTTTTCTAGCATTATAAACAAGAAAAGAATGCGCTGCATTAAACAAGAAAAAAATCTGCAGCGTGACAAATGTGCTATCTCCATTACGAATGCTAGTTTTACCAGACCGAGTGCTTCCGTCTCGTACTTGATTCAGAGCATGCGTAGGACTTTTGTGCGTTGGAATTGCATACAGACGATCGGAATTTCCGAAAATAACTTTTTTTTGTTGGAAAAATTTAAAAACAGCTCTCAAACATTTGTTGTCGGAAATTCCGACAGCAAATGTGCGATGTAGCCTACACACGGTCAGAATATCCGACCAAAAGCTCACATCGAACATTGGTTGCCGGAAATTCCAACAGCAAATGTCCGATAGAGCATACACACGGTCAGAATATCTGACCAAAAGCTCACATAGAACATTTGTTGTTGGAAATTCTGATCGTGTGTACGGGGCATACATGGGGAAATAAAGCCTAATTGAACTGACAGGAGGTTGTCTATATAATTTAAAATGCTTTGCTATTTGCTTGATGCTACTAAATCAGTTTGCTCATCTCTATTTCAAGCATTACTCTATAAAACTGAATTTTCTCTTGCTTTCGTTGGTGCTATTTACATCTCCAAACACATTTCTCATGCATGTAATTGTGACACAGTTTTGTTGCTGGCGAAGGTACAGGTAGAAGGTAATGTAGTGTCCTTTTGCTCTGGCTTCTAAGGGCCAGATTCATCAAGAGTTACGACGGCATATCTCGAGATACGCCGCATGCTTTAAAATCTGTCTGCTGAAACCCGTCCGTCCGACATGTCCGCTGGTTAGTACACTAACCAGCGGACATATCTGTCCGCACATGCGTCAAATGTCTCCAATATATCCCAGGAGACAAATCCGATCAAAACGCTCTGTCAGACTGATTTGATCGGATTTGTTTAGTCGTGTGTACGCGGCCTAAGTGTCTAAGTTCTCAGTGTCTGGTGGTGAAATAATCTCTTTTATAACCCAAGCAGATAGTACTCCTTTGTTCGTTTTTTTAAGTTAATGCAGTATTTAACCACTTCAGCCCTGGAAGACTTTATCCCTTTCCTGACCAGAGCACTTTTTACAATTTGGCACTGCGTTTCTGACAATTGCGTGGTCATTCAACGCTGTACCCAAACAAAATTTGTATCCTTTTTTCCCACAAATAGAGCTTTCTTTTGGTGGTATTTGATCACCTCTGCGGTTTTTATCTTTTGCGCTTTAAACAAAAAAATTACGACAATTTAAAAAAATATATATATTTTTTAGTTTTAGCTATAATAAATATCCCCCCCCCCCAAAAAAAAATATTCATCAGCTTAGGTCAATATATATTCTTCTACATATTTTTGGCAATAAGTGTATATTGATAGGTTTACGCAAATGTTATAGGGCCAGGATCAGGTAGAGTTAGGCGGGAGTATCAGTGATACTCCAGCCTAAGGCTGGGTTCACACCTATGCGAATTGGTTGCGCTTTCAACCGCATCCAAAACGCAGAACATTTCTAAATACATTGTTTTCAATGAGGCTGGTTCACATATGTGCGATGCATTCGCACTGCGCATTGCCGGAAAACCGTATGCCTTGTGGAGGCCTAGCGGTGCGGCTCAGGTGCGAATTCAGTCCCATTATCTTCTATGGGTACGCAGCTGATTCGCAGATGTGTTCAGTTCTCTTCAGGAATTTCTCTCATTCAGCTCAATACATTTCTCCCCCACTCTCCTCTCACTCAGAACTTCCCCCACGCACCGCACAAGTGTGAACCCAGCCTAACTCTCACTTTGAGCTGGCGTTTCTGTTTTCAGTAAGCAGAAAACAGGAAACGCCGGGTTGGAGTTCCTATACGAGCGGCGTAATTGTATTTCGCCGTCGTATCGGAACTGCAATTTTAAAAATGGCGCTCGGGGCGTTCCCGCTGATTAACGCCGAGAATATGTTAATCAGCGAGAATTGGCAATTCACGATCGTATGCGGGCCCGACGCAGTGACTTTCCGACGTTTCCGTAAGAGATACGCGGCGTAAAGAAAAACCAGCCCCCTAGTGGAGTATCCTATGTTAAGTATGGCCGTCGTCATCGCGTCGAATTTAAAAATGTTTGCGTAAAACGTCCGTGAATGGGGATTGATGTCATTGACGTTCACTGACAGAATTTGGAGCATGCGCACTGATAGTCGACGCATGCGCAGTACGTTCGCCGCGGGATCGCGCCTAGTTTAAATACACGCCCCCTACCCGCCCAATTTGAATTCCGCTGGCTCATTTTCGCTACGCCACCGCAACTTTAGGAACAAGTGCTTTGTGAATACAGTACTTGCTCCTAAAGTTTCGGCGGAGTAACCTAAATGAGAAACGTTACTCCAAAATAAAGATTCGCCCATCTACCTGAATCTGGCCCATAGTGTCTGCAAACTATGTAAAATATTTATGGCATTTTTACTACTATTTTTTTTTTTAGTAGTAATGGCAGTGATCTGCGATTTTTAGCAGTACTGTGGCATTGCGACAAACAGATCAGACACTTTTGACACTTTTTTGGGACCACCATTGGCATTTATACAGCGATTAGTGCTATGAAAATGCACTGATTTCTGTGTAAATGTCACTGGCAGGGACGGGGTTAACACTAGGGGCGATCAAGGGATTAATTGTGTGTTTCCTGTATGGGGATAGGATTGACTAGGAGTGGAGACATATAGTTTTTCCTACTTAGTAGGAACAGCACAGGGATTTGTATGCCAGCCAAGTGCAACGGGTCCCACGCTGTGCAGCGGGCGCCCTATGGTGGCTGAAAAAGGGTAGGATGTACCCATACGGGATTTCGCCAAGGAGAGCCATTGTGCCTCAGTATATCTGCGCGACATGGTCGGGAACTAGCTAAATTTGCTTATCTGCAAATGGCCTCAGTGGAAAACATATTTGCTCTCATATATTTAGAATAATTTTTTCTTCCCTTGATCCTACAACCAAAGGTCCTATTTTTGCCAGCATACTTACAGGATACCACAGATTTTCTCAAACATCTTCAACATGTGGGCATGTTGCCTCCAACACTATTTTGTGTTCTATGGTTTATTACTAGTTTATGTAGCAATCTCCTAAGTAGATGCTAGGATCGATAGAACTAGTGTAATATAGTTTTGTTCGCCTGCTAAAAAGGAAAATGTACTTAGCTTCCTGCTTAACAGAAAAGCTGCAATTGATTAGTGTAGTCTGCTCCGTGTGCTCAGTTGCTGTTTGGTTACATAGTTACATGCTCAAATTTACTACACATGGGGGGAAAAAATGCATTCCTGATCCCCCGAGCTGCAATCAGATTTTCCCTGGATAAACGCTACCTAAAAATGTTAGTACCTAAGGGTGGGCGACAGCACGTGGTTAAATAATACCAGAGAGGTGCTTATAATTGGCAGTATAACATGTAAGTCAAAATACAATCGTTGAATTAACATGCAGGTCAAAATACAATTAGTAACCCAAACAGGATCAGTTGTGTAGAAGGAATCCAACTGGGCAAGGAAAGACTTTCTTACAGGCACAAGATTACAATACCTTTCAGTTCTTGAGTCCTATTAAGATGCAATATAATTAAAAAAAAAAAAAAAAAAAAAAAAAAAAAAAAAATGTTAGTACCCAGTTATAATATGTACATTTAGCAAATAATCCAGGCCTTTTTTAAAGTAATCGACCAAGCTTGCCAGAACCACCTCTGGAGGGAGTCTATTCCACATTTTTACGGCTCTTACTGTGAAGAAACCATTCCATATGTATGGTCAAATGCTCCACTCATAGGCTATAGAAGAATTTTAATGTTTGTTGACTAGTAATAATAATTAATAAATATAAGTGTAGCGCTACCCCTGAAAGAGCCGCTGGATTGTTTTGGGATCTACTCTCTTAACTTAGCACACCCCTATTAACTTGCTTGAACCCTCCCGTAACACATCAGAAGCCCAGTGAGTGTATTGTGACCTCTGTTGAATGGGATCACAATAGCAGGTGTATAGCATGAAATAACAGTGGAATGACAATATTACCTGCTCCTGGGCGGTCCCTCAGATGAGGGAAAAACACACATCACACAAGTAGTATATTTAAACCAAAAATAATGGGCCAGATCCACATACAATTGCCCTGGCGCAGTGTATCAGAGATACACTATGCCGCCGTATTTTACCTGGCTCTAAATCGAATCCAGGAAGATTTCGGCCCATAAGGTACGGCGGCGTAGTGTATTTCTCGCGGCGGAATCGAAATACGTAATTACTGTAGGGGGCGTGAATCATTTAAATTAGGCATGTCCCCGCGGCGATCGAACTGCGCATGCTCCGTTCAGAAATTTCCCACTGTGCATTGCGCGAAATTACGTTGAACTGTCAATTTTTTTTTTTAGTAGCGTCATTTACGTACATTCCTATTCACGGACGTCTTACGCAAAAAAAATAAAAAATTAAAAATTTGACGCGGGAACGACAGCCATACTTAACATGGCCAGTCTAACTATAGACCGTATAATAGCAGCTTTAACTTTACGCCGGAAAAAGCCGACTAGCGACGACAATAGAGAATGCGACGGCCGATCGTAACTTCGTGGATCGCCGTAAAAAGCTCATTTGCATACCCGATGCGGAAAACGACGCAAACTCCACCCAGCGGGCGCAAAAAGATTGCAGCGTAGATCCGAAGGCATACGAAGACGTAAGCCTGTCGGATCGAAGCCCGAAGCCATCGTATCATGGTTTGAGGATTCAAACTAATGATACGACGCGGGTTATTTGAAAGTACGCCGGTGTATCAGGAGATACACCGGCGTACTGGCTCTGTGGATCTGGCCCAATGAGTTTACTTGAGGTAGACTAAAGAAAGTAGATATGGATTTAAATGGTGAGTCAATAACTTGTTATACAATAATACTGCAAGAGCCCTTGCTGAAACCAGTAAATACAGTAGCATTAACACAGGAATCTAATACTAAAGAATGGTACCATTCAGTTAAACTAAACAGGCAGTCTATGCTCGCGAGCGCCCTCTAGCCGGCAGTTCTGCAGAACAGCTAAAATCACATTGCGGCCAGATGGTGCACTTTATAATTGTAATCCACAAGTAATAGGAGATAAGGTGTTAATTTAAGTTAATTCCAACAAAGTATGGTCAATCTCAAACGTTGGTGATCTGATCGCTAGCCAGCCTCAGTCATTTCTGTACAACCACTATAGATAGTGAAATGGGTATAAGTTCAGGCTGAAGGCCAAACAGGGGGGGCGGGAGGCCTGTGAGATGGCACTAAAGTGTCTGTCTAAAGGGAGAACTAAGGCTGATCATGTGCCCTCTCACCCGACAGGCCGATCCGCCTGAATTCCTCTCAGAAAGCGTGTCAGTAAATCACTGCTCCACGGTACGAAGATCCCGGACGGGGGTATTCCACTGTTTCAACTATCAGCTAGGCTCCTCTCCAATCTCCGGACACACAAGCTGGAGGCAGGAGTCTTGGTTTCTTCTGGATGGCTGGCCTCTCAGGAAATTTAGGCCCAGGTTTCTGGGCCTAGCAGCACGGCTGTCCCTGTCAGTAGCTCTGCAGAGGAGAAGGGCTGGTCCTGAGAGAGAGAAAAAGCACCCCTCCCTCTTCTTAAGTAGCCTCTCCCACAAGTCTGTGCAGAGGCGTCACATGGTCCATCAGGGCAGTGTGTTGTGGGAAATGTAGTCTGTTCTCTCATGAGAGTCTATGGAGTCCATATCTCCTAGCACTCGCAATCCCACAATGCATAACTTCTTAAAGGTGTTTCAACATATGTACAAACGTGAATATAGTTCCAGCGTGGGTTCAGGCCTGTCATTAACTCCTGACAGGAGGACCCCGCTACATAATTATTACAAGTCACACAACATTAGAATTCTACTATAGCTTGTGGGGGGAGCATTAGACTGGAAATTAATGATTGCGGCATCGTACAGTACGACCTTAACTCTGATTTTCGGACACATTTTTTCTTTTAGCGAAACAAAATAAATAAAAACGAATTTTGGGGGTAACTAAATAAATGTATTTTTCAGACGAAACCGAAATTCCGAAAGAAAATATTTCAGTGTGCGCATGTCTGAAAATGATATCTTTCTCTGGAGTCCCTATCTCTCTTAATACAAGAAAGGACTTTGCTCGCTTTGGAAACCACAACTTGGCATTGCATGCTATTATTGAGCTTATGATCTACCAAAACCCACAGATCCTTCTGAAAGAGAAATATCTTGACACAATTTCAAGATGGCTGGTGGTAAGTTACTGCAGCAAAGGAAATGAAAAGACAGCTTCTTGTTCAGTTGCCAAGAGTGAAGTGGAGAGCAGAAGAAGAACGAACTCAGCCCAACCCCCTTGGTTTTTATTACTCTGTGACATCACAAGACACAGGCATGTCGATTGGTTCACATAAAAAAGTACACACCCTCACATGATAAAACACACCCAGTTCCCTCCCATCCAGCTATTGACCCACCCCACATACGCCCTCATCCACGCCTTCTCAAAAAGCACATGTGGAGTTCCTTTGTTTAAAGCTCTTTTAAGGGGATCCTTATCCAGTTTTCCAAGGGTCTGGCGTATAAGATACGGAACAGTCTAAAAGGCAAGGGGGAAATTCATGTTTAGAGAAAATTCACTTGTTAAAATCAGTCCTTCAATTAGATTCTCCCGGATACAAGTCCAGCATTCCTTCAATAATTGCCGACAGGACGTGTGGGGGTTGGTTTTTTACTTTCTCTTGCAAAGTCCTTCACAGTGGGGGGCATAGGAGATGAAATGGAGTGAAGGCACTTTAAAACACAGCCCTTTTTATACTTCATTTCCAATGCTCATTCATGATCTTCTTTAACACATATCTTATGTAACATCAAGGAATATAAAGCACTATTGTGGTTTATAATCTCACACATGCATAAATGTATATATAAAAAAAGTATAAAAAGAATATATATATAAAAGAATATAAAAAAAAAACGTAAAGGAATATAATGGAGAAACACATTAGTGGTTCTAATAAAAGAATTAGCTTCAACTTATCAAATATAGTATTTTAAAATAATTCCATCACAATCCCCCCTAAAATGTATATTTTAAAAGTAACATCCTACATTCTTTTATTCTTTCTCTCACTTGAGAAAGTTGTAAGTGGTCTTAACGGGCAAGGACTGTAGCAGAGGATACGGTCCCTCTTCTACTTCCTTCATTGAATCTCCTATATCATTTAAATTCAAAAAAGTAGCTACCTCTTCAGCTGCTTTTCCTAACAGCTTCTTTATACAGGGCAGGATACAGTAAAACATCACCACAACCAATATAACCAAAAACAAAATTGCTATACCTATTTGAGTGCAAATGTGTTGCCACCCTTTTATCCACCCAAAATATTGATCCCAGGGATCTGTCGGCCCTGAATTTCTTTTTAACTCTTTGGAGAGTTCCTCTAATTTCTTAATGGCCAATGTTACCTTGCCATTCGGACCTGTATTGTCTGGAATGTACCTACAACATGTACTCGTTCCAGGCAATATTTTACATACACCCCCTTTTTCAGCTAAAATGTCTAGGGCTATGCGGTTTTGGAAATTCATCTGTGAAGTGGCCTCTAATTGTTCAGCTATTCCCTGGAGTGCATCCCTGGTATAGTTAACAAACCTCTGTTGATTATAGTAAATATAATTAATCCAATCTACATTCTTATTTATAGTGATTATAGGAATCAGGGACTCAAAACCTGCAGCCACTTGGTCTCTGGCCTTAAACTCATCAGGGACCCCCCTAGGAACTCCTATGGCATCTATATATACATGGGGGTCAAAACCACCAGCTGGGGCACCTCTACGCTCTCTGTTAGAATGATTCCCTTTTATTACTAGGTCTTCTACGGAAAAGATGTGCAGGGGCATTATGACTTTAGCAAGTGCACATTCCCCTGTCCACCTTCCAGGTAATTTAGTTCTAATCTTCATGTCGCCACAGATCCAATACACATCTCCCAAAGATTGAACTTGATTTTGGACTAAATCTGCGGATACACTACTGTACACTACTGTATGAGGCACAGTATCCCTCCGAGAAGTTACTCAAGAACCTCCCTTCTCCCTGATATTTCCCATAACATGTGTAATTACCAGGATATATAGTGATACTCTCCCCGGGCCTTGTTGACTTAGTTATTATTGGGTATTCCTTTTTCCATGTTTCACACTGGGAGTAATCAGTAGTGGTATTAGTAAACAGGCTCAGAAAACACTCCTCTTGAGTGGGAGGTATGTTCAATGGTACTGTTCCCAAATGGGGTTTAGCCCCACTACACACATAGCAGTTGGACCAGTTATGTTTCCCTGCACTATACCTCATCCATTCGAGCCACAGGTTGACCTCTGAGAAACCAGTCTCTGCTGCCATCGTATCCTTGAATATGGGATCTGCTATGGCCACTATCTCATCTAGGGTACGCATATTCTCCTGGGGTCCAGAGGAATCACTCGCTGCCTGGAGGGCCTGCCATTCAGATGAATTATACATGTCTTTGAGTTGGAACTTTATGTTTGGTCCCTTTTCCCCTATATTCGGTGGCCTGTCCCCTTCGATATACTGTAACCCTGCAATATATATGCCTGCATCCGCAGGACTAGGATTCCTTATAGTTAGGGTAAATTTTGAGCTATGTTCCGCCTCGCTTTCTGACCAAGAGACTATATTTTTGAAGGTCAGTCTATCAAGTAATGCTTCTCCATATTTGTCTCTTTTTTCCAGGGCACGCTGTGGTCTATTTCCCCAATCTTCACCTGTATTCCAACCCACAGATTCCCACTTATCACAATCCTCAGTGGCATCACATAGATATATGTTCCCACGGGCGATAAACTGCCGTCGGTACACCTTACACCACTTCTCCTGACCTGGGGGACTAGCAAGAGTTAGATCACAAAAATCAAATATAAAGGTAGCCACATGTGTGTTTGATGAATTATACCAAAATTGCATCATACGTTCTGCATTTCTAATAACCACTTCCTGTGTATACACAATTGTCACTGTAAAAAGAAGGATATATAACTTCATTCTGATGCGGGTGGTACACCGTCCTCAGGGGCTGGAGCCTTTTTGAAATGGGATGCGTGTATCCAAGTACTCTTTCCGGCCAGCTTTACTGAAGTAGCTGTTGTCAGCAACACTTGGAATAGACCATCATATCTTGGCTCCAGAGAATGTTTTCGGAGGAACTTTTTAACCATTACCCAATCACCAGGAAGTATAGTGTGTGTACCAGTGTCTAAATCAGGATCTGGAATGGAAGAAAACACTTGTGCATGGATATTAGTTAATTCTTTGGCAAGAGCCGTCACATAATCAACCAAAGTATCAGACTGTAATTGCAATTGTTGTGGGTAATAACAACCTAACCTAGGAGCTGTTCCAAACAAGATTTCAAAAGGGGATAAAGAATGTTTCCCTCTCGGGGAGTACCTTACACTAAACAAGGCTATTGGCAAACTTTCCGGCCAGGACAGACCTGTGTCCTTGGCCATTTTCAACATTCGGGTTTTAAGTGTCTGGTTCATTCTTTCCACCTTCCCACTACTCTGAGGATGGTAAGGTGTGTGAAACGCTAATGTGGTACCTAGGGCCTTCCATATTTCTTTTGTAACTGTAGCAGTGAACGCAGGACCTTGATCACTCTCTATCACCTCAGGTACCCCATATCTGCAAACCACCTCCAAAAACTTTTTAGCTGTGGTTTTCGCTGTCTGATTTGCAACTGGATATGCCGCGGGCCATCCTGAGAACATGTCTACCACTAACAGGGCATACTTGAATCTACCACTCTTTGGCATTTGTATGTGGTCGATCTGTATCCTCTGGAAGGGGTAGAGTGATCTGGCTGAATGTTTCGGGGGTGGTTTCTCCAACCTTCCAGGATTGCATGCTAGGCAGGTGTGGCAGGACTTGCAGTACTGATTAGTCAAAGTAGTGATTCCTGGAGCTACATAGTGTTTGTTTATGAGTGAGTTCATCAAAGTCTTTGAGAGATGGGTTGGCCCATGGGCCCACTGTACCACAGCTGGGTACAGAGCTCTGGGAAGACATGGGCGGGTTCCTACAGTCCAAAGTTCATTTATCTGTACTGCTCCCATCTTATTCCATGTAGTTTTGTCTTGGTCTGCAGCATCTGTTTGAGTCTTTTTAAGTAGGTCTTTGTGCACCGCTTCTGGTTGTGGATGGTATATCCCTACAAAGTCTGTGGTTTGGGCCTGTAGGGGTGTCATGGCTGCTTGTTTTGCTGTTTCATTGGCAAGGTAGTTTCCTCTGGCTTCTGGTGTGGTTCTCCTTCCATGGGCTTTAACCTTGAGTATTGCTACTCGTTCTGGGAGTTGGAGTGCTGTCAGAAGTGCATCTATTGCCCTGCCATGCTTCACTGGGGTACCGGCTGTAGTCAAGAAGCCGCGAGTCTTCCATATAAGTCCAAAGTCGTGCGCCACGCCCATTGCGTACCGTGAATCGGTATAGATGTTCGCTGTTCGTGCTTCTGCAAGCTGGCAGGCTACTGTAAGGGCATAAAGCTTAGCCTCTTGAGCAGACATGGATGCTGGGAGCGAGGTGGCTTTCATAACTGTAGTCTCTGTGGTAACCGCATATCCTGTATGGTAGTTGCCAAATGAATCTGCAAATCTGGAGCCATCAACATACAGGGTGAGTTGAGGATCTGGGCATTAAGAACAGAAGGTAAATGGGTGGTTTCCGCCTTCATGAGTTCAAAGCAATCATGTTCATATTCATCTAAGGTAGGAGCAGGTGAGTCTGTGTTCTCTTCTTCCGGTTCGTCCACAGACATATCACAATTCCCCCCTTGGACAATAGGAAGAAGAGTAGCGGGGTTCAGCTGCTGGCAGCGAAGCAGAGTGACATTGTCCGGCAAAAGTAAAGAGCATTGCAACCGGAGGTGACGGGCAGAAGAGAAATGCTTGGGCTGCACTTGATTCAAGATGGCAGAAATATTGTGAGGGGCAAGCAGCTGTAGGGGATAACCCAGAACAATATCAGAAGTCTTGTCCAACAGGGCCTGGGCAGCAAAAACAGCTCGGAGACAGGAGGGGCCACCTCTAGCAACGGAGTCCAGGCGGGCAGAATAGTAGCCGATGGGGGCGGTTACGGAGTCCATAGCTTTGCGTCAACACCCCCGAGGTGTGGCCCTGGGTCTCAGAAATAAACAAGCAAAAGATTTTTCCATAATCAGGTATTCCAAGAGCTGGAGCGGAGCTGATTGCCTTTTTTAAAAGGTAAAAGTTTGTAAGCGCTTCTTTGGACAGCGCAAAGGGGACACATGGCAGGTTGTCATATAGTGGCTGCATGAGAAGGGAAGCCACAGGTATCCAGGCTGTGCAATAACAGATCAGTCCCAAAAATGCATGTAGGGCCTTGGCACTACTGGGGGGCAGAATGGCTTGAATGGCTTCAGCGCGTTGTTGCGTAATGTGCTTCGTGCCATGAGAAACGCATTGTCCCAGGAAGAGAACACGGGGAGAGCACCACTGTAATTTCTCTTTCGAGGCCTTGCAGCCCTGGTGAGCCAAGTACATCAGCAGGCTCACAGATGATTGTTCTGCCGTTTCTTGAGAGGGGGCACAGACGAGCAGGTCATCCACATATTGGAGAACCAGATCCGGGTGGGGGTTATCCCAGTTGGAGAGGATCAGGGACATGGCCTTGGTAAACTGGTTGGGCGAGTTCTGTGCGCCCTGAGGGAGAACAGCCCAGGTATACTGTTTCTGAGCGTGAGTGAATGCAGGTACTGGCAGGAGGGGTCCAGAGGCACACTGAAAAATGCGTTTGCCAAATCAATCACAGTGAAAATCTTTGCAGATGGGGGTACCCCCGACAGGAGAGTGTGTGGATTGGGGACAAGTGGTGTCTCCAAAATGGTGGCCTCGTTCACTGCTCTAAGATATTGTACCATCCGGAACTTTTCCGGGTGACCCTTGGGGGTCTTCTTTTTAATAGGGAACAAAGGGGTATTGCAAGTGGAGGTACAAGGTATCAGGGCACCATTCCCCAACAAAACTTCAATTTGCTCAGAAATCGCCTGAGTCTGGACAGGTTTGAGGAGGTATTGTGCCCTTTTGGGAAGAACAGCTCCTGGTTTTAAGAGGACCACTACCGGGGGAACTGACAACCTACCCACATCCTCCGGGCCAGTGGACCAGAGGCAGAAAGGGATTTGAGCAAGGAAATGGTCAGGGATAGTCTCTGGCGTAACCTGTAGGGACATCAGGATGGGGAGAGAACATAATGCTGACGTGTCACCCTCACTCAGGGCAGTGGACACGGAGATGGACCCATCAGCATTATATGAGATGGAGGCCTGAAGCCTGGAAAGAACATCCGCCCCCAAGAGATTGAGGGGACAGGTGTTCGAAACCACAAATCTTGCCAACAATGCGGGAGTAGTACCCACCTGTAGAGGTCTTGTGAGGGGGCTGGACCGGGACTGACCATCCACTCCCACACAAGACACATCTATAGAGGATAAGTAGGAGGGGTCAGGGATATCTGCCTCCCGCATCACACTGCGACTAGCCCCTGTGTCAATTAGAAAGGTGGTTGGGCGGCCCTCTATAGGAATTGAAATGTTCGCTAGAGGACCCACCCCTGACCGGGATGTGGCGGCCATAATCGGAAGGGAAGGGGGGAAGGCAGAGGACACAGGGTTGCCGTTTTCCTATTCGATGGGTTGAGAGCGCTCCCCACGGGGAGGAGGAGGTGGTAAAGCCCTGACATTCTGGCGTTTATTATGCCTGACTATAGGGTATTGATCATTCTTGAAGTTCCCGTTATGATCATACCCAAAGTCCTGGTACTGGCCATACCTGAAGTCCTGATTCCTATTATACCCACGGTCATACTGGAGGGGTCACGGCTAAACCGTCTGGGGGCCCTACAGTCCCTCTGGTAGTGACCCTGAACACCACAGTTAAAGCAAGTAATCTGGGGTCTCCGGGACAGGCTGGGAACCACAGGCAGTGGTGGGTCGGTCGTCACCGCAACTGGTTGGGCGGGAAACGCAGCTATGGGCTGGGTGGGGGCCACCGGCATTGCCGGGTTGGAACTCACAGTCACCAAGGGCTTCACCTCTGGGAGTGGCTGTTGGGTTTCTAAACCTTTCGCAACAGGCAATAAAGGGGGTAAAGGAAGCATACCTGAGTGGGGCATCCGGCAACATACGGCCGAGCCCCGGATTCCAGGTTGTTATGTCCTGTAGTTCCTGGAGTCTACTCCTCTCATCAGGACCATCCCAACTAGAACCTGCTTGATCATAGGAGGGTAGGCTGGGGGCGGTAGTGCTGCAGGAGGGACTAAAGCCCTAGCAGGGGTGGACTGAAGGGGTCCCGATGCTGGAGCATATTGAGCAGAAGCTGCAGATGGCTGGGGAAATGAGGATGAAACCGAAGACATCACAGTAGCCACGGTCGGAGGGCAGTAAAAGCTGCCATCTGCGTTCAAAACTGGACAGAGGGGATAGAGAGGCGTAGGTGGGAGGGGTTGCGAGACAGGAGGCGGGTCTGGTTGCAAGAGAGGGGACTTCTGGGGGAGGTCTCTTGACTTACAACCGCAATCGTGGCAGAGCTCAGGGCGGTCAGGATGTGAGAGGAGGAGGAGGCTGAATTCCATCCTAGTAATATACATACATCGGCCTCTCCTTGCTCTGCAGTTCCTGCTCCACTCCTCACTCATCAAAGCCTTATGCCGCGTACACACGATCATTTTTTGCGATGAAAAAAAACCGATGTTTTCAATCATGAAAAAAAACACCATCGTGAAAAAACACACCATCGTTTTTCTACAAAGCTCTAGCAAAGCGCTGTGTCGTACATCACGTTCGACGGCACTCTTTTCCATTGAAGCTCCGTCTCATAACTTGCTTCTGAGCATGCGCGGGTTTAAAAACGTCGTTTTCAACATCGTTTTGCCCACACACCATCACTTTTTATGACACAAAAAACGACGTTTTGAAAAACGACACAAAAAATTCAAGCATGTTGGAATTATTTTTTTTGGGTCGTTTTTTTTAAGACAAAAAACGACGTTTTGCCCACACACGATCAATTTAAACGACGTTTTAAAAAACTTCGTTTTTTTTCATCGCAAAAAATGATCGTGTGTACGCGGCATTAGAGACACAAAACCAGGCCTCAGCAGCTAAAACCAAATTACTACCAGCCAACAAACCCTTCTTTTCAATTAATAAAACCCTCCATTGCTCCGGTTGAAGGCGACCGCCACAACCGGAGAAATTGGCAAGCTTCATCAACTTTCTCCAGCCCTTTACACCCTGTTGGCCCTCACGTTGAAGCACAAGGTCATAGGCTAATGTACCCTTGGTGGGCCTAGTGAGCCGGGGACCCATGCCAACCCTTTTGCAGTATATGCACTAGCACTGGGCCAAAAGTGCACGCACCCCAACAGAAACAGAAGTTATGCTAAACAGGAGAGAATGCGAGAGAGGAAGAGAGGGGAGTAACTAAGGCAAGGAAAAGGAAGGTAGGGATGGGGGGGAAAGGTGCCTCGGCGGTGGAGGGGCGAACAAGAGTGGAGAGAGAGAGAGAGAGAGGTAAGAAACCAAGGAAAAAGTGGGTGAAAGACAAGATGGAAGATGACGTTCAAAACAGAAGTGAAAGAAGAAGAAGAAGAGGCAATTAAGAAAGAGGGGGGGACAAGATGGCGTACGAAGAAGAAAGGGAGGGGCAAGAAAAGAGGAGGGGGAAGAGAGAAAAAAGAAAATGGAGTACAAAGAAGAAAGGGAGGGGCAAACAAAGAGGAGGGGGGGCGGGGAACAAGATGCGTACAAAGAAGAAAGGGAGGGGCAAGCAAAGAGGAGGGGGAAGAGAGAAAAAAGAAAATGGAGTATGGAGAAGAAAGGGAGGGGCAAGCAAAGAGGAGAGGGGGCGGGGAGCGGAATAAGAAGAAAGGGTTAATCCAATAAACTGCAAAGAAAATGGGAAGAAGGGACAAGTAAGCTTAAGTGGAAAGAGAGAAAAAGGGTTAATAATACTTTCGGCAAAGAAAATGTAAAGTGCGGGGGCGTGGCCTAGCGAGCAAACGAGATGGACGCACATTAACGGAGCTCCGTGAAAGACACAGCCACCAGCACACTTCACCAGCTCTCCTGGCTCTGGAAATGGGCAAGCTGTCCCACCAGACCCCGCACACCAGATCCCGCCGAGGCTTGATCGCATCCGCGAGCAGGAGCATCCCCGATCTCTTCGGCTTCAAGGCCTCAGAGCGGAGCAACGTGGCCGCACACAAGATGGCGCGGTCCCAAGCAGAGGAGGAGGACTTCAGCGAAGACTCGCAGTCAGCAATGGAGGACTCAGGTAGGAGTCGGGCTCGCTCAAACAAACCGCTCACATACGCGGATATGTCAGGCTTTGCAGCCGACATAAAAGCTACATTCTCTGCAGCTGTCACAGACCTGAAGTCTAGCTTGCTGGTCCTCTCGGACAAGATGGAGGAGGTGGAGGTCCGTGGGAAGCAAAGGGACAAGGCTCTGCATAGGCTAGAAAAAGTAGCAGACATGCACGCCTCGCACTTTATTGAGGTTAACCGCCATTTAGAGGACCTCGATAACAGGGGGAGGAGGAAGAACATACGTGTGAGGGGAATCCCTGAGTCTGTGGAAGCGGAACAGATTATCCCCGCTCTCCAGAGGGTGTTCAACAGCCTGCTGGAACGCCAAGAGGACTCGGCCATTGAGTTTGTTAGAGCTCATAGGGCTCTTAGGCCCAAAGGTCCAGACAATGCACCCCCAAGGGATGTTATTTGCTGCCTACAGAACTACCCACTTAAAGAGGAGATTATGAGGAAAGCGAGGAGAAACGATCAAATTATCTTTAATGGCGCGCAAATAATGCTTTACCAGGACCTGTCCCAGATCACGCTGAAGAACAGGCGGGCCCTACGGCCTCTACTGGACAAGCTCAGGGAGAGAGACATTAGGTACACGTGGCGCTTCCCGTTCGCCCTGGTTGTCACGACTGCTGGTAAACAACATGTTTTGCGCTTCCCTTCTGAGCTGCCTGCCTTTTGTGATGCCCTGGACTTGGACCCGATTGCCCTCCCTGAATGGTACCAGGAATTCATCCTGCCACCCCCGGTTCGGAGCCCACCCGATTCACCGTTCTCCACCCCCGACAAGCAGGCGTACAAAAAATTGCGCCATGGCGGCGGATCACAGGCCGGGACCCCTGCATCACGCGCTACCCCCTCCAGATCACGCAATGCGGTTTGATGTTCCCTCCCTACCCGGAACTTTTACACTGACTTTGATGTGATACTGTCAAGCCAACCCCCCGGGATGTTTTGAGAGGCTCCCTCCCTACATATGCTCTGAGAAAGGCTTTACATCGACTCTCCTGTTTTTGCTGGGGGCTTTCGTTTTGTTTCGGTTCTTTTATTTTATTTTTATTTTATTTGTAGTACCCCATGGGGACGTATGTGCCGGTACGAATCGGAGATATGACGGTCTGATGTGAAAAAGGCACCCGGCTATCCCCACCAGATGGGTCTGAACTCAGTTTTCCCTTTGAGGCTGACACAGGGATATCTATGAAGAACACCGGATTAAGGAAGGACCCGCACCTATCTTAGGCTGCATCCCGCTAATGCGGCGGGAGCGAGGACCTCAGATTGGGGGGGCTCGATCCCCTCCTTTTCTTTTTTTTTTTTTTTTTATGTGTGTGTATACCTCCCCCATCACCTTGCTGTTGTTGCTCTTGAAGCTGGGATGTGAGACCCCGCCATACCCGCCCTAAGCCCTACCTACTTTACCCCGGATGCTGTTTGATAATACACGATATGTTTTGATGTTCATATCTTGCTCATTTATATTTGCATTTTGTTCGCCCAATATGGGCCAGTTGACCATTCAGCTTCTAGAGGTTGTGTCTTACGACTCTATACTTGTTATTTTACATTTGAAATACTTACGGACTACTCATTAGTTCTCCGTAACTGTTTCAGTTCACTGTTTGTTTGCTTCCCACGCCACCACACAGAGTGCCGGTTTGGGAATTTTCTCGCACCGGTACACTATTTTCTCTGTTGGCGGACACTGATTTCGCCAGCAGTGTGACGTGATTTACTCTCTCTATAGTTGGTTTTGACTAACCAAATTCACTGCTTCCTCTTCCTCCCTTTTCTAGATCTTTTCCTTACTCTCCTGGTTTACCCTATCCCTATCCACTGTCCCTCTTTGTCCATAACCCCCACCCCCCCCCCGGCGCCTATTATATAGGGACCACCCCTCTGGGTTTTGATATATAACAGCTCACAGTAGATATATTACAGGTTATACCAATACCATCTGACGCAAGGACCGCACAAATGGCATACTCCTCGTTGGGCCGACATCCCATGGTGGTCTCCCACAATCTGAAAGGCCTGAATGTCCCTGAAAAGAGGTCAACGTTACTCAGGGAGATTAAGAAGGGTAAGCCACACTTTGTTTTCTTACAGGAAACCCATTTCAAGACAGGCCACATACAGAAACTCACTGATCACTTTTTCACATCAGCATACCACTCCACAAATGACCTGGCAAAGACTAAAGGGGTCTCGACTTTGATCAGCAGACGAGCCCCTTTTACGCTTTCGGACTGCCTGACGGACCCCGAGGGTCGTTATGTCTTCCTGAGGGGCACTTACTACGACAAGACTGTAACACTAGCTAACGTGTACTTCCCCAATAAGTCACAAGTAACTTTTTGTCAGAAATTGGTCAGGGAATTGAAGGGTTTTGCAACAGGAATGGTGATCTTAGGAGGCGACTTCAATCTAACCCTTGACCCCACAGTTGACTCTTCTTCGGGGAAGTCCTGTGTGACATATAGAGCACTTAGGAAGATAAAATCACTACTGAGCTCTTTACACCTGATAGACACCTGGAGATTTAAACACCCGGACTCCAGGGACTTCACGTTCCACTCGATCCCACATGACCGCTACTCCAGGCTGGACTATCTATTTGTCACCCAAAGAGATCTACAGATTGTAAAGGGTGCACATATAGGCGTGCAGTCGATTTCGGACCACGCTCCGATTTCACTGGTGGCCGATCTGGGGGCTCAACCCCCTAGACCGGACACCTGGAGACTGAACGCCTCACTGCTGACGGACCCTGACCTGCTCCCCCAGGTGACCACTAAATTGACAGACTACTTCACACTAAATAACACACCGGGCATGGACCCGATGATGGTGTGGCAAGCACATAAATGCTGTGTCAGGGGGGAGTTGATCAGATTGGGGGCCCAGAGGAAAAAGAAACAGGAGCAAGAAGTTAAGAGACTGGCGGACAAAATCCGCAGTCTAGAGGGGCTACATAAACAATCTCTCTCGGTGCAGTCTGCGAAAGACCTACTAGAGACCCGCAAGCGACTGCAACAAATATTTGAGGACAAAGCCAAACGACTGCTGTTTTTCAGGAGGCGGGTGACAAATCGGGCAGGATCTTGGCCAGGGCCCTGAAGGAAGTCAGCTCTACTAACCATATAACAGGGATTAGATCTCAGGGGGGGACCCTGGACGTCACGACAGACTCCATTGCCACTCACTTCCACCAGTACTACACAAAACTTTACAACTTACCAAAACAACATAGGCCCCAAGGAGTAGGTCCTGATAGACCCCAAGCTATTCAGGATTATTTACTGGAAAGTGGCTTGCCAAAACTAAGACCCGAGGAACTAGCCCCCCTAGAAGAACCAATCTCGGAATCCGAGATTAGACTAGCAATCAAGGGACTCAAAGCAGGAAAGAGTCCGGGTCCTGACGGCTTTACGTCTCTCTACTACAAAACGTTTAGTGACATTTTGTCTCCGCCCCTCTTGACGGCATTGAACTCCCTGTCCTCCCCCAGACCTATTCCTCCTGACTTCCTCTCTGCCCACATCACCGTCATCCCGAAACCGGGCAAGGACCCAAATGCATGCTCCAGCTATAGGCCCATTTCTTTACTGAACCTAGACCTTAAGATACTAGCGAAAGTGATAGCCAACAGGCTACGTCCGCTCCTTCCAACCCTGATAGGCCCTGAACAGGTGGGTTTCATGCCGGGCAGGGAGGCCAGGGACAACGTGATTAAAGCGCTACTCCTGATTCATGAGGGGAGTGGTCGGGATTCTGGAGGCCTTCTCCTGTCTACGGACGCGGAGAAGGCCTTCGATAGAGTCGCTTGGGACTACATGATGGCCGTATGCCGGCATGTGGGACTAGGCGCGAGTATGTTGTCTTGGGTGGCTGCCCTATATAGTGACCCGACCGCTAGACTGAAAATTAACGGCACTTTGTCCAAGGAGGTCAGGATCAGGAATGGGACACGCCAGGGGTGCCCACTATCCCCATTACTATTCATCCTGACACTGGAACCGCTCATTAGAATGGTGAACAAGGACAGGACAGTTACCGGACTTGACATAGCAGGCTCTGAATACAAGGTCGCGGCATATGCCGACGACCTTCTGTTCTTTTTGACTGACCCCCAGACGACGATCCCCAACCTGATGCAGCATTTTACAGTTTACGGCTTTTTGTCAAACCTCAAAATAAACTTTGAAAAATCGGAGGCGATGAACATTTCCCGGGGTGCGGGCCCACTGCATGGGGCAACAATTAATTGCCCCTTCCGGTGGGTTACTACCGAGCTTAAGTATCTAGGTACGTGGCTGACGCCAAAATTGACATCAATTTTTGAACGCAATTTCCCCAAATTGCTTTCGGAAATCAGGAGAGACCTGCAGGGTTGGCAGCCTAAGTTCTTCTCGTGGTTCGGAAGGGCTGCGATCATAAAGATGGTCGTCCTTCCGAGATTGCTATATCTGTTTAGAGCGCTTCCTGTTAAGATTCCTCAGAAATTCTTTAGCACCCTGCAATCTACCCTCCTGCACTTTCTATGGAAACAGAAAAAGCCCAGAATCAAATTCTTACTACTCACCAGGCCGAAAGAACGCGGAGGAATGGGGTTGCCCAACTTCCACAATTATTACTTAGCTTCACACCTGACTAGGGTCATCGATTGGCACTGCCACGGTGATTCAAAGGACTGGGTACCTCTTGAGAACGCCCTAACGCAGTGCTGCCTGAAATTCTCCCCATGGACATCCTGGCAGAATCAGAGGACACTCCTTAAGAATCACCCGCTGACAGGCACCACTCTCAGTCTGTTTAGGACAATAGCTGACAAAACTGACCTGACTTCGACTCTCAGCCCATTATCGCTTCTGACGGACAACCCTGACTTCCCGCCTGGTACTGATAGCTCCATCCTCTTATCTGAGGACGGGAGGAGGCAGCTCAAGATGGGGGATTGTTTCAGGGGAGGACAATTCAAAAGTCACATAGCACTCAGAGAGGACAATAGCCTCCTGAAACTTCACTGGTGGACTTACCTACAAATCCGCAACTACGCTAATAAAGTCTCGAGAGCACCTGACTTCTCCAGGACACTGACTGCCTTGGAGGACACTTGTGCCAAGGGGAACCGATGCGACAGGGCGACCTCACTTGCTTACACCTGGTTGCAGACTTCCCATACAGACCCTCCGGACAGGTTTCGCAGGTCATGGTCCAGTGCTCTTCACACTGACATCACTGATAGGCAGTGGACGACGGCATGCATCCTTTCACACAAGTGCTCAATCAACACCAGAAAATGTAAAGTGCAAGAAAATAAATCACAATATGTAACACAACTGACCATAAACACAGACCAATTACTTCTTGGACAGTTATTATAACCTCATGCAAGACATGGGGGGAAGAATGAGTGAAAGAGCGAGTTAATTACTGGTGACACAGCAGGATGTATAGGTTTAAAAGCATGAGAAGTGAAGCTTATCTCTCAGCAAGCAAAAGGGTTAAACGCAAGGAAGGGGGGGTAAGGGAAGAAGCAGAGGCGTAACTAGAGACTTCAGGGCCCCGGTGCAAGAAATCATGAAAGACTGATTTTGATACTTAATTGTTTTACACTGTACAACAAAGTAAAACAATTCTGTTTCTGATTTCACTTGAGGGGGGGTGGCTGCAGTGGCAGTGCCATCCTCTCCCACCACCACCTGTGCCTCTCACTATCTCAGCCGCACCACTGATCTCATCACTATCCCCCCACCACCTCTGTTGTAGAAGTAATAGGGGGATAGGGATGAGATCAGTGGTGCGGCTGTAGGGGGATGGAATCAGTAAGAGGCACGGGTGGTGGCGGGAGAGGATGGCATCACCACTGCCACCCCCCTCAAGTACCACCAGCACCACCCCCCTCATGTATCACCACTACCACTCCGCTCTAGTATCACCGCTACCACCCCCCCTCAAGTACCAGCAGTGGTACTTGAGGGGGGTGGCTGCAGCGGCAGTGTTGGTGCCATCCTCTCCCACCACCACCTGTGCCTATTACTTATCCCATCCTCCCACCACTGATCTCAGCCCTATCCCCTATCACCTCTGTTGTAGAAGTAATGGGGGGATAGGGATGAGATCAGTGGTGTGGGGGGGTGGGATCAGTAAGAGGCACAGGTGGTGGAGGTTGGCATCGATTGCTCAGCTCTGAAAAAATGTCACTTACTGTCAATCAATCGAATCCCTGGGAATTCCGTTCGATCAGTTACGGTCACCATCACTGTGCCTTCTAATCTCCCGCCAGGATGCCTTCTTGTTTCATAGGTAGACGGCATAGGTACTCCACGCAGAGAGGAAAGCTCCTCCCCCGCCTTCTCTCATTGGTGTCAGCCCCCAGTCTCAACGCTGCCTCTGCCCAGGCCCAGATTTATTCCCTTTGCTGCCCCAAGGCCAGGTCCTTCAATGCCACCCCCCCCCCCACACACACACACACACACCATCACATAGGGGACTCCTCAGAGAGCCCCCACCTCTTACATTAGTGTCCCCAGAGAGTCTCCCCTCCTACATTAGTGTCCCAAGAAAGTCCCTACTTACATCAGGGTCCCCAGAGAGCCTCCCCTCTTACATTAGTGTCCCCAGAGAGCCCCTTCCTTACATCAGGGTCCCCAGAGAGCCTCCCTTACATTAGTGTCCCCAGAGAGCCTGCCCCTCACAGTAGTGTCCCCAGAGAGCCTGTCCCTCACAGTAGTGTCCCCAGAGAGTCTCCCCATACATTAGGGCCCCCAGAGAGTCTCCCCATACATTAGGGCCCCCAGAGAGTCTCCCCATACATTAGGGCCCCCAGAGAGTCTCCCCATACATCAGGATCCCCAGAGAGCCCCCCCTACACCAGGGTCCCCAGAGAGTCTCCCCCTATATCAGGGTCCCCAGAGAGTCTCCCCCTACATCAGAGTCCCCAGAGAGCCTCCCTTACATTAGTGTCCCCAGAGAGTCTCCCCTCCTACATTAGTGTCCCAAGAAAGTCCCTACTTACATCAGGGTCCCCAGAGAGCCTCCCCTCTTACATTAGTGTCCCCAGAGAGCCCCTTCCTTACATCAGGGTCCCCAGAGAGCCTCCCTTACATTAGTGTCCCCAGAGAGCCTGCCCCTCACAGTAGTGTCCCCAGAGAGTCTCCCCATACATTAGGGCCCCCAGAGAGTCTCCCCTCTTACATTAGTGTCCCCAGAGAACCCCACCTTACAACAGGGTCCCCAGAGAGTCTCCCCCTACATCAGGGCCCCCAGAGAGTCTCCCCATACATTAGGACCCCAGAGAGTCTCCCCATACATTAGGACCCCAGAGAGTCTCCCCATACATTAGGGCCCCCTGAGAGTCTCCCCATACATTAGGGCCCCCTGAGAGTCTCCCCATACATTAGGGCCCCCTGAGAGTCTCCCCATACATTAGGGTCCCCAGAAAGTCTCCCCCTACACCAGGGTCTCCAGAGAGTCTCCCCATACATTAGGACCCCAGAGAGTCTCCCCATACATTAGGGCCCCCTGAGAGTCTCCCCATACATTAGGGTCCCCAGAGAGTCTCCCCCTACACCAGGGTCCCCAGAGAGTCTCCCCCTACACCAGGGTCCCCAGAGAGTCTCCCCCTACACCAGGGTCCCCAGAGAGTCTCCCCCTACACCAGGGTCCCCAGAGAGTCTCCCCCTACACCAGGGTCCCCAGAGAGTCTCCCCCTACATCAGGGTCCCCAGAGAGTCTCCCCCTACATCAGGGTCCCCAGAGAATCTCCCCATACATCAGGGTCCCCAGAGAGTCTCCCCCTACATCAGGGTCCCCAGAGAGTCTCCCCTACATCAGGGTCCCCAGAGAGTCTCCCCCTACATCAGGGTCCCCAGAAAGTCTCCCCCTACATCAGGGTCCCCAGAAAGTCTCCCCCTACATCAGGGTCCCCAGAGAGTCTCCCCCTACATCAGGGTCCCCAGAGAGTCTCCCCCTACATCAGGGTCCCCAGAGAGTCTCCCCCTACATCAGGGTCCCCAGAGAGTCTCCCCTTACATAAGGGTCACCAGAGAGCCCCCCTTACATCAGGGTCCCCAGAGAGTCTCCCCTTACACCAGGGTCCCCAGAGAGTCTCCCCTTACACCAGGGTCCCCAGAGAGTCTCCCCTTACACCAGGGTCCCCAGAGAGTCTCCCCTTACATCAGGGTCCCCAGAGAATCTCCCCCTACATCAGGGTCCCCAGAGAATCTCCCCCTACATCAGGGTCCCCAGAGAATCTCCCCCTACATCAGGGTCCCCAGAGAGTCTCCCCCTACATCAGGGTCCCCAGACAGTTTCCCCCTACATCAGGACCCCCAGAGAGCCCCCCTCTTACATTAGTGTCCCCAGAGGCCTCCTTCCTTACATTAGTGTCCCCAGAAGCCCCCCCCTCTTACATTAGTGTCCCCAGAGGTCCCCCCCCTTACATTAGTGTGCCCAGAAGCCCCCCCCTTACATTAGTGTGCCCAGAAGCCCCCCCCCTTACATTAGTGTGCCCAGAAGCCCCCCTTTCAATTAGTGTCCCCAGAAGCCCCCCCTCTTACTTTAGTGTCCCCAGAAGCCCCCCTCTTACATTAGTGTCCCCAGAAGCACCCCCCCCCTACATTAGTGTGCCCAGAAGCCCCCCTTTCAATTAGTGTCCCCAGAAGCCCCCCTCTCTTACATTAGTGTCCCCAGAGGCCCCCTTCCTTACATTAGTGTCCCCAGAGGCCCCCCTCTTACATCAGGGTCCCCAAACAGCTGACTCCCCCTTGCAAAAGTTCCCCTGTACCTGGCTGGTGGAGGTGACGATCTGCAGCTCTATGGTGTCCACAGGCAGGGGGATCTCACTGGGGCTTGTAGTTCTCCGATTCATGTATACAGCAGAGGGGGGGGGGGCCTCTGACCCGGGCATTAACAACAGTGTGCAAGCAGAGAGAAAGTGAAACTGATACCTGCCCGGTTCAGAGGCCCCTCCCCTCTCTGTATACACTCACTGACACTCGAGACTCGAGTACTACAAGCCCCAGGGAGACCTGCCCACACAGGCACCATAGAGCTGCCGCCTGCAGATCTTCCATCTCCTACCACATCTCCCCACTGCACTCTAAACGGCCAGCCAGAGGTGCAGGGGGAGATGCCAGGTCTTAGGGGGGTTGCTGCGATGCCGTCCCTGCATCCATGGCTAGTGCCTTGTCGGCACCCGATCCAGCGGCAGAACGGCTCCTCTCCTCACTGACAGGCGGCGGGCGGGCCCCCCCGACTTGGCTAAACCACAGGGCCCAGTCGCAACTGCGACTGCGGCACCTATGAAAATTCCGCCACTGGGAAGAAGACTGGAGAGAAGGTAGTAATTAAATTTGAGTGGAAGATGAGAAAAGGGTTATGTTGAGTAATGGTGTGTGAAGGAGAGGGGGAGGAGGAGCCAAGAAGAGGCAGGAATGGAAGGTGAAGAAGAGGAAGAAGAAGGGAGAAGCCAAGTAGAGGCGGTAAAAATTGAAATGGAAGAAAAAGTTTATTTTCAGCAATGGATGGCAAAGAAGAAGGGGGAGGAGCCACCAAGGAAGTGTAGAAGAACACAAGATGGAGAATGTAAAGAAAATCAGGTAATCTCCGTGAGGCTCAGCATCGGGAAAAGGGATCAAGTAAGTTTAATGGGAGTGATAGGAGAGGACAAGGACGGAGAGGGAAAGAGGGAGAAAGAGGGAAATAAAGAGAAAGTTTTATTTCCAGTAATAGAAATGCAGAGCTCAAGAAAAGAAAACACAAGAGGTGACACACACGTAGGTTTATGCACTATGCAACTATCACTCAGAGCAGAGGGTCACCGCAGCTATTGACACAATAGGTTATATATGCATAGTCTAATTACTTATAGCACAGCAGGACGTATTGCTGCAAGCATGAAAAGGCAAGCTTATCTCTCAGCAAGCAAAGGGTTAAACGTGAGGAAAAGAGGGGGGGGGAAGGGTGCCAGGGAATGCAGGCAGGGACAGAAGCGTTATAAGAAGCAAAAAAGTTCAGGCAGAAGTTAAAATATAACAAACAATTAATAGAACATGCAGCAACACACGATCTAGAGTACAGCCATCTGTCTAGGTTTGTCTGCAAGGCGGTAATATGGAACCCCTAACCCCAATTTTAGCTAACAAAAAGAAGATTTGGTATATTTACCACGAGTATAAATATAACAAATCTCATACAGATTACAACGTTATATTTTTTATGATACCTCAACCAACTTCCTTAGAGACTGGGTATTTCCGTCCTGACTTCCCAAGCCAAGATGCAACGTGACTATCCGAGCCACCTCCAACAGCTCACTTAGCTGACCAACTTACCTTAGCCGGCTGATTAATTTACACGCCCCCACAGACAACCGGAGAAATGGCCATATTCAGTGGACAACAACATACAGGAGAACAATAACAGATTGCAGTAAAGCAGCACCAGCCTGACGGTTCGAAATTTTTAGACAAGAATATACACCGCCCTTGCAAAGGCTAAGAATGTGTAGACAGGCTGGATGAGGATTGAGAAGTCCACATGGACAGCAACAAGGCAAGGAGTTGAAAAAAAAAAACAATCTTCACTCACCTTGTTATGGGGTTCATGAATTCCCAGTCTTAGAAGACAATGTCTCAATCCTCAAGCAACGTCTCGTGGGTCCGCACTTCCCCGCCTCAAATCTAAAAAGCACACGTTGGGGCCAAATTGAAAGAGAAACATCTTGACACAATTTCAAGATGGCTGGTGGTAAGTTACTGCAGCAAAGGAAATGAAAAGACAGCTTCTTGATCAGTTGCCAAGAGTGAAGTGGAGAGCAGAAGAAAAATGAACTCAGCCCAAGCCCCTTGGTTTTTATTACTCTGTGACATCACAAGACACAGGCATGTCGATTGGTTCACATAAAAAAAGTACACACCCTCACATAATAAAACACACCCAGTTCCCTCCCATCCAGCTATTGACCCACCCCACATACGCCCTCATCCACGCCTACTCAAAAAGCACATGTGGAGTTCCTTTGTTTAAAGCTCTTCTAAGGGGATCCTTATCCAGTTTTCCAAGGGTCTGGCGTATAAGATACGGAACAGTCTAAAAGGCAAGGGGGAAATTCATGTTTAGAGAAAATTCACTTGTTAAAATCAGTCCTTCAATTAGTTTCTCCCGGATACAAGTCCAGCATACCTTCAATAATTGCCGACAGGACGTGTGGGGGTTGGTTTTTTACTTTCTCTTGCAAAGTCCTTCACAGTGGGGGGCATAGGAGATGAAATGGAGTGAAGGCACTTTAAAACACAGCCCTTTTTATACTTAATTTCCAATGCTCGTTCATGATCTTTTTAACACATATCTTATGTAACATCAAGGAATATAAAGCACTATTGTGGTTCATAATCTCACACATGCATAAATGTATATATAAAAAAAAATGGTATAAAAAGAATATATATATAAAAGAATATAAAAAAAAACGTAAAGGAATATAATGGAGAAACACATTAGTGGTTCTAATAAAAGAATTAGCTTCAACTTATCAAATATAGTATTTTAAAATAATTCCATCACACTTCTACACCATTGATTAACCCAGTTGTACTGTCCCTAGTATGTATGATGCCTAAAAGATAGAAAGATACAGGTGCCTCTGAGTAAGGACTGTAATATTTAATGGAAAAGGGTGCATTAAAAACTCACATTTGAGGTATCTGTATGTAGGCACAATATTGTCCATGTCCAATGAACGGCACTGTCACCGTCCAGGCTGTCTGCAGCAACCATGTCTCGCTAGTTCAGATGGAGATGGCGCCCTGTACAGCAGGAGGGTTTGTACCGCAGCTGGGGACCGAAGGAGTGGGCTGAAGCACAGCGCAGAGCGGGATGGCGTCACAGACGTGTACTATAATATATCACAGGATGCGCCACTACCCTATGTATTTCTATGTATGATGCATGCATATTCTTAGCCACCAAGTGCATAACTTTACATTTATCAACATTAAACCTCATTTGCCCTTAGTTTCCTAATTAGACTGTCCATTGAGGTCGGCTTGTAAATTGGAGACATCCTGTAAGGACATTATTTCACTGCATAGCTCAGTGTCATCTGCAAAGACAGAAATGTTACTAAATGCACTAAACCTTGGGGTACACCATTGATAACCTTAGACCATTCAGAGTACGAGTCATTAACCACTAATCTCTGAATTCTGTCTTTTAGCCAGTTTTCTATTCATTTCCAAATTGATCTTTCTAAACCTGTAGACCTAACCTTACACATAAGCTGTTGAGCTGTGTGTGGGGAAAACTGTCAAATGTTTTTACAAAGTCCAGGTATACCACGTCCACAGCCACCCCTTTGTCCAAGGCTTAACTTACCTCCTCATAAAAAGAAATCAGGTTTGTTTGACAACTTATGTCTTTCATGAATCCATGCTGTCTGTTGCTTAAAATATTTTTTTCCCAACAAGAACTCATCTATGTGGTCTTTTATTAAACTCTCCAGTATCTTCCCGACTATATAAGATAAACTAACAGGTCTATATTTACCTGGTAAAGACTTTAAACCCTTTTTAAATATGGGCACCACATTGGCCCTGCGCCAATCCAGTGGTACAATTCAAGGTATTAACGAGTCCCTAAAAAATAGAAACAATGGCCTTGAAATGACAGAGCTCAATTTTTTAGGATAAGTGGGTGGATGTCATCTGGTCCAGGTGCTTTATCCACCTTTATTCTGTCTAAATATTTCTGGACCATATCCCTTTTGAGCCATTGTGGATCATTTGGGGCTGTGTCAATACAAACCCCATTTTGCACACGAGCTCCCCCATGCTCCTTTGTATACACAGAGCTGAAGAAAGTATTTAATACATTCTCATTGTCCCCAGTCACCCACTCTAGATTATTTTGTAAAGGGCCTACATGCTCAGACCTGACCTTTTTACTATTAATATATTTGAAGATTTTTTTGTGGTTTGTCCAACTATCTTTTGTAATCTGTCGTTTGCTTGGAATTTTTGCATCCTTAATTTCCTTTTTACATATTCTGTTATATTCATTCATTTAAATAATGATAGCGTTCCTTCATTTTTATATTGTTTAAAAGCTCTTTTTTATTACTTATAGCCATTTTAACTTTGGCAGTGAGCCACATAGGTTTTATTTTAAACCTTTTAAACTTATTGCCCATGGGAATATACTTTGCAGAAATTGAAGGCCTTTCTCCGTTTATGTGGCGAGTTGAAGCCCTTAAAGGGGTTGTAAAGGAAAACATTTTTTTTTCATAATAAGCATCCTTTACCTGCAGACATTCCTCTTTTCACTTCCTCATTGTTTGTTTTTGCTCAGAAGTTGCTCTATTTCTTCTCTGTTCTGTTCACTTCCTGCTTGTCTGATTTCTTTCTCGTACATCACGGGACACAGAGCAGCATATTCATTACTATATGGGTTATATGGAGTACCTTCAGGTGTGGACACTGGCAATCTCAAACAGGAAGTCCCCTCCCTATATAACCCCCTCCCATAGAGGAAGTACCTCAGTTTTTTCGCCAGTGTCTTAGGTGTTGGTCACGGAATAGCTTTGCCTCCACATCCTTGGGATTAAGGCGGGCTAACCGGATCTGTCCAAAGAAGCCTCAGTGCCAAAGTGGACAGTACCCGGGCCCCAAACCGTGGGGTTTTGCCTATAATGCTCCTCTCTAGAGGGCTGGACCCTGGGCCCAGGACTTAGAGTTTTCTAAACCAAAAGATCCTGTTTGCCAGGGTGCTGTATAGGTCCAGGACAGCGGTTCCTTCCAGGACCCCAGTGCCTGAAGGTCTACTACGCTACCCACGGAGATGGGAGAAGATTGGACCGTTTTGCAAACGTCCTGCGGCATGGAGCAGGTAAGAGGGGAGCCTGCGGGACTTGGTTCGACAGCAGGCTCTCCAGGGGAGATCTTAAGGGGGGTAGCCTGAGTATGCTCTGCATTGGCACCATGGTCACTATGTCTGATGGACAGGATGCCCTGAAATGTTCCCCCCCATCACTTGATCCCCCTACCTATCTATGTATGTTTGCTAGCTACCTGCTGCTCGCTGGTTGAAGATCTTTTAAAAAAAAAAAAAAAAGACAGATCTGTCTCTAGGCTAAAGGGACTCCTTAGGGGCCTGTTTTTAGCCTTACCTAGCCGGGATTCAAATCTGCCGCCTGATGCGTCCTCCAGCCTGCATTCCTGGGCTCCAGAGTGCATCTCCTCCTGGGCTCTCCTCCCCCGACAGTCGCGCGTGCACGCGCGCATGCATATAGAAAATTTTTCGCGCCGTTCGGGTGGGGGGGGGGGCGGGGAGCGTGACTGCAGTGTAGAGTGGGCGTGCCTTCAATTGCTGTTATACACAGCAGGCGCGTTCTTAGCTCAGTTCAAAGCTGAGCTGGAAGAGAGAGGACGTAGAGCTGGCAGCACAGTGACTCCCGGTGGCGAGAAGGGGTACTACATGCTGGAGTCAGCTCCAATACTTTTTGTTAAGCCAAAAATCCCCTTGGCAACAGGTTGAATGCTGGCAAACATGTTGGGGGTGGGGCTGTATGTTGTGAAAAACAATAATATTATAAAGGAAAACATACTGAGCCCCACCGTTTTTGGGCATTAGTGATCCTATTGTGCCCTAAACCTTATTTTTTTGTACTCCTGGCTATAAAAGTCTGTTGTTGTAGGCGGAGTCCCTCGGTTTTGTATTATGGCTTCCAAGGGTTCAGGATCAAAACACAAAAAAAAAAAAAAAAGGAAAAGGCAAAGACAAAGGGGTTCCTCCTCTGGTTCTGATGATATGCCAATACTTTCCCCACAGGTTATTCCTATAGGGGTCACCTTGGATAAGCCATTAAGGGGGTCTGGTGCTGAGGCTGGCCCAGGTCGGCCCAACCCTGTGTTATCACAGAGGAGATGCTAGCCGTCACCCTAGGGGGACTAGAGAAAAAAGTTAACAGCTATGATCGCTGGCTCTTTTTCTGGCAAGAAGCGGACTAGATCCCCATCGCCAAAAGGTGTATCCTCGGATGCTGAGATTCTCTCTCCGGAGGAATTAGAATTTCAGGAGGATCGGTTGGACCAGAACCTAGAGGAAGGATCTACCACTGAAGAATCGTTTTCAGCCTCCCAGACGGAGAGTCTGTGGGTCCAGTCTTTGACAGACATGGTCCGCTCGGCATTTAATTTGCCATTTCCAGAGCCTCAGGTTCCTGCGGTATCCTCTTTGGGTTCTTTTAAAAGCGCCTTTAAGCAACGCAGCTTTTCCGGTCCATCCTCTGTTAGAGGAATTGGTTTTTCCAGGATTGGGACGACCGGACAGAACTTTTTCTGCCGCCTAAAGCTGACGATAGGGTAGTCTTTATGCACGTCTGCCAGGAAACATTTGTGCTTGCAGGCACTCTTTCCCCTGACCAATTGCTCTTTAAAAGGGGCCCGGATGGCTCAGTCGGTAGAGCATCGGACTTTTGGTCTGAGGGTCCAGGGTTCAAGTCCCGGTTCGGGCGCTGCTTTTCAACTACCCGTGAGGTCCTTGAGGCCACATCACCCTGAAAGCGCCCGATCTCGTCTGATCTCGGAGGCTAAGCAGGGTCGGGCCTGGTTAGTGCCTGGATGGGAGACCACCTGGAAGGTTTTCTGTTATTTACCCTATGGAAAATACATTTTCCTAAGAAAGGGGCGCTCCCAACTGTGGACGCAGCCATCTCATGGGTGAATAAATCATTAACTGGCCTGAGGGGAAACATACAAATGTTTAAGGTCCCGGTCGATAAACGTTTAGAGACACTTTTTCCAGCATCCTTGGCTACGGCCGGAGCAGTGGTACAGCCAGCAGTGGCTGCAATTGGAGTTTTGTCAGGCGTTAAAGAACCAGACAAAACAGATGCTTAAAGACATCCCTGCCCAATAGGCAGAGGAGTTATTGGATATTCCCAGAGCTCTGTGCTTTGCGGTAGAGGTTATAAAAAGACTCCATCCAGCAGGTGTCTCGTTTGTCACTATTTTTAGTGCATATGAGAAGGCTCTTATGGTTGAAGAACTGGGCGGCCGAGCCCCATGTAAAAGACTACTGGCAGGTTTGCCCTTCCATGGAAAGATCTGGATAAATACATTCAGACTGTTTCAAGTGGCAAAAGTACCCTTTTACCAGTCAAAAGAAGTTCTGGGGTCCTGCGTTTAAAAGGCAGCTCCCCCCTGTTCCGGGGCCCTCAAATTCCAGGCAGTACGGACCTCCTGCGCGATCAAACTTTTAACAATGGATCGCAAGGACAGGCCTCTGGGGGCAAGGGGCCATGGTATCGATCCCCGACAGAGGGGGTCCGATCATCTGTGGCTACAGATTAGAATTTCTAAAATTTCCTCCACAAGGAAGGCCTCAATGCGGGCGGCATTGGATCATCTGCTTTACCAGGGCATAATGGTAGAGGTACCAGCCCAAGAACAGGGGCTAGGTTTCTATTCCAATCTGTTTGTCATACCAAGGCCCATCGGCGATGTCAGACCAATTTTGGACCTAAAAGGTTTAAATGCTTACCTAAGGGTTCGCTCTTTCCGGATGGAATCCGTTCGGTCAGCAGCCGCCACACTCCAGAAGGATCTGGCTTCTATAGACATAAAGGATGGTTACCTTCATGTACCAATCTTTCAGCCACATCAAATATTTTTGTTTTTACGCTTCGCAGTGATACAGCGTCACTTCCAATTCGTGGCGCCCCCCTTCGGGCTGGCTACGGCCCCCGGGTATTCACGAAGGTCCTAGCTCCAATTCTAGTCAGTCTAAAGGATCCAAGGGATCTCGGTCCTAGCATACCTGGACGACCTCTTAATCATAGATCACTCGCTTCCTTGGTGGAATGCGTAGTAGCCCTCATGGTTCAGTACCTCGAGAGGTTCGGCTGGGTCCTAAACCGGGGAAAGATCAGCATTTCAACCTACAAAGCAGTTGGAATATCTCGGCATGAGATTAGACACAGAACAGAAGATGGGTGTTCCTGCCCCTGGTAAAGGTCGAGGCTATCAAAAGATTGATTCAGTTGGTTCTAAGCAAAAGAGAACCAACTATTCGCCTATGTATGCGATTACTAGGCA
Source organism: Rana kukunoris (assembly GCA_029574335.1). NCBI lineage: Eukaryota > Metazoa > Chordata > Amphibia > Anura > Ranidae > Rana > Rana kukunoris. Next base: position 224,296,479 of record CM056053.1, on the reverse strand, counting down.
AACTAATGGCCATGTTCGAGGCGATACCGCACGCTTCCACACTCGTGTCCTACAGACAGCAATTCTAGCAGCTTGGTTCTGCCCAGTGGTCTGGAAGGCTGGAGAGCGGTCTTGAACGGGTTCACTCGCCAAGGAACTTGGGCAGAGGCGGAGAGGCAGCTGCCCATCAAGGTCTGGGAGATCAGAGCGGCTCGGCTAGCCCTCCTGGCATAGACATCCAGATTACAGGGGTCCTCGGTGAGAAGTCATTCAGACAATGCCACAGCGGTGGCATATATGTGAACCACCAAGGGGGAACCAAGAGTCAAGCCACTCAGAGTGAGAGGAGCTTGGTTTTTCGGTGGGCAGAGGTTTATGTACCCTGCATATCGGCGACATTCATTCCCGGGGTGGACAACCTGCAGGCGTACTTCCTTAGTCGCCAAACCCTGTCGCCGGGGGAGTGGTCTCTGCATCCACAAGTTTTTCAGACAATCTGCCAGAAGTGGGGAGTGCCAGACGTGGATGTCATGGCATCAGGATTCAACAAGAAGCTAGACAGGTTCATGTCTCGAACGAGGGACCCTATGGCCTGCGGAACCGATGTGTTGGTTTGCCCGTGGCATTAATCATAACTTCTATATGCATTTCCCCAGCTGCAGTTACTACCCCGCCTGTGGAGCAGGATCATAGCACAGGCCGGTTATCCTGGTAGCCCCAGCTTGGTACCGGAGGGCATGGTACTCACTAGTCCTGAAAATGGCAGCGGGAGGCCCTTGGACTCTTCCTCTATGGCCAGACCTACTCTCACAAGGCCCGATCCTCCACCCTGCATTACGGCGTCTAAATTTGATGGCCTGGCGGCTGAATCCCTGATTCTCAGGGGTAGAGGTCTGTCTAGGCAGGTAATCCCTACCCTCATTAAGGCTAGAAAGCCGGCCTCCAGGGTAATTTTGTTACAGGGTTTGGAGGGCCTACGTAGGCTGGTGTGAGGCTAAGAGATGGGTTTCCCGCAAGTATACCATTGATAGAGTATTAAGTTTTCTCCAGCTAGGAGTGGATAAAGGCCTGGCATTAAGCACGATCTAGGGACAGATTTCAGCCTTATCAGTGTGGTTTCAGAGGCCGCTGGCCGCCCACTCGCTGGTTAAGATCTTCGTACAGGGAGTCTTACGTGTTAATCCTCCGGTCAAATCACCACTTTGTCCATGGGACTTAAATCTTGTTCTGTCAACTCTACAGAAACAACCCTTTGAGCCCTTGGCTGAGGTACCTTTGGTTTTACTGACTAGAAAGTCGGTATTTCTGATCACCATAGTTTCGGCCAGGAGAGTATCGGAATTGGCAGCCTTATCTTGTAAGGAACCATATCTCATTTTACATAAGGATAGGGCGGGTTTCCGTCCTCATCCTTCCTTTCTACCAAAGGTTATAGCCAGTTTCCACTTGAACTAGGAGGTGGTACTTCCATCCTTCTTTCCAAAAACCCACCTCTAGAAAGGAGGGGTTGCTGCATACGTTGGATATTGTCAGGGCCATAAAGGCCTATCTTAAAGCTATAGAGAAGGTTCGGAAAACAGATGTGGTGTTCGTTTTACCGGAAGGGCCCAAGATGGGTCAGGCAGCTGCTAGATCCACCATCGCAAGATGGATTAAACAATTAATCGTTCAGGCCTGCGGTTTGAAGAGGTTGCCTCCTCCTTTGTCGGTAAAGGCCCATTCTACCAGGGCCATGGGCACCTCCGGGGCAGCACATCATCAGATCTCTATGGCTCGAATATGCAAGGCAGCAACGTGGTCGTCAGTCCACATGTTTACAAATTTTTTTATCAATTGGACGTAAGAAGGAATGCGGATACAGCCTTTGGACAGGCAGTACTACAGGCCGCGATTCAAGCTCCTCAGGATCTGAGGGGGCTCCCTTGATTTAGATTTGAGATTTACATTTCTTGTCTAAGTTGGATTTACTAGTATTTGAGTATACCTCTAAATTAAATCCTTTTTTGGAAGATGTCTCCCTCCCCTCATTAAAGCATTGCTTTCGGACATCCCATATAGTAATGAATATGCTGCTCTGTGTCCCGTGATGTACGAGAAAGAAAAAGAGATTTTTTAATACAGCTTACCTGTAAAATCTTTTTCTTGGAGTACATCACGGGACACAGAGCTCCCACCCCTCTTTTGGGGAACGTTTTTGGGAGGCATACTGCTTGCTACAAAACTGAGGTACTTCCTCTATGGGAGGGGGTTATATAGGGAGGGGACTTCCTGTTTGAGATTGCCAGTGTCCACACCTGAAGGTACTCCATATAACCCATATAGTAATGAATATGCTGCTCTGTGTCCCGTGATGTACTCCAAGAAAAAGATTTTACAGGTAAGCTGTATTAAAAAAACTCTTTTTTACTGACCGCCGTGAAGGAAGACTTTACTGCGGTGGTCAGTAATGTGCTCGCCCCCTCCTGGGAACTACATCTGTGTGGCAGGACGCTCTCTACGTGTTAGAGACTTCAAGGAGGTGTGAATTACTGGGCGTGCCGTAATTCATACTGGGAAATGTAGTTCTTACATGAACAAGTGATGCAAACCAGGAAGTGAATAAGAGAACAGAAACTAGAATGCCGGAGGTGATATAGATGAAGGAATTTAATAGGTATTTACTCGTTTGTTAACAGAATCATTACACTATTCTATCCGTCTAACTTGCAGACATTAATTTTAGGCAAAATTTTTTTTTCCTTTACAACTCCTTTAAGTTTATGAGCGATTACCTTAAGACCCATTTTAATTCAAAGTGATCTAGCATTAAGATAGGATAGGGACAAGTCCAAGTCGCGAGGCCCGCCCATGGCCACAGTAGCAATACAGTCTGTCAACAGAAAGTAGCGATAATAGGCAGATCAGATAAGTATAGCACTAACTATGACATATCTTTAAATACTGTAGGATTAATAAAAAAAATGATATGCAGAGCAGGAAAAAAAAAAGCAAAAAAAAAAACAAAACAAAAAAGAAAATACAGAACAGACTGCAAAATCTTAATACTGCAAATAATGCCAGAACTTGGCAGTATACTATCTGAGGGGGTCAGGGGAATAGCCATCCTCCTGATCAAAGAAACCATCTCAACAGGTGGTCCATTACCCCAATCGAGTGGTGTAGTCAGTCAGGGTAGTCGTGTGACTATTGCATGACCGGTACCTGGAAGGGGACAGTCCAGGTAGTCCGACTTTGGGGTATCAAATATCAAGTACTAACTTAATTAGAGTTGGAAATGTATTTATTGGTATTTGAACAATACAAAACATTAAAAAAAAGACAATTAACAGGAGGCATTACAGTCTACACACATTCAAAGATATGATCGGGGGGGAGTCAGCCTGATGGCTATCGCCCACAGCGGAACCTCCCTAAACAGTATATATCAAAAAGAGCCACCACAACCGTAACTGAAAACAAAAGCATGTGTAAAAATTAGGGGCTCTTTCTTCAGGTAGAACTGTAACAGTAACCTAAAGTATAGAAACAATAATGTAATAAAAGAAAAACCAGAAGAAAGGGAAAAGTGAGGACAGACATAGCTGGAGACGCAGTAAAATTAGAAAGAAAGACATCAGGAAGACGAGGGAACAGGGGGCAAAAATAGAAAAAGACGTGAAAAGAAGAGGGGAGGAAGAGGAGGGGAAGGGTGGGAGGAAGAGAAAGGGAGACAGGGTAGGATGGATGAGAGGGGGAACAGGGAAAAGGGGGGGTGTGGGCCACTGACAAGACAGGTGGGTAAAGGCAAAATAGGGTAGGCGGGGGGGGTGAGACCCAAGAGTGCAAGTCTAACTGAACACAGAGCGGAAGGAAATTTGGTGACGATCACGTCCAAGGAGACAACATGTTAGTCAGGGTATCAGAAGAAGAGAAATGAAGCCAGATGAGCCACAATTGCCTGTATTTATCATAGGTATCATTGTCAAGAGCCAACATTTCCTCCATTCTCATAGTGTCATTCATAATCGAAACCCAGTGAGATAGTGGGGGAGTAGAGGTCGACTTCCAGTAGGAAGGTATGAGCTGCCTCGCTGAGGACATAGAGAATCGGAGGAGACTTCGCTTCTGCGATGTTATCGAGCCAGGGAGTACAGAAAGGAGGGCAATCTTAGGGGAGGGGACCAGCGATTCACAATAAGTCTTATTGTAACAATCAAATACCTGGTTCCAGAAGGGGCGGATCCCCTCACATTCCCACCAGACATGCAGGTAGGTCCCAACAGCTGAAGAACACCGCCAACAGGACGCAGGGGTGGACGGAAACATTTTGTGTAGCGTAGCGGGGACCCTGTACCACCTTGATAGAATCTTGTAGTTTTTTTCTTGAGAGTAGCAGGAAATTGTGGACTTATGAGTAAACAGGAATGAAGTCTGCCATTCATGATCTGAAACATCCTCACCCAAGTCTGCTGACCACGTCCTGGTGTAAGACGGTAGCTCGGTATGTGTGAGTGCCTGGAGGAGACTATATATGGCTGATAAAAGGTGTCTAGGGGTCTCCGAGAGTGAACATAGCCGTTCAAATTCAGTGTAGGGGCGGTGTACTTGGGAGGAGGAATGTAGGTGTCTCGTGAGTGTAGAGAGGTGGATAGCAGTTAGCCAATCGTGTGATCCTGCCGGCATCACAGGTGTACAAAAGAGCGCGCTTGTGGCCATGCAGTCCGTTTGAAGGGACCTAAAGACTGGACCCGGAGACCCTGAGGGAAGGAAGGATTATCAAACAGAGAGGTCAACGGGGAGGGATCGGAGGATAGTAGGGAGCACAACCCTCTGTTATACCAGATCTTGAGAGAAGCCAAAGTTAGTGGGGAGGGAGGGGGCATGCGCATAAATTCTGACCTATATCCCCACAGCAGAGCTCTAAGGTCCACGTGTGCCAGGTCCTGCTCTATGGCAACAGAGGCTTTCAAAAATGGATGCAGGAACCATTCCAGTACTCTCGCCATATGGGTGGCCTTGTAATGTAACTCAAAATCGGGAAGAGTACTAACTTAATTAGAGTTGGGGGACAAACAAACTTCTGCTCAGTGTGGATACTAATTGTGAGTTATTGAGCATGCTGGCTGTAGATAGTTGGTGACAACTTAGATATGGGGACTGGAAACAAGTGTTTCCCAACCTTCCCAAGGGATTTTGGGTTCCACAGGCCCCCCTGCCCAAAGTGACTCCCGTCACATCTCTCCCCTTTTGGCAGCAGACTAACACAGGAGGAAACCCCAGACGGGTTCACTTCAAAGTTAGTCAGTAGTTTCAGCCCCCCAATGCCGGTATCAACATAATACACCAAATAAATTGTCCCAAACTTAGAATTACTCACCCAGTCAACCTCTACCTCTCTCAGAGGACATACCCACCACTGGGAAGAAGTGCAGACGGGCTCTTCTCCCTGGAGTCCTATCAGCTGTTAGAAAGACGACAGGGTGGCTGGGCTCACTTCATCATGCTGTTGGGAATCTGGGCCAACTGCCCAGCATTCCCTGGAGTATACAGGTGGATACTGCATCTTTTGTTAGTTGAGTGCAGAGGTCAGCAGAACTTTGCTCTGTTGCCAGCTCTTCTGCTGGGTTAGGGGCATCATTCTGTGGTGCCCTCTGATGCTCCATCTCCCTTACCCTCATCTGGCTGCTGTGACGACATGTCTCTGGTACTGTCTCCCAGGTGCACGGATCTTTGCTGGGGAGGAAAGATCGCTTTCCCACCCTGGCCTACTTTTGGGAAGGGAGAACACCTCTCTCCCTTCTCCCCCTGGATCCTAATCTGCTGCTGGAAAGAGACCATCTCCTTCTTGCCCTGGGCCTCTGGAACTGCCGCAGGTGTGGGGCAGAGGTCTTGGACCCTCTTAGAGCTGAAACAATTAATCGATATTATCGATAATAATCGATAATGAAAATCGCTGTCAACGATTTTCATTATCGATTAGTCGGTCCGCACCTTCCGACTGCCCGCCTGCCCTTCCGCCCATTCAAAAAGCCTCCTGTCCCGTGATAACAGGCGCTGCCGTTTTACACAGGACATGCAGCGCTGACGTGCCTCGTATGTTTACAAGGCGCCGCCGTATTACGAGGCACGTCTGTGCCGCATGTCCACACCTCTCCTCGGCTCTCCTCTGATGTCAGCTCCCCACTGATCTCAGCCCCGCCCGCTGCTGCCTCGAGGGAACAGAGGCTAGAAGCAGCCGTGAGGAGAGCCGAGCTGCATTGTCTGTGAAACGTAGGTTTTTCTACCTTTCACAGTCTAGTTTACATTTGCACAGTAACAGTACACTGAGTAGATGCCTAGTATAACAATTCCCCATCCTTCTAACTCCCATCATTGATGTTCCGGGGGGTGGGTGCCCCATTGGTGTTCCTGGGGGGGGGGAATAGTGCCCCATTAGTGTTCCAGGGTGGGGGAGGGGAGGGAATAGTGCCACATTGGTGTTCCTGGGTTGAGGAGGGAATAGTGCCACATTGGTGTTCCTGGGTGGGGGAGGGGAGGCAATAGTGCCCCATTGGTGTTCCTGGGTGGGGGAAGGGGGGGAATAGTGCCCCATGGGTGTTCCTGGGAGAGGAATAGTGCCCCATCATTGGTATTCCAGGAGGAATAATGCCCCATCATTGGTGTTCCCGGGAGGAATAGTGCCCCAGCATTGGTGTTCCCAGGAGGAATAGTGCCCCAGCATTGGTGTTCCCAGGAGGAATAGTGCCCCAGCATTGGTGTTCCCGGGAGGAATAGTGCCCCAGCATTGGTGTTCCCGGGAGGAATAATGCCCCAGCATTGGTGTTCCCGGGAGGAATAATGCCCCAGCATTGGTGTTCCCGGGAGGAATAATGCCCCAGCATTGGTGTTCCCGGGAGGAATAATGCCCCAGCATTGGTGTTCCCGGGAGGAATAGTGCCCCAGCATTGGTGTTCCCGGGAGGAATAGTGCCCCAGCATTGGTGTTCCCGGGAGGAATAGTGCCCCAGCATTGGTGTTCCCGGGAGGAATAGTGCCTCAGCATTGGTGTTCCCGGGAGGAATAGTACCCCAGCATTGTTGTTCCCGGGAGGAATAGTGCCCCAGCATTGGTGTTCCCGGGAGGAATAGTGCCCCAGCATTGGTGTTCCCGGGAGGAATAGTGCCCCAGCATGGGTGTTCCCGGGGGGAATAGTGCCCCAGCATTGGTGTTCCCGGGGGGAATAGTGCCCCAGCATTGGTGTTCCCCGGGGGGAATAGTGCCCCAGCATTGGTGTTCCCGGGGGGAATAGTGCCCCAGCATTGGTGTTCCTGGGGGGAATAGTACTGCTGCAAAGATGTGTAATGTTAATGTTAAAAGTTTTTTAATTTGCCGCTTGAGTGTAACATGTTTTTTCATTATTACTGTTAAATAAACGAAAAAATTCCACATTACGTTTTTTTTTAATGATTTTATCCGATTAATCGATTAATCGAAAAAATAATCGGCCGATTAATCGATTATGAAAATAATCGTTAGTTGCAGCTCTAGACCCTCTGTCTAGTTGTCAGCCCAGAAATGGCTGCAGCCAGAAATTCTGTCCGGACCAAAAATTTTGGAGCAAGTAGTCATGGACAAATTTCTTAGGTCTCTTCCTAACACCCTGCAGAAGTGGGTGAGCCATGGTGGTCCGAAAACCGCAGACAAACTAGTAGACCTGGTCGAAAGGTACCTAACAACAGAGAATTTGTCCTCTTTCCCCAGAGACGCACAGACTTTCCACCCCAAGACCAGACCCTCCCCACCTATAGGTAAGACTGCATCAAGGGATGGGGGTGTAGAGAGGGACCAAAGAGCAACTAGAGGTATTATCGGGACTACTGCTAATGTTTGGCGAGAGCGGCCTGGAAGACCCATCCCACAGGAGAGGACCAGAAGGTTGATTTGTTACCGTTGCCGGTAAGAGGGACATGTAGCAGCGGTTTGCCCAGCGGGTGATGAACCCATGCAGTGTGATCTTCTGACAGAGAGACGACAGTCCCTTTTTGCAACCACATGCACTGCAGTAAAGGGGAATTAGAAACCTTTATGTAGAATGTGCTTAAATGGTAAAAATGTTGTGGTATTGTTGGATTCAGGTAGCCTGGTCAGCTTAGTGAAAAGTGATCTAGTGGTGGGAAAAACATTCTAGGCTGTAGTTTGTGTACACGGTGACTACGGTTTCCTTTGAAACCTCCCTCGGTAACTTGTGTCACCAAGTGGGTTTAGTTCCCAAACTGCCACATGACGCCATTGTGGGAAGGAATTTCCCAAAGTTCTGGGAACTCTGGGATTTCCCAGATTCCCCAGTAGGTGGTCCTTTTGAGCCTAAAAACATCTACTCCAGAATCCTCTAACTGTGAGGATTCTCCTGAGTTTCCGTTCTCAGTCTTAGCAGGGGAAACACCAGTCTCTAGGGAGGAGCCTGCTACCTCAGAAGAGGAACAGCGGCCGATAGGGTTTGATGACCTCGAGGTGCACAGAGAAAATCTTATCACTGAGCAATTGAGGGACCCCACATTGCTAAGAGCCCGGGAGAATGTAGTGAAGATAGATGGGGAGTTAGTTAACCCTGACGAGAGGGTTGCCCTCCCTTACTTCATTATTGAAAGGGACCTGTTATATCGAGTGTCACAGAGGATAGAGGACACCATTGAGCAACTGGTAGTGCCTAAGCCGTACTGCAAGATGGTTTTGGAACTGGCCCATGGGCACATTCTTGGGGGACATTTGGGAGCAGAAAAAACCCGGGAGAGAATCACCTAGAGGTTTTATTGGCCTGGGATCACTAAGGAAGTGGAATTGTATTGCCCTTCCTGTCCAGTATGTCAGATTACTGCACCCATGCCACATTTCCGCAGTTCGTTGGTACCCCTGCCCATTATCGAGGTCCCTTTTGAGAGGATCGCTATTGGACTTGCTTGGCCCCTTACTGAAGTCCACTAGAGGGCACCAGCACATCTTGGTAATAATGGACTATGCTACCCATTACCCAGAAGCGATTCCTCTCCGAAACACCTCTGCTAAAACCATTGCCAAAGAGTTTTTTCAGGTTTTCAGCCGTGTGGGTCTTCCTAAGGAAGTCTTAACTGACCAGGGCACCCCATTTATGTCAAGGGTGACCAGAGAACTTTGTAAACTCCTGAAAGTGACCCAATTACGTACATCAGTATATCACCCTCAAACAGACGGGTTAGTGGAAAGGTTTAATAAAACTTTAAAACAAATGTTGAAGAAGGTGGTGGATAAAGGCGGAAAGAATTGGGATTATGTGCTCCCTTATCTGATGTTTGCCATAAGAGAGGTTCCCCAATAGTCCACAGGGTTCTCTCCGTTTGAGCTACTGTATAGGAGGCACCCCCGGGGCCTAATAGACATTGCCAGGAAAACATGGGAGAGTGAGAGTTCCCCTCATCGAAGTGTGATTGAACATGTGGCACAAATGCAAGATAGAATTGCCCAAGTGATGCCGATTCTGAAGGTACATTTAGCCCAAGCCCAGTTAGCTCAAAGGATTCACAATTGTGGGGCCCAGGTCTGTTCCTTTGCACCTGGTGATAGGGTGTTGGTGCTGGTTCCCACGGTCGTAAGTAAATTTCTAGCCAAATGGCAGGGTCCCTATGAAGTGTTGGAGAAAATGAGGGTGATGAACTATAAAATTAGGCAACAGGGAAGACGAAAACCTGAGCAGCTCTATCACATGAACTTGTTGAAACCATAGAAGGATAAAGAGTCCTTTGTCGCTAAGACTACCCGATTTTCTGCTCCATTTAACCTGGCTGTCCCTGTAGTTGGAATAGCAGAGACTCTGTCCAAAATTCAGCAACAGGAGGTTAAAGAATTTGTGCTCCGTAATAGGGAGACGTTTTCAGACCTGCCAGGTTGGGTCTCCGGAGTTGAACATGACATTATGACCACACCAGGGGATAAAGTTAAGTTGAAGCCTTATAGAATTCCAGAAGCCCGGCGACATGCAATTCGCCAGGAAGTAAAAAAAATGCTTGAGCTGGGCGTGATAGAAGAGTCAAATAGTGATTGGTCTAGTCCCATTGTATTAGTGCCCAAACCAGATGGAAGTTGGCGGTTTTGTAATGACTTTCGCCGCCTGAATAAAATCACTAAGTTTGACACCTATCCTATGCCCCGCATAGATGAACTGATTGATCGCCTAGGCACTGCCCGATACATAACGACGTTAGACCTGACCAAGGATTATTGGCAAATTCCTCTCTCAGAGTCGGCCAGGGAAAAAACAGCATTTGTAACTCCAGACGGATCTTTCCAATATCGGAGGATGCCTTTTGGGTTACAGAATGCTCCCGCCTCATTTCAACGCACCATGGATAAGACCCTTCGGCCTCATCGAGCCTATGCTGCTGCATACCTCGATGACGTTGTCATCCACAGTGAGGATTGGGACTCACACTTACCAAAAGTTCAGGCTGTGTTGGATTCCATCTGGAAAGCCGGGTTTACAGCCAATCCAAAAAAAAGTACCCTTGGGCTAGAAGAGGCGAAGTATCTGGGGTATACCATTGGAAGAGGTCTAATCAAGCCCCAAATAAACAAAGTTGAGGCAATTTAGGACTGGCCACGTCCCACCAACAAGAAACAGATTTGTGCATTTTTGGGGATCGCGGGTTATTATCGCCGCTTTATCCCCCATTTTGCCTCACAGGCTGCTCCCCTGACCAATTTGACCAAAGGGAAGGAGTCTGTCATGACCAAATGGACTCCCGAAGCAGAAACAGCTTTTCAGGCTTTAAAACAGGCCTTATGTAGTCAGCCAGTTTTAAATTCGCCTGATTTTTCACGGGACTTTGTGGTTCAGACAGATGCGTCAAATGTGGGGTTAGGAGCTGTACTGTCCCAGATTATCAAGGGGGGAACACCCTGTTATGTACCTCAGCCGAAAGTTGAAGGCCCATGAGGAGAATTATGCCACCATTGAGAAACAATGTTTGGCGGTGAAATTGGCTTTGGATTCTCTCTGGTACTACCTACCTCGTGGGTAGACAGTTTGAACTGGTGACGGATCATGCCCCATTGAAGTGGATGGCACAGAACAAGGAGACCAATAGGAGAATAAATAGGTGGTTCCTGGCCCTTCAGGAATTTAGTTTTGTGGTAACGCATCGCCCGGTGTTAAAATGGGGAATGCGTGCCTGGCAACCTGTGTCCCAACCCTAGGGTTGAAACAAGAGGGGGGTATGTGACAGAAAGTCAGGTAAATCTGTGGGTATTGTCACAGACAATTCACAATTCACAGACAATTCACCAATTACTATCAGGTGTTGGCTACAGAGGTAGCCAGAAAGGTTTAGGGCGTTGGAAAACTTCAGCTGTTCAGTATGAGGCAATGAAGGCCTCTATAAGTTATGCAGAGGATGACTACTGATTGCTGCATCCTGAGGCTTTTTAAGTTAAGTAGAGCAGTGAGCTGAGAAAGACTTCTGAAGAGGTGAGGTGGTGTTGATTTTTCTGTGTGATAAAAATCAAAAAGACTATCGTTTTACTGCTGAATGACCAGCAGTGTCTGCCCAGCAGTAGGCTGTGCCAGACTCCATAGATAGGTTCCTGTGTGGTGAAGGTAGACGCCCCAAGTGGCCAGGGTTTATTTTATGTTTGTTTTGTTTATGCTGTTTGGATACTTGCACTTGTTTCCAGCAATATGGAAGAATAAACCATAATCTTTGTTTTCACCGTCCTCGGCTGTCTCTCTGTATAGATCAGTGTGTAGTGAACCCACCCAGGGGGTCACACACACCCGCTACCGAGCTAACCCCTTACAATATAAATACACACACACAACATTCCAGTGTGGTTATACCAGGGGTGTCCAAACTTTTTTCAAAGAGGGCCAGATTTGATGAAGTGAACATGCGCGAGGGCCGACTATTTTGCCTGACATTCTTTGAACCATTAAAATTTGGTCTAGGTGTGTTAGTCTGAGCACTAATACACTGCCCAACAAGAATTATCTTTCCTTTGTGGCTGTGTGTGGCGAAGAGATGAGCTTGGCGTGTTATTTGGATATACTGTATATATTTATTTTGTGGCCCCAACGAATTCCAGAGCGCTGCTCAGGACTAAGGATGAGCTTGGGGAGTGTTATTTGGATATACTATATTTATCAGCGTATAACATGCACAGGCCTACCATTGCAACCAATGCAGCCTCACATGTGCCATAAATGCAGCCTCACATGTGCCATGAATGCAGCCTCACATGTGCCATGAATGCAGCCATCTGTAGCATCGGACGGCAGAGGGAGGGGAACGGGACGAGTGCCGACAGATTACAAACAGGAGAATCTCTTGTTTACTCTGTGGTCTCTTTAATACAAAGTCCCGCCTACAGTCATCCAATGGCATCCCAGGAGATGGAACTTCCAATACAAATGCTGCTCAGTAAACAGGAGATTCTCTTCATGTAATCTGACGGCGCTGATCCTGTCCCCTCCAAGGCAGCGCCGGTAAAAATGGCCCCTGGGGGCCACAAACAATATATATTCAAATCCCCAGGGGGGCCATAATAAATCAACAGGGGGGCCGCATTTGGCCCACGGGCCGGACTTTGGACAAGTTTGGGTTATACAGTGAGTCCAATTAGTACAGATCAGACTGGATTTCCCTATTAGAGACACAGGGTGACTAAAACATAGGAGGTGCATGGGGAGCTGAAACAAGGGTTTCCCAACCTCCCAAAAGGATTCTGGGTTCCATGGGACCCCTGCCCAAAGTGACCCCTGTCACACCAATTCTCTACTATTATCTTCAATTGAAGGGAATGTGGCACATACATAGACCATTTCAGTATCCACAATGCCATCCTGTGGCGATACCTCAAATACATTTTTCATGTACTGTATATATATGCTGACCATAGGAACGACCCAAAAATGCAAAAAAATAAAAAAGCAAACAGAATGACTGTCAGGAATCGAATGTGATCAGAACTGTGTGTACTGCACAAGTGAACCGGATGTATATAGGTAAAGAAAGTAATAATTTATTAAGAAATGTGAATAATATGTAAACGCACAACAAACCAATATAAAACAAGACTCCAAAACAACAACAATCAGACGAATATATATATAGCCAAAAGGGAATACGGGAATCATAGTCTCAGCTAAGCCAAGGTCATAACAGGAGATCAGCAAATGGGGGACAAGGAGCAATGGACAGGGAGAGGGTGAAAGGGATCAGACAGCAGGGCAGGGATCCAGGGATACAGTACTGACAAGAACAGGTACAAATAGGTTTGGGATCAGAGTCAGAGTCAGAGTCAGGTTCATGTTCAGGTAACAGGTTCAGGATCAAGGTTAACAGATCAGGGCACAAGACCTGGCTAAGGCAAGGTATATGTGAACTTGCCAGGTTTTTATACCATTACCTGCAGGAGGAGATATCTGCTCCATACTGCCAGGATCCACCCGCTGGTGGACGCCAGTACTGTGGCCGAAAAATCACATAACACCAGCAGGGAAAGGCTCTCCTGACAGTTCCAAACTGCCAGGAGACACCTGCTGGTGGACATCAGTACTGCACACCAAATATCAGATAGTATTACCAGCGGGTGGAACCTTTCCCGACAATGACGTTCACCACCCAAAAACGTCATCAAAGAGCATGGCTGGCTGCAAAACTACAACACCAGGAAAGGTGCAGACAACCAGGCCTCTAAGGAGCTCCCCTATATATACAGTAGCACAAACAGAAAATTGCTGAAGGTGGTGCTAAGAAAATCACAAAGCACACAGGAGACAGACCAGGGTGTCAACGTAAGTTGCCACATATGTATCCATCTAAATTTCTGCCTTTTTTTGGACCTCCACCACATATGTACAGAAGATACTTCATTACCAGCCTGGAAATTATGTCACTGCACATGGCATCCCTCTTGGAACACCCAAATGTGTCCAAAGCAACTGGAATATCAGCAGACACATAGGGGATGGCCCAGTAGAGCCATGTGTCTATCAGCTGTGACAGGAAGTCAGGTAAATCTGTGGGTGTTGTCACAGATGGGAGACATTTCTGCCTTGTTTAGACAATTCACCAATTACTATTAGTGTCGGCTGCAGAAATAGCCAGAAATGTTTAGGGCGTTGGAAAACTTCAGCTGTTCAGAATGAGGCAATTAAAGCCTCTATAAGTTATTCAAAGGATGACTACTGAGTGCTGCATCCTGAGGCTTGAGTTAAGGAGAGCAGTCAGAAAGTCTTCTAAAGAGGTGAGGTGGTTGTTGATTTTTCTGTGTGATAAAAATCAAAAAGACTATTGTTTATCTGCTGTCTGACCAGCAGTGTCTGCCCAGCAGTAGGCTGTGCCAGACTCCATAGGTAGGTTCATGTGTTATGAAGATAGATGCCCCAAGTGGCAAGGGTTTATTTTATGTTTTGTTTTGTTTATGCTGTTTTGATGCTTGTACTTGTATCCAGCAATATGGAAGAATAAACCATATCCTTTGTTTTCAACCACCCTCAACTGCCTTTCTGTATAGTTCAGTGTGTAGTGACCCATCCAGGGGGTCACACACACCCGCTACCGAGCGAATCCCTCACACAGCACACCACAAAAAATGTACCCACAGGGACGTAGCACCCTAAAAAGCCTGCCAACGTATCCTACTGGCATTTTGCCACTGGAATCTGGAAACAGGCACATGTAGCACTATGTTACTTGTCCCCTTGTTTATGCTGCCCTGGTGGCAAATTACAAGAAGCTCATAAAAGTGCATAAAAAAGTGCTAGGCCAATATTTGTCTTGCTCTGTAGTTTAAAACTTTCTGTAAACTAAATGTACAGATGAGAATTATCAACCAATGTAAAACATTTTCCAGCTGTGCAGTCTACACAAGCATATGCACTTTTTGTTACTGTCAATCTATGTCTCATTGAGGGCACCCATTCCCTGTTTCAATAAAGAGGTGCGCAAGTAAAGATGTATTATTGTTCAAGCTGCTTATGCGTATAGCTTTACGTTATATTTTTTACTTAGAGCTTAAACATTTAGAGGTAGTGCATTAGCATTCCGTTGTGTTGCAGCCTAATAGAATAAATTGAATTTAACATTGTTCAATACTTGCCCATGGTTTTATAAAAGAGGCAACATTAAAAACTGAGCTTCAACACCAGGTTGACTTGACCTATAAACTGGATTTGCATAGACTCAAAATGATTGTTATCATTTATATGTACAGTACTGTGCTTTCAATGACAGTAAGAATATTTGAAAACAGTGCTTGAAACTCAAAAGTTAGATTGCTTTGAGATTTCGTTGGCTCCTACTGGCATGCGTTATTTGTAATCCATTTATGCCTAATTTTTCCCATTACTATACTGATTTATTTTATTGCCTTGCACATGGGAGAGGAATATTGCAGGTTAGTTCAATGGTATCACAATTTCATTTAATTTGCACTCCACTTGTTGTAAACAACATGGTCTGATGTAGTGAAATTTAACTTGTTGAATCACAAACATACGATTCCTTCAAGAACAAATGGAATACACTCACCTTATTCCTGTGGTTATTCCTGGGGCCAGATCCACAAAGAATTACACCGGCGTATCTACAGATACACCGGCATAATTCTAATTTCCCGCGGCTGATCTTTGTTTTGTATCCACAAAACAAGATACGCCGGAATTACGCTAAGAAACGACTGGTGTAACGTTATTACACCGTAGTCTCTTAGGTGCATATTTATGCTGGACGCTAGGGGCGCTTCCGTCTATTTCCAGCGTAAAATATGCAAATGAGCGAGATACGCAAATCCACGAACGTACGAGCGGCCGGCGCATTCCATTTACGTTGTTTGCGTAAGCGTATCTCCGGGGTAAAGCTACCCCTGCTATATGAAGGCGCAGCCAATGTTAAGTATGGACGTCGGGACAGCGTCGTGTTGTACGTCGTTTACGTCATTTGCGTATGCCGATCCAGAATGGGCCTGGGCGTAAGTTACGTTCACATAGTTTTCATTGACTACTAGTGTGGTTGATTACACTAGTAACCACACTAGTAGGGATTCCTAACTATTAGACTCTAGAGACACATTTTTTCTTTGTTTTATATGGTTTAGGGTGCATCGGTCACAACTGGCATCCTTATAGCAGCATAGGATCATTTTACTTTAGCAATCTTTGGGCCTGCTGGCCTGCACAGGCTCCTGACCTAATTAATCCACCTTTACTCAATTTCACTGAAATTAGTGGAAGCTGAGGAACCAACATCTACCCTCCTATTAACACAGGGTATCTCTCCAATTGCACCCTAATTCCAGCCAAAAGGGGGGCCTATTACCATTGGGATCACCCCACAGATATACCTGACAAAGATCCTCTCCCGTGCCCTCCTCCGTGCCCTCCTCCGTGCCCTCCTCCTTCTGCGCTCATATAAAGTCAGTAGTATAGCTATGAGCAAGGATGTCCCTGGCATGGTGGCATACAGATTGTTGTCCTGCAAGTGTGGCTGCTCAGCTCGGCCCTAATGGTGTTGCTTTTGCTGACATGTAGACAGATTGTCTAATTTTAAGCAAGCTTTTATATGGTCTAATTTTAGACAGGACGTGCAGCTGATAAGCACATCGTGTAGACTGCACCGCACAAACTTACTTTTGTGGATCGGCGTATCTACCTTATTTGCATATTTGCATAGCAAATCAATGGTGTGTCTAGTGCAGTTTTGCACGCACGCTGCGCCGGTCTATCCAAATTACGTTGGTCTAAAAAATGTGGATTTCAGGCGTATATCGATTTGGGGATATGGTGCATAGATAAGCGTGTGCATTTTTAGACTTACGTGTGCCTAACTCGTGATACTCCGGAGTAAGTGCTTTGTATATCTGGCCCATAGTGCTGATCTATAAGAATATACATGCCTCCTGCATGTAACCTTACCTGTCATATGTCTCCCCTCTGTCTGTTATGAGACCTGAAAAACTGCAGATTCTCTGGATGGATCTGTTGTCTGGAGCTCGGTGGGTGGAGTTGTGATGTCAGTAGACTCCCCGCCCACCTCTACACTCCCCTTGTCAACATGCATTTTTTCTTGTGTATTCCTTAGACTGAATTCTGCTATGATCACTAACATCCAGTCAAAATCCAGAAAAGTAACCACATAACTTAGGAATAGGAGTGGGGGTGGGAATTAAAAAATAATGCCTGTCTGAGGCTAGTGCATGAGATATGTAAATAACTGGTCATTTACAGCAAGGGGGAAGAACGGGCAAAAGTTTTCTCCTGTTTGTCTGTTTATCTCACTGAAGAAAGAAAAGAGGGTTTCTCAGAGCTGGATTGACTCTTTGTGGCAAGACTGGGCTCAGATGATAGGAAATCCTATACTGTACATTGTGACATCATAATTTTTTTTAACGTCGTAAAAAATGGTCATGTGTGGGCTTTAACGACATGAAAAAAACCGCGCATGCTCAGAAGCAAGTTATGAGACAGGAGCGCTCATTCTGGTAAAACTACCGTTCGTAATGGAGATAGCACATTCATCACGCTGTAACAGACTGAAAAACGCAAATCGTCTCTCACCAAACCTTTACTAACAAAAAAACAGAAGCCCCAAGGGTGACGCCATCCGAATGGAACTTACCCTTTATAGTGCCGTTGTACGTGCTGTACGTCACCACGCTTTGCTGGAGCATTTTTTTCTTTTCCACGATCGTGTGTAGGTAAGGCCGGCTTAACAATAATCGGGTTAAAAAAAACTTTGTTTTTTCTAGACCATTAAAAATGGTCGTGTGTAAGCGGCAATACCTCTTAATTTCTTTACTAGTGACTTGGGATGTACGGAACATCTGGATCAGCTCAATAGCCATTTAACCAGCACTTTCAAAAAGGGTTCAGCAATGGCGGCCATTACTGTGTCTCCTTGTGTCCTCCATTTTTTCTTATGTCAAGTTTATTCAATATCTAACCTTGATGAAAAGAAGCATAACATCAGACACTAAGGCCCAGATTCACAGAGAGTGGGCGCACATTACGCCGCCGTAGCGCAAATGCCATACGCTACACCAACGTAGCGCGGAGAGGCAAGCATTGCATTCAGCAAGCTATTGCTCCCAACGCTGCGTCAGCGTGGCGTATTTTTCGAAGGCGCAGGCCGGCATAGGTGGAAGTGGGCGTGACCCCATGCAAATTATGGTCCGAGCATGGTGCAGTGTTTTACGCCCAGCGTATCATGAACTGCGCATGCGCCGTGACGTTGCCGTGATGTAGACACATGCCCAGCACCCTTATGCGCATGCTCACAACCACGCCGGCACAACTGCCTAAGCTACGCCGGATCACCACGTATGCCCTGAACTTAACGTACACCCAGCCAGACACACGTCCAACGCACAATACGCCGGCTTGTGTTCTCTGGTGCAGACCTTTGCATGTCTGTTGCCAGGTTGCACATCATCTATGGGGAATAACTTTACGCCTGACGTACAACTTACGTGCACCTCGCCCAGCATGCATCGGGCGCACACACGTTCATGAATCGCCGTATTTCCCTCATTTGCATGTTTGAATGCCTAATCAATGGGAGCAGCAACATGCGTCCAGCCCATATTTGCACCAACGCTACGCCGGCGTTTGCAAGCTACGTCGGCGTAGGGTGGCCAGGTTTTAGGCGTATGTTTGTTTGTTTGTGGGTCTGGTGCACACATACGCCAGCGTACATTTGCACTTACCGGTGCAAATTTGCACTTACGTTGGCGTAAGTGCTTTGTGAATCTGGCCCTAAGCTTGTGTCTTACTGACTTAAATAGTTGTTTACACATTTTGGGCCAGATTCCCAGCGGCGTTACGACGGAGTATCTCAGATACCCTGTCGTATCGCCGTTTTTTTTTGTCTCGTATCTATGCGCGTGATGCTTAGCATCACTTTTGCATAGATACGCTTCTACATCCGACAAGTGTAAAACCATTACACTTGTGGATCGTAGTTGTAATGACAACTCCGGCCACTAGGTGGCCTTTACGTTGTTTTCTCATTTGCATATGCAAATGAGGTAGTACGCCGATTCCCGATCGCTTTTACGCCGCCCCGTCGTTTTCATCCACGTAAGGTTACCCCTGCTTCTATGAGGAGTAACCTTACGAAGTACCGTCGGATGCCGTCGGGTGCCGTCGGATACCGTGTTAAGTATGGCGTCGGGTCAGCGTCGGCTTTTTCCGTCGCTTACGTCGTTTTACTAACTCGTTCGCGAATAGGGAGTTGCGTAAATGACGCTCACGTTGTTTTGACGTCGGTTTCAACGCCGCTTTCCGACGTGAGCTGGAGCATGCGCACTGGGCTTTTTCCCCGGCCGGCGCATGCGCAGTTCGTTCGACGCGGGGGCGCGCTTAATTTAGATACAAGCCGCCCCATTTGAATTGCGCGGGTTTACGCTGGGCGATTTACGCGACGCAGGCGAAAACTACGGAGCAAGTGCTTTGAGATTAAAGCACTTGCTCTAGTACGATGCGGCGGCGTAGTGTAACTGGCTTACGCTACGCCGCCGGAATTCTATGAGAATCTGGCCCTTAGTTATTATAAAGCTAACTAAATGTAGTCAGATAAATATGAAATATTCCATATTAATATTTTATATTTATGTTAGCCAACAAGTGAAGCTTTTGGGGGTCAGTTTAAAAAACAGTGATATAACTTTACTGCTGCTTAAAAGGAAAACAAAGTTTAGCACAGTTTATGTGCTTTACAAATGCACACTGTGCTCTGCTTGCTTTGAAGCAAGCTGAGTGCAATTAAAATGAATGAAAAAAAATTAGAATAAGGAGAGCTTAGTATGGTAAGGTAATATAATCTTATATCATACTTTTGAAAAACAAAAGAAAATTAGATTTGTTTGTGATACTAACTACATTTAACACTACGTATACAACTTTAGAGAACTACTTTTAGGGTGATATTTGATGAACTTCTATTTGCAGTATACCAAAGGGTTGGTATGGATATGCTTGAATTTTTTTATAGTTGAAGGATTCGATTGGGCTCAGCAGACATTGGGTAATATTATAATAGATCCACTATTAAGGTTACTAGCAGCAACTTTAAGGGCTCACTGTATCCAACATAAGGGGTTTCCGACAATCCATTGTGAGACACACATTTATTTATTTCACAATCTTGACCCCACAGATATGTTTTCTATCTTTTCTGGCCTTTTCCGATTAAAAACTCTGGCAACAAGTTCCATGTTTTCTGGCGTGGAGGGTAAAGTACTGGCCAGGTGGCAACCTTACCCACAAATCACTTCTACACAGAAGCTTGGAGTGGGCAGATATGTTAATTTGAACCCTTATCTTTATGCCATTGACCATACAGAACATGCTCCCAGCCCTCTCATCATAGCATGCAAAAGAGGGGAGCTGGAGACAACTTGAAGTTATATTTAGATCACTAGCAGATGTGAGATTGCGCAGACGGAAGACTTAGCCCCCTTTCACACTTGTACGATTTTACCGCGATTTTGCCGCGATTGGTGGCCGCGATTTCAATGAATGCCTGTGTAAGTGGCATCAAAATCGGACCAAAGTAGTGCAAGGACTACTTTGAAGTAGGCACAACTTAAAGTCGTGCCAGTATGAATGGTAATGCAGTCCAAAATCGTGAGACAAGTCGTATAAGTGTGAAAGGGGCCTTAGGTCCCTTTCACACTTGTACGACTTCTAAGTCGCGCGATTTTGCCGCGATTCGTGGCCGCGATTTCAATGAATGCCTGTGTAAGGCCCCTTTCACACTTATACGACTTGTCTCATGATTTTGTACTGCAAAATCGTATGACAAGTCATTCTCCATGATTTTCAATGAACAACATTCATACTGGCACGACTTTGTAGTGCCGACTTCAAAGTAGTCCCTGCACTACTTTGGTCCGATTTTGATGCCACTTACGAATCGCGGCAAAATCGCGGTAAAATCGCGCGACTTTGAAGTCGTACAAGTGTGAAAGGGACCATAGGCAGAGGTTATCCTGACAGGACCACCTGCAACCTTATAACTATTGGTTACCATCAAAAATGTAAATTGGTATGTGCCACTTTTAGGGAACCTGGAGCCATAGGCTATACCCTCTCTTAGCTCTTTATTGCTGTCTACATCCTCATTGGAGATTTTACTTCTGTTTACCCAAAAGTTAAACAAATACGTTTTGCCGATCAATACACATTAGCTTAACTATGTATTCACAAATACCCAGCAGCAAATGGTACACAGCAGTAAATATTAAAATAAGGATCACGATGCAACTAGAAGAGAGGGTTGGATAATAAATTCTGCTTATTGTCAATTATTTAACAACTTCAGCTCTGGAAGGTTTTAGCCACTTCATAGATAGGGCATTTTATGCTATTCATCACTGCACTAATTTAATTGGCAATTACATGGTCATGCAACATTGTACCCAAATAATAGTTTTATTGTTTTGTTCACACAAATAAAGCTTTCATATGGTGGCATTTGATCACCATTGGGTTTTTATTTTTTGCAATATAAATGAAAAAAAGACCGAAATTTTTGATTAACCACTTAAGGACCGCCTACTGTACATTTACGTCAGCAGAATGGCACGGCTGGGCACATCAACTTATATACTGTATACGTTGGTTTCTAGTACCCAGCCGTGGGTCACGGGCGCGCGCCCGCGGCTCGCTCCCGTGACCCGGTCTGAAGCTCCGGGATCGGGACGGCTTCCCCGTGCTTCACTGTGGCCGCAGCATCGATCACGTCATCCCTGTTATAGGGGGACGTGATCGATGACGTCACACCTACAGCCTCACCCACCTACAGTTGTAAACACACACAGGGAACACACAAATCCTACAGCGCCCCCTTGTGGTTAACTCCCAAACTGCAACTGTCATTTTCACAGTAAACAATGCAATTTAAATGCATTTTTTGCTGTGAAAATGACAATTGTCCCAAAAATGTGTCAAAATTGTCCGAAGTGTCCGCCATAATGTCGCAGTCACGAAAAAAATCGCTGATCGCCGCTATTAGTAGTAAAAAAAAAAAGATAAATATGCAATAAAACTATCCCTTATTTTGTAAACGCTATAAATTTTGCGAAAACCAACCGATAAACGCTTATTGCGATTTTTTTACCAAAAATAGGTAGAAGAATACGTATCGGCCTAAACTGAGGAAAAAAAAAAAATATATATTTTGGGGGGATATTTATTATAGCAAAAAGTAAAAAATATTGCATTTTTTTCAAAATTGTCGCTCTATTTTTGTTTATAGCGCAAAAAATAAAAACCGCAGAGGTGATCAAATACCACCAAAAGAAATCTTTGTTTGTGGGGAAAAAAGGACGCCAACTGTGTTTGGGAGCCACGTCGCACGATCGCGCAATTGTCAGTTAAAACGACGCAGTGCCGAATCGCAAAAAGGCGCAAGGTCCTTAGGCAGCATTTTGGTCCGGGTCTTAAGTGGTTAAAAAATCCCAATTAGGCCCCGTACACACGAGGAGATATATCCGATGAAAACGGTCCGACGGACCGTTTTCATCGGACATGTCTCCTGGGATGTTTTGGTTTGATGTGTGTACACACGATCAAACCAAAATCCCTGCAGACAGATAGTGCGGTGACGTGGCGGTGACGTTGACGCCGCCACGTCACCAAACCAGGAAGTAAAATACTTCCACGCATGCGTCGAATCCATTCGACGCATGCAGGAGATTTCGGTCCGCTGGTTAGGCGTACTAACCAGCGGACATATCCGACAGACGGCTTTCCAGCAGACAAGTTTTAAAGCATGCTTTAAAACTTTTGTCTGCTGGAAACCTGTCTGCTAGCCCGTACACACGATCAAATCTGTCCGCTGAAACTGGTCTGCGGACCAGTTTCAGCAGATATATTCGATCGTGTGTACGCGGCCTAAGTGTATATTATTTGGTTTGTGGGAAAGTTATGGGGCCAGATCCACAAAGAAATTACGCTGGGGTATCTACAGATACCCCGTTGTAATTCGAATTTCCCACCGGCGTGTTTGATAAAAAAATAAAATAAAGAACACAAATCTGAAATGACATAGACATGTGCATTCATTTTCATCCGAATGCATGATCGTCTGAATTTCTGGGATTTTCGTGTTCGTTTTAACAGACGATAACGGACGCTCAGAATCCAAAATACAAAATAAAATGCTTTATTTTCGTATCCATAATACTTTCATATATTTGCAACAACAGTTTGGTGTAGATAGATAGAAGATTCGACACGACGGTGACAGTAGCAATGTGTGTCTATCGAACCTGCAGTTGAATGTACCTAACCTAACTCTATTAGTGCAAGATTATTCAAAATAGAGAGGAAAAATTTGACATTATAGAGACATGAAGATTCAACGAAACAGCAGCTAAAAACATACGATCGCCACAAGCGGACATTTACGGTCAAATGCTCCACCCATAGGCTATAGAAGAATTCTAATGTTGTTTTACAAGTGTAGCGCTACCCCATTCAGGAGCCGCTGCTTGTTTTTTTTGATCGGCATATTAAGTTACCTTGTAGTGTGTCTAGGGGTAGTAGCAGTGAGTAGTAGCAGTGAGCGAATGTCCAGTCACCAAGTGGGTTTTCCAAATGCTTTATTCCAAGGCCCAACACGGCCAACATCAACAGGAGTTAGGATAGGAGAGGTTGATCAAGCAATAAAGAACTTTGCGGTATCAGGCCTGGATATGAAACAGAGCAATCCTGCTCTCAATAGTAGTAGATACAGCTCGTCGCCACTCTAGCCAGAGTGGGTGAAGTGCCCCCGGACAGACCTTTGTCACAAGCCTGGCAGCCGAAGTGTCACTTTTAAGTTGCTGGGAGGAACAGGCCTCTGTTACAGGCCTGGCTCGGGCCTCTGCCACAGGCCTAGTACTTCAGTACTCAAGAGAACAATTTGGATTGAGCAAATCCTCCCAGTAATGCAATTAAAGGGGTCACTGATTGACAGCTGAGATGTACCTGTCGCCCAGGGGTGGGATCGCACCCCTGGAACGCAGACTGACCCACAGGACAGTTCTGGAATAACAGCAACCTGTAATTTAACAAATTATGAATGGGAGCAAAATAACTCTCCCATTCACCCACTAACTTTAGCGTAGTGCTCGTACTGAAAGTAAGGGGGCGCTAAATATCCCCCCCAGTTAAATTGACAATGTCCCCAGTGTCCCAAAGCATTCGAGCCCGAATGCTGATCTGATACTGCTAACCAGACAGAGAAAGTAGGAAAAGAGAGAAAACAATTGTAAAATATTAATATTACAATGTAAATAACATATAAACTACATGACAAACAAACATACACAGCCCTAGCTATCTAGCTGCCCATTATCCGCAGTGTTAATAGTAGGTAGTGTTGAGCGGAATACGCCATATTCGATTTCGCGATATTTCACGAATATATAGAAGAATATTCGTGAAATATTTGTTAATATCGAATATTCGTGATATTTTATAAAAAAAAAATTTTTGCGAAATTTCGCTAATGCGAATGCAAAATTGATTGCAAAATTCTCGTCAACACGTGAAAACGGAGATCATTTCCTGGATTACTAAACTAATATGCACTAACTCTACTTACACAAACTTATATGACTAAACTAAAGCTAATTTTTTTGGGGGGTTTTTTTTTTTATACACAAAACACAGAAGGGCAGAGAAAGTATTCGCGAATATTCGTAATACGAATATTCGCATTGCGAATATTCGGCAACATAAAAGGATCGCCTCAGCTACTCGGCCCAGGGTCTCTAATCATACCAGCAATGCTTTTAGACGTCGATGGAGATCACTAGGATGTGATCTGTTTTAAAAATAAATTTGAAAAAATACGAATATTCGCAATATCGAATATTCACTGCGATATTCGATTTATTCGCGAATACTCGAATATGCAATATTCGTTACGAATATTCGCAATGCGAATATTCGTGAGCAACACTAATAGTAGGTGAGTCCAGAATAACCTGCATAGGAAACAAAATATACACAAATACACATCCCAAGGTACAACATACATTTTCTTATCTTTTTACAACCTCCCAGGTCAGAATTGAGACTGCACGCTCAAGCCCGAACGCAAAGTCTCCCTTCCTCCCAAAGAGTCCTAAGGTGTAAGTGCTGTAGAAGAAATACTTTTCTGTTGCAAGAATAATAAAAGTATTAGACTTAGTAAACTATATACACATATTCTGTCCTGCATGTGACGTTGCAGAACACTGCCCCTAGCGGTCAATGCGCTGGTACTGGTACAGTCCATAATTCAAATGCAAAAGTAGTGGCAGCAAAAGGGAAGGGAAAAAAAGGCAGAATAGTCCCCCTTTTTTTTTCTGCTGAGTCTTCCGATGCTGCAAAGGAGAAGTTGGCAACATTCCACTCTAACTGACTGAACCCACCCCTCCCAAGAGTTCATCACAAAAATGTCCACGTGGATCCGGAGGAGCAGGGGGAAAGGGGAAACTTGGAGAAAAGTACAAAACTGAGTGGGGGGCAAAAGTTCTTGTCCACCTCTTCAAGGAGATTTGTAGATCAGGCATAGTAAACCTCTGACCTACTTGTAAAAACGAGGATCCAGCAGGATAATAACAGTGCCGTCCGTCGTGGTTGTGGTAATGGGGAACACCGATCCTCTTTTCCGGGAGCCTTCAGCACCACTTGATCTTTGTAAATGTGGCGGCCGTGACTCCAATCGCGGTGACAGCGTTCAAACCTAACATTCAAATAGGATAGGCCCAAATCCGCACCTTCCAAAATGCGGGGCACTTTCAAGTGTGTCCATATGGCCTCCTGGCACCAGACTTCCTGGTCCCAATCGACCCGTGCTGGGTAGCAACTCTTTGTATCACCAAGCGCTGCAGCTTGGCCAAACTTGGCAAACTATTTGGGTCTCTGCGTCCCGGAAGCACTAAGGCGTCCGGTGCTCTTTTTAGAGCAGGCACAGAAAGGGGCACGGGGATAGTGAGTGTGGCGACAGACACAGAATTTGACTCACCGACTCACCAGGTTAGACGCGGGACATCCATCGACGGCTGCCGGATTCCACCAGGTGAAAGTCTGGATGGCTACATGGCCCCGGGGAACCAAGAAAGGCTGGGAAAGCCAAGGTAACTAGCAAGTCCAGGGAAGCTGGAGGAAGTCTGGAAGTCTCAGAGAGAGCGAGTAAACCCGGGAGGGGCTGGAGAACCATATTTGAAGGCCAGGAGTGGGCTCATACAGCAAGGTACTGCAATGGCTGAGTAGCCTTATGCCGTGTACACACGATTGGAAATTCTGACAAGAAAACCGTGGATTTTTTTTAGACGGAATGTTGGCTCAAACTTGCATACACACAGTCACGCAAATGTGGTCGGAAATTCCGACCGTTAAGAACGCGGTGACCTACAACACTACGACGAGCCAAGAAAAATTAAGTTCAATGATTCCGAGCATGCGTAGGATTTTTGTGCGTCATAATTGCATACAGACAATCAAAATTTCCGACAAGAACTTTTCCCGTCGGAAAAATTGAGAACCAGCTCTCAAATTTTTGCTGTCAGAAATTCCGACAGAAAATGTCCGATGGGGCCTACACACAGTCGGAATTTCCGACCAAAAGCTCACATCGAAATTTTCCTGTCGGAAATTCCAATCTTGTGTACACGGCATAAGAGTCAGGTGTATATTTTTTAATCTTGTGATATTTTAACACCATAGTAATATTTATAACAGTGACCAACAATAAAATCCTTCTTTTAGCATCCTGATCACATGGCACTTCCTGCCCCCTAAACTAAAAAATATCACATTTTAACTTATATTAGATACACAGCAAGAATAACTGCTGTCCTTTTTCAGTTTATCAGTATACTATTTTGAAAAAGAGATGTTGTTTTCGGAAAAGATACAGAGTCTAATTTTGCTTAATAACCATAAATAATAAATGTACGTTTCTACTATGTCAGATGCAGAGCTCTACATTTTTCACTAATTACTGTATATGTATTTTACATCTCATGATTTTTTTAAATCTAGATTCAGCAATTTTTTTTTATTTACAGTAGGGAAAAGGATAAGCAAAAAAGTTTTTTAATGCTATCTGTTTTACCCTAAATACATTTCCCCCTCCATTCCTGTTCCACTATCACAATTAAATTCAATGAATATATGAATTGTATGCATGTAATGGAGGAAAAGATTGTGGTAGATAACGCAAATCCAAAATGCATCCACTGCTCTTAAAGCCAAACTAGCCAAAGAAAAACTATTGGTTTTCACAAGGGTCAAAAGTCCACCGGGAAAACAAGTTCCCTTTTTTTTGCTTGCAGTTTTCCTGTCGGGAAAACTGCTATGGAGCATACACTCGGACGGTTTTCCCGACCAAATGCAGACGTAGCAGTTTTCCCGTTGGGCAAACCGGCCGAGTGTACAAGGCATAAGAATGGATGTCCCATGTGTGGCTTGCTGCCGATTAGATAAAACTCACCACTGTGAGCCTGGTAATTCTGGCACTGTATCAAAGTTCCACCTCTCTTAAGGGAGGTCCTGACTTTCATCTGCCCTTCCTCATCCCTTATCCAACCACACAACACCTTGTATTCTATCAATAGAATACAAGATGTTTTATTAATGGATGATATGGAGGGTGAGTGACATTCTTTATGACTGTATAGGACATGGTACTTTAATTTACAGCATCAGAAGTTTTGTACTTACATTAGACCCCTTTCACACTGGGACCGCGGCCGTGTTAGCGCTAAAGCACTGTTCTTTTTAGTGGTGCTATAGCGCTGTTTAAGTGGCGCTTTTCGGCCGCTAGCAGGGCACTCTTAACCATACCTCCCAACTGTTTGAGATTGGAATGAGGGACACCTACCAGAAAAAGTATGCAGGCATAGGACACACCCCTTGCCATGCCCCTTTAACCACTTAAAGACCCCCGCACGCACATATACGGCCACAACATGGCTCGTACAGGCACAAGGGCGTAAATTTACGTCCCCGCCTGAGTGCGGTTCGGGGGTCCCATCGGGACCCCCTCCGCGGCGTGCGGGGGTCTCCCTACCTCTGGGAGCGATCCGGGATCTGCGGGCGGATGTCCGTGATATCCGCCCCCCCCGCGATCGCTCGCAGCCAATGGGAGCGCGCTCCCAGCCTGTCACTTCCTCCTCCTGTGTTTACACAGGAAGGAGGAAATGATGTATTCTCTCATCGCAGCGCTGTTTCCCAGCGCTGCTGATGAGAGAAGACATCACAAGTAAGTGTGCACCAACACAACACTGACACACACTCACATAGGCATATTAACCCCTTGTGATCGCCCCCCCCCACCCCCCTGTCACAGTGTTACTGAATGCAGTGATTTAATCACTGCATTTAGTGTCAGTGTGACAGGCACTGTAAAAAACAGTTAGTGTTAGGTTCAGGATAGCCCCCCCACCCCCCCTAATAAAGTTTTAACCCCCTGATCACCGCCCTAGTTAACCCTTTCACTCCCTATTGCCAACGTCACTAAGCGATCATTTTTCTGATCGCTGTATTAGTGTCGCTGTTCCCGCTAGGTAGCTATTTTTTTTTATTGCGATTTTTTTTTTTTACTAAAGACATGTGGCTAAATAAATTTTGGCCTAAATGTTTGACTAAAATTTAGTTTATTTGATTTTTTTTTAACAAAAAGTAAAAAATAGTGTTTTTTTTTCAAAAATGTCGCTCTATTTTTGTATATAGCGCAAAAAATAAAAATCGCAGAGGTGATCAAATACCACCAAAAGAAAGCTCTATTTGTGGGAAGAAAAGGACGCAAATTTTGTTTGGGAGCCACGTCGCACGACCGCGCAATTGTCTGTTAAAGCGACGCAGTGCCGAATCGCAAAAACACCTTGGGTCATTTACCAGCGTATTGGTCCGGGTCTTAAGTGGTTAAAGGAGAATTGTACAAAAAGAAACAAGATTGGTTAAACCCACAAGTGCTTGTTTTACCACTACTATTCCTTTATAGTGGCTTTTGGAATTTACAAATGCAGCAATTTAGAAATCAGATGAAAGTTTTAGGGCTGGAAAACACTTTTTGATAGATAAAAAGTGCATTTTATATACAACTGTATAAATCAGACCAAAATGAGGGAGGAATGAGGAGGAATGAGGAGGAATGAGGGGCAGAGGGACATTGCTCCAAATCAGGGTCAGTCCCTCGAAATCAGGGACAGTTTGGAGCTATGTCTTAACCCCGCCCAGTGTGAAAAGACACACTGAAATGAATGGGAGGCGGTTTTCAGACGCTAAAAGACCTGAAAACTGCGTCAGTGTAAAAGGGGCCTTAGTGTTGGGGCTGAATG
Organism: Rana kukunoris; assembly: GCA_029574335.1. Lineage (NCBI taxonomy): Eukaryota > Metazoa > Chordata > Amphibia > Anura > Ranidae > Rana > Rana kukunoris. Next base: position 224,267,194 of record CM056053.1, on the reverse strand, counting down.
AAACTATGAGGTACATCTGTCAAGCAAATTAGTTACATGATTAGTCACAAACCAAACTGCATCCCTTTCAACAAAGTCTCTGCAACAGATTTATAGACCTGTACATCTGTATTCCTGGATAGCGATGAGTCAGTCTATCCTGTGTTTGGTTTGAGCATCGTTTGATGAATTTTAAAGAAGTTCTGATACTGAACCCTAAGGCCTCGTAGACACGATAGGTTAGCCAGAGGACAACGTCTGATGGATCATTTTCATCGGTCAAAACCAATCGTGTGTGGGCTCCATAGGTTATTTAACCTTAGGCTAAAAAAAAGCCAACTTGCTTTAAATTTAACATATGGATTCCTAACCGATAGGTCAAAACCGATCGTTATTAGGCATGACCATCGGTTAAAAATCCACGCATTCTCAGAATCAAGTCGATGCATGCTTGGAAGCATTGAACTTCATTTTTTTCAGCACGTCGTTGTGTTTTACGTCACCGCGTTCTGATACGATTGGTTTTTTAACTGATGGTGTGTAGGCACATCAGACCATCAGTTGGCTTCATCGGTTAACTTATGACAACGGACAGACCGTTCTCATCGGATGGACGGATTGTGTGTACAAGGCTTAACCCCACCGAAATCAAGAGGAGACAAACTAAAAATTCCCATTTTATGGCCTATTAGGCAAAGAGGTGTCAGAAAATAGAATGGGTGGGCACTGCCCTGAAGATGAACATGTACCGATGAAAAAACAATTAAAAGCAATGATATTTTAAATGCTTAAAGTGGAACTTTCAAAATTCTCAATTCTTTTAAATAACATGTCTGGGATGTCCTAATCTCGGTGATGAAGTGCTGCAGCATTACTGACATTTAAGAACAAAAAAAAAGTTAAATTGACCATCAAGTTATGACATTGACAGCTTCTATTTAAAAATTTTGTACGGCCACAGGGTGGTTCTACTTCTCTAACTGGCCGTGTTTTTACGGCCTGCGCTCCTCCTGGCGTGCCCGCCGGATCGCTGAGATGCCAATGCACGTGCCTGGTGGCCGTGATGTTCGCCAGGCACTCGGGATCGGCGGCTACAGGGACAAGATGTGGATCTCTGTGTGAAACACAGAGATCCATGTCCTGTCAGGGGAGAGAGGAGACCGATCTGTGTCCCTTGTACATAGGGACATAGATCGGTCAACTCCCCCAGTCACCTCCCTCCACACACAGTTAGAACACAATTCAGGGTACACATTTAACCCCTTCCTCATCCCCTAGTGTTAACCCCTTCAATGCCAGTCACATTTATACAGTAATTAGTGCATATTTATAGCACTGACCGCTGTATAAATGTGAATGGCGCTAAAAATGTGTCAAAAGTGTCCGATGTCTCCGCCATAATGTCGCAGTCACAAAAAAAATGCTGATCGCCGCCATTAGTAGTAAAAAAAAAAAAAATAATAAAAAATAATAATAATTCTGTCCCCTATTTTGTAAGAGCAATAACTTTTGCGCAAACCAAACACTTATTGCGATTTTTTTTTTTTTACCAAAAATATGTAGAAGAATACGTATCACCTAGATTTTTTTAATTGGGCTATTTATTACAGCAACAAATAAAAAATATTGTTTTTTTTTTTTTCAAAGTCGCTCTATTCTTGTTTATAGCGCAAAAAATTAAAACCGCAGAGGCGATCAAATACCACCAAAAGAAAGCTCTATTTGTGGGGAAAAAAGGACGTCAATTTTGTTTGGGAGCCACGTCGCACGACCGCGCAATTGTCAGTTAAAATGAGGAAGTGGTTAAACCCTTTTTTAAATCTATACCACACCTTTCATTTGAGCATGTTGCCTGGCAGGAAAGGGGAAAATGAGCATGTATCGTTCATCCCCCTGAAACATAAGAGGCCTAATGTCCTCATCATGGGGGTTACCTTACCTGGGGGGCTGCAGGGAGGGTGAAAAGGGGAGGGAAAAAGAAATGGAGGGATAGAGAGGGATAGAGAGAAAGAAATAAAAAGAGATTTCTGAAAGAAAAGGCTGTAGAGAATACAATGGTCCTTGTTGCACTTTTGTTATATCACCCACTATTTGTGCAGCGGTTTATCAAAAGGAGAACTGTTCGAGCATACAAGAGTTTTTTCTTCCTCACCTCATGCAGTTTGCAGAGCAGCTCAATGCCACAATGGAAGATTGGTCAGTGCACCTATTGACTGGGACTGCAGTTTGTTCTTACATCCCTCTCAGAATCTTTAAACTCCCAGCCCACCCAACTTACTATTCGGGTGGGCCGGTATGACAAAGCGACCATCCGCATGCCGCACCGAGTGACGTGGAGCGGTTCAACCTTTTTATAGGGGATCAGCTGCCAAAATATCTCTCATGCATGTACTGGTATTGAATGGGAAGCTTGGTGAATGACAGCTATCTTACACACAAGGGGGTGAGGTCTCCTGGATGGTCATGTTCACATATGGTTAGCTATGTCACTGCCCAGTAACACCACTATTATACAAGACATGGTCTCCTGACAAACAGGTAATGGTTTGGGCATTTGGATAAACACCTGAACAGTCAACCCAGAACTTGTGTTAAGGCTAAACTTTGAGGTCATCCCATTTCCTGGGAAGCTCAGTGTCACAGTCTAGCCTGCAGTTTCCTGCCCGTGTATTCTTACTTCCTTAATATAGTGGTCCTGCTAGACCTCTGATTATTTTCACATGTGTTGTTAGGCTTCTGTGCTCACCTATGGGTGTCCCCTGTTATTTGTTCCCCTGCTATTTGTGGGTTTTTATTTCCTTCCCTTTTATTACTTCTTGGTTAGCCTCCTAGTTTGCTATCCTATACAAGACATGCTCAGTGTAGCTGGTGTTGCCTGAGCAACTTCCTAGTTCTCCAAGCTCCTGTTTGCCTAGTGTTTCATGCAGGGCTGAATCTAGGAGGGGCAGGGGGGATGTGTCCCAGGCACTACATTGAGAGGGGCACCACAGTTGACAAGAGTAGCGAGAGCAACACATGTCAATCCAGCACTGGGAGTGAGTAGAAGAGAACTGGGCTGTGGGGGATGTGCTCTCCCCCCTGATCCTTCCTGTCGGTGCAGTTTTCCTGATCGTACAGTTGTTCTTTCTCCTTGCCTGTTTCTTTTGTTTCCCCTTGGGTATTTTGCTCTCCTGGCGGACACCTATTGAACATCCTGATGTGCCAGGGATCAAAGAGAGCCTGAGGGAGGACAGCAATGGGTGTGCAGGGTGCCTGTATATCGGTAGGTGCTGGTGAGGGACCGCTGAGTGGTAGGAGAGTGGGGATGGGCAGTGTAGCATACAGAAGAACATGCACGGCCCCTACCCCCCTCTACCCCTAGCAGTGGTACTCAGCAACAGTGATCTGCCCTGAGGAGCTGTAAAGAGAGAGAGGGGTGTGACAGCTTGAAGAAAGAGAGAGAAATCAGCTTGTGTCAAGTTATGCTGTGTTTGGGAGGACATGTAAGCACCCCCCACCTGTTCTCTGCAGACTGTCAGGCAGCCAGTGACCATGGTCAGTCCCTAACGAGTGGAGGAATGTGCCTGGTAGACAGCAGATCCCTGGGCTGAATTGAAGGTCTGTAAGAAGATCACAAACAGACACACACACATACATATATACACATACATGCACACATACATATATACACACATACAGTGGATATAAAAAGTCTACACACTCCTGTTAAAATGTCAATTTTCTGTGATGTAAAAAAAAATTGGACAAAGATAAATCATTTCAGTTTTTTTTCCACCTTAAGACCCCTTTCAAACTCGGGTGTTTTTCAGGTGCTTTTAGGCTAAAATAGCACACGCCTCTTCGGATCACCCCACAGATTTTCAATCAGATTGAGGTCTGGGCTCTGGCTGGGCCATTCCAAAACTTGAAAAAGTGAAGCCATGCCCTTGTTGATTTGGATGTATGTTTTGGGTCGTTCTGGGTGTGCAGCAGCCCCCCAGTCCCCCTTAATATTTACCTGAACCCCCTCTCGATTCAGCGTTGTCCACCAGAGCCTTGCCTCTCCGGGGGGCCCACACTCTTGTTTGGCTTTTAAAAACAGTGGGAGCTGACAGCACACAGAGCTGTGGATCAGGAGCACACCTACTTGGGTGCCCCCACAGCAAGCTGCTTGCTGTGCGGACATCTGGCAGAAGTGAGGGGCCAGGAGTGCCGGCGTTGGACTCGAGAAGTGGAGGATCTGGGCTGATCTGTGCAAAAACACTGCACAGAGTGGTTAGGTATAACACGTTTGTTATTTTAAAAAAACACACAAGGCTTTACTATCACTGACCATAAATGGATAGGATTGTAATTGGTTGAGTAGGGACCAGCCAAATTTTGAATCATCTATGGTTGTTAGAGTTGAGCGGACACCTGGATGTTCGGGTTCGGCCGAACTTCGGAAAAAAGTCTGGGTTCGGGACCCGAACTTGACCCGAACTTGACCCCGAACTCCAACCCTTTGAAGTCAATGGGGACCCGGACTTTTGACTACTAAAATGTCTCTAAAAAACTAAGGGAAAGGGCTATAGGCCTGCAAATGGCAGCAAAATGTCGGTAAAAGCATGGCAAGTACTAAAAAAATAAATGTGGATAGAGAAATAACTTAAAATAACATTACAAAAAAAAATTATAATCTTGACCTAGGAGGACGAGGTCCATATAGAGTAGGAGGTTGAGGTGGCGGTGGATGTGGCGGTGTAGATGGAAGCAGCGGTAGAGGAGGACGAGGTAGCCAACACAGCTTTTTGTTTTTAATTTATTTATTAAATTAGGGTACACCCTAAAAGAGTGAGAAAGATCTAGGGTTGCCACCTCATCCCTTTAAGCCCGAACACATTAGTAATTACACAGGTTCTGGGGCTAATTTAATGTCGATAAGGCACCAAGTGAGTTTAATTAGCACCTTAATCAGCCAGAGAACCTGTGTAATTAATATGTTTTCGCTTTTAAAGGGATGAGATGGCTACCCTAGAAAGATCAGAAAAAAAAACAATGGCTGGGTAAGGCTGGCCCGGTGTCTATTCTGCACAGGTTATGGACAAGTCCTGTGGGATCCATGCGTGGTTCATTTAAATGAACGTGAGCTTGTCCACATTGGCTCTGGACAGGCGGCTGTGCTTGTCTGTGATAACGCCCCGTGCCGTGCTAAATACACATTCAGACAATACACTGGCTGCAGGGCAGGCCAGCACCTCCAAGGCATAAAGGGCAAGCTCAGGCCATGTGCCCAATTTGGAGACCCAGAAGTTTAAGGGGGCATTCCTGTCATTCAGTACGTGTAGGCGTGTGCACACATACTGCTCCACCATGTTGGTGAAATGCTGCCTCCTGCTAAAACGTTCCATATCAGCTGTTTGTTGTGGCGTGCTGACAAAGCTTTTCCACATTTCGGCCATGCTAACCCTGCCTTCTGAGGTGCTGGCGGTGCCCAGCTGCATTGGCGACCTCTTCCTCCTCCTCTGCCTTCGCCTTGTGTTTCCACTGTGCCCCCACTGTCAGGTGGGAATTCCACCAGCAGCGCGTCTACCAGCGTGCGCTTGTACTCACGCATCTTGCGATCACGCTCTAGTGAGGGAATTAAGGACAGTACATTGTCCTTGTAACGGGGATCCAGCAGCGTGGCCACCCAGTAATCAGCACCTGTTAAAATGTGCGAAACACGGCGGTCGTTGTGGAGACACTGCAGCATGTAATTGCTCATGTGTGCCAGGCTGCCCAGAGGCAAGGAAAAGCTGTCCTTTGTGGGAGGTGTATCATCTGTGTCCTCTTTATCCCCCCAGCCACGCACCAGTGATGGCCAAGAGCTGATCTGGGTGCCACCCTGCTGTGAACATGGTTCCTCCTCCATCTCCTCCTCCTTCTCATCCTCCACCTCGTCATCCTCCAGAACTGTGGCCTTGCTGGACAATTGTGTACCTGGCCTTTGTTGGTGCAGGAACCCACCCTCGGAGGCACTTGTGAATGACTGCCCTGAAAGCCTTGGAAATTATCCTGATTCCTCCTCCTCCTCCTGTGCCACATTCTCTTCCATCATCGCCTGAAGCGTTTTTTTTTAAGGAGTCATAGAACTGGGATAGTAACACTGAGAACGGCGTCATCGGCATTGGCCATGTTGGTGGAGTACTCGAAACAGCGCAACAAGGCACACAGGTCTCGCATGGAGGCCCAGTTATTGGTGGTGAAGTGGTTCTGTTCCGCAGAGCGACTAACGCGTGCGTGCTGCAGCTCAATCTCCACTATTACCTGCTGCTGCTCGCATGTGCAAGGTGGAGTTCCACCTTGTGGGCACGTCACATATGAGGTGGTGAGCGGGAAGGCCGAAGTTACGCTGCAGTGCTGCCAGGCGAGCAGCAGCAGGGTGAGAACGGCGAAAGTGCGCACAGACGGCCGCACTTTCTGCAGCAGCTGTGGCATATCGGGGTAAGTTTTAGGGAACCTCTGCACCACCAAATTCAGCACATGCGCCAGGCAAGGAATGTGCGTCAAACCGGCTAGGCCCAGAGCTGCTACAAGATTTTGCCCATTATCGCACACCACCAGGCCCGGCTTGAGGCTCACTGATGCCAACCACTCATTGGTCTGTTGTTCCATGTCCCTCTACAACTCCTGCGTGGTGTGGGGTTTTTCCCCCAAACAGGAAAGTTTTAAAACTGCCTACTGGCGTTTACCTATGGCTGTGCTGAAGTTGGTGGTGAATGTGTTACGCTGACCGGATGAGGAGGCGGTAGAGGATGAGGAAGCGGAGTAGGAAGAGTTAGCAACAGAAGGCAAACTGAAGCGCCCTGCAATCCTCGGTGGTGGAAGGACATGTGCCCAGAGGCGATTTAGTTTGCATGTGCCGTGCTATATAAGTTTTTCATTCATTCATTCAAACTGCTATCCGCCTCAGGCCCAGCCACCGCTGCATTTACCCAGTGCGCTGTTAGGGAGATATAACGTCCCTAACCGTGCTTACTGGTCCACGTATCCATAGTTAGGTGGACTTGGCACAGATGGCGTTGCGCAGTGCACACCTGATTTTGTCCCCCACTTGGTTGTGCAGGGAAAGGATTGGCTCACCTGGAAAAGTAGTGGCGGCTGGGCACGACGTACTGTGGGACAGTGATTTAAATAGAAGCCTCTTACCATCATCCTGGAGATCAATTTTAGATAGAGTAAGGCCTCGTACACACGAGGCAATCCATTTGTTCAAATCGGTCGGACCGACCGATTTGAACAAATCTGTCTGCTCGGATTTTGGTTTGCTCGCGTGTACACACGAGCAAACCAAAATCCCCGCCAGCAGACAGCGCGCTGACGTGTCGGTGACGTGGTGGTGACGTTGACGCCGCCACGTCACCGCACCAGGAAGTAAAACACTTCCGCGCATGCGTCGAAACCATTCGGCGCGTGTGCGAGAAGACATGTCTGCTGGTTAGCGTACTAACCAGCAGACATGTCAGGCGGACGGGTTCCCAGCCGACAGATTGGTAAGCATGCTTTCCAATCTGTCGGGTGGCCAAATCCGTCGGCTCGCCCGTACACACGATCGAATCTGTCTGCTGAAACGGTCTAGCAGACCGTTTCCAGCAGACAGATTTGATCGTGTGTACGAGGCCTAAGGGGTAATGGGACCCCAAAATAGCCTTTGGAGAGAATGAGCGAGCAAAGGGACTAAAGCGGTACTGGGTAAAAGATTGTAAGTAAGGAGATATTAGTAGGATACAAGATATAAATCAATTTATTATACAAAGTATCAAAAAACAGAGCACATAATTATAAAAAATATCAAAAACAGCAATAGAAGATGGACACAGTGTATGACCAACCGTCCCAATCCCCTAGATGTTAAGATCCCTGACAGAGGGTGGCGGTGAAACGAAGGGGGTCATACACGTCGAATCTCTACTAGTTTCGCAACAATAGTTGCTTCGTCAGGAGAATTTTTCTGCACCGAGAATATCACTCGCTTAGGGGAAAGAAGACACAACACGGAGAGAGCAGCTCTCGTGTCGGTCAAGGTGGTTGACAAAACCCACAATGCAGAGTAAACCTGTGTTGGCTGTGTAAAGGTATTGGATATATATGGGCCTTGGGACCTGGGTAATTGTGAGTCAAATGGTGATCAAGCACTGCACATTGGAGTGTGGGTTGCAGTTACAGTTACAGCCCCCACAAGGTTTATAAATGGAGATGCAGCTGATGATCGGTAGAACATCTAGCACGTCCGTAGGGCCAGGTGTGTGTACTGTGGGACAGCCAATGCCATCAGGCTTTTAAAACTCTGCGTCTCCACCAGACGGAATGACAGCATTTCAAGGGCCAGGGATCGCGGGTGGGTAGGGGGGTACTTCCTCTTCCGCTTCAGTGATTGGGAGATAGAGAGCTGAACGCTTCCATGGAACATTGTGGAAATGTTTGGTGACCCAGGTGGTAGTGTTGTTTGCCGGTCCTCTAATTGTGGGGTGGCAGGTGTCACTGTCACTACAGAGGTGGATGAAGAGGCCGAGAGGCCCGAGACTGAAGCAGAAGAGGAAGCAGGAGGAGCAAGAGACCTTTCTTGGTTTTTGAGGTGTGTCCTCCACTGCAGCTTGTGCCTTGCACTTAGATGCCTGGTCATGCAGGTTGTGCTCAGGTTGAAAACATTTATGCCTCGCCTCTGATTGCACAGCGTGCAAACCACTTGTGTCTTGTCATCAGCACATTGTTTGAAGAACTGCCACGCTAGGGAACTCCTTGGACCTGGCTTTGGTGTGCTCGGTCCCTTGCTGCATAGTGCAGTAGCAGGCGTACTGTCTAGGGGAAGGATGCTCCGCTTTGGCACCCTGCTCCCTCTTCTGCTGTGCTGGTGGCTCCGAACTAGATGGGTCACCTGCATGGGGTTAATTCCATGTGGGGTTGAGGACCTCATCGTCCACCACATCATCTTCCACCCAGTCTTTACCACTGCCCTCCTTGTCGGTCTGCACAATTGCGAAAGCAGCAGCAGTTGGCAACTGTGTTTCTTCATCATCCGAGACGTGCTGTGATGGTCCCCCCATGTACTCATCTTGAAACATAAGTAGTTGGGCATCAGTGCACTCAATCTCTTCCACTTTTGGGGCAGGGCTAGGTGGATGGCCCTTTGAAAACATGCTAACAGAGTCATCAAAAAGCAGAAGAGACTGCTGCATGATTTGGGGCTCAGACTGCTTGGCTGATTTGCAAGGGGGTGAGGTGAAAGACTCATGGACATCTGCTGCAGGTGCCAACTCCGATCTTTCAGCACAAGACTGGTTGGGAGACAATGTGAAGGAACTGGAGGCACTGTCAGCAACCCAATCTATTGCCTGTTCTGCTTCTGGCCTCAACATTTGTAGAGCCGGATTAGGCCCTATCAAATACCGCTGCAGACTCTGATGCCTACTCGCACCTGAGAAAGGTGTTTCACTTGTGCGTGTAGCTGGCACAGATCGACCACGTCCTCTCCCTGCAACAGGAGCTCCACCAGCAGGACCACGACCACGTCCCTTATTTGACGTTCTCCTCATATTTCTCAAATGTAGGATCTTGCCCTAAATGGCTGTTTTTTTAATACAACAATAGAAGAACACTAGCTAAGGTGTTTATCTCACACCTACAGATATGCAGGGAACACCTAAATGGTTGTTTTTGGAATAGCACAATAGAAGACAAATATATAAAGGCTGTATCTCAGAGTAACATATGCAGTGCTGCTGCACTTTGATTTGTGAAGTAGGACTGACTCCTATCTAATTCTCTCCCTATAAGCACAATCGGGAACCTTCCCCTAAATTATCTAATGCAGAGTATGTCACGGGAACATATGCAGTGCTGGTGCAATATGCAGAGTATCTGACAGGAACATATGCAGTGCTGGTGCAATTAGATTTGTGAAGTAGGACTTACTCCTATATATTTCTGTCCCTATAAGCACAATCAGGAACCTTTCCCTACAGTAGCTAATGCAGAGTATGTTACAGGAACATATGGAGTGCTGGTGCAATATGCAGAGTATCTGACAGGAACATATGCAGTGCTGGTGAAATATGCAGAGTATCTGACAGGAACATATGCAGTGCTGGTGCAATATGCAGAGTATCTGACAGGAACATATGCAGTGCTGCTGCAATTAGATTTGTGAAGTAGGACTGACTCCTATCTAATTCTCTCCCTATAAGCACAATCGGGAACCTTCCCCTAAATTATCTAATGCAGAGTATGTCACAGGAACATATGCAGTGCTGGTGCAATATGCAGAGTATCTGACAGGAACATATGCAGTGCTGGTGCAATTAGATTTGTGAAGTAGGACTTACTCCTATATATTTCTGTCCCTATAAGCACAATCAGGAACCTTTCCCTACAGTAGCTAATGCAGAGTATGTTACAGGAACATATGGAGTGCTGGTGCTATATGCAGAGTATCTGACAGGAACATATGCAGTGCTGGTGCAATATGCAGAGTATCTGACAGGAACATATGCAGTGCTGGTGCAATATGCAGAGTATCTGACAGGAACATATGCAGAGTATCTGACAGGAACATATGCAGTGCTGCTGCAATTAGATTTGTGAAGTAGGACCGACTCCTAACTAATTCTCTCCCTATAAGCACAATCAGGAACCTTTGCCTAATGTAGCTAATGCTATGTAGATCGATTGCTGAGTATTGTAATTCAAATTTCTGAAGCAGGAAAATCCTATCTAAATCTGTCCCTGAGAGCCGCTGCGGCCTTTCCCTACCCTAGCTAAAGCAGAATGACGAGCTGTGCTGTGTTCCTCTAGCTTATATAGAGGCTGGGTCACATGCTCGGTCACATGCTGCACTGGCCAATCACAGCCATGCCATTAGTAGGCATGGCTGTGATGGCTTCTAGGTCACATAATTAAATGAAATGCTGATTGGCTGCCCTGCAGCGCGCCGTTACATAGCCGAACACCGAACCTGAACCCGAACTTTCAGAAAATTGTTCGGGTCTGGGTCAAAAAAAAAACTAAAGTTCGGTACGAACCCGAACTTTACAGTTTGGGTTCGCTCAACCCCAAGACTCCTTTCACACTGAAGCGTTTTTACAGCGTTTTAGCGTTAAAAATAGCGCTCTTAAAATGCTCATAAAATGCTCTCAATGCATCTTAATGGACCTTTTCACACTGAGTCCTGCAAGCGCTGTAAAAACGCCTTACCCTTTCACACTGAGGCGTTGAGAAAAGTCCTGCAAGCAGCAGCTTTTGGGCGCTGAAAAAAAACGCTCAAATAGCCCCTCTCCATTGAAATGAATTGAAATCGCTGTAAAAACGCCTTACCCTTTCACACTGAGGCGTTGAACTGGCGGGGCATTGAGAAAAGTCCTGCAAGCAGCATCTTTGGAGCAGCTTTTGGGCGCTGAAAAAAACGCTCCAAAAACGCCCCTCTCCATTTGAATTAATTGAAAAGCGCTGTAAAAACGCCTTACCCTTTCACACTGAGGCGCTGCTAAAACGCCCTAAAACTTTAGAGTCTTAGCGGTGCTTTACCAGCACATTGGGATTGCAGATGGGGCTTCGCTGGAATAACGCTGTAAAAACACTGTAAAAACGCTCGAAAAACGCCTGTGTGAGCAGACCCCCCTTCAAGGGGCCTAATGGTTGTTCCTGTTCAACAGAAGTCGATTGCAGGCATCTAAATGCAGGAAATAGTGATCTGGAAGGCATTATACAAGTATATATTGAGACAAAATACCTGGGTCTGCCCCAAACATGCCCCTGGTAGAATGGAGGAAATGGGGCTATTTTGGTACCCAAGAATTATAAAAAAAAAATAACATTTTAAGATTAGAAACACATGATTAAAACAATTTTACCATAAAGACTATATACAATCAATTGTTACAACCGTAAATTGTTCATGCAAGAGGTTTCAAGAAGTCGACCCCCAGAAACCATAAGGGGGACCAAAATGTAGATCTTGACACAGTCCTCATCAAGATATACATTTTGGCAGGGCCGATCCTAGGGTACCCTAGGGTCACAGACGCCTAGGTGCAGAAATATATATAACTCCCCTTTACAAACGTTTCTATGGCAATGACTCAAACACAGAGATGCTCCCCTAAAAAGTCTTTGTTACCCTGGGATCCTCCCATGATCTTTTAACAATAAATACAATACTAGAAGAGTGTACACTAATGAGACCTGGAGGGGAACCTCTCTGATGCACACAGAGAGGGCTTCTGTTAAAAAGAGCCCCCAGACATAGTACAGGAGACGGTCAGAGACTGCAGACATGGTACAGGAGATGGTCAGAGAGTGTAGACATATTACAGGAGTCAGAGACTGCAGATATAATACAGGAGATGGTCAGAGACTGCAGTTCCTATGGACGTTAGTAGATAATGGCCGATCGGCCCTCTCACCTGACCCAGCGATGCAGCAACAACGGTTCCTCTGATCAGGAGTTGGCTCACTATGAATTGCTTGTGGCGACTTCACTGGGTAGAGTCCAGATCTGTATTCTGGCAATGACTCCATTCCTTTCCCTGCCAGGGATGGCGCTAGGCTGTGTGGCTTTCACTCTGGTGGCGCAGGGCAGCAGGGTTATCTCTGTGATGGTGTTCTCTCAGCGCTGTCCTCTCCCTCTGGAGTCCAGGGTGCACTTCCCTGAAAGCTTTCCAGGGCTCCTGGTTCTCTCTCTCTCTCTCTCTCTCTCCCATTCAGCTGGGCATGCTGTATATCAGTATAGACCCCCCAGGACAAACCACCCACTATATTAGTACAGACCCCCCCAGAACAAACCATCTCCCTCCATTAGTACAGATCCCCCTCTAGTAGTTTATACCCCCAGGACAACCCCCCCATTAGTACAGACTCCCCCAGGACAACCCCCCAATTAGTACAGACACCCCCCAGGACAACCCACCTCCATTAATACAGACCTCCCTTAGGACAAACCACCCCCCCTCCATTAGTACAGACCCCCCAGGACAACCCCCCAGGACAACCCCCCTCCATTAGTACAGACCCCCCAGGACAACCCACCCCCTCCATTAATACAGACCCCCCAGGACAAACCACCCCACTCCATTAGTACAGACTCCCCCAGGACAACCCACCATTAGTACAGACACCTTCAGGACAACCCCCCCATTAGTACAGACAATTCCAGAACAACCCCCCATTAGTACAGACACCCCCAGGACAACCCCCATTAGTACAGACACCTTCAGGACAACCCCCCCCCCCCATTAGTACAGGCACCCTCAGGACAACCACATTAGTACAGACCCCCCAGGACAACCCCCCATTAGTACAAACACCTTCAGGACAACCCCCCATTAGTACAGACCCCCCATTAGTGTACACCCCCAGGACAACCCCCCCATTAGTACAGACACCCCTAGGACAACCCCCCATTAGTACATACCCCCCAATTAGTAGACACTCCCAGGACAATCCCCTATTTATACAGACACCTCTAGGACAACCCCCCATTAGTACAGACTTCCCCAGGACAACCCCCCCATTAGTACAGACACCCCCAGGACAACCCCCCATTAGTACAGACACCTTCAGGACAACCCCCCTATTAGTACAGACCCCCCATTAGTAGACACCCCCAGGACAACCCCCCATTAGTACACACACCCCCAGGACAACACCCCATTAGTACAAACTCCCCCAGTACAACCCCCCCTTTAGTACAGACACCTTCAGGACAACCCCCATTAGTACAGACTCCCCCAGGACAACCCCCTCCTCCATTTTGGTACATAAAAACAACACCAGCGGCAGCTAGAGAGGAGAGGAAAATGTGCAGCCGTGCCGCACGGGTGAAGCACATTTTGCAGCAGGCAGGAGTTTAAGACACAGCGAGGAGGAGAACACGTGTCACTGTCAGGCACGGTCCGTGCGGTCTGCCCCCTCAGCGACTTCACTGTGCAGCTTGTCTCTCCACACAGAAACAGCCGATCTGATCTCCAGCAGTTATTTCACTCTCCTCCCTGACAGCAGGAGGGAGGGGGGATGGGCTTAGGCTTGGAATACACACCACGACCCGTGGGGAGAGCCGTGTCTAGACATGAATAAGGAGAGGAGGAGGTGGATGGAGAGGAGCACTCTGGCTCTTCAGCACCCCCACCTCTGTGGCGCCTGGGTGAACTGCACCCCGCGCACCCCGCATAGGATCGCCCCTGCATTTTGGTCTCTGATTTCTGGGGTTCATTGACTTCTTGAAACCTCTTGTATGAACAATTTACGGTTGTACCTCTTAATTGTATATAGTCTTTTTTGTAAATTGTTTTAACCACTTCAATACGAGGCACTTACGCACCTTTCTGCCCAAGCCAATTATAAGCTTTCAGCACTGTCGCAATTTGAATGACAATTGCGCGGTCATGCTACATTGTACCCAAACACATTTTTTATCATTTTGTTCCCACAAATAGAGCTTTCTTTTGGTGGTATTTGATCACCTCTGCGATATTTTTTTATTTTTTGCGGAACAAATAAAAAAATATAGAAAATATTGAAAAAAAAAAAGTTTATCTTTGTTTCTTTGTTATTTTTTTTGTAAATGAGTAAGTTTTCTTCTTCAATGACGGGACTGATATGGCTGCACTGATAAGGCGGCACCGATGAGCACCGATGAAGTGGCACTGATGATGGGCACTGATAGGTGGCACTGGTATGCGGCACTGATGGGCACTCTTTGGCAGCACTGATGGGCACTCATAGGCGGTACTGATGGGTACTTATGGGTGGCATTGTTGGACATCACTTGTCTGTACTGATCAATAATGTTGCCAGTCAGTACCCATTTGTGGACACTGATTGGCATGTATTGGGCATATTTTTTTATATGTGGATGGCCAAGGGGTACATCCACACGTTGAGGGCTTTCCTTGTGGTCCTGGCAGCTGCTCTGTTGGTACAGTGTGGGCATCCATGGGAGGAGGGGGCTGCGCTGATAAACAATCAGAGCAGACCCCCCTGTCATGAGAGCTACCGATCGGCTCTCCTCTACCCGCATCTGTCAGATCAGTCGTGATTGGACACGGCTGATCACGTGGTAAAAAGCCTTTACAGAGATTGTTGTAGTGGTGTGTCAGTGCTGCCCTGACCTGTGGAAAGGTGAAAGGGGCACAGGAGGACACAGCACACTGATGATGTGGAGAAGTAATATGATGGTGGACAGAGAAGGAGGCTACTGTGAGAGGGTGAGGAGGACACTATCATATTCGCAGCCTCTGTCTACCTCCTACAGTATGTCCTCAGCCTTTGTCTGTCCACCTCCTGCAGTATGTCTGCAGCCTCTGACCACCTCCTGTATTGTGACCGCAGCCTCTGTCTACCTCCTGTATCGTGTCCACAGCTTCTGTCCACCTCCTGTATCACATCCTCAGCCTCTGTCAACCTCCTGTATTGTGTCCAAAGCCTCTGTCCACCTTCTGTATCATGTCCTCAGCCTCTGTCCACCTCCTGAATCGCGTCCGCAGCCTCTGTCCACCTCCTGCAGGATGTCCACAGCCTCTGTCCACCTCCTGCAGTATGTCCGCAGCCTATGTCCACCTCCTGCAGTGTGTCCGTAGCCTCTGTCCACCTCCTGTATCGTGTCCGCAGCCTCTGTCCACCTCCTGTATCGTGTCTGCAGCCTCTGTCTACATCCTGTATCATGTCCACAGCCTCTGACCATCTCTTGTCTTTTATCATGTCTGCAGTCTCTGAGGGGGATCCTAGAAATGAGTCAAGAGTGGGAGCGCTGCCGGGATGGGGGTTACAAGAAGAGACAGACATGTGGACTGTGGAGAGGAGACTATAAAATAAAACTAGAACCGCCAAGCTGGAGCTGTCTGACTGAGCCCTGCATGGTGCACCTGAGAGAAGGTCAGTGATAGCCAGTCTGGGGGGGCACTGATGTAAGGAGGGGAATGCAATAATGTAAGGGGGCACTGATATAAAGGTTCCCCTCTATATTAGTAAACCCCCTTACCTTAGTGTAGCGGAAGGTGGTCTCTATTCACCAGAGCCCCCCCTCCACATCAGAGTTCCCCTTACATCATGATCTGCAGCATTCCCCTTTACATAAGAGTTCTCTTGCACTGTAAGGGGGAATCCTGCAGACTCTGACGTAGGGAGGAACTCTGTGCTGGCTGGGTTAGAGTAACCTAACCTTCATGTAAATTGAGAAATATGTTTTTTGACTTTTGTTTAACTTAAAGGATCACTAAAGGATTTTTTTTTTTTTTAGCTAAATAGCTTCCTTTAACTTACTGCAGTCCTGGTTTCATGTCATCTTTGTTCATTTTTGCTCTGATGTTGCTGTAATTCTCCTTCTTCTTCCTGGTTGTTTGTTTCCTGAGGACCACAGTACTGGGAGCTTCTAGTTGTCCAAACTATCACTGCTCTATGGCTCTGTCCAGCACAGATACAGCACAACATGCAAAAACGAAACTAGAAGCAAAAACGAAACTAAAAAACTACAGGTACATTATATGATTGATTTTTATCTATTTTTAATCGTTTTTAAAAGTAATCCGTTAACTATTATGTCTCTATACCCTGTAAACAGTCATTTCAGCAAAAAAAAAATGTTTTCTTTTACAACCCCTTTAAACCCATTGCTAATAGCATTTCAACTTACATGATCATATGAGACGTGATCAGTGCGAGCAGCTGACTTGATTAGTTAATAGGCATCATATGGTAGCTCACAAGAATGTCACTATTTAGAGTGCAAATATCAATATTTAAACTATACAGTAAACACATAGCCATATATAGAGGAGAGTGCCGCGCTGTCTTAACCTAAAATTGTGAAACCTAATTAAATAATAAATGCTCTTATTTCAAATCATACAACTATTGCCTTATCCATTATTTAAAGTGCAAATATATTGCAATGTGTATATTTGTTAACAAAGTCCTTATAAAAAGTGGTTTCAATTATGTCACAAAAATGTGTTCAAGTGCCGCGTGCGATTTTCTTTAATGCGATACCATGCGTTAATGTACATATAACGTGCATTTGTGCCAACTCTTGTAATCCCCTTTCAGTTATGTGCTCACCTTAGAGCATGCGACCTTGCGACTAAGCTTGGTCAAAACAGGCTTCTGAACCACCTCTGGGTTCAATGTGTGTGCTGGGATCCTGGGCTGGTTTATGGTCCGTTTTTCCACATATGGGTATAATAGAAGAAATTCTATAGTTTAAAAATGTTTATTAAAGTGGTAAACTCTTTTTTAAATTTTTACCTACAGGTAAGCCTATAATAAGGCTTACCTGTAAGTAAGGAGAATATCTCCTAAACCTGTACGGTTTAGGAGATATTCCTCTCACAATGCGCCGCTGATTGCAAGGCTCTGTCCCAATGAAAATGATGTTGAAATGGACACAGAAGCTGCATATCAGCTAAGTGCAGAGCTGCAGAGCTGCAGAGCTTAAATTTAAAGACAAAGAAAATTGGCAGTGTTTTTTTGTTTCTATTTCTAAATTGGGCTCTGTGGCTTTGAGGTCCTTCAGAGACTTGGGTGGGATGGGATCTCCAACCCTGTGTCCGGGTTTTAGCCTAGGTCAGTGATGGCGAACCCTGGCATTCCAGATGTTTTGGAACTCCATTTCCCACGATGCTCATGCACTCTGCAGTGTAGTGGAGCATCATGGGAAATGTAGTTCCAAAACATCTGGGGTGCCAAGGTTCGCCATCACTGGCCTAGGTTCACATTGGAGTGATTTTTCATGCGATTTGAGAGATCAAATCGCATGACAAGTCGCAGCCTATTGGCAGCAATGGAACTGTTCCAATTGGTGCGACACCGATTTTGCGGCGCCGCACCGATTTGCAAAAGTAGTTCCTGCACTACTTTTGCTGATTTCAGGTGCGATTTCTATAAACATCTGTGCATGAAGCCACACAAATGTCTATCAAGTAGCACCTGAAATCACGCTGACCTTGCTACTTTGAAATTGCGCTACTTCAAGTAAAGTAGCACGATTTCAAAGTAGCATCAGTGTGAACCAGGGCTCAAAGACAGCATGCAGGGTGTGTGCCCAGGTGCACACAGCTAATTTAATGAAGGGCTGGGGAGAGCAGAAGAGAGAGGAAGGTGGAGCTGGAGCAGTGGCTGCTAGTGTCGCTGTGTTAGGACAGACGCTGTGTTGGGACAGACGCTGTTTTGGGACAGAGTCTGTTTTGGGACAGAGTCTGTGGGCGCTGAAGGTCTTCAAAGTGGTGTGCACAGAAGACTGGTGGGTCTGGAGGAGCTGCTGGTTTAAGAGACCAGTACCTATGGCAGCAGTGCTGTCGAAGAGTAGCCAGGTGGGCTAGTATTTTCAGTTATTTCTGATCATCATTTAAACCCCTGCGTGGGATTCCTGAGTGGACTATTGCTTTGTTTTTTCTCATTTAATAAACGTGGGCTACCATGCCTTTAACGATACATGCCTGTTTGTTGTCGGCTAACAACCCCCAATATCACAGTACAATATCGCATGAAGAAAATCGCACGCAGCACTTTAGTGCACTGGAACACATTTTTTTGTGATATCATTGAAGCACTTTTTATAAGGAATTTGTTTACAAATATACTCATTGCAATATATTTATGAAGCCCTTTTTAACCTATTTGTGCCTGCGCTATAGACAAAAGATGTCTACAGTGCGGCGCTCAATTGCCGGCAGGACATCCCTGTTTACAAGTTCCATACGTGCTGCCGTGGGCACGCATTGGGGGAAAATCCATGCTCGCTGCGTTACGCAGGTGCCAATGCACGTGCTTGGCGGCCGCGATGTCCTTTGTATAACCACGATTGGCATTTACAGAGCCAGGGACGTGGATCTCTGTGTGTAAACACATAAATCCACATCCTGTCAGGGAGAGGAGACCGATGGTGTGTCCCTTGTACCTAGGGACATCGATCTGTCCCCTCCCCCCACAGTAAGAATCACTCCCAGGGAACACATTTAACCCCTTCATCGCCCCCTAGTGTTAACCCCTTCCCTGCCAGTCACATTTATACAGTAATCAGTGCATATTTATAGCACTTTTTGCTGTATAAATGTGAATGGTTCCAAAAAGTGTCGCAATATCGCAGTCCTGGCAAGAATCGCAGATAAACGCCATTACTAGTATAAAAAAAAACATAAATTTATCCCCTATTTTGTAGGAGCTATAATTTTTGTGCAAACCAATCACTATACGCTTATTGCGATATTTATTATAGCAAAAAGTAAAAAACATTGTGTTTTTTTTTCAAAATTGTCCCTCTTTTTTTTTTGTTTATAGCGCAAAAAATAAAAACCACAAAGGTGATCAAATACCACCAAAAGAAAGCTCTATTTGTGGGGAAAAAAAGGCTGTCAATTTTTTTTGGGACCAACGTTGCACGACCACGCAATTGTCATTCAAAGCGCGACGGTGCTGAAAGCTGAAAAATGGCCTGGGCAGGAAGGGGGTAAAAATGCCCAGTATTGAAGTGGTTAATAAGGATTTTGTTTACAAATATACTCATTGCAATATATTTATGAAGCCCTTTTTAATAAGGACTTTGGCCCAGATTCACAGAGCGATTACGCCTGCGCAACTGCTGTTGCGCGTGCGTAAGTCTAAATGTGCGCGTGCGTATAGTTGGACGCGATTCACAAAACAATATACGCCAGAAATCTACGTTTTTTGGTCCGGCGTAATTGAATTAGACCTTCGCTTGCCTTCGCGCAAAACTGCGCTAGACACACCATTGATTTGCTAGTCAAATATGCTAATGAGGGAGTTACGGGGATTCACAAAAAAACGCAGTTGCTGCGCAGGCTACGCGATGTGCGCAACTGCAAAATGTTCTGTCTAAAGTTAGAGGACCTAAAAGCTGGTCTAAATTTTGAAAAAAAGTCTAATTGTCAGATAAAGCAACACTGTTAGTGAGGAGTTCAGCAGTCACACGTGTTGCCCAACAATCTGTATGCCAACATGCCAGGGGCATCGTCGCGCATAGCTATACTACTGACTTTAGATGAACAAAGAAGGATGAGGGCACGGAGGATGGCACTAAGGAGGGCACGGGAGATGGATGGTTTTTTTTTTTTTTTTTTGGCTTATATCAAATTTACAATTTAATCTAATCTAATACAATATTCTTATCTGATACAAGCCCCTCACTCTTCACTTGATATATCACACACGCATAGACATCTTTGGCATGAGAGATTCTGAGGTGTCTCGCATCTTCAGATTCACCCCTCATGCCATCGTGGAATTACCACAACCTTGCAGGAGGACATCAGCAGCCCAACACATGGCACTACCCATGACACCCATGACAGCTACATATACAATCAGAGCCCCATCCCCACAGATTGCGAACAGAACATGTATGGGGACAGCTGGCTGGTTGGTGAGTGACATGGGAGTCAGGCATGACTATCCCCTCCCGTGATGCACACCTCACAAGTGGCACATGCATGACTAACATCCACCTGTCTTTTCCCTTCAAGGTGACTCTGCATATGAACTGGAACCCCATCTCATGACCCCATCTCATGCCAGCTCACATTATGCATCTTTGCACGTTAAACACACACATTAATCATGGCACAATGAGAATGCATGCATGCACACCACTATGGTCCCTAGCACACACACCCCACATCCTCATCAAATTGGATTGGCACCAGTCCACCATGCAAGACTGGTGAGCAGTAACGCCACGTCAAGGCTCCAATTATGTCACTGTACATTCATACACCATTCACACGGACCTGGGAATCACTTCTCCCTGGTCCTGGGGAACCCTTCTCCACCAAAATTGAGGGTGACACCCCTTTTCCAGCAGGAATGTCACCCCCACATTCAAACATCATTCACAACCCAAAATATGCCAAAAAAGTCAAACAAACAAAAATGCATAGAAACAAAAAATGCATAGGAAAAAAAAAATGCTTAGAAAAAACAAAAAAAAGCAGAGAACAAAAATAAAAAAGCTTTCAAAACAAACAAAAGGGGGAAAAAAAAATTATTGCCCTCTGCCTGAGCCACGCCTGGGGCGCCCCCGGCCACGGCCCCGGACCCTCAGGGGAGACGCATGGGGGAGGGGAAAAGCCGGGGAAGGAGGAGCAGCCCCTGAGATCTGCCCACCTGGCGGCCTGCCCTCCAAGGCCACGGCTATTCTGTCCAGGGCAGCACCAAGTGTTGCCGTGTTGCCCTGGATAGCCTGGGTAAGGGCCCTCACATCCTGCCCAACGCCTGCTGCTGTAGTTTGCAGGTCATTTAGGCAGGTTGTGGAGGCCCGGGAGTGGGAGTCCAGGTTACCCAGGCTATCATTAATGGAGGACAGGCTCTGATCCACCCGCCCCATAGTCTGGCAGAGCTGTCTCAGAAGGCGGGTCTGGGTGGCCAGGTTCCTTCTCAGACAGGCGGGCATGAGATTGGGCGCCCCCCTGGTGCTTGGGGATGACCTCCTGGCTCCAGCTGATGGTTGTGGCCGGGGAGAAGGGGAGGCCCTTGTGAGGGGAGCCATGTTGGGGGAGGAGGGGGGGGGGCTGACCCTTAGGGAGGGCAGGCTTCTTGCAGCCAGAGGGGAAGAGTCCGCAGAAACCAAAGGGCCAGTGCCTTCCATGGACTCCTCCTCCTCATGATTCTGCTCCTCCTCATGATCGTCCTCCGCATGATCCTCCCCCTCCTCTTGTTCCTCCTCTGCGGACTCTGGCCTTGTTGGGGGGGCCTCATTAGGCTGCTGTCCTGGGGTTGGAGCGGTCAGTCCAGATGGCCCTGCACCCTCCTGCACAGCTGTGGATGACACAAAACATTCACAGGTTGGAGGATCCACACACTTGCCACATATTCCCTTTCACCCCCTCCCCCACACATGCTACACACCTGAGAGAAATAAAAACCTTACCTGGCACCGCGGGGACCGGACTTGTGTCAAAGCCTGGCAGGCCCTCCACTTCATGCCGGTGAAAGGTCAGGGCCACCACACGCTCCGTCTCTGAAAATCTAACCCGGCATGGTGGGCCCCCTCCTGTGCCCCTGGCATGGGCATTTATTGCGGCCAGTTTTTTTTTCACCTCACGCCGGAGGTCATTTATTTTCTTTTCTATCCCAGAGCGGGTCCGTGTCTCCCCCTCCCCCGATGAATTCACCTGCTCCGTGATCCTATCCAAGATCTCCCTCCTCCTGGCCGGGGTGGTGGTGGCACTCTGCGGGCCGTGGAGAAAACACCCATAGTCGGTAATGGCCCGGGCAAGAATTCTTTTTTCCCCCACAGTAAAATTGAGCTTTCTTTTTCTCTCAGTCATACTTCCAAACAAACTCACTAGCAGTCACCAAAAATCTGTCACAAATACAAGCACAACCAATCAGACAAGAACACACACAAAGAGAAAAAGAACAGCCAAAAATCACACTAGCACTCAGCAAGAAACACACACAAAAAAATCAGATGAAAAAAAAAAGCAAGAAAACAAACGCTCAGAAATCTATCAATCAAACAAACAGTCTCAAACACTTATCAAAATACACTTTCACAAAACTACCAACAAGCACAAGATCACACAGAACACTAATCTCACAACTACAAAACACACTCTAACGAACAACAGAGCAAAAGCACTTGATTCAATGGGAAGGGACACAAAGGGATGTACTTTTGCAATGGAAGGGCGTTTGTGTGTGTCTATTTATGCTGTCTGCGTAGTTCACAACATTGCCCTAGTCCATTTCCAATTTCAATGATTGCGCCGCTCCCGAGTTGTGAGCATGCGCACAACGGAGCTGACATGGTTTCCTTCACGCGCGCATGCGCGAGTCGGCCGGCCCTTCATTTGCATGGGGTCATGGCTCATTTCAATGTAACACGCCCACGTCCCTCCCAATTTGTATTACTCCTCCTTACGCCTACGGAAAAAACCTTACGTTTGCGCAAGCTCTTGCGTAAAAGCTACGTGAATCGCCGGATTACGCGGCTAGATTGCGCAAGTCTAACGGAAAAGTGGTGCGCTACGCCGGAATGATAATGCGCCGATCTACGTGAATCTGCCCCTTTGTTTACAAATATACACATTGCAATATATTTATACACTTTTCATCACGAGGACACTTTAAAAAATATATATGAGGCAATAGTTATTTATTATTTAGCCCTGGTTCACACTGGTGCTACTTGACATGCGATTTAACATATCAAATCACATTTGCCAGCAATGGTACTGTCCTAATCAGTGCAACGCTGCATCTGCGGCGCTGCAACTAATTCAAAAAGTAGTTTCTTTACTACTTTTTGCAATTTCAGGCTGCAATTTACATTGACATCTGTGCAGAAACTGCACAGATGTCTCTGCAATCGCAGCCGAAATCTGGACTGACCAGCGATAGTGAAATCGAGCTAAACTCACACTGCTTCATTCCCGCAGCCCAGTGTGAACCCGGGCTTAATAAGGTATTACAATTTTAGGTTAAGGCAGCGTGCCACTCTCCTCTATATTGAGCACTAAAAACAATGGCCCAGATTCACATACACTTAATATTGCGCTGCGTAATCGAAATACTCTACGCTGCCGTATTTTACCAGGCTCTACACCGAATCCTGGTAGATTTTTGCCCGTACGCTACGGCGGCGTAGTCTATTTCTCGCCGCGTAATCGAAATACGCGATTAGGGGGCGTGAAGCATTTAAATTAAGCGTGTCCCCGCGGCGATCGAACTGCGCATGCTCCGTTCAGAAATTTCCCGCCGTGCATTGCGCGAAATCACGTTGTTACGTCATTCGTTGTTTGAGTAGCGGCGTTTACGGACATTCCTATTCCCGGACGAAAAAAAATAAAAATAAAAGACGTCGGAAAACGTTGAAATTCGACGCGGGAACGACGGCCATACTTAACATGGGCTGTCTAATATTAGAGCAGCAAAAAGCTGGTATAGTGTCACGCAAATAAAAGATGACTAAAGGTGCCGTAAGAGATTGCGATTGAAGATCGTAATTTCGGGGATCGCCGGCAAAAGCTCATTTGCATACCCCGACGCGGAAAACGACGGGAAGTCCACCCAGTGGCCGCAATTTTATTGCAGCGTAGATCCGAAGGCGTATGAACACGTAATCCAGTCGAATTGAAGCCCGCAGCCGTCGATTTTTTTGCCAGGCGTTTTTCAGGCGCTTTAGCCTTAAATAAAAGCGCCTGAAAGAAGCTGCATCTGCAATCCCAATGTGAAAGCCCCAAGTGCTTTCACACTAAAGCACCTGAAAAATGCCCCAGTGTGAAAGGGGTCTTGGCATTAAAAAAAGCACCTGTAAAGCGCCTGAAAGAAGCTGCATCTTCAAACCCAATGTGAATGCCCGAGTGCTTTCACACTGAGGCGCTACGCTGATAGGGCATAAAAAAAGTCCTGCAAGCAGCTCCTTTGCAGCGCTTTAGGAGCGTTAAATACACCACTCCTAAAGCCCCCTTCCCATTGAGGGAGCTTTTTTTAACGCCAAATCGCCTGAAAAATGCTGTGCTTTACCAGCGTTTTTCGGGCGCTGGCAGTGTGAAAGGGTTCTGAAAGCACTTAGGCTTTCATAATGGGATTAGAGATGAGGCTTCTTTCAGGCGCTTTGCAGGCTTTTTTTTAACGCCAATGCGCCTGAAAGACACCCGAAAATGCCCCAGTGTGAAAGGGCCCTTATAGATATATCATGCTTGGGAACTTTGGTGTCCACATTGCTCGATATTTGATGTGTCCCAAACACATAAGTAGTCTTTCCATGTCAGGTACAGCTGTCTATTCCAGGGGATAAAAGCACTGAGCACCATTTCCTGTTAATACTGATGTGTACATGACTCGTGAATGGAGTGTACAATGACCGCATACTAGAAAGTTATAGTATAACAAGTCTCACATGATACACCACAGAACTCAACTGATTACAAAGTCACAGCAACTTCCACTTCATTTCATAACAGTCTATCAACCCCGCCCCAAACCCCCTCGTAACCCCGCCCCGATCCAGCCCACTCCTCCTCCCTCTCCCTATAGAATCCATGTAGTTGTGTAAGTTGTGCCATGCTCCTGTCAGTGTAACCCCGCCCACTCAGTGTTATTCCCTTCCTGCTTCCCAGACACACACTCATTCACTCAGCAGTTTCTTATTTACAAACTTCGTGATACTTTCACATGGAGAGCAAACTGACAAACAACAGTGACAGCATGACACTGGAAGATCTCCTCTCCTTCTCTAACTTCCAGAAACTCTATGCAGAGGACTATGGCTATGGAGGCACCATCCATGACATGAGAAAGAGGGAGTTCAGCAGGATTGGAGGTAAGATTTCTCATATGTAATCAGAGAAGCTCAAAAACTCACCCAACTAGTCAGATTATACTGCTTACAAGTGTTCTGACAGGCTGTACATATTGATCTGTCCAAAGGGTTGAGTGTGTATACACTACAGTATGTGTGTGTCTATGCATGTGTGTGTGTGTGTATATATATATATATATATATATATATATATATATATATATATATGTGTGTGTGTGTGTGTGTGTGTGTGTGTGTGTGTGTGTGTGTGTGTGTGTAATAAAGAACACAAAAATATATAGATTATATATATATATATATATATATATATTACATTGTATATAGTATTTGTCGGCTTCCTGTATTGCTTTACAAGTGGACAGGCCTTTATTTTAAGGACCTGTTCACACTATAAGGCACATATGCAGCTATAAAAACACTTCCCCGTTAGCCTGCAGTCACGTGCGTTTCTGTGCGTTTACATATTAGGGCCACTTATTTGGGAAAATAACTAAACATATAGGCCCAGATTCACAGAGCGATTACGCCTGCGCAACTGGTGTTGCGCGTGCGTAAGTCTAAATGTGCGCGTGCGTTTAGATGCGCGCGATTCAGAAAACGATTTACGCCAGAAATCTACTTTTTTTTGTCCGGCGTAATTTCGTTAGACAGACGCATCCGTCCGCGCAAAAATGCGCTAGGCACACCATTAATTTGCTAGTCAAATATGCTAATGAGGGAGTTGCGGGGATCCACAAAAAAACGCAGTTGCTGCGCAGGCTACGCGATGTGCGCAACAGCAAAATGTCCTGTCTAAAGTTAGAGCACCTAAAAGCTGGTCTAAATTTGGAAAAAACGTCTACATTTCACAGAAAGCAACACCGTTACTGAGGAGCAGACCACACACACGTGTTGCACTACAATTTGACTGCCAACATGCCAGGGGCATCGTCGCTCATAGATGCACTAGTGAATTTAGATGACCAAAGAAGGATGAGGGCACGGAGGATGGCACGGAGGGTGGCACGGGAGAGGGTATACCGCACACGCATAGACCTCTTTGGCGTGAGTGATTCTGAGGTGTCTCGCATCTTCAGATTCCCCCCTCATGCCATCCTGGAATTAACCACAACCCTGCAGGAGGACATCACCAGCCCAACACAACGCTCACAAGCAGTGCAGCCACTGGTCAAGGTACTGGCAACACTCCATGTCCTTGCCAGTGGCTCTTTTCAGCGTACAAGTGGAGTGGTGGCTGGGATGTCACAATCCTCCGTGAGCAGATGTGTGCACCAGGTTGTCCCTGCAATTCTCAGACGCATGGCCAACCAAATCATCAAACCCACCACTGAGGACCTGCGGCTGAAGGCAATGACAGATTTCTACAGAATTGCCAGATTCCCACGCACTGTGGGGGCCATTGATTGCACACATGTGGCACTCCAGCCCCCCCAGGAGACAGAGCACATGTACCGCAATCGGAAGAATTGGCACTCCATCAACGTACAGGTGATAGTTGATGCCCAAGGACTCATATGGCACGTCCGTGCCAAACACCCCGGATCCACCCATGACAGCTACATCTACAATCAATGCCACATCCGAATGGAATTCTATCAGAACGTGTATGGGGACACCTGGCTGGTTGGTGAGTGACATGGGAGTCAGGCATGACTATCCCCTCCCGTGATGCACACCTCACAAGTGGCACATGCATGACTAACATTCTCCTGTCTTTTCCCTTCCAGGTGACTCTGCATATGCACTGGGACCCCATCTCATGACTCCTATCCGGAACCCCCAAACCCCAGGGGAGGAAAGATACAATCAAGCACACATCAAAACCCGAGCCGTGGTGGAGCGCACCTTTGGCCTCCTGAAGTCACGTTTCCGATGCCTGGATAAGTCTGGGGGTACACTGTTGTATTCCCCAAACTTCGTGTGCCATATCATCGTTGCATGCTGCACAATCTCGCAGTGAGGAAGGGCCTGCAGGTTGAGCTACGTGATGACCTGACCCCCCAACCAGACAATCCCCCCCTAACCGAGGATACCCCGTCTTCTGAGGGAAGAGCAGTCAGGAGACAGCTCATATTGGGCATCTTTGCACGTTAAACACACACATTAATCATGGCACAATGAGAATGCATGCATGCACACCACTGTGGTCCCTAGCACACCTACCCCACATCCTCATCAAATTGGATTGGCACCAGTCCACCATGCAGGACTGGTGAGCAGTAACGCCACGTCAAGGCTCCAATTATGTCACTGAACATTCATACACCAATCACACGGACCTGGGAATCGCTTCTCCCTGGTCCTGGGGAACCCTTCTCCACCAAAATTGAGGATGACACCCCTTTTCCAGCAGGAATGTCACCCCCACATTCAAACAGCATGCACAACCCAAAATTTACAAAAAATGTCAGCAAAAAAAAAAAAAAATAAAGCAAGAAAACAAACGCTCAGAAATATATCAATCAAACAAACAGTCTCTCAAACACTTATCAAAAAACACTTTCACAAATATACCAACAAGCACTTGATCACACAGAACACTAATCTGACAACTACAAGACACACTGCAACGAACAACAGGAACAAAAGCACTTGGTTAAATGGGAAGGGACACAAAGGGATGTACTTTTGCAATGCAAGTGCGTTTGTGTGTGTCTATTTATGCTGTTTGCGTAGTTCACAACGTTGCCCTAGTCCATTTCCAATTTCAATGATTGCGCCGCTCCCGAGTTGTGAGCATGCACACAGCGGAGCTGACATGGTCTCCTTCACGCGCGCATGCGCGAGCCGGCTGGCCCTTCATTTGCATGGGGTCACAGCTCATTTCAATGTAACACGCCCACGTCCCTCCCAATTTGTATTACTCCTCCTTACGCCTCTGGAAAAAACCTTACGCTTGCGCAATTTCCTGCGCAAAAGCTACGTGAATCGGGGGATTACGCGGCTAGATGGCGCAAGTCTAACGTAATGGCGGTGCGCTACGCCGGACCGATAATGCGCCGATGTACGTGAATCTGGGCCATAGGCTTTAAGTGCAAAACATTTATAGCTTTTGTAACCAAAAACACAAAAAATCATACGAAAGTATGTAAATCATGCTAAAAGAGAACATTCAAATGAAAATAAATACTTCATTACACTCACTTCATTATATGTATAAAGAAATCCTCTTTTTTTTTTTTTTTTCAAACATGAGATCTCCATCTCGATGAGGTTTAGAACCGGTTCACACACAGGCGGCACGACAAGGCGATCTCAAGACGACTTGAGAGGCAACTTGCAAAATGACTTCTGTATTGAAGTCAATGCAAGTCACCCCGGGTCGCCCCCAAAGTCGTACAGGAAACTTTTTCTAAGTCGGAGCGACTTGCGTCGCTCCTATTGGAACGGTTCCATTGAATAGAGTGGAGGGCGACTTGTCAGGCAGCTGAGTTGCCTGACAGGTCGCCCCTGTGATCCGGCTCTGAGGGATGTGATGATTCACTTTAAAGCGGAGTTCCACCCAAAAGTGTAACTTCCGCTTAACCCACTCCTCGCCCCCTTACATGCCACATTTGGCATGACATTTTTTGGGGGGGGATTGGGGGCTTCAGGAGGAGTGGGACTTCCTGTCCTACTTCCTCTTATCGCTGAGGGGCTGCTAAGGCAATACGTCATATCGCCTTTTGGTAGCCCCTCCCTGTAGGCAATCGCCTGGGACACATGACAGGTCCCAGGCGACCGCCTGTCCAATTGGATGGCGCAGCGCCGCTCGCGCATGCGCAGTGGGTGCCCGGCCGTGAACCCGAAAGCTGTCACGGCCGGGTGCCCACACTTAGAATGAAAACGCTGGCCGGGGAGGGGGGGGGGGAGGAGCGGAGCCCCGGCCGGCGCGTCTCTGGAACGTGGAGCAGGTGAGTGTCTGTTTATTAAAAGCCAGCAGCTACACTTTTTGTAGCTGCTGACTTTTAATAAACATTAAAAATGACTGGAACACCCCTTTAAATTTCAATTGTGTAGGAACATATCCTGTTATCTAAAAAATGTCTAATTTACATTGTTATCCAATCTACAATATTTTAGTGGCCGCACAAGCATTTAATCAAATATATTACAAATGTTGATTGAAATGTCAGATAATAAATTCCTTAGTGTTGTCATAATTGGTAAAGGTAGAATCTTTCACAATTCTGTCACTTTCAAAACATGTAAGGCAAGGAAATAGTCCAAGCCTCTGAGAACTGAGTAGGAAGGTTAGCCTTAGCCCCCGTTCACATTGGGCTGATTTGACATGTCAAATCGCAGCCTATTGCCGGCAGCGGCACCTCCCGAATCAGTGTGATGCCGACTTTGTGACGCCACACCTATTCCCAAAAGTAGTTCCTGCACTACATTTGCCAATTTCGGGAGTGATTTCAATAGACATCTGTGTGTTTCTATACATTTTTCTGCATAGTTGTGTTTTTTTTTTTGGCATGTTTTCTCTATTGTTGTGGGTGAGAGGTGCATTGCAGTGAGGGGCATTTATGCTCCTTTAGCCTTGGTTCCCGCTGACTGTGGGAATGAAATCATGCGAGTTTCAGCTGAACTTGCACGATTTAATTCACACATGTCAGTCCCGACTTCGGGGACTATTTCAAAGACATCTGTGTGGGTTTCTGCACAGATGTCTATTGAAATCGAACCCTGAAGTCGCCAAAAGTAGTTACAGAATCGACTTTTGGGAATCGGTGTGGCCCCACAAATGCGGCATCACATTGATTCGGATGCTGCCATTGCTGCTGATTTGGCATGCGATTTGACACGTCAAATCGCATCAATGTGAACCAGGGCTTACACACATTTATGCACAATTCTGTGTGATACAATACAAATGGGTTGCATTTTATCGCACATCTCTGGAACACATATAAATTCAGCATTCTAGTGTTTTCTATGTGCCATTTTAGTTATGCGTGTTCTAGTGTTGTACCGATACTATAATCAGTATAGGGACCCATACCAAGCATTTGCATGAGTACTTGTACTCGCACACATGCTCCTGATGTTTCGGATGCCTAATCCAATACCTGGGAGAGGCGGTGCAACCGGAAGTCAGCAGGTGGAACATGGGAAGTGTCGCCGTCAGCGGTTAAACAACTCGATGCCCATCTTGGTACACTCTGCAGTAAGCCAGCAGCGGACATCTGGTTACACCCAACCCATATAGTTTGAGCTGGGTGTAACAAGATGTCTGCTGCTGTTTTTATGCTGCCGAATGCAAGGACTACCAAGATGGGTATCACAGGCAGCCTTTCCTCTCATGTTATTTATTGCTGGCTGCATTTCAGTGTCTGCCCATAAGTGCCACCTATCAGTGCCAGCCATCAGTTAGTGCCCATCAGTGCCACCTAATCCTATCAGTGCTCATCAGTGCTTCTTAATCAGTGCCACCTATCAGTGTTGCATATCAGTGCCACCTAATCTGTATTGTGCTTTAAAAACTGTCACATGACATAAAAGTACCGGTAATCAGTATCGGGGAGTACTTGGGGAAAAAAGTACTTGTACTCGGTCTTAAAAAAGTGGTATCGGGACAACCCTAGTGTGTTCATCCAGGGAGGAAATCTGCAGGTAAACACATATGTGAACAGGCCCTTGTTGTGTCTCTTACTTGGGTTTGGAGATGGGCTTGGGCGTGAAATCCTACCTGCCGGGAACCTGGCATTGCACAATGCTACTTACAGATAGTGAGACATTTCCTGATGTGTGCAACTGTGGAGCGGGAAATGTCTCCCTGCCTGTAATTAGCAATGTGCAATGTCAACTTCCTTGTGGTATCGGGCATGTGGGATTTCAAACATGCCCGAGCCCATCTCTGCTTGGCTTGTCTTGCAGACATTTATACAAATGGTCGTCATACACACAAATAGGTCTATAGTCGACAGCCCATTTGATCAATATAACACACACAGGGAGGTGTGAGGAGTTAAGATATGGTCATAACTTACTTTTATAAAATATCATTGCATCTCCGTTTTCATCATATAATCTCATAATACGATCTAATTCATGAACAAGTACCTCATTGCTAACTGATGCAGAATGCTCAATACTATTCCACTCTGGTCGATCAATTCTGTTTGATTTATTATGATCAATATTCAGTCTAAATTGATTGGATGGGAAGTTAACCACTTAAGGACCTCCGCACGCACATTTACGGCCACAGAATGGCACGGATGGGCACAAGGGCGTAAATTTACGTCCTCGCCCAGTAGCGGTTCGGGGGTCCGATCGGGACCCCCTCCGCGGCGTGCGGAGGTCCCCGTGTCTCCGGGAGCGATCCGGGACGAGCGGGCGGATGTCCGTGTTTACCCGCCCCCCCGCGATCGCTCCCAGCCAATCGCTGCGCTCTCCCGCCCTGTCACTTCCTCCTCCTGTGTTTACACAGGAAGGGGGAAGTGATGTAATCTCTCATCGCAGCGGTATTTCCAACACCTCACAGTAATAGGCATGTGCAAAAGTGAAAAATTTGTTTTGTTTCGTTTCGTTTCAATTCGTCACTTACTACATTTCGTTAAGTTAGGTTCGTTACATGTGTTGAATTCGTTTTCGGAATTCGTTCGTTTTCGACCAAATTTCGAAAAATCCGGTCGAAATCGAAAATATTTCGTCCGTTTTTCGAATTTGTTCGTTTTCGACCGAATTTCGAAAAAAAAAAACGGTCGAAATCGAAAATATTTCAACCAGATTAGAAAACAAATAGTCTCTTTTCGAATAGAATTTTTTTCGAATTAAATCCGAAAATATTTTTTTTTTTTTTTTTCGAATTCCGATCGAATTTAGTCCGCGGGTATTCGATTCGGAATTCGAAAAAAAAAAATTATTTTCGAATTTAATTTGAAAAAAATTCTATTCAAAAAGAGACTTCTAATCTGGTTGAAATATTTTCGATTTCGACCATTTTTTTTTTCGAAATTCGGTCGAAAACGAACGAATTCCGAAAACGGTCGAAATATTTCGCTAATATAGCAATTCGGGAATTCGTATGCATCCGAATGTCCGAATAATGGAAAATTCGTCCGAATTTCGATTCGGAACGAAACGAAATGCACATGCCTACACAGTAAGTGTGCACCAACATTACACTGACACACACACACATAGGCATACTTAACCCCTTGCGATCTGCCCCCCCGCCCCCCCTGTCACAGTGTCACTGAATGCAGTGATCTAATCACTGCATTTAGTGTCAGTGTGACAGGCAGTGTAAAATCAGTTAGTGTTAGGTTCAGGATAGCCCCCCCACCCCCCCTAATAAAGTTTTAACCCCCTGATCACCGCCCTAGTTAACCCTTTCACTCCCTATTGCCAGCGTCACTAAGCGATCATTTTTCTGATCGCTGTATTAGTGTCGCTGTTCCCGCTAGGTAGCTATTTTTTTTTATTGCGATTTTTTTTTTTTTTTTTTTTTTTTTTTTTTTTTTTTTACTAAAGACATGTGGCTAAATACATTTTGGCCTAAATGTTTGACTAAAATTTAGTTTATTTGATTTTTTTTTTAACAAAAAGTAAAAAATAGTGTTTTTTTTTCAAAAATGTCGCTCTATTTTTGTATATAGCGCAAAAAATAAAAATCGCAGAGGTGATCAAATACCACCAAAAGAAAGCTCTATTTGTGGGAAGAAAAGGACGCAAATTTTGTTTGGGAGCCACGTCGCACGACCGCGCAATTGTCTGTTAAAGCGACGCAGTGCCGAATCGCAAAAACACCTTGGGTCATTTACCAGCGTATTGGTCCGGGTCTTAAGTGGTTAAGGCTATTTGATTGTTTGCAGATTCAATAAATTTTAGACTCACATCGATTGGATAGAAAAATCAAATCGGGTCTGAAATGCATGTACACAGACAGACAATTGGCCCCATTCACCTTCCAGGAGAACCTTTAAGGCCTCGTACACACGATCGGACATATCCGATGAAAACGGTCCGCGGACCATTTCCATCGGATATGTCCGATCGGGAGTTTGATCCGATGGCGTGTACACACCATCGGATCAAATTCCCCGCCGCCGGACGGCGCGGTGACGCGGCGGTGACGTTGACGCCGCCGCGTCATCGCCACGTCACCGCACCAGGAAGTAAAACACTTCCGCGCATGCGCCAAATCCATTCGGCGGCGGCGCGGCGGCGGTGGGGCACGACATGTCTGCTGGTAAGTGTACTAACCAGCAGACATGTCGGGCGGACAGATTCCACCGGATGGATTTCAAAGCATGCTTTGAAATCTGTCGGGTGGAGAAATCTGTCCGCTAGCCCATACACACGAGCGGAGATGTCT
The DNA here is from genome assembly GCA_029574335.1 of Rana kukunoris. NCBI lineage: Eukaryota > Metazoa > Chordata > Amphibia > Anura > Ranidae > Rana > Rana kukunoris. Next base: position 224,233,646 of record CM056053.1, on the reverse strand, counting down.
GCTGAAACGGTCCATCGGACCGTTTTCAGCGGACATATCCCCTCGTGTGTACGAGGCCTAAGTGGATTCTGTATCACATGACGGGCTCCTGTTCAGAAGCCAAGACCAAGAGTTGTTGGTGACATCTGAGTCAGTGTAAGGCCGCGTACACACGATTGGTCAAAACCAATGAAAACGGACTGAAGGACCGTTTCATCGGTCCAAACCGATCGTGTGTGGGCCCCATTGGTCAGTTATCCTTCGTTCAAAAAAAAGAGAACTTGCTTTAAAATTTGACCAATGGACACCTGACTGATGGGTCAAAACCGATTGTTAGTATGCAAAAGCATCAGTTAAATGGGTGTGCATGCTCAGAATCAAGTGGACGCATGCTTGGAAGCATTCAACTTTGTTTTTTTCAGCACGTCGTTGTGTTAAAACGCGTAAACGTCACCGCGTTCTAACACGATCGGTTTTTTAACCCATGGTGTGTAGGCACATCAGTAGGCCCGTTCTCATCAGATGGACTGATTGTGTGTACGCGGCCTCAGTGTGCTCTCAGAACACAACCTCAGACTGCTGTGGATGCATATGTTGTGTCTGGATGGTAAAGCCCACCTCTACCTGCAGCCGCATATTATTATTTTTTATTATTATACAGGATTTATATAGCGCAACAGTTTGTGCAGCGCCTATATATGTTTACACTGTCAGCAAGAGATTGAGAATCCAAGCAAATCTTGGAATAAAATAAATAAATGGGTTTAACCCATTGCTTCAATTATTTAAAAAAAAAAATTCATGTGTTAAAATGTACAATTTAAGGCCTAAAAATTACTCAAACACCCCAAAATGGTATTGTTTTTTAAAGGCAGTGACCCTTTGAAATAAAATTGTGGCCATATAAAAAAAAAAATTTGACATGATAATTGCGTTAATTTTTATAAAATCTATATTTTTAGGGCACACAAACACAATATAATACACAATCATTTGTTAAAAAAAACAGATAGTAAACTTATTTTAAAAAAAACGCAGAGCCCAAATTTTAACATAAGTGATGCCTTAAGCCTTTCGCTGCCACCAAGGTATGTTACAGCAGCCAAGTATGAGTAACTCTGGGAAGCTGGCTGACAGATGGAAGCAACCGCTTCCACATACCCTGGGAAAGTTCCCCTTCCTTGTGTGCAACTTTGTCATTTTCGTCAGGCTCTGTGCTCCCATGAGCAGTCACGGAACCAGCATGGCAGGTTCAGCTGAGTAGTGGGGAAGGAAACCAGGGAACGTCCATTTTCTGATGTCTCTACCTAGTAAGATCCTGGAAGTCGCTTGTAAAATGTCACTTCTTGATCCGGCTGTCACTTACCCCAGCCACTGTGGTTGGAGAATAAGTTAATGGAGCGCAATCTGCAGAACCTGCCACAAAAAAAGTATCGCATTTAGTGTAAAAAGTTATACCCAAGCACCTAATATTCCCCCCCCCCCCAATTTTTTTTTAAAGTCCGCCCCCACCCTTATATAATTCAGGGGCGCTTTAGCTCCATTTACACCTAAGCATACTGGAATCTGGAATATTGGAATACTGGAATATTTCCTAATGGCACCCCAAACGTGATCAGATTGTCGCGCGACAAAACATGCTAAAATTGCTGCAAAGACGCAACGTAACATTTTAATGCAACGTTTTCATTTGCCTGGCCTAAACATTTGCCAACATTTGATAAATAAGCTTCTTTAACGCATTTTTGGAGCGAAGTGAGGCCCATTCAAATAAATGGTGCTCCAAAAACGTAAAAAAAAAACAAGCAAAAAAAAGCGGTGCAGTAGGTGTCGCAGCAATACGCTTAGATGTTAATGGAGCCTTACACAATAAAACTTTTATTGCATTACATTTTTTACATATTGCCATGCATGCTGGAGGGAGAACAATAATTCTGGGTCCATTATTCATGGTTAACTCTAAACTGATGACATGTAGGCGCATATAAAGCATCCCCTATAGAAAATTTAGGATACCTATGTTTGGCATTGTTTCACAGGCACACCTGATTTGAAAGGCTTGACATGTTGGGTATTTATTTACTCAAGCCCACACAAGTGCCCTCATACCAAGTTGCTTATTATTGTAGGAGGAGCCAGGAGCACTGGTGGGTGACCCCGAGAAGAGGAGGATTGGGGCTGCTCTGTGCAAAAACACCTACTGTATACTAATTAAAGTGTTGAAGATATATAATGTGACAGGAAGTCAGGTAAATCTGTGGGTGTTGTCACAGAGGGGAGATAGATTTCTGACTTGTTTAGACATTTCACCAATTACTATTAAGTGTCGGCTGCAGAAATAGCCAGAAAGGTTTAGGGCATTGGAAAACTTCAGCTGTTCAGAATGAGGCAATTAAGGCCTCTATAAGTTATTCAAAGGATGACTACTGATTGCTGCATCCTGAGGCTTTTTGAGTTAAGGAGAGCAGTCAAAGTCTTCTGAAGAAGTGAGGTGGTTGTTGATTTTTCTGTGTGATAAAAATCAAAAAGACTATTGTTTTTCTGCTGTCTGACCAGCAGTGTCTGCCCAGCAGTAGGCTGTGCCAGACTCCATAGGTAGGTTCCTGTGTTGTGAAGATAGATGCCCCAAGTGGCCAGGGTTTATTTTATGGTTTGTTTTGTTTATGCTGTTTTGATGCTTGCACTTGTATCCAGCAATATGGAAGAATAAACCATATCCTTTGTTTTCAACCATAGTCAACTGCCTTTCTGTATAGTTCAGCGTGTAGTGAACCCATCCAGGGGGTCACACACACCCGCTACCGAGCGAATCCCTCACAATACACACACATATATATATATATATATATATATATATATACACACACACATTATATATATATATATATATATATATATATATATATATATATATATATATATATATATATAATATATAACATTTATTTTCAGTCATGTGATCTGCTTCCTTGTGCCAGCTAGCAGTAGCTTCATGGGAGAGGAGGGATGGCCGACAACTAATGGGCCATAGGAGCCTATGGGTGATGTCACTACTATACTAGTCATTTTAGCTGTTGTTAAGTGCTCTCTCCTCCACACAGATCCACGTCCTGTCAGGCCCCATACACACGAGCAAATAAATCTGCTCAAATCGGTCTGATAGACCGATTTGATCAGATTTGTCTGCTGGACTGTTTTGGTTTGATCGCTGTACACACGATCAAACCGAAATCCCCGCCGTCAGACAGCGCGGTGACGTGGCGATGACGTTGACGCCACCACGTCACCGCACCAGGAAGTAAAACACTTCCGCGCATGCGTCAAATCCATTCGACGCATGTACTAACCAGCAGACATGTCACATGGACGGATTCCCAGCAGACAGATTTTAAAGCATGCTTTAAAATCTGTCTGCGGGAAAAATCTGTCTGTCCGCCCATACACACGATCAAATCTGTCTGCTGAAACGGTCTGTCGGACCGTTTCCAGCAGATAGATTTGATCGTCTGTACGCGGCCTCAGAGGAGAGAAGACCGATGGTGTGTTCCTTGTACAGAGGAACACCAATCGGTCTCCTCCCCTTGTGAGTCCCCTGCCCCTACAGTTAGAATCACTCCCTAGATAACACATTTAACCCAATGATCGCCCCCTAGTGTTAACCCCTTCCCTGCCAGTCACATTTTATACAGTATTGCAATGCATTTTTATAGCATGGATCGCTGTATAAATGTTAAGGGTCCCAAAAATGTGTCAAAAGTGTCTGATATGTCCGACGCAATATCGCAGTCACGATAAAAATCGCAGATCGCCGCCATTACTACAATTTTTTTTTTATAGAAATGCTATAAATCTATCCCCTGTTTTGTAGACGCTATGGGCTCGATTCAGGTAGATCAGAGCATCTTTGCTCTGGAGTAACGCTTCTCATTTGCGTTACTCTGCCGAAATTTTAAGAGCAAGTGCTGTTATTCAGGAAGCACTTGCTCCTAAAGTTGCGGCAGCGCATCGCAAATGAGCTAGCGGAATTCAAATTGGGCGGGTACGGGGCGTGTAGTATTCTAACTATGCGCGATCCCGCGGCGAACGTACTGCGCATGCGGCGAGTGTCAATGCATCCCAGTGCGCATGCTCCAAATTCTGTCAGTGAACGTCAATGACGTCACATTCCCATTCATGAATGTTTTACGCAAGCGACGCGATTTGTTTTTTTTCCGACGCGATGACGACGCCTATACTTAACATAGGATACTCCACTAGGGGGCTGCTTTATCTATACGCCGCGTATCACTTCCGGAAACGTCGTAAAGTCACTGCGTCGCGCCCGAAAAAGATCGTGAATTGCCGATTCCCGCTCATTAACATATTTTTTGAGCGTAAATCGTCGGGAACACCCCCGGCGCCATTTTTACGTTGAAGTAACGATGCGATGGCGAAATTCAATTACGCCGATCGCATCGGAACTCCAACCCGGCGTTTCTTGTTTTCTGGTTATAGAAAACAGAAACGCCGGCTTAAAGTGACAGTTAGGCTGGCGGATCACTGGATCCGCCAGCCTAACTCTTCATGAATCTGGCCCTATAACTTTTGCACAAACCAATCAATATACGCTTATTGCGAGTTTTTTATTTATTTTATATATATATATAGCAAAAGTAAAAATTATTGTGTTTTTTCAAACTTGTCCCTTTTCTTTTGTTTATAGCGCAAGAAATAAAAAACGCAGAGGGGATCAAATACTATAAAAAAAAACTTTATTTGTGGGAAAAAAAATGATAAAAATGTCATTTGGGTACAATCTTGCATGACTGAGTAATTGTCGTTAAAATTGTGACAGCGCTGAAAGCTGAAAAATGGCTTGGTCAGGAAGGGGGTGAAAGTGCCACCTATTAGCAAAATTATGGAGGCATAGGACACGCAACCTTAAAGGAGAATTTTATAAGAAAAAAATATTAGTTATAACCACAAGTGCATTTTTACCACTACTCTTTATTTATAATAGCTTTTGAAATTTACAAATGCAGAAATTTTAGAATTTGGATGAAAGGTTTAGCACTAGGAAACACTTTGAAAGACAAAAAGTGCATTTTATATACAGCTATATAGATTAGACCAAAATGAGCGACAAAGGAGGAGGGACAGCAGGACTTTGTTCGAAATCAGGGACAGTCCCTTGATATCAGGGTCAGTTGGAAGCTATGCTTACCATGACTATTACCACCCATGGTGGATTCCAAAGTTTGAGTGTTCAGCAGATCTGGGGCCTGCAAACTATTTTTGGGAAATTGGTAGGGTGAACTTTTCAAGTGTGTTTACTGTATAAATCCCCATACACACGATCAGTATTTTTCCTGGAAAAACTCACATTGGAATTCCGATGGGGCATACACACGGTTGGAATTTCCGATGGAAAAAGTAAATCTAACTTTTTCCATCGGAAATTCTGATCTGGTTTGTATACAGATGCATTGTTCATGTAAAAACTGCTTTCAGTGGTAATGCTAAAGCATTTTTCCATTAAATACATTTTTATTGAGTTTATGGATAAGGTTACAGCAAGTACATAAGCGTCAGAAATTACAATAGCCCCAAGGGGCGACGCACACAATTTTACAAACAAAGCAAAGAATTTAATGAAAACAATAATAACCTATAATGGAGAGGTAATTCAAATATTATGACTGCCTGGAAAACAGTCTGATTGGGATATATTAGAGCTCTCACAAATGTGGAGCCTCATTACCTTGTAGAAAAAGCCCGGACCCAAGGGCAATCCGGAACCCACACCCTCAGCACCCCTCTTGGGAACATGCTGCGACAAGAGCAAGGTCCCCGACTCCCCCAGCCCTCGTCCCGATCCCATACTACCCTTACTGATGTGGGTAAAAAAGATATATTATTGTAAGGGTCACACAAGGAATACCCCCCCCCCCCCAAAAAAAAAAAAAAAATATTTAAAAATAGAAACCATGCAACAATCGCTTATGTAGATTGTTAAAAATACAAAAACAAACAGGGATAGTAAGAGAGGCAAAGAAAGAAGGAAAGGAGAGGAAGAAGAGGGGGGACAGGGGTAAGGGGAGGAGGGGAAGCATAGTGCCTAACTCCAATCAAAAATTCAGTCAAACGCCATTAGGTTCAGGGGCAAGGTGAATACCAACATATTCAGCCCAAGGAGCCCAAATCTCATGGAACATCACGGTGGTATTAGCCAGTATGCTGGATAATTTTTCTTGAGTCATGATCCATGAGATCTTTTTAACAACCGAAATGAGCGGCTTGGGCTGTTTCCAAGATTTGGCAATGGCAATTTTGGTGCCAAGTAAAATAAAGTGGTCAGCTTTTGTGTAGTTTTAGAAAGCTGTGGAATATGGGCATTCAATAAGGCTACATCGGGGGTCCTTGGGATCCGACATTCGGTCACTCCGTAAATCATGTTGAAGATGATTCCCCAGAAGGAGCGGATCCTGGGGCACTCCCACCAGATGTGGGCCACGGTGCCCCGAAGCTGGCAACCCCTAAAGCAAAGGGGATCTGCATCAGGAAACATGGCGGCCAATCTGGAGGGAGTGAGATACCATCTGGTAATGACTTTAACGCTTGACACTTTTAATACCCGGGAATGATCTGGAGACGGCTTTGTGCCAAGTCTCCAAGCTAATGCTGCTCTGAAAGTCAGACTCCCAAGCCTCCATATTTTATCCATCTTAGGGCCCTTTCACATGGGCGGACTGTATGTCTGCTTTTTCCTCCATCTGTATACGGATGAAAAAGTGACATACATTGGTCCCTATGAGATTGCGGGTGTCAGTGTGCGGGGACCGCCCTGTAATCCACTGGCTCAGCGAGGATCAACGGAGCGATCCCCGCTGACCAAGTGGAGGTTCACAGGGCGGATCATTACTGATTCGCTTCATGTGAAAGGACCCTTAGAAGGAAGCCAGGTGCATTTAGTTCCAAAGGAGGTCAGAAGCACCTGTGTATAAGGTTATTCTTCTGTCACGTTAGGGGCCTTTAAGAATAATTGCAATTGTGGACCCATGTAGGATTGCTGCATCTGGGTATTTGCTTATGACTTTGTATATACACTTCAATTGCCAGAGGTTAGGTGCTCTCATAAACACTGTTATGGCACTACATTCAGGCAGTTTGGCTCATAGGCACATAATAACTTACTGACTGTATTATATCTAATTGTTACATTTACTTGTTAAATGCCCTAACAAATTTATTTAAGCCTCGTACATATTGTCTCCTTCTGTAATTAGCTCAGAGTATTTATTTTCTGGGTAATGTCACTAACACTTTTTGCTTATGACTTATTTGTTGAGAATATACATTTAAATTGCCAGCCTGTCAACACAGAGGTCAATTCTAATTATAAACATGTGTATGGCACTAGTTTCAAGCAGTTTGGCACATATTGCCTCATTGACTGAATATTATTTACTTGTTAAATACCATAGCATATTCAGTTATACCTCCTCCAGGTTGTTCCCTTCTGTAAGTAGCTCAGAGTATTTGTTTTGTAGGCGAAGTCATGTCCTACTAACAATCCAGTCGCTGGTGGCAAATTGCTAGGGGCAGTATCGCTAACATGACCTTTACTTATTCCTACATAATAAAATATTGGTAAATCTAGTATAAGATTATGGGCCAGATTCACAAAGGACTTATGACGGCGTATCTCCACGTACGCCATCGTAAGTCCGAATGTGAGCCGTCGTATCTATGCGTCTGATTCTTAGAATCGGTTACGCATACATTTTGGCCAAGATACGAGTGGCGTAAGTCTCCTATGCCGTCGTATCTTGAGTGTATATTTACGCTGGCCGCAAGGGGCGCTTCCGTAGATTTACGTGTTGAATATGTAAATTAGGCAGATACACCGATTCACGAACGTACTAGCGCCCGCTACGCCGTTTTACGTTAGGCTTACGTCCGGCGTAAAGTTACCCCTGCTATAGCAGGAGCAGGTAATGCAAAGTATGGACGTCGGAACAAGCGTTTCTTTTTACGTCGTTTGCTTAAGTCGTACGGGAATGGGGCTGTGCATAGGTTACCTTCACGTCACAGTCATTGAGCAGGCGTAACTTAGGGGAAAAATTTGACGTGATACTAAGCATGCGCGCGCATGCGCCATACGATCGGCGCTTCATTTACATGGGGTCACAGCTCATTTCCATAAAACACGCCCACCTCATTTGAATTAGGCGGGCTTACGCCGGCCAATTTACGCTACGCCACCGCAACTTACGGAGCAAGTGCTTTGTGAATAATGCACTTGCCTGTCAAAGTTGCGGAGGCATAGCGTAAATAGGAAACGCTACGCCCGCACAATGATACGCGCTCCTACCTGAATCTGGCCATATATGTTTAACTGTCATTGCTAGTACCAACATACCATATGGCTAGTAAGTACAGTCATTGGAAACCATAAATTGTGGACATTTTCAACATATTTTAACAGGCAAACATTGAATCTTCATTCAAACGGACCCTACAGATAAAGGTGATACAATGAAACATGTAAAAAAAAATGACACCTGTAAGTGGCCCGATAGTCCCCAGGGCCCCTTACAGGCCCGGCCTGCCCCCTCCCGTTTTTTTTTTTGCATTACACCTGTAAGGGGCCCCATGGTCCCCAGCCCCCCCCTACGCTTACTATCTCGTGTCAGGAGAGAAGAGGTTCTCTGCTCCAGGGGGGCCCTGCCTAAAGCTGTGTAAGGGCCCCAACATTTGTGATGGCTGCCCTGCACTGGAATAAAACGTCAAGGAACTTATTTACCAAATTTATCAATAGTCTAAATTGTTCATACTGTATATACTTCATCTTCAGGTTTGCAGAGAAATCACAAGCCCTAGATTTTAGAGGGCATATTAAAATGTTCTCCTGATCCCATGCCTTGTGCATGCCCTGTTATCTCTGGGCGCATCGGTCACCGCAACAAAATTAGCTCAATACCATGTGATCTCAAAGATATACAAAGGCTGCTTGTTTCAATCATTGGCTCTGTTTCCTCTCACGCAGAGATTATTGTGAGATACTATCCTTTATTTTACTGTGAAAAACACTGTTGTGCACCAGTGCAACCATCTATAGTGCCCTGATTTCTAGCCACTAGAGTTGGACAAATAGTTAGAGCCAAGCAAAAGTTAGACCCGAACATCGCGTTTTCGCCCGTTTAAACACCCAAATTTATGGGCGCTCGTTAGGATGTTGGCCCGCGATCACCCACAATGCACTGCATTTGTCTTTATAGTTTTTACATTTGTGGCAGTCCTCAATTTAAACTGCACCAAACATCACTTTTTATTGAATAAAGTGCATCCAACTACACATTTCCCAGTATCTATTAAATGTGGGTAATAAGCCCTCAATCATGTTCCCATGTGTTTATACATGTTGAGCAAATCCCCCCTTAATCTCCGAGAGAGAGAGAGAGAGTTCCTCAAATTTTTTCTCAAAGCTGAGTTCTCTCTCCGCTCTCTCTCCGCTCTCTCTCCGCTCTCTCTCCACTCTCCCTCTCTCTCCGCTCTCCCTCTCTCTCTGCTCTCTCTGCTCTCTCTGCTCTCCCTCTCTCTCTGCTCTCCCTCTCTCTCTGCTCTCCCTCTCTCTCTGCTCTCCCTCTCTCTCTGCTCTCCCTCTCTCTCTGCTCTCCCTCTCTCTCCGCTCTCTCTGCTATCCCTCTCTCTCTGCTCTCGCTCTCTCTCTGCTCTCGCTCTCTCTCTGCTCTCGCTCTCTCTCTGCGCTCTCGGGCTCTCTCTGCGCTCTCGGGCTCTCTCTGCGCTCTCGGGCTCTCTCTGCGCTCTCGGGCTCTCTCTGCGCTCTCGGGCTCTCTCTCCGCTCTCGGGCTCTCTCTCCGCTCTCGGGCTCTCTCTCTCTCTCGCGCTCGCTCTCTCTCTCTCGCGTGCGCTCTCTCCTTTTTAATGAACCGCTGCACAAATAGTGGGTGATATAACAAAAGTGCAACAAGGACCATTGTATTCTCTACAGCCTTTTCTTTCAGAAATGTATAGTGTTTAGGGGTTAGTAGTTTTCTAGAAAAAATGCAGGTTTTTAAATATAAATGCGGTTGCCAGTTGGCCCAGTTTCAAAGTGGGTAACTGTTCTATGAATGCTAGATCCCATGAATATTATATATATATATACACACACACACACACATACATACATATATACATATATACAGGGAGTGCAGAATTATTAGGCAAGTTGTATTTTTGAGGATTCATTTTAATTTTGAACAACAACCATGTTCTCAATGAACCCAAAAAACTCATTAATATCAAAGCTGAATATTTTTGGAAGTAGTTTTTAGTTTGTTTTTAGTTTTAGCTATTTTAGGGGGATATCTGTGTGTGCAGGTGACTATTACTGTGCATAATTATTAGGCAACTTAACAAAAAACAAATATATACCCATTTCAATTATTTATTTTTACCAGTGAAACCAATATAACATCTCAACATTCACAAATATACATTTCTGACATTCAAAAACAAAACAAAAACAAATCAGTGACCAATATAGCCACCTTTCTTTGCAAGGACACTCATGCAGCCTGCCATCCATGGATTCTGTCAGTGTTTTGATCTGTTCACCATCAACATTGCGTGCAGCAGCAACCACAGCCTCCCAGACACTGTTCAGAGAGGTGTACTGTTTTCCCTCCTTGTAAATCTCACATTTGATGATGGACCACAGGTTCTCAATGGGGTTCAGATCAGGTGAACAAGGAGGCCATGTTATTAGATTTTCTTCTTTTATACCCTTTCTTGCCAGCCACGCTGTGGAGTACTTGGACGCGTGTGATGGAGCATTGTCCTGCATGAAAATCATGTTTTTCTTGAAGGATGCAGACTTCTTCCTGTACCACTGCTTGAAGAAGGTGTCTTCCAGAAACTGGCAGTAGGACTGGGAGTTGAGCTTGACTCCATCCTCAACCCGAAAAGGCCCCACAAGCTCATCTTTGATGATACCAGCCCAAACCAGTACTCCACCTCCACCTTGCTGGCGTCTGAGTCGGACTGGAGCTCTCTGCCCTTTACCAATCCAGCCACGGGCCCATCCATCTGGCCCATCAAGACTCACTCTCATTTCATCAGTCCATAAAACCTTAGAAAAATTAGTCTTGAGATATTTCTTGGCCCAGTCTTGACGTTTCAGCTTGTGTGTCTTGTTCAGTGGTGGTCGTCTTTCAGCCTTTCTTACCTTGGCCATGTCTCTGAGTATTGCACACCTTGTGCTTATGGGCACTCCAGTGATGTTGCAGCTCTGAAATATGGCCAAACTGGTGGCAAGTGGCATCTTGGCAGCTGCACGCTTGACTTTTCTCAGTTCATGGGCAGTTATTTTGCGCCTTGGTTTTTCCACACGCTTCTTGCGACCCTGTTGACTATTTTGAATGAAACGCTTGATTGTTCGATGATCACGCTTCAGAAGCTTTGCAATTTTAAGAGTGCTGCATCCCTCTGCAAGATATCTCACTATTTTTGACTTTTCTGAGCCTGGCAAGTCCTTCTTTTGACCCGTTTTGCCAAAGGAAAGGAAGTTGCCTAATAATTATGCACACCTGATATAGGGTGTTGATGTCATTAGACCACACCCCTTCTCATTACAGAGATGCACATCACCTAATATGCTTAATTGGTAGTAGGCTTTCGAGCCTATACAGCTTGGAGTAAGACAACATGCATAAAGAGGATGATGTGGTCAAAATACTAATTTGCCTAATAATTCTGCACTCCCTGTATATATATCTATATATATATATATATATATATATACACACACACACAGTTGTGCGCACAAGTTTACATACCCTGGCAGAATTTATGTTTTCTTCGCCATTTTTCAGAGAATATGAATGAAACACAAAAAATAATTTCACTAATGGTTAGTGTTTGACTGAAGCCATTTATTATCAATCAGCTGTGTTTACTCTTTTTTTTTTTTTTAACATAATCACAACAGAAACTACCCAAATGTCCCTGATCAAAAGTTTACTTACCCCAGTTCTTAATACCATTTATTGCCCCATTTAACATCAATGACAGCTTGAAGTCTTTTGTGGTATTTGTGGATGAGGCGCTTTATTTTCTCAGATGGTAATGCTGCCCATACCTCTGGGCAAAAAGCCTCCAGGTCCTGTAAATTCTTGGTCTGTCTTGCATGAACTGAATGTTTGAGATCTCCCCAGAGTGGCTCCATGATATTGAGGTCAGGAGACTGAGATGGCCACTCTAGAATATTCACATTATTCTGATGTAGCCAAACGACCAGTCGACCTTGACCTTGTGTTTTGGATCATTGTTATGTTAGAATGTCCAAATACGTCCCATGTGCAGCTTCTTGGCTGATGAATGCAAATATTCCTTCAGTATTTTTTGATAATATACTGCATTCATTTTGCCATAAATTTTGACCAAATTTTCTGTGCCTGTTGTAGCTCACACATCCCCAAAACATCAGCCATCCACCTCCGTGTTTCCCAGTAGGAATGGCGTATCTTTCATCATAGGCCTTGTTGACTCCTCTCCACATGTAGCGTTTATGGTTGTGGCCAAAAAGCTAAATTTTGGTCTAATCACTACAAATGACTTTGTGCCAGAAGGTTTGAGGCTTGTTTCTGTGCAGCCCATCTTTCTTTAAGTACCCCCTTATTGTGCATCTTGAAACAGCCACACCATTTTTTCAGAGTCCTGCATTTCACCTGAAGTTATTTGTGGCATTTTCTTTGCATCCTGAATAATTTTCTTGGCAGTTGTGGCTGAAATTTTAGTTGGTCTGCCTAACCCTGGTTTGGTTTTAACAGAATCCCTAATTTTCCACTTCTTGATTAGAGTTTAAACACTGCTAATTGGCATGCTTAATGCCTTGGATATCTTTTTATATCCCTATCCTGTTGTATACAGTTCAACTACCTTTTTCCGCAGATCTGTTGACAATAATTTTGCTTTCCCCATGACTCAGAATCCAAAAACTTCAGTGCAGCACTGGATGAAAGATGCAAGGATCTGTCAGGAGTGCAGAAACTTATTGACCTTTTATAAACGCACACTAATTACAAGCAAACAGATTACAGATGAGTATGGTTACCTTTAGTAGCCATTCAAGCCCCTTTGTGTCAACTTGTGTGCATGTTATTATGCCAAAATCGCCAGGGTATGTAAACTTAATCAGGGTCATTTGGCTAGTTTCTGTTGTGATTATGATTTAAAGAGAGTGTGTGTATGTGTGTGTGTGTGTGTATGTATGTGTGTTCAATATTGCTTTTATAGTACCCATCGTGGTATGAGAAAATATGTACATTAAAGTGCATTCACTGTGATCAAGTAATTTTTTCTTCTTTTTTTTCTCTCTTTTATTAATCTAAGATTTGAAAAGCGAAAAATCTCATTCCATTATGGTGTAATTAAATACATTATTTGAACCCACCAAAAGGCAAAGTGTCAGGACTATAATGTTTAGTAATAGATCTAGTTGCATGCATCCATGTTAGCATACTGTTATTTGTAATAGTTAGAATAAATTGAATAGCATACCATTAATCTATATAGTGTGACCACAGGGTGGTTTGTATTCAAATAACATTGGGGATCTCTAATTAAGAGGGGAGCTTTGCTTAATTTTCTGCTTCAGGCAGTCGTATTAAGAAACAAACTCCGAGGCAGTAAGTACTTTGTAGCTGTTTGAGTTTTCTTAAATCTTAGGGTTGTTAAAAGAAAATCTACAGATGCAAAGAAGGCTTTGATTAAATATTTAAATCTCTAAAAATATTAAAAAGTGGTTGGCAACTATATGAAATATAGCAAATGGCAGATAGGTAACATATACAGACTGGAAGCTTTACTTGGAAGCTCAACCAATGTCTTTAATTCTCGTGATTGATGGATTAGTCTAAATGCAGCATATGACAAAATTATTTACAATTACCTGAGTACTTCATACATTTTAAAGTGTCTCAACAAATTTAAAAACCTAATTGCGGAACACATACAAATTGTAGCAACAATAAAACATCTAATCATAGGACTGAACATATGAGCTTACTCATTAGTCAATCAAAAGTGTAATACATTCTTATGCAAAGATTAAATTACTCCTTTTTAATTGGTCACAGAACTCCAAAGCTGATTGCAAAAATATCAAAACAAAAAAAATAGGATTTTTTAATACAGCTTACCTGTAAAATCATTTTCTTGGGAATACATCACGGGACACAGAGCCTTAATTTCTTAATGGGTTATGTAGTCACCACAGGTGATTGGACACTGGCAAATTCAATTAGAATTGAGTTCCTCCCCTATATAAGCCCTCCCAAATGGAGAGTACCTCAGTTTTGTAGCAAAGCAATAAGTGTCCAACGTTTAAATCCGAAGAGGGGCGGGAGCTCTGTGTCCCAAGAAAAGGATTTTACAGGTAAGCTGTATTAAAAAATAATATATTCTTGCTCATACATCACGGGACACAGAGCCTTAATTACTTAATGGGATGTCCCATATCAATGCTTAAATTGAAGGTGGCATCCTTGTACCCTCTCACATGTACCTGGTTGAACTTAGTAAATGAATGGATCGAAGACCCAGTAGCAGCCTTACAGATCTGAGCCATGGAGGCCCCATGAAGCACCCACTGCTCTAGTCGAGTGCGCTTTCACCTGAAAAGGAGGAATCTTCTTTTCTAAACCATAGGCCTGAATAATGACTTGTCAAATTCAACATGCAATAGTAGGATTTGACGCTGTCTGGCCCTTACTTGGGTCCTGTGGCAGAATAAACAGACAATCAGTCTTTTGTATCTGAGCCGTAGCTTGCAGATAAACTTTACCGTTCTTACAAAATCTAGAGAGTGTAGACTCTCTTCCTCCGCAGACTGCGGATCTGGAAAAAAAAGACGGTAGGACTATATCTTAATTCAGATGAAATCCTGAAACCACCTTAGGTCAAAAAGTTGGGTGAGGATGCAGCACCACCCTGTCATCGTGAATAATCATATACGGTTCTTTACACGAAAGAGCCGCCAATTCCGATACCCACTTTTCCGAGGATGTGGCTGCGAGAAAAAAATGTTTCTTTGTCAAAAGACTTAAAGAAGCATGGTGTAATGGTTCAAAAGGTAGTTTCTGTGAAACAGACAATAACAGATTCAAATCCCATGGGTGCACGGTAGACTTAACCGGCGGATTCAGTCACAGTGCTCCCTGAACAAAGGCCCGGACTAGGGAATGACTGGCAAGCATTTTTTTTTTAAATGGCATTTTTTTTTTAAATACCGACAAGGCCGAGATTTGCCCCTTGATAGTGCTCAAGGACAACTTCATATTTAAGCCCAACTGAAGAAAGGCAAGAATCCTATTAATGACATACTTCCTAGGATGCCATCTCCTGGGTCCACACCAGGAAACATATGCCTTCCAGATTCTGTTGTAGGTGAGCCTGGAGGCTGGCTTCCTAGCATTAACCAGAGTGGATAGGACTGGGCCTGAGAGCCCACGTTTTCTCAGAATGTGGGTCTTAACAGCCAAACCATCAAATTTAGACTGTGTAAGGCAGGATGGAATATTGGACCCTGTGATAGTAGGTCAGAGGAAGTGGGAGAACCCAAGGTCTTCCTTCTGCCATCCTTACAATTTCTGCATACCAGGGTCTCCTGGGCCAAGCCCAGCTTTCCCTGGCATTCCTTCCCTCTTGACTCTCTGAAGGAATCGTGGGAGAAGCGGAACTGGAGGGAACGTATAAATCGGAGAATATCGATCCCACAAAATTGTCAGAGCATCCGACCCTTGAGCAAAAGGATCTCTTGTTCTTGTCACAAAGTTGTCCAGAAGAAGAAGAAACCTTTTAATATTGATTTTTAAAGATATACCAGAGGACCAGAAGTACATATACTAAATAGCCAACACCAATTGGGTTTCATATCTAATTTTCACAGTCAGCACAGAGAAAAAGAAAGCATTTACAAAAGGCACTGGCATATATTGTGTTGGGACATACATTTAGGGGAAGTAGTGTCCAACCAACCCAAGTTCATTTATAGGAGAGCTCCAAATTTTGGAGACCAGATAGTGAAAAAAATTCTAGACCCTCCAGGTTAACACTCTTTAAAAATCAATCTTAAAGGTTTCTTCTCCTGCAGAAAATGCATCTGTTGCAGAACTGTGAGGCCGCGTACACACGATCAAATCTATCTGCTGGAAACGGTCTGCCAGACCGTCCCAGCAGACAGATTCGATCGTGTGTACGGGCGAGCAGACGGATTTGGCCAGCCGACAGATTTTAAAGCATACTTTAAAATCTGTCGGCTGGGAACCCGTCCGCCCGACATGTCTGCTGGTTAGTGCGCTAACCAGCAGACATATCTTCTCGCACATGCGTTGAATGGATTCGACGCATGCGCAGAAGTAATTTACTTCCTGGTGCAGTGACGTGGTGGTGTCAACGTCACCGCCACGTCACTGCGCTGTCTGCTGGCGGGGATTTTGATTTGATCGTGTGTACAGCGATCAACTAAAACGCCCAGCAGACAGATTTGTTCAAATCGATATGTCTGACCGATTTGAACAAATCTATTTGCTCGTGTGTATGGGGCCTTAAGGTCAGCAATAGGGGGAAGACTGAAATCAAGAATATTGAGGGTGAGACCTTTGATATTAAGGAGTTCATTACTTGCAATTCCTTGCATGTTGTTTAATTGATGTGGTGCCTGTGTGGGTTGCTCTATGTGGGAAGAACGAAAAGACTTTTAAAAGTTTGCATAGCGGAACATCTGGCGAACATAAAAAAGGGCTTCTGTTTTCACAGTGTATCCCTGCACTTTAAGGAAAAAACACAATCAGGATCCATCTGTGTTACAATGTTGTGGGATAGACTGTGTTTACCCATCTTGAAAGGGGTTCCAATAGAGTGAGGGACTTGTCCCAAACGGAAACGCGTTGGATTTTTTGTTGAAATGTCTTGCTCCTAGGGGGTTAAATATTGAGGTAGATCTTAACTGCATTAATCATTGTAATCATTTACAGTTTTTGCTGTATACTGCATTGTTTAAGCGCCACTATGTTTCCTGTTTATACATCTTTTGTTTAACCACTTAACCCCCGGACCATATTGCTGGTCAAAGACCAGAGCACTTTTTGTGATTCGGCACTGCGGCGCTTTAACTGACAATTGCGCGGTCGTGCGATGTGGCTCCCAAACAAAATTGGCGTTCTTTTTTTCGCACAAATAGAGCTTTCTTTTTGTGGTATTTGATCAACTCTGCAGTTTTTATTTTTTGCGCTATAAACAAAAATAGAGCGACTATTTTGAAAAAAATTCAATTTTTTTTTTTACATTTTGCTATAATAAATATCCGCAAAAAAATATATAAAAAAACATTTTTTTTCCTCAGTTTAGGCCGATACGTATTCTTCTACATATTTTTCGTAAAAAAATTGCAATTAGCGTTTATTGATTGCTTTGCGCAAAATTTATAGCGTTTACAAAAAAGGGGATAGTTTTATGGCATTTTTATTAATATTTTTTTTTTTACTAGTAATGGCGGCGATCAGCGTTTTTTTTCAGTACCAAGACATTATGGCGGACACATCGGACAATTTTGACAAGTTTTTGGGACCATTGGCATTTTTATAGAGATCAATGCTATAAAAATGCATTAGATTACTATAAAAATGCCATTGGCAGTGAAGGGGTTAACACTAGGGGGCAGGGAAGGGGTTAAGTGTGTTCCTGGGTGTGTTCTAACTGTATGGGGGGGTTGACTCACTAGGGGAAATGACTGATCTTATGTTCATACATTGTATGAACAGGAGATCAGCATTTCCCCCGCTGACAGGACCAAGAGCTTTGTGTTTACACACAAAGCTCCCGGTCCCCGCCCTGTAACGAACGAGCGTGCGTGCCCGGCGGCGATCGCGCCTGCCAGGCACGCGCAGGCTGCCAGCGGCCCGCGCGTGCCCCCTAGCGGCCGCTAAAGGGAGGACGTAAAGCTACGTACTCTCGCCCAGCAGTGCCACCGTCCCGCCGTATAATGACGGTGGGCCGTCGGCATCTGGTTAAAAAGGTTTAATTCCACATAGAGGCTTAAAAAATCCACCTGCCAATTTTCTACCCCTGGAATGAAGACCGCAAACAGGCAAGGAATATGCCTTTCTGCCCTGAACAGGATGTGATTTACCTCTCATTGAGCATCCAGACTTCTGGTGCCCCCTTGGTGATTGATATTAGACATGTGCACAGAAAATGTTTTCTGTTTCGTATTGTTCCGTAGGTTCGTTTTCGTAAGACGCACATTTTCCTGTTCGTTCCTGTTCGTTCCCGTTAGTTTTTCGTACAACGCGTTTTTTTTCGTATTCCGATCGTCTCGTATTTTCGTTACAGTTTTATTTTCGTACATGCAGGATGGTTCGTTATTCTGTTTAATTCATGTTCGTTACTTGTTAGACAATAATTTTCGTGAATTTTCGTCAATGATTTGCATTCTGTATTTTAAATTCCTTTTTCTTTTCGTATTTTCAGTTGTATGTTCATATGACATCTATAACAAAAGATTTTCATTCTGTATTTTGAATTCCTTTTTTCTGTTCGTATTTTGGATTCAAAATACAGAATATAAATCTTTTGTTATAGATGTCATATGAACATACGACTGAAAATACCAAAAGAAAAAGGATTCAAGATACAGAATGCAAATCTTTTGTTATAGATGTAATTTTCGTTTTTTTTGAATGGGCAGTGAGTGAGTGTAGTTAGTGAAGCAGCTTCTCTTTTGTGCTGAATACACTAGTACAGTGAGTCGTACAGTGAAGCCAAATAAACTTTTCTGTGGATTTTCATCTGAAGGGAGATCAGTTGGCCAGACTTTTGAACCCAAATATGGTTTTCTGATGGAGTTTAAAAACGAGAGAATTTTCTGAGAACGAATGGAAAACGATCGTTTTTATGTTTGTTGTTAAAAAAGTCTGACCAAGTGTATGGGGCTTAACAATAGTTAATATGGATGAGTTGAAAGTGCCGCGAATCCCGCGATATATTTACGAAAGTACAAAATGATGAAAATCCTTTTTCTGTTTGTATTTTCAGTCGTATGTTCATTGTTCATATGACAAAAGATTTACATTCTGTATTTTAAATGCAAAATACGAACAGAAAAAAGGAATTCAAAATACAGAATGCAAATCTTTTGTTATAGATGTCATATGAACATACGACTGAAAATACGAACAGAAAAAGGATTCAAACAAAATACAGAATGCAAATCTTTTGTTATAGATGTCATTTTCGTTCTTTTGCCGTTTTTCGTTTTGTCGTATTTTCGTCGGATCGTTCATTCGTATTTGCGGTTGTTCGTTATGCGGCTCATTCGTAATCCCGTCGTTTTCGTATTTTGATGCTTTAATTTTTTCGTATGTACACATTATCCCGCGGGTACGAAAATTAACATTTGTATAAACGGGAATGCACATATCTAATTAATATAGGCCACAGCTGAAGCATTGTCAGACTGTATCTGAACAGGACAATCCTGCAGTCTGTAAGAACAGACTCTGAGGGCCAGATGACTTGCCAGAATGTTGATGGGTAGGAGCTTTTCGGCTCTCGGCCACTTCCCCTGGGCAGATGCCTCTTGCAGAACTGCCCCCCAGCCTAGAAGGCTGGCGTGTGTGGTTACCATTTTCCAGGTAACAGAAGTAAAGGATTTTCCTTTTGATAGATTTTGGGGGAGCAACCACCAATTGAGGCTCTGGTGAACCTTTGGAGATAAGATCATAGGAAGGTCCAGGGCCTAAACATCTTTGGTCCAAGCAGACAGAATTTTGCCCTGTAACGGCCTTAAGTGAAACTGGGTGTAAGGGACAGCCTCGAATGAGGCTACCATCTTTCCCAATAATTTCATACATAGACTGATGGAAGGCCTTCTTTTTGTCTTTATCACTCGACCAAGTCTCCTATGGCTTTTGTCTTTTGGCTTGGGAAGTAATACCTTGCTTTGGGATGTGTCTATAATTATGCCCAAATATTCCAGCCTTTTCTGAGGCTGTAGGGGGATTTTTACATTGAGCCATAATGTGCACAGCACAGTGGACAATCGTGCAGCGGACTTATCTATGAGCAACAGATCGTCCAGATAGGCTGTTACTGCTATGCCCCATGTCCTCAGCCTTTCCGGGGTAAGTATTTTCGTGAAAACACTCAAGGTGCTGTAGCCAGCCCGAAAAGGAAGGGCCTCAAACTGAAAGTGGCGCTGATCCACTGCAAACCTTCAAAATCTTTGGTGAGTGCGGAATATTGGCACATGTAGATATGCATCTCTGATGTCTATTGATGCAAGGAATTCTCCTCCCTGGAGGGTGGAGACAACTGAACGAACAGACTCTATGCAAAAGGAGCAGATGTTCAGAAACTGATTCAGGCTTTTCAGATCTAGAATAGGTCCGATGTCCCCGTTTTTGGTTTTGGAACCGTGAAAAGGTTTGAGTAAAACCCTAATCCCTGATCCTCTGGGGCTAACTCTATGATTACCCCTTGGGACAGCAGGCGTTCCAAGGCCAAAAACAAAGGCCTTATTTTTTCCGGATCTTTGGCAACTCTTGATCTCAGAAAACGGGGTGGCGGCAGTTCTCTGAATTCCAGCTTGTAGCCCGGGGACACCGTGGAGATGATCTACTTGTCCTGAACTTCTTCCCGTTTAAACAGGGGCAGAAAAATTGGGCTTTAGGCACAACACAACACTGCAACCCCTCACAGATACTGTAATTGGAGCGCAACAAAGAGCCACATGCAAAGTATTGCATCAAACATTGTAATTAGATGCCCCTGTTAAACGGGGCAGAAAAAATGGGCCTTAGGCACTGGGGCGGAGCCCAGAAACAAAAATTTTCTTACTAGCTATCAGCAAGATCAGTGAGGAGGAAAAGGACTAGCTATCAGCAAGATCAGTGAGGAGGAAAAGGATATTCCATCAGCAACATAACAGGACAGTCACTCAGCATCAGCATAGGCAGTCTCAAAGGGATCTGACATTTCAAAAAAATTATTCAGTTACATCAGCATCAGGTGCTTGGTAGCTGGTGTTGATCCAAGCCTGATTCATTTTGCTGAAGGTCAGTTGATCGACGGAGTCGGTGGAGAGGCGCACCCTGTGATCAGTCACAAAGCCTCCAGCAGCACTGAATGTGTGTTCTGAAAGAACGCTGGATGCAGGGCAAGCCAGTAGCTCAATTGCGTACTGTGAAAGCTCTGGCCAGTGATCCATCCTCAAGACCCAGTAAACCAGAGGATTTTCGGTGGGGAAGGTGTCCAAGTTGGATCTTGCCCCTAGGTATTCCTGCACCATGTAAACCAGACGCTGGCGATGGTTGCTGGAACTGGTCAGACCTTGGGGCTGCGGACTAAAAAATTGTCTGAACGCATCGGTCAGATGGCCACCTTCTCCACCACTCCTTCTGTGACTCACCGAAGCCTCAGCAACACGTTGTACAGGACCAGGATTTGGTAATCCCCCAGGTTCTGGGAACGCGTTGCACAGACCCTTCTGCAAGGCCTCCCGCAGAAGTTTCATCTTCTGCTCCTTTTGCGACGGCAAGATAAGCTTCGCAACCTTACTCTTGTAACGTGGATCAAGGAGAGTTGCCAGCCAGTAATGAGTCCTCTCCTTGATACCACAAACACGAGGATCCTTACGCAGGCTTTGCAGGATCAGGGAGGCCATGCAGCGTAGGTTTGCGGAGGCATTCGGGGCACAGTCCTCTGGGTCACTGCGGATGACAGGATCCACAGCTACCTCATCCCAGCCACG
Source organism: Rana kukunoris (assembly GCA_029574335.1). Taxonomy (NCBI): domain Eukaryota; kingdom Metazoa; phylum Chordata; class Amphibia; order Anura; family Ranidae; genus Rana; species Rana kukunoris. The sequence continues at coordinate 224,211,871 of CM056053.1, read as the reverse complement.
TAAAAGTCCATGGGTTCCTTGGGACTGTAAGTGATCCCTTGAAGACAGCTGATGCTGAGTGCTAGGCTCCACCTCCATGCTGCTGATACAATCCTCCTCCTCCTCCTCCTCCTGTGTGCTAGGTGGGCAAGCAGGACCACTGTCTGAATAAAGGGGGCCTTGAGAGGTAAGGAAGTCCTCCTCTTCCTTCCTATGTTCTGCCTCAAGGGCCCTGTCCATTATTCCATGTAGCGTGTGCTCCAACATGTGAATAAGAGGGACAGTCTCACTGATGCATGCACTGTCACTGCTCACCATCCTCGTGGCCTCCTCAAATGGTGACAAGACAGCATGGCCAATGTAGAGTTCCATCTGGTGGGCATGTCACAGATTAGGCGGTTCTTGGGCAGGTTGTATTCCCTTTTGGAGGTCTGCCAGCCAAGCAGTGGCATTATATGACCTCCGGAAATGCACACAGACTTTTGTGGCCTGCTTTAGGACATTCTGTAAGCCCGGGTACCTGCCCAAGAACCGCTGCACCACCAAATTCAGGACATGAGAAAAACAGGGCACATGGGTGAGTTTTCCCTGTCGCAGGGCAGAAAGGAGGTTGTCGCTAACCACCATTCCAGGCTTAAGCTGGCGTGGTGTCAACCACCTCTGAGCCTGCCTGTGCAGAGCTGACAGAACCTTGGCCCCAGTGTGGCTCCTGTCTCCCAAGCACACCAGCTCTAGCACCGCATGGCATCTCTTGGCCTGCATTCCTGCGTAGCCCCTTGTACGCTTACGGAGCACGGCTGGTTCTGAGGAGACATCAGCACAGGAAGAGGCCACAGAGGAAGAAGAGGAGGGGGTGGAGAAGAGAGGTGTGTCACAACCAGTAGTAGTGTTTTGGAGGCGTGGTGGCAGAACAACCTCCAACACTACTGTACCTTGCCCTGCATCCTTCCCAGCTGCCAGCAGAGTCACCCAATGCGCCGTGAAAGAGAGGTAACATCTCTGTCCATGCTTGCTGGACCATGATTCAGCAGTAAGATGCACCTTGCCTTCCACATGCCGGTAGAGAGCAGGAATCGCCTTCCGTGAGAAAAAATGGCGTTTGGGTACTTGCCACTGAGGTACCGCACATTCCACAAACTCACGGATTGGGGGCATAATCTACCAACTGAAAAGGTTGAAGTGATAGCAATTTCGCTAAGCTAGCATTCAACGCTGGGCATGTGGATGGCTGGGAGAGTACTTCTTTCGGCGCTGCAGCAGCTGGGGCAGGGAAATTTGTCTGGTAGATTGGCCGCATATACTACTAGGTTGTGACACACCTATTTCTACACCTTCAGTCCTATCAGTGCAGGCTTCAGAGAGGACTGAGGGTCTAGTGGCGTTTTCAGGTCCCAGCTGATGAGCGACAAGGGGAGCTCCGCTTTGTTCTTTGGTGTGGGTGTTTCTGGTATGCTTACCAATGAACTGCATGGCAGGTCGACATATGTCTGGTTAAGCATGTGGTTCCCAAGCGGGTGATGTTTTGGCCACGCGAGATACGCTTGAGACATATGTTGCAAATAGCAATGGTGCGATCTGATGAACATGTCTCAAAAAAGGCCCACACCAAAGCACTTTTGCAGTAACATTGAGACACGGCAGCGCCCTGCACAGGCGTAGCTCTGCGATGTAATGCAGTTGGTGTGCTGCCCTTAAGCTGACCCCTGGAGGGCATCCTGTCTCTTTGGAGATGTGCCTGTGCCTCGTCCTCCTCCTCCTTCTCTTCCTCTCTCCTATCAGACACCCACGTAGAGTCGGTGACCTCATCATCCCCTCCCTCCTCATCATTGTCTAAAACCTGGCAGTATGCTCCAGCTGGTGGAACATCACTGCCAGATTGCTGTCCCTCTCGGCCACCCCCTCTCTCTGGGCTCACATCAATGCCTTCCTCTATCTGTGTTCCATCATCAGAGCCTTTAAAACGCTGCGCATCTTCATGCAGCATGTACCCAATATTGTGTTGAAACAGTTGGGGGGACTCCTCAGGAGGACATGGTGGGACTAGGGAAGGATTGTGTGGTACAAAAAAAATGGAGTCGCACTACAAAATAAACAAATAGTTTACCGCTGTATAATGAGTATACAGTAAGTAATAGTATACAGTGAGTATTAAGTGATACAGCTATCACAAAACTTATGCAGAAAAACCTCACAAAAATGGCATTAGTGAAAACAATAATAATAAACAGTGAGCATTCAAAATAAATATCCATGTAATGATGCACAGTCCATCAAAGGTGATTCTTGGCATAAAGGAAAGTCCCAAGTGTAAAGAAAATCCACGGACAGGTGTAATTGGTGACGGACAAAGACCTCCACCGCACAGAAAACACTGACCCTTACCAGAGTCTCTGATCTCTCTGAGATCAATAACAGCATTAAGGGGTATCCACTATCCGCAAGGAGCAAGGGGAACATCCATCCAGATCTACCAGTTAATGGTTCAAACTCAGAACGATCGTGTGTCAACAGTGGTCCCAGGTATAAAATCAAGATTAATCCACATAGTGTAAAAACGTACATTTATTTGAAGTTAATAAAAGATTGTGGGCACTTACAGCAATCCTTGTAAAAAACAGCATATAAAGATTTCAGCCGACCGGCTATAGGAGCGTGTACCCGTCTTCCGGGTCCTCACACGTGATGCGGTGACGTCAATTTTGTGATAGCTGTATCACTTAATACTCACTGTGTACTATTACTCACTGTATACTCATTATACAGCGGTAAACTATTTGTTTATTTTGTAGCGCGACTCAATTTTTTTGTATTTTCCTTGGTGTTGTATAACACCTTTGAGACGCTGCTCATCACTGTTTATTCACTAGGATATGCACAATTTTTTCTTTGTTTATTAAGGATTGTGTGATGCCATTGTGCAGAGGGAAGAGGACGCCTTGGCAGCTGCTTTGCCAGACAAACTAAGCTCAGCCTGGGTGAGAGAGGATGAGGAGGATGAGGAAGGCTTGGTCATCCACTCTACTAATTTCTCTGCATTTTGAGGCTCAACACGGCCAGCTCCCGAAAAGAATGACGAGCGTGTCAAACGGCCACGTGCTGAAGAGGGTGCACCGTGTCCACCACCAGCTTTGCCTCTAGATGCAGAGCCTGCTTGTCCTCGTGACTCTCTGCCTCTCTTTGTTGTCCTTCCAGACATTTTAATGGCCTGCACAGGACACAATCAGTACACACACCTCGTACCTTTAGGTACAAACTGGAGAGGACAAGTGCAGTAAACTCCAAGTAGGTTTAAGTGAAAACTATACAGCACAAGTGCAGTAACACAAAGGATGTTTAGGTGCTAATAAACGGCACAAGTGCAGTAACACCAAGTACGTTTAGGTGCTATTAAACAGCAAATGTGCAGTAACAGCAACTGCGTTTAGGTTCTATTAAACAACACACATGCAGTAACAGCAAATGCGTTTAGGTGCTATTAAACAGCAAACGTGCAGTAACAGCAACTGCGTTTAGGTGCTATTAAACAGCACAAGTGCAGTAACAGCAAATGTGTTTAGTTGCAAATAAACAGGACAAGTGCAGTAACACCGAGTACGCTTAGGTGTAAACTAAACAGCACACAGGCAATACAACACGTTAGAACACTGCAGCTAGAACAATTTCCTGCCTGACAAATAGGAATAGCTAATCTAGCTAAGCTATACAGTGTATAAATATATGTACAACTCCTAGGGATGTATATATATCCTCTACACACTGTAAATTAAGCTAAACTGACTAGCCTGCCTGCTCTATCTATATATCTATCTATCTATCTATCTATCTATCTGGTAGAAAAGACACTGTCTCTCTATCTCTCTCTATAGGACTTCTCTCATTAACAATGCCGCAACACACTACACGAGGCCGCCCAGTAGGCGGCCTTTTATAGTGTGGGGCATGTGCTAAAGCCCTGAGCCATAATTGGCCAAAGCCACCCAGGTTTGGCCATTTATGGCTCTTCGCTTTTTGCACGCTGTGATTGGCCAAGCATGCGGGACATACAGCATGCTTGGCCAATCATTAGCGCGCAATGCCGCAGTGAATTATGGGCCGCTGCGCGTCACTCGAATTTGGCGCGAACGACCCGCTTTGTTAGAATTTCGTCGAACGTACGAACAGACAATGTTCGAGTCGAACATACATTCGAATCGAACACGGAACTCATCCCTACTCGGAATCCTTAGCCATAAGCAGGGATTTCCTAGTGCCTCTTTTACTAGCTTTTGTACCTCTTCTGGGAGACATAGTCCTTACTGCAAAGCAAAGGTACTATCACAAAAATGCAATCACTGTTGTGCTATAGTCTTACAATACACACTATTAGCTCACTCCACAACCTGATGCTGAGTAGGAGTCTTAGGTTTGCCTGGTTTAATCCACAGGAATGCTTAAGGCTCACAGCTCTGTGTCCATGCCACTTTACAGAAGGCTCTGGCGTGCTGGGCCTTTTAAACAAGCCTCTTGGCGCCTGCACACAGGTGTGCCATGCATGAGCACGGGCACGAGAAACCACGGCCCTCCCCCTCTCCACCTGCCTATAGACAGTCACAAGCGCACTCCCGGCACGCACCGACCGTCATGGCAGCACCCTATGGCAAAAGAGGAAGGAGAGCAGACCACTGGGGGGCTTTGGGGGACCCCTGTATGTGTTTTGTGGCAGAGCCGGCAGCGGAGGAGGTGAGTGGTGTTTAAACTGACCGACTTCACTGAGCGTGTTTCCTGGATGGCTTTGTAAGAATACACCAGGTATGTAACTTACTCCCTCTAGTGGTGAAAACCAGGTAAGACATCCTACTCACAAAAGATACCATTTAAAAAAAATATATCCTCTCTCACCTTTATCCCCACCGCAGGAAAGCTACTAAAAAATAGTAGATCCAGCCTTCACCCATCACGGCGGGTAATGTGCCAACCTTCAGGTTACCACCACAGAGAGACATTACAGGCAAACCTTGTTTCTTCATTACACGAGGCCCAGGTACCACCCGTCTTAGGCTTTTAATATCGGCCCTAGGCATGGATCTGGTTATAGCTCCTAGGCCTCCGCAGAAGACCATCAAAGGAGCTTTTTCTTCTTAGCACATGTTCAACGTGACCAACCACCTTAGACACTGGCGAAAAAACTGAGGTACTCTTCATTTGAGAGGGGTTAAATAGGGGAGGAACTCAATTATAATTGGGTTTGCCAGTGTCCAATCACCTGTGGGGACTACATAACCCATTAAGTAATTAGGCTCCGTGTCCCATAATCTATGAGCAAGAAACATTGTTTATCGGATTTGCATTGTTCTACACATTGGATAATTAAACATTTCTGAAAATGTGGGGCATAATTACTTGTTCAGAATTCTGTAGCCAGGTAGGTCAAGCTTGCTGTCAACATCTGTCTTCTTGTTCAAAGTTTTTATTGGATTTTAAAGAACAGGGTATAAAAACATACAGGCATACCCCACTTTTAAGTACTCAATAGGGCTTATTTACTAAAGCTAGAAAGCGCAAAATCAAGTTCACTTCTACATAGAAACCAATAAGCTTCTAACCCCAGCTCGTTCAATTAGGCCTGGTAATAAAACCTGGAAGCTTGCTGGTTTTTGGACTTTCCAGCTTTAGTAAATAAACCCTATTGTGTACTTAAAAGTGGGGTATGCCTGTACACTGAAAACAGATACATAGTATTCTATACAGTTATATCAACAGTATCATAAAAGTGCCAGCCAAGGTCATATCTAATTAAACTATCGGTGGTACATAAATCACAAGATAAAATCTAGGCCTCAGGTTAGGCCAAGTATCAAATAGGGCTTCTGACTGTAAGAAGGAGTCTAAACAATACAGTGTAAGTGATCCAGTGGTATATTTGTTGTTTGGAATTGGAGCAGGGGCACCTATAGAGGAGCTGAGGCGCATCGTGGTAGGAAACAAATGTAGACCAGGAATTGAAGCCAGCGCCTTGGATCAACAAGGGAGAATCGGGGCTAGGTTGTTGAGGCTTCACCAACAGTGACGGAAGATCGTTCTGTAGGGAATAGTTTAGGCTTTAGCTGAGCCTTGGACTTGGGGGTATTTGAAAAGTAGAAAAAGGAGAGGGTACGAGGAGGAAGAGGGGACGTAGTGAAAATACCCTTGGTGTGACCTTACCACAAAAATTAGATCAGAGATGGACAAAGCAGTAAGCTACCATGGCATAAGGGCTGACTCTTCAAAGTCCAGTGCCAAGTGGTTTTTAAATCAAGGTTGCCAGACTTTGTTAAATTTAGGGATCTGTTTTTTGTTTTTTTTAATGACTTGTGCATTTTACTCTTTGCTTCATCTCTGCAATAGTCAAGGACAGGGATTTCCAAGCCGTTTGAGTTGTTTGTGTCAAGGTGTCAGGCTTTGGGTTAAGGAGGGCCGTCGAGGAATCTGGGGATATATGAAAGTCCAACATATTTGAAGCTAGTGTAAATATAGCCTTCCAAAAGTATTGGGCCATTAGGCAGGTCCACCATATATGCACATATGTACCCGGGACCAGACAGCCTAGGACGCAGTGGGCTGAATAGTTGGGTATAAACCTAGGACAAGGTACCATCGGGTGAGCAACTTGTAATTTAGTTTCTGCTACAAGCACGTTAGGTGAAGATGCTTTGGTCGCCGACCAGATCTCTGACCATTCTCAACATCTGTCTTCAACTCAAACCTATTATGTTAGCCATGATGGTGCAGTGATGATGATATGCCCATACGAAGCATGGCATTTTTTTTAATCTCCGGATTCTTCTCTCAAGGAACCCAACAAGATAGGTTAACTTTAGTAATCTTAATGTCCACATAATTTTCCGTTTTCATAACTGGCAGGTTTGGCTTTGAAGAATTTGTAGAAATATTTTTATGAAAACTGAACCTCACATACCCTCCCACAACCCTGTAACTATTCACTGTCAAATGAGAGTAGTTCTTGAATATGCAAGACATTTTTTTTTTAATGATACTAGCCTGCTCTATCTGATAATTGCCGCAGCACATATAAATCGAAAATTTTCTTGGCACATATTAAAATATTTCTGATCAAAGTTATCAAATATATAATGGTTGAGTTGAAACTCTAGACAGGTTTAACGTTCTTTCCAGAGAAATACCAAAGAACAGCATTTCCTAAATGAACAGCAGTACTTTGCTGGAGAAATGCAAGAAACACAGCTGTTGGCTATAATTATAAAGGCACATCAGCCTACACTACTCAGAGGTGCACAAGGTGACTTTGCCACATCTGCAACTGATATGTTGAATGAATTATGGAAATATTAATCAAATCTTTACAACTCTAAGGTCACCGATGAAATTTGAAGAATGACACATTATTTAAAATACATGGAAATCATGGAAACATATTGGTATAGATACTGACCATTCTCAACATCTGTCTTCAACTCAAACCTATTATGTTAGCCATGATGGTGCAGATCGCCGTATTACTAGTAAAAAAAAAAAAAAAATTGTCAGAATTCTATCCCTTATTTCCTAGCCACTATAACCTTTGCGCAAACCAATTACTATATGCTTATTGCGATTGTTTTTTTTACAAAAAAATATGTAGAATACAGGGAGAAACTGGGTGCAGGTTCAGCTTATAACTGTGCCATATACAAATAAAAAAGGATGGATAACCGCACACCATGGGGAGAGAAAATTCCAGCTGTTACATTCTTATTCATAACCTGCTGCATCTGTGTTCAGAGATTGAGAGCATACAGTATATAGAACAGTCAATCAACACACATAATCTAACCTCACCTGAACACCAACTAGCATCGGTTCCAAACACAAAATATGGTCCTAAAAATAAAATCAACAAGAATATATATCTACACAAAAAATGACAAAACATCCAAGATATTACATGTTCGTGCCTAAATTGAGCATGTAGACACATACATATACTGTACAGTATAAATATATATATATATACACAAGGTCATTTTTTTAAAGTTAAAATGGGCTCATAATACGGCAGATTATTGTTCATTAATCGAGCACCTAATACCATATTCACTCCTACTTTTAAGATGGATCAAATAGAGCACTGCCCAGCAATCTCATAGAAACATCTGTGTATATACAATATGTCAAAATGGACAACAAAAAGAAGAGAAAAATATATTATTTTTAACTGGTTCCCTTGGGCTGACAGCAAAGTGAGATACCAGGTATCACTGATAAAAACTAGCAAAATCACATTCAAAAAGTTTAAAACAAGGGTATCCTGGTATTTAGATGAAATATCCAAAACACCTAGCACTTTAAAAAGAAGCCCAAAAACCTAACCCCCTTTTTCCAGACATTTAACACTTTCAATAGCCTGAAACCACCTAACGTCAGAAATTAAGCAGCAGGAAACTTTAATCTAATTACAGGGGTGCAACCTTGTAACAATAAACTCTGAAAACCATGCAGTCACATAAGTCCATTAAATAGTGTTACACATACAAGAACACACACATACACACATATATATAGAAACCTTTAGTAATGCAGGATCACACGGCTGCACCTCAAAAAGGGTGGTGTACCCCATTAAATACATGGGATGCAAGCATGGATATTACATTGGGGAGACGGGACAAAAATCTAAAAGCAATTATAAGTGAAAAAAAATAATAAAAAAATCCTGATCACTTTCCCAGAGTAGTACAGTGTCACTATAGTAACACTGTACTGCTCTGGTACACAGTATGTAAAAGAAAATTATAAAAAAAAGTAAAAAAATTTAAGATCCTGTCACTAGTCAGTGCCCCTGATCACCGCCACATCCGTCATATGATGATACTGTACTGCACTGGTGGTAGTATGTAAAAAAAAAAAATGCGAAAAACAAAATTGTATTCAATTTTTTCATCTTCAAAAAATTTGTGAAAAAAAAAAGTTACAACTTCAGAAATCCTCTTACTAAATGCCTCAGACTGTCTACTTTCCAAAAATGGGTTATTTGAGGGGAATTTGTACTGTCCTAGCATTTTAGGGCCTTGAGAAATGAGTAGGCCATCATAATTAATCAATTTTCAAATCGATATACCATAGTTTGTAGATGATGCTATAATGTTCCAATTAGTATATACTTATTGTGATATTTTTTTTTTCTTTTTAGGACATGTAACAGAATACATTTTGGGCCAAATTCTTGACAACATTTTAATTTATTGGATATAATTCATGACAGAAAGTAGAAAAAATATAAATATATTTTTTTTGCAAACTTTTCAGTCTTTTTTTTATTATTATTTATATCGCAAAAAATAACAAACCCAGTGGCTAAAAAATATTACCAAAACAAAGGTTTACTTGTGTGAAAAAATTACAACAATTCGTGCTGAATAGCAAGAAATGCCCTGGTCATGAGGGTAAAATCTTCCGGAGCTCAAGTGGTTAAATCTAAAACTGGTGAGATTGTGCTCTGCAAATATAAGCTAGTTTCAATTTAACCACTTAAGGACCCCTTCACGCCGATATACTTTGTCAGAATGGCACAGCTGGGCACATCAACCTACCTGTACGTTGCCCTTTAACCACTTAAGGACCGCCTCCTGCACATTTACGTCAGCAGAATGGCACGGCTGGGCACATGCACGTACAGGTACGTCCTGTGCTAGTGCCCAGCCGTGGGTCGCGGGCACGTGTCCGCGGCGCGCTCCCGTGACCCGGTCAGAAGCTCCGGGACCACGGGACTCGCAGACCCGATCGCCGCTGGAGTCCCACGATCGATCCCCGGAGCTGAAGAATGGGGAGAGCCGTGTGTGAACACGGCTTCCCTGTTCTTCACTGTGGTGGCGTCATCGATCGTCTGATCTCTTTTATAGGGATACACAATCGATGACGTCACACCTACAGCCACACTCCCTACAGTTGTAAACACACATTAGGTCACACATAACCCCTTCAGCGCCCCTTGTGGTTAACTCCCAAACTGCAAATGTCATTTTAAATGGTCCCAAAAATGTGTCAAAATTGTCCGAAGTGTCCGCCATAATGTCGCAGTCACGAAAATAATCGCTTTTGCCACCATTAGTAGTAAAAAAAATATTTTTTTATAAAAATGCAATAAAACTATCCCCTATTTTGTAAACGCTATAAATTTTGCGCAAACCAATCGATAAATGCTTATTGCGGTTTTTTTTTAACCAAAAATAGGTAGAAGAATACGTGTCAGCCTAAACTGAGGAAAAAAATATTGTTTTTTATATTTTTGGGGGATATTTATTATAGCAAAAAGTGGGGTCGCCCGGGCGTGTGCACGCGACCCGGTCCAAAGCTCCCTGACCGCGGGACCCGCGGACCCGATCGCCGCTGGAGTCTCACGATCGGTCCCCGGAGCTGAAGAACGGAGAGAGCTGTGTGTAAACACAGCTTCCCCGTTCTTCACTGTGGTGCCGTGATCGATCGTGTGATCCCTTTTATAGGGATACACAATCAATAACGTCACACCTACAGCCACAACCCCCTACAGTTGTAAACACATATTAGGTCACACATAACCCCTTCAGCACCCCCTTGTGGTTAACTCCCAAACTGCACTGTCATTTTCACAGTAAACATTGTGAAAATAACAATGATCCCAAAAATGTGTCAAAATTGTCCGAAGTGTCCGCCATAATGTCGCAGTCACGAAAAAAATCAATGATCGCCGCCATTAGTAGTAAAAAAAAAAAAAGCAATAAAACTATCCCCTATTTTGTAAACACCATAAATTTTGCGCAAACCAACCGATAACTGCTTATTGCGATTTTTTTTTTAAAAATTTTTTTTAAGTAGAAGAATACATATCGGCCTAAACTGAGGAAAAGACACATTTTATATATTTTTGGGGGATATTTATTATAGCAAAAAGTTAAAAATATTGCATATTTTTTTAAATTGTCGCTCTATTTTTGTATTTAGCGCAAAAAGTAAAAACCGCAGAGGTGATCAAATACCACCAAAAGAAAGCTCTATTTGTGGGAAAAAAATTACGCCAATTTTGTTTGGGAGCCACGTCGCACAACCACGCAATTGTCAGTTAAACAACGCAGTGCCGAATCGCAAAACCTGGCCGGGTCCTTTAGCTGCCTTAAAGGTCCGGGACTTAAGTGGTTAACCAACTCCTGCTTGCCGTATATGGAAATGATGGCGGTCAGGATCCCCTCTCATTCTAGAGCAATGTCATATGATGTCGCCCCAGTGTCACCACTCTAGCGTGCCCGCAAGGAGCCCACAGCGCAGCGATTCTGGGTACACCGTGTTTTTTTTTTTTTTCAAAATGTTCTGTCTTTTTTCCAAAAAATAAAAAACCTAGTAGTGATTAATTACCACCAAAAAAACTTCTCTGTGTTAAACAAAATGATAAAAAAATCACTTGGATACAGCATTGCATGACTGTGCAATTGTCAGTTAAAGTGTGACAGTGGGGGCATGGCTTGTGGCGCATTGAGTAAGACATGGTAAAGGCCTGCTCCACTGGGACTCATGTAACAGATCCTGACATCTCCTCTCTTTTGCCTGCATTGGTTCTCTTGGACCCGCACTGCCATCCACACACCCACAGCGTCTCTCCAGCGGTGTCTCCCATGCACCGTCATGTCTAAAAGAGGCAAAGATCAGCTCCTGGGAGCCAACCATGCAGCTTAAGATGACGAACACACACCCCACTCGGCTAAGAAGGCTGCACAAAAGCTGCTGATCAAGCATTTACCCCGGGACACTCCAGCTAATTTAACCCCCTGCCTGTGAATCCTGCCTTTGGCTTCCCTGCGGGGTGAACAGCGGGCCATACTGGCCAGAAGACTCAGTGGATGCTGCCATGTGGGACACAGTGAGTAACCCTTCCATCCCTGTATCAGACACTGAGCCCATTGGCCCTGAACTGTCAGATCCTGAGCCCTACACTGCGACAAATCTTTGCAGCAGTCACCACCTGCAATACCACTCTGACAACCCTGACTTCCGAATTTAAGGAAGTTAAAATTTAACTGGCACTGGTACGCCAAGATATGCAGAAACTTAGGGATCACACAACAAAGCTGGAGGGCCATATGAGCACAGTGAAGGATGAGGTGGCGCCATTGCAACATGAGCTGCCATAAATGTGCTGTCTCTGTGTTCCAGTCATGATTCTTGACTGGAGGACATGGAGAACAGGCTTGGGCATAATAATGTAAGGGTGGTGGGCATGCCTGAAAAGGTGGAAGGGAAGAACCCCCGTGGTGGCTGGTGGAGGCCTTTGGAATGGAAGTTTTCTCTCCCGTGTTTGCTGTGGAGCGTGCATATCTGGTTCCTGATAGGCCCCCATGCCTGGGAGAACCGCCAAAAGAGCTTTTCTCTTTAAATCTTTGAACTTTAAAGACCAGGACACTATCCTTTACCAAGTCTGCACCAGGGTAACTGCTGTGAAGATGGATAATGTTTGTATATTCTTTTACCCTGACTTCTCCGCTGACCTGCAATGCAAAAGAGTGACGTTTACAGAAGTCAAAAAGCACCTGAGGCGTTTTGATGTCAGCTATTCTTTTATACTGACCTGTGGGTGGCTGCCAACGGAGAGACCCACTTCTTTGAACATCCTACTTGGGCTCGGAATGGCTGAATCATGTGGAACAAAAAACAGTGGCAACCTGAAGCCGGGAATATAACTGTCTTTCTATCTGTTTACTGTACAAACGCAAAGGTTGCATATATCAAGAGAACTTTACCTACCACTCGTGCCTTTTTCTAATTGTTTGACTCCTACATGGAGATTTTACTTTTCTCCAACTTGGTCTCATTCCTGTTATGGAATGTGCGATTTCACGTTGTGATGACGGAGCCCTCTTTATTGCAACTGTCCCGCGTGGACACCCCCCATTCTGGTTCCCCTCAGGATACCTCAGGGACTGAAAAGTTGTGTGTTTGTTTTTTTTTTTACATTTTTTTTTTTTCCTTTTTTTTCTTTTTCTTTCAACTGATTGACCAGAGCAGATGTTGTGGACACACCGCTGAGCAACCTGTACAAAGTACAGACCAGTCCTTTCCATCAAATATATCCTCTATCCCTATCCAAACTCTGTGTTGGCACCTTGCAACGCCTCCAAGAGCCATGTCACCTATTCTGATACCTTGGGATATACCCAGTTCTCCTTGAGTCTCTACAGTTTATCTTGCTGACTGTGGGGATTGTATATCTGTTTTCCTCCTTTGGGGCCCAGGCTCCACATGCATTTTTGGTAACAGGGACTGGGATATGTCAAAACAAATGATTATACTTTTATCTCCTGGAATTTCAGGGGGCTGGGTGATGGAGTGAAACGTACTGCCCTATTCTCTGCGTTGAAACCTTACAAATCTGCAATAGTGTGCTTACAGGAAACACACCTTCATAAGGACACCATCCCATTACTAAGGTTCAGAGTATATCGGACCAAGTTTCACTCCACACATATTACCTACTCCAGAGGAGTCAGTATAGTGATTTCCAATGATGTTGTTTTTTCTTTGGTACATTCTCGAGTAGATGAACAAGGAAGATATATCTTCCTACTATGCATATTGGCTGAAATGCTAATTGTAGCAAATGTGTATTTCCCTCCACCCTTTTCTCCTGATAGCTTAACAAGCTAAGCTCAATTTATTAGCCCGCATTCTAATCTGCCCTTATGGGTCCTGGGGGACTTTAATCTGCTTGATTGGACTCTAGACACATTTATTCAGCCTGGTGGCTGTTCTACTGGCCCTAGCCCCTTCACTAGATTGATCTCTGAAATTGGCTTAAGAGATGTGTGGATGGATAGATATCTTGAAAAACTGGCCTTTTTTTCCTGTTACTCAACGGCTTATCGAGGTTTATCCTGTATTGATCTATGTTTATGTAACTCCCTGGCAGAAATCAGGGTTTCACAGATTGACTATACTTCATAGTATTTGGTACCACTTGTGGAAAGTTAACCCCTTTTGTCTCCAGTTTTTTCCTGAAGATGACCCTATTCCCAAAGCTTTAAAGTGTTTTATTCGGGACAACAGGGACACAGCCTCAATGGGAATAGTCTGGGATGCTCTCAAGCCCCATCTTCATGGACTAATTACTAGGCAAATATCTCAAATTAAAAAATTGAAACTTAAGAATGGGAGACATTTGTGTCTAGTGAGGTACGGAGGGCAGAGGACAGTTATATTAAAGATCCCACACTTTATACTGAATGTTGCTGGGTGGCAGTGCAAGAAATGTACCAGCAAGTTGTCATCACTGCTGCAGAGAACAAACATTTATTTTTTTGTGGTTATTTCCCGTTCACAACACAGACTTTCCCATAGAGACCCTATTCAGAGCCCCAGTGGGAAAAGAATGCAGGGCCTGACACAAATTCTGACGGTATTCGCCGACTATTTCCGAGAGCTCTATTCCTCCAAGGTCGACTCAAAGGGGGAGGCACTGCTCCAATATTTGGATTGTTGTCCTCTTCAGTCTCTGCCTTCTGACAGTCACAAACTTCTCAATGCTCCCCTGCCAGTGGAGGAACTAGCCGTCAAAACGGGTCACTTACCACCTTCTATGAACGAGGCTGTTATATGTCATACCGACCTATATCTTTAATAAACACGTACATCAAGTTGCTAGCTAGGATACTGGCTACCAGGTTGGTGAAAGTGGTGGCCGGCTTAATTCACCTGGATCAGTCAGGATTTATAGGCTAGATCAATTGCGCTCAACATCAAGTAACTGTTCTTGAATATACAGTTACAAGTTGATATGCCAGGTAATAGGACGGTATTCTCCCTTGACGCTGCCAAAGCTTTTTTTTTTTTTTTTTTTTTTTTATCAATAGATTTTTATTGAGTTTTTGAATTACACATAGTGACAAACATTACATTTCCTCCGAAGAGGTAGGACTAATAGATCTTAGATATATTCAAAGAACATTGCGGCGGTAGAACAACGTCTTATATATAACAGCTTAATATCAAAAACAGTAACCAGGTTGACTAATTTGTACCCAGAGGATAGAGTGTGTGAATGTATAGATAGAGTGTAGAGAGACTTATTTGTGGGGGTCAGAGGTTGCTTCTAGCGGGTGGGACCCGCTCTTGCCTCGGCCACCCCACGTGGGGACTAAACTGTGGCCAAGGCTCGGCATGGTCCCCCTCCAAGTGTAGTTCAGGCAGTCATTTCAAGGTAGGACAATTGGAGTTAGGCAATGTTTATCGTACCAGGATGTCCACCTAAGCCATTTCTTACGAGCATTATCTCTATTTGCATCCTGGAGCGCCAGTGTGGTCTCGTATGTGTAGTGCAGGTGAGTAGTTTGTATAACTTCCCCAATGGTGGGTGGTAGGGGGTTTTTCCACTTTCTTGTTATGGACAGTCTAGCTGATAACAGAATATGCAGGACAGTGTGTCTCGACTCATGAGGAAATTTATCTAGATCAAGCGATAGAAGGGCTAGGTCAGGTTGGGGGTCAGCTATTAAGTGGGAGGTTTCTGAGATTATTTTGAAGGTTGACGACCAGAATAGTGCTAGTTTGGGGCAACTCCAGAGCGTGTGTAGCAAGGTCCCCTGGGAGCCACAGTTTCTCCAACATCTGTCACTTTGCAATGCACCAAATTTGGACAGCTTTGCTGGGGTCAGATACCATCTTAACATGATTTTTGTGGATAGTTCCCAAAGGGTAGAGCAGCTGGTAACAGAGTAAACAGATTTGCAAGCTTTGGACCACTGTTGATCTGAGTAGGAGCTTCCAAGATCTGATTCCCATTTAAGTAGGGGGGGTGATTTTATGAAAATTGATTTCTGCTGTAAAGTATTATAGAAAAGTGATATGCCCTTCACCCTTGGGGAAGGGTTTTGTAGGAAGAGCCAAGTGGACCGATCTATGTGTCGTTCCCAGTGGGGGTATGTAGATAAAAAGTGTTTGGTTCTAAGATAGAGGTAAAAGTCGCTATCTGGGAGATTGTACTTTTTTTGCAGGATTGGGAACGGTTCAATGGTTCCATCAACCAGAATGTCGTTGACATGGAGTATACCATGTTCGTGCCACTGCTTGTAGGAAATCAGGTCTATGTGGTGTTGCAGGGACTCAATCGGGATTTTCAGTTTAACATTATCAGGGTGGTCGTGGGTTAAGGAGATAAATTTGTGCCATGACTTAATGGTAGCTAGCATCGTAGGAGATATTGATGAAGGGGTCTTAGTGGATGAAGTGGTGGAGAGTAACCATGGAGAAAGGCCCTTGCCAGGTGCTAGGGCAGTTTCCATCTGTGTCCAGGTAGTTCGTGGTGAGGTCATGAACCATTCTCTAGATTGGGTGAGAACCGAGGCTAGGTAGTAATGGTGGAAGTCTATGTATCCCGTGCCACCCGCCTTACGAGTTTTAACAAGGGTGGTAAGGGCACATCTAGCCCTCTTGCCTTGCCAGATATAGGAAGATAAGATTGATTGGAGTGATTTAAAAAAATGGACGGGAATGGGGATTGGCAAAGTCCTGAAAAGATAGAGGAGTTGGGGCAAGTGGAACATTTTAAACGCCGCTAAGCGGCCTGTCCAAGACAGTTCTTGAGATCCCAAATGTTGGAGTTGGGCCTGAAGTTTATTCCGGAAAGGGACGTAATTTTGGTGGAAGAGCTGCTCGGGTGATTTGGTCAGTTGGATACCCAGATAGGTGATGCTTAGATCAGCCCATGTAAACGGGAATTGGCCCTGTAGCAATAATCTGGTGGGGGTGTTGATTCCTAGGTCTAAGACATGACTTTTAGATTCGTTAATTTTATAGTAGGACACTTTGCTAAAGTAAGCTAGCTCTCGTTGGACCACTGGGAGTGATGTGGATGGCTCAGATAGTATTAGTATGACGTCATCAGCGAATAGGCTGATCTTGTGTTCACAGCTTCCCATAGTGATACCTGTAATAAGCGGGTTTGATCGTATGGATTGTGCCAGGGTTTCCATCAGTAAATTAAAAATTAGGGGGGAAAGGGGGCAACCTTGTCTAGTTCCGTTCGTAATATCAAAGGGAGGTGATAACGAGTCTGCTGAATATACTTGGGCCGAGGGATTGGAATAAAGGGCCATGATTGCTCTATGAATCTGTCCAGTAAAGCCAAATTTCAAAAGGACCGAGGATAGAAACCCCCAATGTACTCTGTCAAATGCTTTTTCAGCATCAAGGGACAGGAGTACAGAGGGGGTGCCTGAGAGATTCGCCTGGTGTATGACATTGATCATTCGCCTTGTGGCATCTGAAGCCTGCCGGCCTTTGGTGAATCCCGATTGGTCCCTGTGTATCAGTGTGGGAAGGATATCATTCATTCTAATCGCTATTAACTTGGCATATAATTTAGCGTCCACATTCAGGAGAGAGATGGGGCGGAAGTTTTGGGGAGTGGTTGGGTCTTTGCCCGGTTTCGGGAGAGTGACAATTACTGCTCTTAGCATGTCAGAGGGGAATGATGAGTTAGATGCGGCCGAATTAAAAACTTCGCAGAGGGTAGGGATCAGAATGCGTCGAAATTTCTTGTAATATTCCCCAGTGAACCCATCAGGTCCCGGGGATTTAGAGTTGGGGAGATTGGTTATAGCTCTGTCCAGTTCAGTCTCTGAGAAGGGTAAATTAAGAGATTTCAATTGGTCGTCAGATAAAGAAGGGAGGGTAATCTTTCCTAAAAAGGTCTCAATGTCCTGTGGTGTCGGTTGGTGTGTGGAGAGATCGTCGCGTATGTTATATAATCCAGCATAGTAAGTACTGAAAGCATTAGCTATCTCCTGTGGTTTCATTAGTTTTTCTTTTGTGTGAGGGTGATATATGTAAGGGATTTTGGATTTGATCCTCCGCCCCTTTATCTTTAGGGCTAGTAGCTTGCCCGCTTTGTTCCCTGTAGCATATGTGGTGGCCCTAACCTTTGTACACGCCCTCTCAAAGGAGTCTAATAGGAGCAAACGGAGTTCGTGTCTTAGGTTAAATATAGTGGCTTGCAGTAAGGGCGAGGGCCGAGATTTGTTTTGTGAGTCAAGAAGGGCGATTTCAGCTGTAATTTGGTCAATTTTTTTCGTTCTGGATTTTTTGATCCTAGCCCCTAATTGGATAAACTCACCCCTGATGACGGCCTTGTGGGCGGCCCACACCACCCCCGGGTCGGATACGGAGTTTGAGTTTATGGAGAAGTATTCCTCCAACCGTTGATGTAAGAGGGTTGTTGTGGATGGATCCCTAATCAGGGCATTGTTGACTCGCCAAAGGTACGAGTTAGATTGTGGGGTAGTTGCATCTATGGAGATGCTAACAGGGGCATGGTCCGACCAGGTGGTGGGGTGGATCACCGAGGCCGAGATCCGTTGTAGCAATGGCCTATCTGTTAGGAACAAATCTATGCGTGAGTAGGTATTGTGGCGCGGCGAGAGAAAAGTGTAGTCTCTCTCGCTAGCGTGACAGCACCTCCACACATCATATAGGTCACTGTTGGAGATAAATCTGTTCAGAGGAGATGTGTGTCTCCTAGTGTATGCTGTGGAATCTAAGTCATTGTCTGGTACAAGATTGAAATCACCACACATTAAAAGATACCCTGATTGAAGGGTCTTAACTTTTTTCATAACACATTTAAGAAAAGGCATTTGGCGTTGATTCGGAGCATACAAGGAGACAAGTGTGTATGGAACATTATTAATCAAGCAAACCAAAATGATATAGCGACCCTCCGGATCAGCCACGAGTGTCTGTAGTTGGAAAGTTACCGTGTTCCGGACGGCTATCATAACACCCCTCTGCTTTTTCTTGTATGAGGATGTGAAAACATGGGGGAATTGGTGGTTCTGGCAACGGGGGTGAGAGTCCTGCTGAAAGTGAGTCTCTTGAACGCAGAGGATGTCGCATTTGAGCGATACAGCTGATTTCCATAAGGACGAACGTTTAACCGGATGGTTTAAACCTTTAGCATTTAGGGTCAGAACGGTAAAGGGCATGGTGTGGTGAGAGGTGTGCAAGGTGTATAGATACAACTCACAGTTAGGAGAAGTAGTCTCAACGGATTGTCACTAAGCGGTAGATCTCCTGGTAGGATGGTTGAGGAAGCGGAGTGCTTGGGATCTGGATACGTGTAGTTTGTGGTGAGTAGATCTGAGTCTTGGCGTGCGGAAAAGTATCTCTGCTAGAGCTCCATCCACTGGGTGGTCAGAATAACAAAAGAATAAAAGAAAAGGGTTAACGTAAAACAATATCAATAACAATCAGCAAATCGGAGGATATCCTGATGCTGAGCAAACTTGGGGTACAGTTCAGGCTCAAGGAGCAGTGGTGCAACAAATGGAGCATAACGAGCAGCCAGCCGGATTAAACGGTGGGCTACTGTAGACAGGAACAGGCATATGGAATCAGCGCGAATTATCTGGGTGGTGGTCATCAGTATGAGGCTTGTTCCGGGGGTTCCTGCGGGGCAGGGGAGGTTTACCCCGTGGATCAGCGTAAGCATTTGGAGGATCTGGAATGATGCCCCATGACAGTAGCAATTTGGTGCCCCCTTCCATAGTGGATATGGTATGCGGAATGCCATTGTGAGTCACTAGAATAGTGGCAGGGTGACGCCATTTGTAGACTATCTTGTGGTTTGATAAGGCTTTGGTCACGGTACTCAGCTTCCTTCTCATCTGGAGTGTAAATTGGGACAGGTCTGCATACAGTTGTATGTTCTGATAAGGAGCGGGAAGGTCTCTAAGTTCACGGGATTTGGCCAGGATCTGTTCTTTTGCTTGGTAGAAATGAATGCGCAGCAGTACATCTCTTGGAACTGTGTCAGCAAGATGGCGCGGCTTAGGTAGTCTGTGGATGCGGTCTATGGTCAGTTCTATGGGGGACAGGTCAGGCAGTAAATTTGAAAACAGAGTATTTGTATATGAGCGGAGGTCAGCTGGGAGTACAGATTCTGGGACGCCGCGTATTTTTATGTTATTGCGTCTGGATCTATCTTCAAGGTCCGCTAGTTTAGATTTGATCCAGTCAGTGTCTTCCCTTTGAACCTCATTGGCGTCAACCAGACTATTAACAACATCAGTGCATTCCTCCATTTTCTCTTCCATGTAAGAGACCCTGTCCCCCATATGTTGCACATCAACAGAGACTTTGTGAATCAGAGATGAGAGGTTAGACATTAATGAGGACTGGAGGAGCATCAACATGTCCTTCATTGTGGTGTCTAAAACTGGCTGGCCCGTGGTTGGGAAGGCTGCGATAGAAGATTGCAGTGAGGAGATGGCGTCAGTGCCTCGTGCAGTGGTACTCACATTTGCGGCGTGGTGCTGGACATCCAAGCGCATCCGCGCTTTCGCCGGGCTCCGTGTGTCAGGGGATAGCGGTGGGGTGCCGACCAGGGGTGGGGACGATAGACCCTCCGTGCATCCATCAGGATCGCTGCTGGGGAGATCTGTATAGGCGGCGCGCCGCGAGGTGCCGTCGGCGCCATCTTGAGGTTCTCCCCTCAGCGCCGGCCTGAACGAGAAGGCCGTAAGCTTCTGAATGAAGCGATCGTCTTTTCTTTTTCGGGACATCGCTTCTCCACGTTCCCAGGGTAACCTCCGTGCGGATAGGAGTCTCGGTAGGGCCGGAAAACTGTCCGATGGTCGTCGCTTTGTCTCCGGCTGGCTGGAGCTCAGTGTCTAGGCTGCCATCTCGCTCGCGCGCAAGCCACGCCCCCTACGCTGCCAAAGCTTTTGACAGCCTTGAGTGGAGATAGCTGTGAGCTGTCATGCTCAAATTCCAGTTGGGAGAAATCTTTATTAAATGGACTCCGCTGCTGTACTCAGGCCCCTAATGCCCGGATTAAGATAAATGGGGTCTTGTCTGGCCCCTTCCCTCTGCATACGTGGACTAGACAGTGCTGCCCCCTCTCACCCTTACTGTTTGCTCTGGCAGCCATGGTGAGGGCATCTCCTGATCTTGTTGGAGTCACAGTGCTACTGGTATGAGCCCATAGGTGAGCAGGTGACACGAGATCCCCCAGGGCGTGGAATCTAAGGGGCAGCCGGTATTCTGCCAGGGACCCTCTCACTGGAGTTTGAACTTGGCTGTGTGCTGACCCCAGGTCACAACCCCCAGGTTCAACCTGCTCACGAGGAGAGTACCAGAAGACACTATCAGACACGGATGGAAGGATGGAGCAAAAGAAGAGCTGAATAGTAAGCCAAGGTCAGGGTGGGCAGCAGACAACGTAATTGGGAGAATTAGCCGAGTCGGTACACAAGGGATTAGTTAACGAGAAGTCAGGTTAGGAAAGTTTGCGCGAAAGGCGCTAAGGAACAAGTGTTACTCAAGCAACCAGAAACTGGTCTGAGTGGAATTTAAATAAAGAGGCACATGGGAGGCTGGACAGGAAGTAGCAGGAAGGAAGATATATTAAGCACCAGGTAAAGCCGGCAACAACCATAGCTGCTAAGTGCAGCAAGGGCTGAACACAAGTTTGTGGAACCACAGGTGCCAGTCAACCTACAGCAATAAAATCTTACCTACAATACACAATTGCAAACCTGTTCCAGTTACCTGCCTATTGAGGACCTATAATCCCCCCCATACATACATAGCGATACTAAGGTTGTTATATCTGGCCAGGAAACGAATTGCGAGATATTGGATTTACCCCCATGCCCCCACGTGCCATCAATGGATTTAGGAGGTTAATAAGATACTCATTAGGGAGAGACATGCATATCAACACAGGAAGGTGCCATCCAAATTTACAAAAATATGGCAAGAATGGCTGGAGTCTCCTAGGGTTGCTCCCACACAACTTGTCCATAGTAGATTATTGGTGACAAAAATGGAAGTAGTAATGGGAGGGATGATGCATTTTCTTTGATTGTTATTTCTCAGACAGCTCTTCCTGTGAGTACTGGAGTCACATTTGACAATATGATGCACTGGTTTGAGAGCATATGTTCTGCACTGTAAATTAAACTACTTCTACATAATCTATGTTTGAGCTGAGTGTAACTCAAATATCTGTGGATGTTTTAATTAGATTAGTTAGACACCAGAAACATAGCCGTCCACATTCTTTTAAGTGCAAGATTAGTGTTGGTACGCCCTTGGAGAGACCAGGTAGCCCCTTCTATTCAAGAACTTATAATGACAACTAACACTCAATCAGCGTATGGGATGATGTTCGCCTCAGCACAAAATAGACACCAAAAAGCTTACTATCTGTGGAAGATGTGATTAGAATAGTACGAAACCCCATCTAAGAACTAAATGTGATCTTCATTAACCACTTAAGGACCCTGCACTGTATATATACGTCCTCTTTTTAAAGATGGATATCTCGGTAACGGCAGCAGCTGCTGCCACAACCGAGATATCCATCTCTTCAGTGCAGGGTCCTGTGTACAATAACGGCGGTCTCCGCGAGATCGCCGTTATCGGTGACCGGAGAGGTGCCCCCCCCCTCCCGCCGCTTTCCCGTGCTCTCCGCCGCTTACCGTTGCCGTCGGTAGCGGCGGAGGCGATCGGGTCTGTGCGGCTCCTCTGCTGGGATACGAGTGAGGGAAAAATCGCCCCCACCCGTTCCCCATAGCAGTGCTGGGCGGAAGTGACGTCAAAACGTCATTTCCGCCCACTGTCTTAAAGAGATATTTTCTTTTTAAGGCTATTTAAAAAATGACATTTTCCTTTTTTTTTTTTTTTTTTTTTTAAGCCTAAATATGAGATCTGAGGTCTTTTTGACCCCAGATCTCATATATAAGAGGACCTGTCATGCTTTTTTCTATTACAAGGGATGTTTACATTTCTTGTAATAGGAATAAAAGTGATCAATTATTATATATATTTTTTTCAGTGTAAAAAATGTTAAAATAAATACAAATAAATAGGAAAACCCAAAAAATTTTTTTTAAAGCGCCCTGTCCCGACGAGCTCGCGCGCAGAAGCGAACGCATACGCGAGTAGCGCCCGCATATGAAAACGGTGTTCAAACCACACAAGTGAGGTATCGCCGCGATCGTTAGAGCGAGAGCAATAATTCTAGCCCTAGACCTCCTCTGTATCTAAAAAAATGCAACCTATAGAATTTTTTAAATGTCGCCTATGGAGATTTTTAAGGGTAAAAGTTTGACGCCATGCTACGAGCGGGCGCAACTTCTAAACGTGACATGTTGGGTGTCATTTTACTCGGCGTAACATTATCTTTCACAATATATAAAAAAATTGGACCAAATTTATTGTTGTCTTATTTTTTAATTCAAAAAAGTGTATTTTTTCCAAAAAAAGTGCGCTTGTAAGACCGCTGCGCAAATACGGTGTGACAAAAAGTATTGCAATGACCACTATTTTATTCTCTAGGGTGTTAGAAAAAAAAATATATATATATAATGTTTGGGGGTTTTAAGTAATTTTCTAGCAGAAAAAACTGTTTCAGTCTTGCAAACACCAAAACTGAAAAACACCCAAGGTCCTTAAGTGGTTAAGACTTAATAAATTCAAACACATTGACTGTACTATATGTGTTTAACCTGGTTACTCAGTTAAGTTTTTTTTTTTTCTTTTATCCCTAATTTTTTTTTCTTCTCTTTCCTAAACACAGCTGAGTCCTGGCTGTTAGTATTAGGACTGATTATGGACATGTGTAGACAACAAATAGTAGACATGTGCAGACTGGAATATTTTTTGTTTCGTTTTTTTGTTTTCGTCTGGAAAATTAATTTATTTAGTTACTCCCGAAAATCGTTTTGATTTATTTTGTTTTTAGTTGGGGAATAGCTTTCGTCCGAAAATCCAATAATACTTGGTTTCTGTCGAATGGTCAAAGAATATTCGATGGAACTTCGAAACTTTACACCGAATCGTACATTTCCAGTCGAATATTCCGCCTACAAGAATTCTAATGTTGTATGACTAGTAATAATAATAATAATAAATAATTATATTATTATTACTAGTCCTAGTCAACCAACACTAGAATGTTTCTATAGCCTATGGGCGGAGCATTAAAATGTACGAGTGCAGTATATCTTCTCCGTCGAATGTCGAATCTATTATTTCTATAGTGTCGAATCTTTTCTCTATGATGTTGAATCGTTTCTCTATAAATGTTGGAAAGTGCCGTATGTGTGTGTATATCGGGTTCGAAAGACAGATTGCTATTCTGTATTCAGTCAGCGTCATGTCGAATCTCTCTATATCAAATCTTTACCGCAATGAAAAGAAAGCATTTTTTATGTCGGATCTTTCGGTTTTCGCTTCTTGCACTTTCGTTATCTTTTGTTAAAACGATAACCAAAAAAACAGATTTTCGGATGAAAATGCATTCTAATGAAAACTAATGCACATGTCTATAGACCAGTAGAGGTCTCTTGTGACAAATGCTGAACATCTTACTCATTACCTATGAATCTAAACAAATCTGAATGTCTCATATGTCCTTTTTGCCTTTCTTCTGTATTGACAATTTGTTGAAAACCAATAAACTAATATTGAAATGAAAATCTCTTAAATGCAAAGCCGTTTGCAGCAACCAGACTAGTAAGATGGAAGTGGAATGTCCAGTTGTGAAACCATGAATCAGACTGAGACACAAGTGCAGTTAAAATCACACTTGTTTAATAATAATAGTAAGAGGTAAACAGAGCAACGTAGTCAAATCTCAGCCAGAGTTCGGTAACTGGAACATCTAGTCAGACAAGCCAGGACATCAGGGAGCCAGAGATCAGCATTCTTTAGGACAGGCCAGGAAATCAGGAAACCAAATAATCAGCGTAGTGGAACAATGATCAGGAACCAGAAGGTACGTCAGCCAAGTGAGTATTCAATTGGTACACAAGAGTCTCAGGATGTGTTGGCCAAGACGAAGACAGAGTATCTGAATTGAACAGCTTAAGTAACCAGCAGGACTGACAAACAGGATATCAACAGGTGAGTCACTGTGGAAAGATTTAGAGCTGCCAGTTAACTGACAGCTGAGCGGCCTGCTCTGACAAGGAGGGGGTGTACCCAGCTCTGACAGTACCTCCTCCTCAATGACTCCCCCCGCAGGACCGCCAGGTTCAAGGGGAAAACGTCTCTGGATGGAGGAGGATAGGGGCATGTACGTCCAAGGCTGAGACCCAAGTGCATTCCTCCAGACCATACCCTTTCCAATGCACCGAGTACTGTATGTCAACAATGACATTTTCTTCATACTCCTCATGGTTCTCATTCTGTACTGGGTGAGGATGTGGCACCGAGGTGATGAAGCAATTGTAGACCAAAGGTTTGAATAACGAGACATGGAATACGTTTGAGATATATTGTAAGGAATATCCGAAGTGTAAGCCACTGGGTTAATCCTGCATAGAATATGGAAAGGCCCAATAAACCAAGGAGCCAACTTCAGTGAGGAAACATGGAGTCAGAGGTTGCGAGATGACAGCCAGACCCTGTCCCCAACCTGGTAGGAAGGGCAGGCAGGCATCTGTGGTCAGCATGGAGTCTGTACTTATCATTGACATACCGCAAGGCCTCCTGGACTTGTAACCAAGTGGAATGAAGACCACAAAGATGCTCCTCTAACGCAGGAATGCTTTGTGGAACAAATGAGTCAGGCAGCATGGATGGTTGGAAACCATAGTTTGCCATAAACAGGGACAAATGTGAAGTAGAAATCAAGGCACTATTGTGAGCAAACGCCACCCAAGGTAAGAGGTCTGACCAGTTGTTATTATGGTCAGAAATATAGCAACATAGAAACTGCTCCAAGGACTTGTTGGCTTGTTCTGTGGCCCCATTAGACTGAGGGTGATATGCAAAGGAGAAAGAAAGCTGAATTCCCAACTGTGCACAAAGGGCAAGCCAGAACCGGGACACAAACTGACTACCCCTGTCCAAGACGATCACCTTGGGTAGCCAATGGAAGCAAAAGATCTCCTGACCAAAAATGGAAGCCAGTTTCTTAGCTGTGGGCAACTTCTTAAGTGGAATACAATGAGACATCTTTGAGAACCGATCAACCACCATAAGGATAACTGTGTTGCCCTGAGAGTTGGGTAACTCCACAATGAAATCCATGGACAGGTGGGTCCAAGGCCTCTCTCCAAATGGCATTACGAGGTACTCATATTGGCCTGTTCTGGTATTAAACCCAGTTTTTCATTTGTTGCCCTCCTTGATCCTCACGAGATTGTATGCTCCTCTCAAATCAAACTTTGTGAAAATCATTGCTCTCCGTGAGGTGGTCAAATTATTCTGTAATCAATGGAATTGGAAAAGCATTCTTAACCACTTCTGCCCCAGAAAATAATTTATCCCCTTTTTTACCAGAGCACTTTTTGCGATTCGGCACTGCTTCGCTTTAACTGACAATTGCGCGGTCATGCGACGTGGCTCCCTACAAATAGAGCGTTCTTTTGGTGTTTTAAATTTTTTGAGCTATAAACAAAAATAGAGCGACAATTTTGAAAAAAAACAATATGTTTTACTTTTTTGCTATAATAAATATCCTCAAAAAATCTATAAAAAAACAAAAGTTTTCCACAGTTTAGGCCGATACATATTTTTAGTCAAAAAATCGCAATAAGCGTATATTGATTGGTTTGAAAAGTTTTATAGCGTCTACAAAATAGTGGATAGATTTATTGCATTTTTATTTTAAAATTATTATTATTTTTTTTTTTTATTGTGACCGTGACATTGCGACTGACATATCAGACACTTTTAACACATTTTTGAATACTGATGTAAACGGCGCTCTCTGCCGTATTGCGTTCCGCACTGGAACGCATACGGCGACTGCGCGATAATGTTGATTACACAGTTATAATGTCAACTGTAGCCGGCCACCCTTCAACTATTGGTACAGTCGATCCCCATGCTTCATTATTGCCTCACTGGACTCTATGGTCGTTCCACCTGATAACACCAAAACCTGAGGAATGCCCAGGGAAAAACCAAGCCTCCCTCCCTACCAGCCTGCAGAACAACCAATTAACCTGTCTAACAGTATGTGTTAAAAACAGGGGTTTTGTCCGCACGCATTTGCAAACGCATGCGTGAGCCACAGAGCCGCACCAAGGCACTCTGTAATCTGTGGTCCTAACACTAAACAATGAGCGTCCCCACAGTGGAGGCACATGCATTCTAATGGATAGATAGGAGCAGGTGGACTGAAGGGGGGCCACCCCTCCTTAAAGGTAAAGGAGCACACCAAACACCCAGCATATAGCACAATGGCTGCAAAGGTGTTGGTGCACTGCTGGACCAATATAAGCACCACAGGTGAAACATAAACCTTCTAACTAATGCCTTCACTGCATTTATGCTACCGTTACTGGGGACACCTTAACAATATCTTCCTTCCTGACACCCTACACTACGGATTCCTACGGCTGCTAACATACAGCAAGACTCAAGCCCTGTAAACGGATAAGTAGCAATTGTTTCACTTGTAGTGCCCAGTATTACTTACTACATATATAACATCCAATCAATTGCTGTAATTAACTCTGGCTTACTAAGAAATAACATACTACTTGGGACTGTCTGTTGTATCCTCCAGCTGCTTGCTGTGAAATATCTTAAAGGAACAAATACCTTCTATTTAGCTGAGCTATATTTGCCTCTCTTACGCAACTATCAGTTGCCCACACTATTCCTATTTACTACGTGCTTGACATAAGTTATTACTTGCTTATGGGCCCATGCCCTAAGTTATTGAACATGTTCACTTAAAATTTTCTATGCTAAGGATTGAGGTATTTCATACCTGCACCCTTAGTGGCCTAATGCATTCCTTTATGTTAAAGTGATATGATGTGAGAACCCCCAAACTCCTGGGTTGTGATTGGAGTGACGCCTGGGGTCCAATACTGATAATCACTTACATACAGAAGTGCATTGGAATCTTTATGTGCATTATAATCTTTTAACGCTAAGGATTGGACGCATGTAGTAATACGTCCTCCCTTAGTAGCCCAACACATTCCTTTGTGTGAGAGAGATGATGTAGAGAACCCCCAAACTCCTGTGTTCTGATTGGAGTGACTCCTGGGGTCCAATACTGAATTCTCACATAACATAGGGAGGTGCATTGAAATATTTTGCTAATCGCAGTTGTGGTTCACTCCAGTTCGCCATAGTTTGTGACAACTGATTACTGTATAAATGTGACTAGCAGGGTAGGGGTGAACACTAGGGGGCGCTGAAGGGGTGAAATATGTTTCCTAAATTGTGTTCTAACTGAAGGGGATGGGGATGGGGACTCGCAGGGGGAGGAGACCGATGTGTATTCCCAGTACAGAGGAACACAGATCAGTCTCCTCACCTCTGACAGGACATGAATCTGTGTGTTTACACACACAGATCCACGGTCCTGCTGTGATTGCGGGCACGCGCAACGGGTCCCAAACGGTCATATGACGTCCACCCAGGATGGGAAATCCCATCTGTGGACGTCATATTACTATGGGTGGGACGTGAAGTGGTTAATCGTGAAACGATTAAGACCCCTATAATCAATACAAGCTCTCAGTTTACCACTCTTCTTCACAAAGAAGAAACCAGCACCAGAGGTGGATGAGGACTTGCGGATGAATGCTCGAGAAGGTGTTTCTGCAACATAATCTCCATGGCCTTATCCTCCAAGACGGACAAAGGGTAAATCCGGCCACGAGGGTGTATGGCACCAGGTTGAAAGTCAATTGCGCAATCATTCGACCGTTGTGGAGGCAAACAGGATATCATCAACAGGTGAGTCACTGTGGAAAGATTTAGAGCTGGTAACTAACCGGCAGCTAAGCGGCCTGCTCTGGTTCAGCCCTTACAGTCTCCCAGCACCTAGGATCCACCTGATGCTAGCTGCTGGCAAGGTATAAAATCCCTCCCTCGATTTGCATCTGTGCTTTAATATTTTGCCTCGGTGTCCCTTATGCAATTTAGTCCTTCAGACCAAAGCAAAGGCTGTCTGAATCACAGAGCTGTTGGTCACTGTTCATAATGCAGCTTTTTATCTGCAGATATTCTAAAAGGTCCTTTAGATCCCCACATTCAAAATCTTCAACAATTAGTGAGCAGCGTCATAATGCCCATGCGGAAACAGAGGCTACCAAGATATAGGCTGCTTATGTGCAAGAAATTGTGCAGAAAATAGCAAAAAAGGAAGCTGAAGTCACATGAAAAAAGAAAGAAATGGAAGCTGAGGCAGTATGAACAAATTGCAAAAATAGAAGCTCAGTTACTAAGACACAGATTTTGGAGTAATACTAGTTGACTCCAAGCTGCTATACAGTTTGCAAGAAAGGTGGACTGCACTTGGGGCAAAATATAAAAGGGAAAGCAAGGTCTACTTTCCTCCATTTTTTAACATCTTCTACACATTGGCTATAAAAACCACAGTGGTCAAACGTCATTGAAAAAGAATGATGACCTTCCCACTCTTACCTCACTCCCAGACAAAAACAACCAAAGAAGAAGGTTAAAAACCCAGACCGCATGTTCTATTTATAAGAAGCTGCACCCCCTCAAAAAAAAATGACTCTCCTGCAGATAGAACCCATTTCAGGAACCTAAAGAACATTTTAAAAGAGATTTTTGGTGTGCTTCCACAGAATATGTTGCTAAAGACTGAGGGCCAGATCCACATACAATTGCCCCGGCGCAGTGTATAAGAGATACACTACGCCGCCGTATCTTACCTGGCTCTAAGTCGAATCCTGGAAGATTTTGCGTCGTAAGTTACGGCGGCGTAGTGTATTTCTGGCGGCGGAATTCAAATCGGCGGGTAGGGGGCATGAATAATTTAAATGAAGCGCGTCCCCGCGGCGATCGAACTGCGCATGCTCCGTTCAGAAATTTCCTGCCGTGCATTGCGCAAAATTACGTCGAAACGTCATCTTTTTTTTTTTACTAGCGTAAATTATGTACATTCCTATTCACGGACGACTTGCGCAAAAAAATTGAAAAGTCGACGCGGGAACGACGGCCATACTTAACCACTTGCCCACCACGCCATAGACCACCACGCCATAGACATTTTACTTCTACAGCGTGGTAGAGCTATCTCGGGACGACGTCCCTGGGACGTCCTCGTGAACATCCGCGATTGCGCGTCCCCTGGGACGCGCTCGCGGAAGTGTCCGTGCTCGTCGGGTCTAGAAGACCCGGCGCATCACGGATCACGGTAAATTGCCGCTGATCGCGGCCGTTTACCAAGTGATCGCACCGTCAAATGACGGCGCGATCACTTGTAAACAAACCGGCGTCATTTGATGACGCCGGTTCCTCCCTCTCCTCTCTGTACCGTTCGGTACAGTTTGAGAGGAGAGGGGGGGGGGGCGCGGGTGGCAGTAGCAGTGCTGTGGCTGAATCTGTGACACAGCACCATCCATCCATCCCAGCCCAGCCATCCCTGCCCCAGTACTCTGCAATACCCCAGTACTCTGCAATACCCCAGTACCCTGCAATACCCCAGTACCCTGCACAATACTTTGCAATACCCCAGTACTCTGCAATACCCCAGTACCCTGCACAATACTTTGCAATACCCCAGTACTCTGCACAATACTCTGCAATACCCCAGTACTCTGCAATACCCCAGTACCCCGCAATACCCTGCGCAATACTCTGCAATACCCCAATACCCTGCGCAATACTCTGCAATACCCCAATACCCTGCGCAATACTCTGCAATACCCCAATACCCTACGCAATACTCTGCAATACCCCAATACCCTGCGCAATACTCTGCAATACCCCAATACCCTGCGCAATACTCTGCAATACCCCAATACCCTGCGCACTACCCCAATACCCTGCGCAATACTCTGCAATACCCTGCGCAATACTCTGCAATAGCCCAATACCCTGCGCACTACCCCAATACCCTGCGCACTACCCCAATACCCTGCGCAATACTCTGCAATACCCTGCGCAATACTCTGCAATAGCCCAATACCCTGCGCAATACTCTGCAATACCCTGCGCAATACTCTACAATACCCCAATACTCTGCAATACCCCAATACCCTGTGCGATACTCTGCAATACCCCAATACCCTGCACGCTACTCTGCAATACCCATTTTTTAAAGCACCCCTGTCCCCGTGTGCTCGCATGCAGAAGCGAACGCATATGTAAGTCCCGCCCACATATGAAAATGGTGTTCAAGCTACACATGTGAGGTATCTCTGCGAACGTTAGAGCGAGAGCAATCATTTTGGCCCTAGACCTCCTCCGTAACTAAAAACATGTAACCAATAAAAGTAATTAAAGCGTCCCCTATGGGGATTTTTAAGTAGCGAAGTTTGGCGCCATTCCATGAGTGTGCGCAATTTTGAAGTGTGACATGTTGGGTATCTATTTACTTGGCGTAATTTTATCTTTCACATTATGAAAAAAAATTGGGCTAACTTTACTGTGTTTTTTTTTTTTTTAGCACAAAACATTTTTTTTTTAAAACACGCGTTCAAAAAATGTCTGCGAAAATACCATGCAAGATAAAAAGTTGTAACGGCTGCCATTGTATTCTCTAGGGTCTTTGCTAAAAAAGCATATATAATGTTTTGGGGTTCTATGTAATTTTCTAGCGAATAAATTATGATTTTTTACATGTAGGAGAGAAATGTCAGAATTGGTCTGGGTGTTCCAGAATGCCTGATGGCGTTCCCTGCATGTTGGGCCTCTGTATGTGGCTACGCTGTGTAAAAGTCTCACACATGTGGTATCGCCATACTCGAGAGCCTCTGCTAGACCGTCCCAGCAGACAGATTCGATCGTGTGTACGGGCGAGCCGACGGATTTGGCCACCCGACAAATTTCAAAGCATGCTTTGAAATCTATCGGGTGGGAACCCGTCCGCCCGACATGTCTGCTGGTTAGTACACTTACCAGCAGACATGTCGTCTCGCACCGGCGCCGAATGGATTCGGCGCATTGTCGGAAGTGTTTTACTTCCTGGTGCGGTGACGTGGCGGCGTCAACGTCACCGCCACGTCACCGACACGTCAGCGCGCCGTCTGCTGGCGGGGATTTTGGTTTGCTCGTGTGTACACGCGAGCAAACCAAAATCCAAAGAGACCGATTTGAACAAATAAATTGCCTCGTGTGTACGAGGCCTAAGTGCTCCTTCCACTTCAGGCCAGCTCTGCATCATCCATCTACATACTCTCCACCTACAACAAAGCATGGCATAAATAGATCAAGCCACTACCATAGCCTGCAAAAAAAAACTCTGAGATAAGTCTTGCACAAAAATAAAGATGGTCAATGTAAACCCAGGGGTCAACCGGAGAGGACTCTTAAGACCACTCTATACTAGATGATCAAAGTAATTGATCACCTGCCAGATCAAAACCTTTTGGCCGTGTACACACGGCAGAGAACCTCGACGGGCAGAACACATCGTTCCGCCCGTCGAGGTTCCCTGCCGGCCGTCGAAATCGGCGACCCGCCCGTCGGGAATGGCAACCAGCCATTCTTCCAGGCGGGACGTCGAGCAAATAGAGAGCGTGCTCTCTATTTCTGCTCGACGGGCTTCCCGACAGGAAACTCGCCGAGAGCGTACACACGGCCGGGGTCCTCGCTGGAATGCAGCTTCCAGCGAGGTTCTCGCTGGTTTCCAGCGAGAACCTCGGTCGTGTGTACGCCGCCTTTGAGTTATCCAACATAAAGGAGGATATTCATACGTATACCTTCGGCACTTGTAAGGTCATTATAGGGGTCTCTAGAAAAAGAGCCTGCAGACTCCTAATCACTTACCCTGATGCTGCGTACACACCAGTGGCGGCTGGTGCTCAAAATTTTTGGGGGGGCGCAAACGAAAAAAAAAACATTGCAGCCTCACTGTGCCCATCACATGCAGACACTGTGCCATCAATTGTCACCACTGTGCCATGCCATCAAACGCCACCACTGTGCCATCAATTGTCACCACTGTGCCATGCAACACAGCAACTGTGCCATCAATTGTCACCACTGTGCCATGCCATCAAACACAGCAACTGTGCCATCAATTGTCACCACTGTGCCATGCCACCAAAAGCAGCCACTGTGCCATCAAACGCCACCACTGTGCCATCAATTGTCACCACTGTGCCATGCCAAACGCCACCACTGTGCCATCAATTGTCACCACTGTGCCATGCCACCAAATGCAGCCACTGTGCCATCATTTGTCACCACCGTGCCATCAATTGTCACCACTGTGCCATGCAACACAGCAACTGTGCCATCAATTGTCACCACTGTGCCATGCCACCAAATGCAGCCACTGTGCCATCAAACGCCACCACTGTGCCATCAATTGTCACCACTGTGCCATGCCATCAAACGCCACAACTGTGCCATCAATTGTCACCACTATGCCATGCCATCAAATGCAGTCACTGTGCCATCAATTGTCACCATTGTGCCATGCCATCAAATGCAGTCACTGTGCCATGCCATCATATGGAGTCACTGTGCCATCAGTTGTCCCCACTGTGCCATGCCATCATATGGAGTCACTGTGCCATCAATTGTCACCACTGTGCCATGCCATCATATGGAGTCACTGTGTCATCAAGTGTCACCACTGTGCCCTTTAATTGTCACCACTGTGCCCCATGCCACTGTGCTCATTGTCGCCTCTGTGCCCTTTGTCACTACTGTGCCCCATGCTGCCACTGTGCCCCATGCTGCCACTGTGCCCCATGATGCCCCTTTCCCTGTTAAAAAAAAACACTTACCTGACGCTTCCATGTCCTCCCTCGATGTCTTCTGCCGCCGTGGAGAAGCTTCAGCCAATCAGGTTCCTGATAACCAGAATCCGGGAACCTGATTGGCTGAAACGGCTGTCAGTCTAATGCAAGGACCGCAGATTGCCTGTGCTCCGAGCATAGACTTCCGGGAGCCGGAGGGCGGTACTGGAAAAGCCTATCAGAGCTACTGGCTTTGATAGGCAGTTCCCCTCAGCCAACCAGCTGCCGCTATTCAGGTAACCGGCGCCCTATGTCCGGTTATAGGAATAGACCAGGCAGCTGGCAACAACACACGTTCAATGCATTGAAGTGTGTTATTTGCGAGAGGGAGTGGCGCTGCAGCGCCCTCTATAGACGGCCGCCAGAACTTCGGCTAAAATGTCAAAATGACATTTTAGCCAAATAAAAGTTCTTAAAGGGCCCGTTTTTTTTTTATTTTTTAATTTTTTTTTAAAAAAAATTTGTAACTGCGGGAGGGGGGGCGGAGCCCGTGCGCCCATATGGGCGGGCCACCACTGGTACACACGATAATTTTTCGGCATGAAAAAAACGTGTTTCGGCATGTAGAAAAAACTTTTTTCCCAACTTCATCATTAAAACAACGTTGCCCACACACGATCGTTTTAAAAAAATGCTCAAGCAAAGCGCAGTGACATACAACACGTACGACGGCACTATAAAGGGGAAGTTCCATGCGGATGATGCCACCCTTGGGGCTGCTTTAGCTGATTTCCTATTAGTAAAAGACGATTCACGCTTTTCTATCTGTTACAGCGTGATGAATGTGCTTACTCCATTACAAATGATAGTTTTACCAGAACGAGCGCTCCCGTCTCATAACTTGTTTCTGAGCATGCGCAGGTTTTTCAACGTTGTTTTAGCCCACACATGATCATTTTTTACTACCCGAAAAACGATATAGTTTAAAACGTCGTTAAAAAATGCAGCATGTTCGAAAAAAAATAATTGTTGTTTTTCAGAACCCGAAAAATGATGTGAAGCCCACACACGATCATTTAAAATTACATTTTTTTTAAATGTGGTTTTTTTTTTCATGCCGAAAAATGATCGTGTGTATGCGGCATTAGCCCCACTTGTTGAATTCAACCAGATACCAGCCAACAAATAAGAGATGCTTACATCAAAATCTGTTCTTCACCAACCCCAACTGAGGACTATAGCTAATGAAATGCTAGCCCTTGTTAGGAATGCTCAGATCCTGCTTCTGTTTGAATGAGATATTCTAAAAATGCACAAGGTAAACCAGGGAGTATATGAACCACATGATGCCTTGATCAAAGCTGAGTTATTAGACAATGTCTGTACAAGAAAATTAAACAGCCTACCAATATTACTTCATTCAAAACACGTTTTGACAGACTGTCACAATACTTACTCTAACCACTTCAACCCTGGAAGGTTTTACCCCCTTACTGACCAGGCCATTTTTTGCGATACGGCACTGCATTACTTTAACTGACAATTGCGTGGTTGTGAGACACTGTACCCTAATAAAATTGATTTTCTTTTTTTTTTTTCCACAAATAGACCTTTCTTTTGGTAGTATTTGATTACACCTGCGGTTTTCATTCTGCTACATGGTTTGTGGTTTAAAATTCCAATAAGCGTATATTGATCGGTTTGCACAAAAGCTATTGTGTCTACAAATTATGGGAATTTTTATTACTAGTAATGGCGGTGATCAGTGATTTTTAGCGGGACTGCGACATTGCGGCGGACTAATCTGACACTAAGTGACACTGTTTGGGGACCAGTGACACGAATACAGTGATCTGTGCTAAAAAAAAATGGCACCATCACTGTACTAATGGCACTGGCAGGGAAGGTGTTAACATCAGGGGCGATCAAAGGGTTAAATGTGTTTCCTGGAAGTGCTTGCTAACTGTGTGGGGGGATGATCTGACAGAAGAAAGACAGATATATGTGTTCTTCTTAGCAGAAACACAAGATCTCCATTTCTCCCCTGTCAGAATGGAGATCTGCCTTGTTTACATAGGCATACTGTCGTTTTGCCTCTTTCGATAATGATCGTAGGTGGCCGGCGGACAGAGGCTCCCTTTCTGTCCAATCAGTGTGCGATCAGGTTTTGGGGCGGTGCATGTGCGCACCCTAGATGCTATGGCACAAAATGATGTACAGGTACGTTATTTTGTGCAATAGAGCCACTTTACCGCAGTACATGTATGTTACACGGTCGGCAAGTGGTTAAGTCATGCCCATGCAATTGCTGAGTGAAAGAGAAGAGACAAAGTTATACATGGCAACATGACAACCAAGGTCAGATAAACACTTCTCTTTTTTTGTTGATGGCTTTGCATCAACAATCTTCAATTCAGCAAGTGATGATGTTGTATTGGCTGTTGCAAAAAAAGGGACTATACTTTCCCTTTTCATTCCCAAAGAGAGATTGCCAATTTACATTGCTAGATGTTCTTCCTTAAAGTGCACTCTAAACAGGAAGCCAAAAGTAGAAAGGTATTTTCTAAATTTAATGCAGAATATTTTTGATATAGATCAAGCCAAACCCACACCACTACTGAGAGGAGGACAAGAATGTTGGTACCTCCCATTTTTTTGGCATGTACCTGCCTCATAAATAAGAACAAATCAGGAGTTAGTTTTGATTCCAGCACAAAGTTCAATAGTATTTCTCTCAACAACCTGCTCCTTATAGGACTCAACCTAAACAACATCCTCCATAAGAGTTATAATCTGCTTTAGACCAGAACCAGTAACCATAATGGCCAACCTCTGACAATGAACATTGGAACATTTGTTGGATAAGACAAAAAAACTACCTCAGGTTTCTATGGTATAGAGACAATGCCATCAGCAGGTACACTTCTTTGACAACAGTCCGCCACTCATTAATATCTTGAGAGACAGTTTTCTATGTGGACAATGGATTCATTTCCCACAACTTAAGAATTGAACGGTTGCCTCACCAAAACACAGGAGATGCTGTCTTTAGCAAACCATAGACTTCATAAGATTATATCTAACAGCTGTGGGGTAATTATTTTTTTTCCATTCTGATGACTATGCTGCCAGCCTAAAGAACTTTAATTCTGGGGCTTGATATGCCTGATATGCAGTGTAGCCATAGGCGTGCGCACAGGGTGTGCCTGGGCACACCCAAATCACCTTGTACAGTCAGATTCCCCCTGTTGAACCCCCATGGCTACAGAGAAAGGGACTGGGGAATCTCTGTCCTCAGTCACTTTCTCTGCTATTTCACCAATGCCCCTCGACCACATTGTAAAAAAAAAAAAAAATAAGATAAAAAAAAACTACTGACACCAATCTCATCCCTACTAACACCATCCACTGCTCTACTGACACCATTCACTGACACCATCCACTGCTCTACTGACACCATTCACTGACACCATCCACTGCTCTACTGCACATGTGTGTTTGAACTTTGGGGTGCACACCCTAATGCAATAGGCTGCGCACACCTATGAGTGTAGCCTAGGTTTTTCTGTGGTACATCAAATAGGACACATTCACATTCTAAGTTTCTGTAAATCCCTTTACCAAGAGAGGAGCTTTGTGCATGATGATCAGCATTTGTAATCCACTAGGATTTTTTAGTCCCTATTACCATACAAGGCAAGATGCTAGGGAGACAGCGGTCCTTTAAAAACGTATACTGGGACACTCCACTACTTGGCAAAAAAACAACAAAGAAATTCTCTAAAGTTATTATTGCAGCTTTAATGTCCCCTCAGTAATATTCCCAGCTCCTCCCCCCTCCCCTCTCAGTCTGTCTCTGCTCGTACAATATGCCTGCCGCCCCCCCCCCCCCCATTGCTCTTGCTGCTCTCATTTCTTATATTACATGCTCCCATCCTCTCTGTTCCATTCTAATAATTGTCTCTGTGCCTGTATAATGTAAAAAAAGGTCACGATTGTACCTGTATGAGCTCCGCTCCCGCCGCTCAGCTGTTTGTCAGCTGCTCTCCTCTTTCCCCCTCCTTCCCATCTGATGTCAGCGGGAGGGCTCGGCCCCGCCCACTGCAGTTTTGAGCTGTGGACAGAAGAACGTAGAGGAATCAGCTGAGCAGCGGGAGCAGAGCTTATACTCGTACAATCGTGCAGATTTTTTACATTACACAGGCACTGTCAGGGATCAGCGGCTAAGGAGACCAGACACGTAGCTACACAAGGAAACTGACATCAAACAAGGTTATATATATTAAAGTGATATTTATTTACAGGAAAAAAATGGCAAACAATGAACACTGCACACAGTAAACATGAACAATAACAAACCCGCCCCCCCCAAAAAATAACAAATGAACCTAGCTACTATCTATGTACAAAAACCATCATAGGGACAAGGGTACAAGGAATGCAAGGTTTCAAGGAAGGGGAATCTCAACAGGGTACTCAACCCGAAGCAAAGCAGGGGGAGGCAGGAACAAGGCAGAGGGGTACAGACTGGATCAGGCTAGACATCAGGAACAGGCAGCAAGGAAGGGACCAGAATCGTGACACATCGGGGGAAGGGAGGAGAAGCCTTAAGTAGCCCCCTAGAAGCTGAACACTAATTTACCTGATTACACCAGCCTGCTGGCTCCTGGGACACACCTGCTGGTGGACACTGAAGCTGCAGCAAACAGCCCAGAGCAGGATAGTGCCACCAGCAGGTGAACTTAATCCTAACAGGCACATGGACTATTCGTATAATGGTGCAGACAGGATGGGAGCATGTAATAATTGTGGGTTAACAACCACTGTAAATTTGCACCCAACATATCTACAGTTACTGTGGCTAAACAACTCTTTCTCTGACTAAGTCCACAGCACAACAGAAGGCCTCACTTTTGCCTGTTCTTTTTTTCGCAATATTAGCACTGCATGTGTGATCTCTAGAACTGATCCAGTTGTGGTGAGATTGCTTAACTTAGTCTTAGTAGCTTGGCAGACAGTGATTCAATTCAAATGGTATCCTGCAGATCTTAATAAATTGTGATACAAAACTTGTGCAGATCATAACGGCTGAACATAAAAAAAAAAAAAAAAAAATCATAGCGTGTCTAGCTCCAGCAGAATAAATCACATGTGGTGAATGGAGGCTAAAGTATAGAAAAAAAAAAGGGTGGGACTAATTGCATAGAGCATTACCTAGCTACTGGGTGAGGTAGGGACAACATTATTAAAGACAAACAGACAATGCATGTGTAACATGATAACCTATATATTCAATAGCAAACTGTAGTTTTACATCTCTTGCTAGACTCATGATCATCCTATACCCTCTTTCTGAGGGCCACAGAAAACTCATTTGATTTCGGCATTATGACACCACACTTATCAATAGCTATGAAGACACAAAGCCCCAGAAGTTTAAAATTTAAAAGACAAGACATTTAAAAGACAAGTTCAACCTGTATACTTTTCTAAGGAGGTTCTAGACATTGCCACTTTTTTTTATAATCAATTTTTTATTACAGTTCCTGTCACCGAGCATGTGTTTCCAGCTTGACAGCATCGCGCTGATTCTCGGCGACAGGGTGCCGACATCTCGCACTCGCTGGAATAGAAAAATCACATTCCAGCGAGCGTGTCATAGAAGTGACGGGGATCTGACTTGGATTCCCGCCAAATCTACACGCAGCGTTTGGTATGAATCATGAGGGGGAACTCCACTCCAAGATTTTAAATAAAAATCCGGCATGGGTTCCCCCCCAGGAGGCATACCAGGCCCTTAGGTCTGCTATGGATTGTAAGGAGAACCCCCCCTATGCCAAAAAAAATGGCGTGGGGATACCCCACAATCCATACCAGACCCGTATCCAAGGCACGCCAGCCACCCGGCCGGTCAGGAAAGGAGTGGGGACGAACAAGCGCCCCCCCCACCCACCCTCCTGAGCCGTACCAGGCCACATGCCCTCAACATGGGGGGGGGGGTCAGGTGCTCTGGGGCAGGGGGGCGCAATGCGGCCCCCCCACCCCAGAGCACCCTGTCCCCATGTTGATAAGAACAGGGCCTCTTCCCGACAACCCTGGCCGTTGGTTGTCGGGGTCTGCGGGCGGGGGGCTTATCGGAATCTGGGAGCCCCATTTAATAAGGGGGCCCCCAGATACCGGCCCCCCACCCTAAGTGAATGAATATGGGGTACATTGTACCCCTACCCATTCACCTGGAGGCAAAGTGTTAAAATAAATAAACACAACACAGGGTTTTTAAAGTATTTTATTAGTATTT
This sequence comes from Rana kukunoris, assembly GCA_029574335.1. Classification (NCBI taxonomy): domain Eukaryota; kingdom Metazoa; phylum Chordata; class Amphibia; order Anura; family Ranidae; genus Rana; species Rana kukunoris. The sequence goes on along the minus strand of CM056053.1, from coordinate 224,171,959 downwards.
TATTATTTTTATCTTCTTCTGCTCTCCGGGGGTCTTCTTCCGCTCTCCGGGGGTCTTCTCCACACTGCGGGGGGTCTTCTTCCATCTTCTCCACTCTCCGCTGTTGACTCGGAGCTCTCCGGTGCCTTCTTCTTCAGGACTGGCCGCCGCTATCTTCATGTTAGCTCAATTACTAGTGGCAGCCAGTCCGCTCTTCTGTGTCTTCTTCTCTTCTCCAGATGTAGACTCGACGCTTCTTCCCGCTGTTATGACGGATGCGCGGCTCCCAGCGATTTATATAGGCCTCTCTTATGACGTCACAGTCCCATCATGCTCCGGTACCTACCCACGTGGTACCTACCCACGTGGGTCTCTCTCTCTCTCTCTCTCTCTCTCTCTCACATACTTTACATATACACTATATATAAATATATATATATATATATATATATATATATATATATATAAAATAATGTTTTATCTGAATCTAGGTACCTGTTAAAAGCAAGAAGAGGCAAAATTATAACAAATACTTCCCTTTTTTTTCAGATTTGATTTACCTTGATCATGTTGGCACAACACTTTTTCCCGAAAGCCTTCTTCAAAAATTCATGGCTGATTTGTCTGAAAATGTTTATGGTTAGTATAAGTACCTTTTCTATAATAATAAAGATATGTGAACATTTGGCAAAAAAATATTTTTATGAGTGTGAAGAAATTATACTATAACCACAGTTTTTCTGTAGGATTTCCTTTAATGAGCAGTGATTAATGTAAGTGTAACTTGCTGCTAAGCTATAATGGCTTTTTTGACATTAGTGTGTGGAGTTATATGGTTATATTTTAGAACATCTGCCTTTTAATTGAAAAGATTTTACACTGTGAATACCAAGTTATGCAGGCTTGTAACCTATAAGTAGTTGTAAAATGTGTCCTTTAAAATGTGAATATATCCCTTTTTATAAAATTCTAATTTTGTTAAGTGTATTCACAACACACACTAAATACCATATGTAATAAACCTTAAGTCAAAGTGAGGGATTTTTAATGTGCACTTGTTACACAGAGCTGGAAGGACATTTTTGTATCATGTGCCAATCATTTTAGAATTTCTAAATACTGCAGTGATATAAATCTATGCTTTTTTATTGCTTTATGCAGTTACGAAATATTACATTTTATGACAATTCTGTATGTTGTTATTTGGTTTTGTTGTCTATGTATAAAAATGTATTTTCATACACAAAATTGCATAAATATGCATACATAACTGTGATTGTAAACATTCTGGGAAATTAAAAAAAAATACTTTGGTTCCTTTTGAAGATCTTGATTTATTGCAATTGGTTATGTTGCCGTGTTTCTTGCTCCATATTTTATACTAAATACAGTTGCCGGAATAAATGGGTCTGTATGCGATTGTACTATAAAAATGAAGATCTGGATGCACAGTTTACCACATTTAGGAAACAATAGCTTTACACTACCCACTTTCCCAGCCAAGCCAGGCAGCTTTTTTGCAATTTTGCAAGTGATGCGTAGGCCCTGGACAGGTTTACCTTCAACAGTGAACTTATACTTTTAAGGGAAACATATATAATTTTTTTGGGTCAATTTTATTGATTTGTTTCTCATTAAAAGTTGAGAAAAGCAGAAAATTGAGTTTATTCACTCCTTCGGTTGTAAGTTTCAGCTTGAGTTATTGAGCTGTATAAACAGCTTATATTTTTAGTAGAGCAGCTATAATTAGACAGACAAACCTATAAAAAGGAGCCCACCTGCTGGCTGTAAATGTAAAGTGAAACATGTTAATGCAATATTTAAAGCGGAACTTCAGTCATTTTTTCAACTTCCCATCTATTAAAGCTTTTGCCCTTGTTATTTTAACTTTGGATATAAAAAAAAAAAAATCCACTTCCTGTTTCTTGTCTGGTCATTAGCCTAGGCTTATGACATCATGCACAGCTCTCTCCCACTCTCATGAGAGTTTGCCATAAAAGAAAGAGGGGTTGAGTCATAAGCGGACCAATGAGAGCTGCAGAGCTGGAGGTGTGTCTTTAAATCCAGAAAGTGAACATACAGCAGCTTCGGCTGACCAAAATTAAAATGGGTGCAGCCAGGCTTGGTGGAGGGAGATATCTGCAGTACAGAATCACAGTATATATTAAATAATATGCAAAGTAGTTGGAGGGGAGCTTCAGAATGACAGATGTTTTTATTACCAATTATGTGAGCAGACTACAGTTCCTCTTTAATTTCATTAATCTGTCTAATAACCTAAAGAAACGTGTAAACCGTATTTCTTTATCGTACATCACGGGACACAGAGCGCATAGCCATTACACTTGGGTTATATGGGTACCTTCAGGTGTGGACACTGGTGTAATCAATTTCACAGGAAGTTTCCTCCCTATATAACCCCCTCCCACTGGGAGTGCTTTAGTTTTTTCGCCAGTGTCTTAGGTGTTGGTCACGTCTAGATGTCCCTCGGAGGTCTCGGGACCCAGGATAGCTAGCCGGATGCGTCCGAAGTGCTTCAAAGCCAAGGTGTACGGTACCCGGGCCCTGCTGGAGTGGGGTTTTGCCTATAATGCCTCTCCTTGGAGGGCTGGATTCTGGGATCCAGTGCCTTAGTCTCTTCCAAGAACTAAACGCTACTGATGCCAGGATGCTATATAGGTCCAGGGGTGTGGGTTCCTTAACACAGGACCCCGGTCCCTGAAGGTCCAAGACAATACCCACGGAGATGGGGGAAGGTTGGGCCTCTTGCATTTTGCAATACCCTGCGGCGTGGAGCAGGTAAGAGGGAACCTGCGGGACTTGGTTCGACAGTAGGTATCCCCCTGGGGGTTCTGGGTCGGCTAATGGTATGCTTGTGCATCAGCCACTATCTCCACTATGTCTTTTGAGGCAGGATGGGATGTACTAAATGTTTATCCAGATAACATGTAGGTATATGTATGCTTTTAAAGATATGTATTTTGCTACTCCCCCCAGATTTGCCTGTTAGCATGATACTGCAGCCCCACGTGCTATCGGAGGAAATGCTGACAAAACTCCTGTTTCTTAGGAAGCCTATGGGGACAGCTTCCTCTATGTGTGCACTACAATAAAAATTAGTGTCTTGCCTGGTGTCTGTTGGGTTGCTAGCGCTGGTCCAGGCTTCTCCTCTGCTTTCTGCTTCCTCCATGCTGGTTTCAGCGTGGGGGGGGGCGCGCGCGCGCCGCCTTTTACAGCGTCAGCGTACGTGGGGGGGGCAGGCCAGCAGCGTCAGGTCTCAATTAAAGCAGCAAAGCATTCCCTGGCTGGTCATTCCCTCCTGAAGGCAGAGGAGGCTGAGGACACAGAGCGCGCAGCTGAGCTATTTTCTGGCTAACAGTGACACCCAGTGGTGGTTTGTGGATCTTCAGGTCTGGACTTAGCTCCATACTGACCAGAAAAAAAAAAAAAAACGTTTTTTTCTTAAAGGGACTCAGCCTTAGATCTGGCAGTATCTGAGTCGGTGCAACCTTGGGCTCCAGCTAACGGGCATTGGTGTGGCAATACTCACAGGACCTTCCTCGGTATTGCCGCTTTTTCGGGCGTATGAAAATTTGGAAAAATTTTACCATAGCCTGTTCTTATTAATGGTTCACTTCTAGCTACAACAGTTGGGTGTTGGCTTTAGGGGTGTCTCAAGGTTGTGCAATGGCTCCCAAGGGATCAGGACCAGCTAAGGCTGCAAAAGGTACCAAAAAACTAAAGGGGTCTCCATCGGGGTCAGAGGATTTGGGCCAGGTTCTAGCGGTCTCACCCTCACCAGATAGACCACCGAACAGCATGTTGCAGGAGCCATTGAGGATGCTAGGGGCAGAGGCGGCCCCCAATCAACCCATTCCCGTTTATGTTACGGAAGAAATGCTAGCGACCACCCTGGGTGGGCTAGAGAAAAGGTTAACTGCTTTAATTGCCCGCTCTTTGCCAGGTGGCAAACGGGCTAGATCCCCGTCACCTGGATTGGTGTTTTCAGATGCAGAGGTCCTCTCTTTGGAGGAATTGGACCCACAGAGGGATCAAGCGGACCCGAGTCCCGACGGTTCAGACATTGAAGGTTCCACTATAGATGAAATTTTTTCGGCTTCTCAAGCAGAGAGTCTGTGGATCCAGTCTCTGACGGATATGGTTCGCACTGCTTTTAAACTTCCAGTGTCAGAACAATTAGCCCCCGCGGTATCCTCTTTAGGTTCCTTGAAGGCACCGTTGAGTGGTGCGTCTTTTCCGGTTCACCCCCTTCTGGAGAGCGTGATTTTTCAGGATTGGGCTCGACCTGATAGGATTTTTATCCCTCCTAAAAGGTTCACTATTCTCTATCCTATGGAAGAAGAATTTGCAAAGAAATGGGCACTCCCTACCGTGGACGCAGCCATTTCCTGCGTAAATAAATCCCTGACCTGTCCGGTTGAAAATGTCCAGATGTTTAAAGATCCAGTCGACAAAAAGTTGGAGACCCTACTGAAGGCTTCTTTTACCACAGTAGGTGCCGTGGTTCAGCCAGCGGTGGCAGCCATTGGCGTTTGTCAGGCTTTAAAGGACCAGACTAAACAGATATTAAGGGACATACCGGCTCAGCAAGCTCGTGAATTAGCTGACCTCCCAAGGGCTCTCTGCTTTGCAGTAGATGCTATTAAGGACTCCATTCAACAGGCGTCTTGTTTATCTCTGCTGTTGGTTCATATGCGTCGCCTTTTGTGGCTGAAAAACTGGTCAGCAGAGGCACCCTGCAAAAGGCTTTTAGCAGGATTTCCCTTTCATGGTGGGAGACTATTCGGTGAAGACCTAGATAAATATATCCAGACCATATCAAGTGGTAAAAGTTCTTTCTTGCCTGTCAAGAAAAGATTGCGTGGGCCCGCGTTTAAGCGACAGGCCTTCACAGGCTCGGCCCCTTCAACTTCCCGTCAGTATAGACGGCCTCCCGGGCGTTCAGCATTTAATAGCCGCCCACAAGGACAAGCCACGGCAGGCAAGAGGCCATGGTCTCGCAAGCCGGTTAAACCAGTCATCAAGTCAGATTCATGAAGGGGCGCCCCCACTCTCTTGGGTGGGGGGAAGGCTTCGGTTTTTCTCCAAAGTGTGGAAGGCCAGAATTCCCGACTCTTGGGTACTGTCCGTGGTAGCCACGGGCTACAAGCTAGAGTTTCGGGAAGTCCCCCCTCCTCATTTTCAGGGGTCAAGTCTTCCAAGCGACCCATTAAAGAGGGCCTCTCTTGTAAAAGCATTGGATCGTCTCTTGCTCCAAGGAGTAATTGTAGAAGTACCAACCCAGGAATGGGGTCTGGGATTCTACTCCAACCTTTTCATAATACCAAAGCCCAATGGCGACGTCAGGCCTATCTTAGACCTCAAACGCCTAAATCGCTTTCTAAAGATTCAGACCTTTCGTATGGAGTCCATACGTTCGGTGGCAGCCAGCCTACATCAAGACGACTTTCTAGCGTCTATAGACATAAAGGATGCGTATCTGCACGTGCCGATCTACCCGGCACATCACAAGTTTCTTCGTTTTATGATAGATCACCGTCATTACCAGTTTGTAGCCCTCCCTTTCGGGTTGGCAACAGCTCCGCGGGTATTCACAAAGGTGTTAGCCCCGGTGCTAGCCGTCCTAAGGACAGAAGGCATTTTGGTCCTGGCATACCTGGAAGATCTTCTGGTTATCGACAGCTCAGCTTCCAGCCTCAATCAGGCAGTAGTTCGCACAGTAAAGCATCTAGAGGAATTTGGGTGGATTGTGAACCAAGAAAAATCGATATTGAAACCCACAAAGCAGTTGGAATATCTAGGCCTTCGGCTAGATACAGACTGCGAGAGGATATTTTTACCTCAAGCAAAGGTCAGATCAATAACTCAAGCAGTTCAAGTGATCTTAGGCAAGAAGAGGCCGACTATTCGCCTATGTATGCGACTGCTGGGGAAGATGGTGGCCGCCTTCGAGGCAGTACCCTACGCCCAGATCCATACCAGATATCTTCAGGCAGCCATTCTCTCTGCTTGGAACAAGTCCATTCAGGCGTTAGATCGTCCGTTAGTGCTCTCCCCAGGAGTCCGGCGCAGCCTGTTTTGGTGGCTGGTCCCTCAAAATTTGTCAAAGGGGAAATCCTTTTGCCTCATCACGTGGAAGATAGTAACCACGGATGCCAGCCTGTCAGGTTGGGGGGCAGTTCTAGAAGGACAGACCCAGCAAGGGCAGTGGTCGGAGGCAGAAAAACTGCTTCCCATCAATATCCTAGAGATCAGAGCTGCTCGGCTGGCCCTGATCGCCTGGACTCTCCCCCTTCAGGGTCTGCCAGTAAGGATACAGTCCGACAATGCCACTGCGGTGGCATACATAAACCACCAGGGGGGCACGAGGAGCCTAGCAGCCCAAAGGGAAGTAAACCTGATTTTCTCATGGGCCGAAGCCCATGTACCCTGCATCTCGGCGGTGTTCATCCCAGGGATAGACAACTCTCAAGCAGATTTTTTGAGTCGTCAACAGTTGCTCCCGGGGGAGTGGTCTCTTCACCACCAGGTATTCCAAGAGATTTGCCAAAGATTCGGAGTCCCAGATGTGGACATTATGGCAACGAGATCCAACAGAAAGTTGGACAAATTCATATCCCGAGCCAGGGATCCCTCGGCCTACGGGACCGATGCGTTGGTTTGCCCTTGGCACCAGTTTTCTCTCCTGTATGCGTTCCCTCCACTGCAGATGATTCCCCGCCTTCTACGGAGGATCAGGGTGGAGCGCAGGCCTGTGATCCTGGTGGCCCCAGCCTGGCCCAGGAGGGCTTGGTACGCACTCATCGTGAAGATGTCAGTCGGGGCGCCGTGGCCGCTCCCCCTGCGCCCAGGTCTGCTGTCTCAGGGCCCAATCTGCCACCCTGCTTCACAGCAGCTAAATTTGACGGCTTGGCGGCTGAATCCCTAATTCTTAAGGGCAGAGGCCTCTCAGCTCAGGTCATATCTACGTTGATTCAGGCTAGGAAACCGGTCTCCAGAAATATTTATTACAGAGTCTGGAGAACCTATGTGGAGTGGTGCGAGTCTCAAAAATGGCATCCTCAAAAGTTTTTTATTGACAGGATCTTGCGATTCCTCCAGGTTGGCGTTGACAAAGGGTTGGCTCTTAGTACTCTAAAGGGGCAGTTGTCGGCTTTATCGATATGGTTTCAAAGACCCTTGGCCACCCATTCGCTTATGAAAACCTTCTTGCAGGGGGTCTTGCATGTGAATCCCCCTATTAGAGCTCCCCTCTGCCCCTGGAATTTAAATCTGGTCTTGTCAGCTTTACAAAGGCAGCCGTTTGAACCTCTGACAGAAATCCCTCTTGTGCTACTAACCCGAAAGTTGGTTTTCTTGGTGGCTATTGCTTCGGCCAGAAGGGTTTCCGAGCTGGCAGCCTTGTCATGCAGGGAGCCATACCTTATTCTGCATAAGGACAGAGTGGTTCTGCGGCCTCAACCTTCTTTCCTTCCTAAGGTCATATCCAGTTTTCACTTGAATCAGGACCTAGTCCTACCATCCTTCTTTCCTACTCCCCAGTCCAGAGAGGAAAGACTGCTTCATACTTTGGACGTGGTTCGAGCCATGAGGGTCTATCTCAAGGCTACAGAGAAGATTCGGAAAACAGATGTGCTTTTTGTTCTTCCGGATGGCCCCAAGAAGGGTCAGCCGGCTGCCAAGTCTTCCTTGGCTAGGTGGATTAAGCAGCTGATTTTTCAGGCCTATGGGCTGAAGCGCGTTCCACCTCCCTTATCAGTTAAAGCCCATTCTACGAGGGCCATGAGTGCCTCCTGGGCGGCACACCATCAGATCTCTATAGCACATGTTTGCAAGGCGGCAACCTGGTCTTCCGTACATACGTTTACTAAATTTTATAAGTTGGACGTTGCAAAGGGTACGGACGCAGCATTTGGGCAGGCGGTCCTACGGGCAGCAGTATAGAATCCTCTGGTCCGGGTCACGCCCCCTTTTTTCTGTTGGTGGAGTTACTTTACTTCCTGATAATTTTTTGTTTGGCTATTCTTGGCCTTACGGTCTCCCTCCCTTCATAGAGCATTGCTTTAGGACATCCCAAGTGTAATGGCTATGCGCTCTGTGTCCCGTGATGTACGATAAAGAAAAAGGGATTTTTAATAAACAGCTTACCTGTAAAATCCTTTTCTTGAAGTACATCACGGGACACAGAGCTCCCACCCCTCTTTTGGGGAACATTGTGTAACCTCGGAGGAATTGCTTGCTACAAAACTGAAGCACTCCCAGTGGGAGGGGGTTATATAGGGAGGAAACTTCCTGTGAAATTGATTACACCAGTGTCCACACCTGAAGGTACCCATATAACCCAAGTGTAATGGCTATGCGCTCTGTGTCCCGTGATGTACTTCAAGAAAAGGATTTTACAGGTAAGCTGTTTATTAAAAATCCCTTTTTTAGTCCTGAACATAATGAAAAAACACAATACAAATTGTGTTTTTTTTTTTTTCTGGCTTGTGGCTAAAATTGGTGCATAAACACTGGTGCAAAATTTGGACACTGCATATAATACTGTATATTCATTTTTATTTTTATTTTTATAATGGCAAGCAGCCCTGAGCATCCATAAAACAATGAGATGCTAATGTGTTTCAGCCAAAACCTTACGCCGCGTACACACGATCATTTTTCGGCATTAAAAAAACATTGTTTTTGAAAAACGTCATTTAAAATGATCGTGTCTGGGCTACACATAATTTTTCAGCTTCTGAAAAACGCCAATTTTTTTTTTCGAACATGCTGCATTTTTTAACGTTGTTTTAAACAATGTCGTTTTTCGGGTTGTAAAAAATAATTGTGTGTGGGCTAAAACAACGTTTTAAACCCGCGCATGCTCAGAAGCAAGTTATGAGATGGGAGCGCTCGTTCTGGTAAAACTACCGTTCATAATGGAGTAAGCACATTCATCACGCTGTAACAGACAGAAAAGCGCGAATCGTCTTTTACTAACAAGGAATCAGCTAAAGCAGCCCAAAGGCGAATAGAACTTCCCCTTCAGAATGCCGTCGTATGTGTTGTACGATGGTGTGTGGGCAACATCGTTTTTAATGATGAAGTTGGAAAAACGTTGTTTTTTGGACATGCTGAAAAACATTACTCATAGCTGACCTGTTGTAAACTCCTCTTTTTTTTTTTTTTTTTTTTTTTTTGGGCACAGCCATGAATGCAGGTAATCTGCAACACCTTTTGCAATAATAATTCAAACGCTCCCTGTGCAACACCGTCACACCAAAAAGTCCAAAGACTAATTTCGCAATCAGCAAAATAACAACCAAATCTAAAATACATTTTAAAAACTTAAGAAAGGGACACAAGATATAAAATACCCTTATGCATGCCCCTTACTAAAATCTGAACTGCCAAAAATAGTTATATATCCAAAAAAAAGCAACATGTATATCCAACATCCACTCAGTATCCAAATCATGGACTCCTAGATAAGGCCTGACAAGCCATGCCAGAATAGAGGTATAAATACAATCATAAGAAGGGGAATCACAAAGGCACCAAGGGGCACTGGGACAAGTATATCATTGTTAGGGCTGGAAGTACTTCAATGAGCTCACTGGCACCATCTCATTTGCCCACATAAAACAAGGATCCTCTCCATTGGGTAACAAAGAAAGTCATTTGTACACCTGTTATATTCCTTTGTTTGGGATTACTACAGCCTATGAAGCCTATATAGAAGTGTAGCGCCCCTTGCTTTTTGCATGGGCGCTGCATTTAAAACTAGTTGGACTAGGAGAGTTAGGTTGCTCCTAGTTGTGATTTGTTTAGGTTATTGACCTATGTCATTCTGGAAAGGTCCACTGGCTCAGACTGCATTCTGGGGATGTCATATTACCCTTGGCCGGCAGTGGGAGCCAGCGGGATTTCTGGCGGATGGAGTCTTCCTCAGCAGCCAATTGGAGAGGGTTTCTCCTCGCTGGGCATGCTGCGAGTGGTATATCTGGGACCTAGGTCAGGTCTTCTGGGTTCTTCTTCATGTGTGCAGGGTCCCGGACTCGGGGTGCGGCATCCACCTTCAGGGTGTGCGCGCCCATGGACCCCACCGGCGCTGGCCACCTGGCCAGGTTCCTGGGCCTTCCTGAGTCTCAGCTGGAGACAAGAATTAAGGGATGTCAGTGACTTACTGGGTTCCCGAAGCTTAAGAGAATCCCAGACGGGGATTCGGTGACCGGGATGCTGGCAGGTACGCTTTGCTGTCACCCAGTGACTTATGCTGAGAAATTGCTGGGAGGATTTGCTCTGTTCGCACATTTAGTCTATCCAAATTAACTGGCCTGTGGCAGAGGTCTAGAGCCGGGCCTGTGATAGAGACCCGTTCCTCCCAGCCAAAATTTGAGGTGGCGCCTCGGCTGCCAGGTCTGTGTGAGAGACACCTGTCCGGGGGCACCTTACCCACTCAGTCTCATAGGAGTGGCGACGTGTGAAAATTTGTGCTACTAATTGCTGATCAGCCATGTGTATATCCAGGCCTGACATTGAGAATTAAAGCGTTGAGAAAATCTTTATTGACTGTGTGGACCTCCGTTTACTACTTAATTGTTCTAGTGCATCCCTAGACCAAGCTGGGGTAACTTAATTTTCGATCCCAAATCAAACCAGCGGCTCCTGAATGGGGTAGCGCTACAGAAGCAACTCTTCACTCTGTTTCTTCCTGACACAGATCACTTCATCCACCCTGAAACCAAACACTACACATTCTACTGTAAACCTCATACCAGATACCCCAGATTAGCCCTTTTTTCTTTCTGATCCAGTGTGATCCTTCCATACTTGGTAATGCCACTTTTAAACCTACTAATAATTTATATCTTGCGCCAAATATCATGACCCTGAAAAATGTATCTGTATGTCAGGACCTAGGCTTGAACCTGGAACCTGTGTCTGGCGTGAACTCTTCTCATTGAGCTATCTGTTCCATTAGGCGGCGTACACACGATCGGATATATCCGATGAAAACGGTCCGCGGACCATTTCCATCGGATATGTCCGATCGGGAGTTTGATCCGATGGCGTGTACACACCATCGGATCAAATTCCCCGCCGCCGGAAGGCGCGGTGACGTGGCGGTGACGCGGCGGTGACGTTGACGCCGCCGCGTCACCGCAACGTCACCGCACCAGGAAGTAAAACACTTCCGCGCATGCGCCGAATACATTCGGCAGCGGCGCGGCGGCGGTGGGGGCCGACATGTCTGCTGGTAAGTGTACTAACCAGCAGACATGTCGGGCGGACAGATCCCCACCGGATAGATTTCAAAGCATGCTTTGAAATCTGTCGGGTGGACAAATCTGTCCGCTAGCCCATACACACGAGCGGAGATGTCTGCTGAAACGGTCCATCGGACCGTTTTCAGCGGACATATCCCCTCGTGTGTACGAGGCCTTAGACTACTGAATGAATGAATGAATGAATGAATGAATGAAAACTTGTATAGCGCGGCACATGCGAACTGAATCGCCTCTGGGCGCTTGTTGTTCCTGTCTCCTTTGATATCAAAAGAGAAAAGTCTTGACCTTTTTCCTAAATGCTAGGTGGTTCTCCTCCAATCGGATGTTGGTTGGTAAAGCGTTCCAAGTCTGCTTGGTGTCTTGATTGCCTTGAATCTTGAACCCCTTGCTCCTCCCATAAACTTCATATATAAGCCTTATCTCAGCACTTCCTCTTTGCCAGGTTATTGTGCCTTCCCTGCCAGTACCTTGCTGTTGTCTTTCCTGCTGCCATTTGTACCTGCAACCATCTGTGTTTGACCCTTGGCCTGTTCCTGGACGACTCTACTGCCTGATCCCAATCTGCAACCACCTGTGTTTGACCCTCGGCCTGTTCCTGGACGACTCTACTGCCTGATCCCAATCTGCAACCACCTGTGTTTGACCCTCGGCCTGTTCCTGGACTACTCTACTGCCTGTTCCCAATCTGCAACCACCCCGTGTTTGCCCCTCAGCCTGTTCCTGGACTACTTTACTGCCTGATCCCAATCTGCAACCACTCGTGATTGATCCCTTGGCTTGTTTACTGACCATGCTGCTGATTCATCCTTGTCTGTTTATCCACTATTGGACCCCGGCTTGCTCACACCCTGGTGGGGAAAACTTGAGGACCGCTACCTGGTACTATCTTGCAGCTAAATCCATCTTCACCATCAGGAGCTCTGGGGAAAACCAGCTAGTACTTAGACTCCGCACCTCAGGTGAGCCTGTTTCATCTGCCAGAAGTGACTGCCTGTATACCTGTCCTGTCACTGCTATTGCAATTGGCCTTCAAGCCCGACGCCTGATCGTGACACTGCACCACCACACCAGGATATGGAAACATAGCAACTTAAATTAAACAATGAGACCTGAGTTGCACATATTTAACATAAATTTAAGAAGTATTTTTGCCTCATTGCAATCCTAGACACCCCTTCCTCCTCTCAATAACAATCTGAAAAGTACATAAATGTGTTATCATAAGTGAAATTGGTTAAACCTCAAGCACAACTGAAGACTGCTGCACAGAAACAAATTATTGCTCATGCTCTTCACAATGGATCTCTTAAAAACCTTCACTATCACTACAGTAAAGACTGTTATCCAAAACAACTAATTGGACTGCGGCAGGAAATCCTGCATCTCTTTCATGAGAAAACTAAATGAGTCTTTGCTTTGTGTGACAAGCTTTTCTGTAAGCTACTGAAACACTTGACTCTCCCGATTCCACCAGCCTATTTCCAAAAAGTGGCTTCCCAACTCAAACCAGGTCAAATCCAGGCCCCATTGGACTAACACCACACCACTATAGAGCCTCTCCCGGACCCTCATCTCCCATTTCATTGCGTTTGGCTTAAAAGAACCCTCAATACCTTCCTCGCCCCACTGTCATGAAAGATAGCAAGGAGCCTACTTACTGCATACATTGCTGACCTTTCTCACGGCTGAATGTTGATGTAAAGCTTCACACAACAATACTGGCAAATTGCCTTCTGCTATCCATCCTGCAGATTATTTCTCCATACCAAACAGGAGCCTCAGGACAACACTATCAAAGCCATTACTCTTCACTCTTCATCAGTGGGCCAAAACCACTGGAACCTAAAGTTGATGTAAAATCTCATATACCCAGTCAAGTGAACAACCTCAGATGGTACACCAGGATGAAATAAATCTCCCTACATACGTTTTACATGTATATATGCTATCTTCAGCTTTGCACATTCCTTATAAAGTGCACATCGTGTTAGGAGATTTTCTCTTCCTGGTTAGCACTGCACTGAATCCTGACCATACAGCCAAGACAGATGATTGGAGGAAAGGCACACAGGCCCTCTCTTTATAGGTAGAAATGTTCAGCTCTGTCCCTTGAATAGTTCAGCACTCTGCTAATCTATTTATAGCATCCTCCCCAACACAAAACTCTGGCTGCTTTTATCATATGTGATGGAGAACTTATCAGGTGTTATCAGGCTGATAGCAGAAGAATTGAGAAGGGGAAAGCTACAGGACTTAGTGCTTTGAAGAGAGATAACAAAACACTGCCGATATATGTGCCCAGCTCAAATTTAATGAATCGGATTTACATCCACTTTAAAATGTCTAAACAGATGCAGAAATGGTGTTAACTCGGATTGCATGAGACTACATGTCCACGGCCCTATGCCATTTAGAACTGTGGGACAAAATGATGACCTGAACTCTCATGTTATACAACAACTCTGGTTATAGGCTGCCTGTCGCATCCTTTTTGCATAACTAATGGCACAAAACAAGGATGCTTCCAGTCCCTTTAATGTTTATCCTATCTTTAGAGTCCTTCCTACAAAGGAGTATAAAGATTTGCTACTACTACCGGAGAGAACAAGTTTGCAGCTTTTGCTGACAACCTAATATTCTTTCTCATCAAACACCTTATATCCCTTCCTGATTTTGTAAAATCATAAAAAAAATAATGTGATACATGTCTAATGAAAAACTCTTTCCTACACATTTTAATATATCCCTATTACACTTTTTTTTTTTTTTTTAATCTATATCAGTGGCCCTTATCTTGATATTTCTCTTCATCCTCAGGATATTGAGCCGCTGCGCACCACCAGGGGCGCGCATCGCGGTGATCGTTGTTGCAGGGTATCTCTTTACCACGTGATCAGCCGTGTCCAATCAAGGCTGATCACGATGTAAACAGGAAAAGTCGGTAATCGGCTTTTCCTCACTCGTGTCTGTCAGACGTGTGTAGAGGAGAGCCGATCGGCTGCTCCTCTGACAGGGGGGTTTGTGCTGATCGATTATCAGCACAGCCCCCCTGAGGATGCCCACACTGGACCACCAGGGATGCCACTACCCCACCAGGCATGTCCACCACAGGTATGCCACACTAGACCACCAGGGATGACAATCACAAATAATGGATGCCAATCAGTGCCCACAATGGGCATCACTGATTGGCAGGCATTGTTTGGCACTGATTGGCATCCATTCGTACAACACATACATTAGTACTTCAGTGCCCATCCGTGCTGCCTATCAGTGCCCATCCATGCTGCCTATCAGTGCCCATCCATGCCGCCTATCAGTGCCCATTAATGCCGCCTATCCGTGCCCATCCATGCTGCCTATCCGTGCCACCTATCAGTGCCCATCCGTGCCCCCTATCAGTGCCGCATATTAGTGCCCATCAATGCCACCACATCAGTGCCACCTCTTTGGTGCCCATCACTGCTGCCTTATCAGTGCCCTTCAGTGCAGTACCATCAGTGCCCATCTGTGAAGGAGAACGTACTTATTTACAATGTTTTATAACTGAAACAAAAATAAAACTTATTTTTTTCTAAATTTTCAGTCATTTTTTTATTTATTTTTTGCAGAAAATAAAAATCCCAGAGGTGATCAAATATCACCAAAATAAAGCTCTATTTGTGGGAACAAAATCATAAAAATTTAGTCTGGGTACAGTGTAGCATGACCACACAATTGTCATGTGCAATAGTGCTGAAATTGTATGTATATGTACTAAATTGAGTTATGCTGTAAACCGAATGGCGGGGGGGGGGGGCGCTAGGGGGGAGTTTGGCAATTCTCTATTCAATACTATTGGGTGAACACTGTAAGCGTAAAAATTATTTTTGCCACCTACAGTTTAATGCATTTATATATCTTTTTTCTTCTACTGATTTTTATTTTTCTCTTTTTCAAGGCAATCCTCATAGCAACAATTTAAGCAGTAGACTTACCCATGATACAATTGAACATGTTCGTTACAGGTAAGATCGTTTAAAGAAATGTTTTGGTCTGGTTGGGTACGTTGCATGTATTTTTTTTTTCTTTCTATCTTTTGCCTCCGTTTTATAGAGTGAGCCCTCATCTCAACATTCAATGGTTCTTGTCTATGTGCACCTAGCTGTGGGGTTGGATGCTCCTTTAACTTAAATTCCTATGCTATGGCATGAACCTTCAATTGTTTTGACTAATAATTTTCCTTTTTATAGTTCAAAATATTGCGAGGCGTTGAACTCTAGTATATACGCCTTTCTTGTTTGTACACAATTATCCTGCTTTGTAACTAGGTATGAGCCGAACACCCCCGCGTTCGGTTCGCACCAGAACCGTCGAACAGACCGACCGTTCGCGCAAACATTTAGAACCCCATTGAAGTGGGACTCGAACGTTCAAATTCAAAAACGCTAATTTTAAAGACCAATATTCAAGTTATTGTTGGAAAACGTCTTTGAGAACCCGGGTCTTGCCCGAGGGAACATGTATCGATGGAAAAAAGTTTAAAAAATTGTCGTTTTTTTCAGGAGCAGGACTCCTGAAAAAATGACCGTTTTTAAAACTTTTTTTTCCATTGATACATGTTCCCTCGGGCAAGACCAGGGTTCTCAAAGACGTTTTCACAGGCAAACTATAGACACCCAGCAGGTACAATATTTAAAGGATTTTTTCTTTTTTTTTTTTAAGTTAGGCATCATTAAAATCACTGCTCCACCTCTCACTTCCGGGGGGGCGTGTCGGAAGCATGGCGGAGTGAGCACGCTCGCTGACTAGGAGAGTCCGGTGAAGCCTGAGGAGTGCCCTGTAAGGAGAGCGGCAGTACGAACCCTCCCGCCCTCCCTCCCTCCCTCCCGGCCAGCTGGAGGCTGGAAGAGCGTACACGCAGTGAGACCGCGCCGCATCTCTGTCTGTCAGCGTGTGAGTGTCTCCGCGTGTGTCAGCTGCCGCGGGGATAGCAGGGATAGCGCCCAGCTAGTCGGATCTACCCCATTCCCATCCACTTCATCCACCTCTCCCCTCGGTGGGATCGCACTGTAGGTCAGCTACTACAGTCGCTGGGGGGGACAGCTGATGCCTCGGAGGGGACGGAGTGCTGGGAGAGGCAATAGAGGAGAAGCGATCCAACCCAGCCACGCATATATTACTAGGTATATGACGGTGAGAAGGGGAGAACAGGTGGAGTCCGGAGACACAAGGAGACAATCACTTACAGAAAGCTCCCTGAAGGCTGCGGTAATCTCACTCAATACGCTTAGAGACCCGCCTTTGGAGGGGAACACAGCACAGCCCAGAGGAGCGTTACCGGAGACAGAGCAGGAGAGTGTAATTCAAACTCCAACAATACCGCTAATACCACAAATATCCCAGACAGAGCCGGCAGATTTAGCAACGATACTGGGAGACGCTGAGAGCTGCAATTGCTACAATCACCTGGGCATCGATATATCACCTCCACCAAAGGTACCGTCTTTCTCTTTTTTTAGTCCTGCACTAAGACTGCTACATCTAACCAGGGGGCCTTCAGAGCTCTTAAAGAGGTCATTAGATATATCAGATATATCAGATATGGAGCAAAAGAGAGGTGACCAAGGGAAAGAGAGGCTCATGCCCCAGGAGGCTGAACGAGAAGTTTCTCCCGAAATACAACAGCTTAGCAGACTTATCCAGGCCCTACCAACTAAAGAGGACATACAGGAAATAGTATTAAACATAACAGAAATAATGAGGACCGAGATTGAAGAGGTGCGATCAAAAGTGCTGGCGATAGAACATAAAGTAGGAGGGCTGGAGAAGCAACATAATTCAACAAATTACAGATTAGTAGCCTTAGAGGAAAAAGTAATGGCCCAACATCAGCACATGATTAGGCTTCAATTAAATGCAGAGGAGGCTGACAACAGAAGCAGAAGGAACAATATAAGGATTAAGGGGATATCAGAAGAGCTGGAGGGTCCCACGTTAAGAGAGGCGGCCACTGCTATTTTCAATAAGTTATTAAAAAACCCGCCCGACACATTGCTCGAACTGGACAGATTACACAAAGTCCCTACATTTCGACAACAAGACCAGACCAACCCCCGAGATGTTTTGTGCAGAGTACATTTCTATAGAGTGAAGGAAGAAATATTAAGAGCGGCATGGAAGGAGGGCTCAGCAGGGATGTGGGAGGGCGCCGATATTCAGGTATTCCCAGACCTGTGTTGGCAAACAAAGTCCAGAAGACGTATGCTAAAACCTCTACTGGACCTTATAAGAAGCAAAGGAGCCACATATCGCTGGGGGTTCCCAATAGCGGTAATTGTGAAAAGGGAAGGAAGGAGCTTCTACTTGAGCGAGCCATCACAGCTCCCCACATTGTTTGAATTTTTAAACTCAGATCCAATAGAGGTGCCTAATTGGTTGGAACTACCTATAACCAGGGGAGGACCCCCCAAGTGAATAGAAATCCTTATTGGAATTCCCTAAGGAGAAGAGATGACACTAGAAGGACCCCTCATAGTGGTTGCCCTTAGGGAGATACCTCCCGTCTGACATCTCCCAACTACAACCTTTCTTCTTTTTTTTTTTTTTTTTGCCCCCCTATTCTGGGGAAGGACCTGATATCTCATTGAACTAACAGGCACTACCAGGAATTTAGACTTGGACAGTAAGGTTATGGAATATTCTCTTTTTGCCTTTCGTCTGTAGCGGGACTTCTCGCACTAAGCAAGGCCCATTAAGACATGGACAAGTCATTTTTTTTTTTTTTTTTAATTTATCTATTTTTTTTTTTTTTTTTGGTTTCTCTACCTTTAGCTCAGATGGACTTAACATATTAATTCAGTCCGCAATAACACC
Source organism: Rana kukunoris (assembly GCA_029574335.1). Taxonomy (NCBI): domain Eukaryota; kingdom Metazoa; phylum Chordata; class Amphibia; order Anura; family Ranidae; genus Rana; species Rana kukunoris. Next base: position 224,153,831 of record CM056053.1, on the reverse strand, counting down.
CTGGAATGAAACAGAACTATCTAGACTTAGGAGGGGGGGGGGAGGGATAGGAAGATGGACAGAGGGTGGGGGGGGGGAAGGGTAGAGTGAAGAAGGGGTAGTGGGGGGGAAAGGTAATTTGCACATTTTTATTTTACTTATTTTATTTTCATGCTGATTTTTTTTTTTTTTTTGGGTAAGGGGATACGGGGGAAGGGAAGGGAAATCTTCTATTTTTCTCAATTTTTTCACTTTTTTTTTTTTTTTTGGTCAGAGGGATAGAGTGAAGAAGGGGGGGTCGTGGGGGAGGGAAGGTAATATCTTTTTTCACATTTCTATTTATATTATTCTATCTTTATGCTGATTTTTTTTTTTTTTTTTTATATATTTTCCACTTTTTTATTATTTATTTTTTGGGGGGTTGAAATGGGGAAGTTAAATTAGGGTTTTTTTTTTTTTTTTTTTTCCTTTTTTTTTTTTTTTTTTTTTTTTTTTTTAGGTGGATGGGGGAACTGTGGGCTGGGTAAAGGGGTAAGGAGGAAGAGGAAGGGGAAGGGAAATCTTCTATTTTTCCCAATTTTTTCACTTTTTTTTTTTTTTTTTTTTTTTTTTCTTCACTTTAGGAAGGAACACGAACTATGAATTTCACTTTTAATCTATATATATATAGATATATATATATATATTTTTCCCAATTTTTTCACTTTTTTTTTTTTTTTTTTTTTTCTTCTCACATTAGGAAGGAACATGAATTAGGAATTACACTTTTAATTTATATAGTTAAACACGTTGAACTAAAGGCGCTTATAGCACCTATAGCATCTTATACACACCACATGGCACCTATTTTTTTGATAGGGCCTCATAGATACACACACCCAGCACCTGAGTAACCTCTATACTCAAGGTAAATGGGGTCCGGTAAGAGTGCATACAAGACCCTTTTTCTCCTTTTTTTTTTTTTTTTTTTTTCTTTTTTTTTTTCTCTTTTTTTCTTCTTTCTTCACTCCACAATTTCCCTGGCCTTCCCCTTCCCCGATTTGATAAGGATAGAGGGGGGAAGGGGTCATAGGGGAAGGAAGCCTGGACCGATAACGCTAGGAATTCCAGATGCAGGATTGTAAGGATCATGAAGGGGGAAGGAAGGGAGGGGACTAGGTAGAGTATAAGAGGAAGGGTAGGGGATAAAGGGATGGGGAGACAGGGGGGTATATACAGCCCTAGCTGTGGGGGGTCTATGGGACAACTGTGGTGAAGGGTTTATCAATTGGTTTATTTGTGTTGTTTAATGTCTAATGTACATGAAAGACGTGACGTGACTATATGATTTTACGACTACACATATGTTCAGTGTCATATTATAACTTTGTAATACTTATTGGTCTCTGGGGATTAGTCTTGTTCTTAAGATGGGGGAGGGAAGTAGGGGGAGGGTGACCCTGAAGAGGGGGATAGGATAATCAAATAATCCAAGGGCACTCCCAGGCCGAGACGTGACTCTCCGCGATGCTTTTATACGTCTCCCCCATAGAGCGCCTCTCCTCCTGGTGGAGGAAGTCGGAGACGCTCAGGTGGTGGGGGTTCTCTTTTTTTTTTTTTTTTTTTTTTTCACACCAACCGTTGGAAAGGCCCTAGGAGCTGGGCCACCACGGAGGTGGGAGCCAAGAATACTCGGATACTTGAACGGAGGACCTGAATCCGAGCTACAGGGGGGGTGGGTTTTTTTTTTTTTTTCTCTGCTCCTCGTACACCTTTTTGCCTTTATTTTGTAGGGCACTCTTTAAATCCATCTCATCCCCTCCTCCGGTTCTCCTGAGACCAGCACGTATACCGGAAGCTATAGGAGAGAACAAGAGGGGAGTGAAGAGGAAGAGGCAGGATGGATAGATTAAACATTACCACTTATAATGTAAAAGGGTTAAATATCCCAGAAAAAAGATCAAAAATAATACTGGAATTAGGGAGACTAAAATCACAAATAGTGTTTTTGCAAGAAACACATTTTAGGAAAGACAAGATCCCAAAGATGAAGAGCCAAAAATTCCCAGTAGTATATATGGGGGCATCTCAGACCTCAAAGGCTAATGGAGTGGCAATCCTGCTAGCCAAAAATGTAACATGGAAGGAATCAAAAGTAGAAACTGACGAGGAAGGAAGATTTCTTATGGTAAAGGGGACATTAAACGAGCAAAAAGTTACCTTAGTAAACCTTTACCTCCCGAATGAAGACCCGGTCTCGGCTCTGGAAAAATTTGCGGAGACGGTGACCCGGAGTAGAGAGGGGGTCTTGATTTTGGGGGGAGATATGAATATGGTACTAGATCCTAGTCTTGACTCTTCCAAGGGATCCTATAATATATCTAACATAAAACTAAGAAAAGCAAGGGAAATACTACAAAACTTACAGCTAATAGACATATGGAGGACGTTACATACACATGAGAGAGACTACAGTTTCTACTCACCAAAATATAAAACATACACGAGGATCGACTACATATTTGTAGACCAAAGTATATTGCCGAATTTAAGAGAAACCTCAATGGGCTCATTCTCATTATCAGACCATGCCCCAGTTAGCGGTGTTATTGAATGGGGGACAGCAGGCCCGAGGGAATGGAATTGGAGGATCAATGAAACATTAATTAAAGAGCCAGAGTATGAGGATAAGATAAAGCAAGAAATAGAAATGTTTTTTACATTAAATAAAGACGAAGATACATCACCATTATGTAACTGGGAGGCCCACAAATGTTATCTGAGAGGAATCCTCATTTCACTAGGAGCTCATAGAAAGAGAACTCTCAATGCTGAGTTGGATCGCCTGCTTGGGGAGATCCGAATATTAGAAAATCAACATAAGAGATCGCAAAAAATAAACACCGAAGAGAGACTAACGATCCTTCGAGATAAACTAAATCTGATACTTATGGATAAAGCTAAGGCTAAATTAAGTAGATGCAGAAGGGCATATTATGAATTTGGGAATAAACCAAGCAGGATGCTGGCGAAGGCATTGAGAGACACAAGATCGAAAAACCATATCGAAAAAATAAAAATACAAGGAGATAAATTGGTTAACTCATCGCAGTTAATCGCAAAAGCCTTTAGAGAATATTACGGCAAATTGTACCAACTGGAGAACAAATCTTCAGCAGTGAAGAATCTACTCAGAGAGAATAGAATAAAGGAGTATTTAAACGAATCAGGCATGCCCAGAATTCCAGAAGAAACTATAGCTAGTATGGAGGGGGCGATAACTCCAGATGAACTTCTAGCAGCAATCAAAGAAATGAAATCAGGTAAAGCCCCTGGCCCAGATGGATATACATTAACATACTACAAAACTTTTTATGAGATACTGGCACCTAAATTCCTGGGGGCCTTTAATTCACTTAAAGAAGGGCGACCGATGCGGGAAGAAACACTTGGAGCACACATAGCTGTAATCCCTAAGGAGGGGAAGGACCCGACACTATGCCCCAGTTATCGCCCAATATCCTTATTGAACATAGACTTAAAGATCTTCTCAAAAATAATTGCCAATAGATTGGTAATTCATCTACCCCCCCTTATACACCCGGATCAAGACGGCTTTACCCCCGGAAGAGAAGGGAGGGAAAACACACAACGAGTGTTAAGCACCATCTACATGTCCCAATTCTACCACAACCCTTTAGTACTAATATCAACTGATGCTGAAAAAGCTTTTGATAGGGTAGATTGGGGTTTCTTAAAAGCCACATTACAATATATTGGGCTGGGTAGAGGAATGCAAAATTGGATTGCAGGCCTCTACTCATGTCCGACAGCAAGGGTAAAGGTGAACGATGTAATGTCTGATCCCTTCATAATAAGAAATGGAACAAGACAAGGATGCCCACTCTCCCCCATTATCTTTATCCTTATTTTAGAACCTTTTTTGAGAACTATTCGGGCAAATAGAGATATAAGAGGACTCTTGGTTAAGGGAGCAGAGTATAAAGTCGCAGCATTTGCAGATGACCTATTATTCTCGCTAACGACTCCAGAATTATCCCTACCATCCCTATTGAAGGAGATAAAGGAATATGGAGAACTTTCTAATTTTAAGGTGAACTATAATAAATCGGAAGCAATGGGAATAGAAGTGAATAGACAGAAGCAGCAGCAATTAGCGGCAAATTTCCCCTTGAGATGGACAGATTCCCATATACTTTACCTGGGAACAAAGATACCGAAAAATCTAAAAAGGATCTATGAGCTAAACTTCGTACCCCTGGTAAGGCAGATTAAAGCAGACTTCCAACGATGGGATAAGGAAATCTTTACATGGTTCGGAAGAATTAACATTATAAAAATGAATGTGATGCCAAGATTACTATACATATTTCAGACCCTACCTGTAAAGATCCCCTTAGGATCCCTGAGAGAGTTAAGAACTAGATTCGCTAAGTTTATCTGGGCAGGGAAAGCACCTAGAATACGGCGAGAGATTCTGATGTTGCCAAAGGAAAGAGGAGGGGTGGGACTTCCAGACCCAATGGGATATCATGATGCGTCCCATATGGCAAGGGTGGTGGAGTGGTGTACCCAACAGAAGGTAAAACCATGGATACACATGGAGCAAAAAATCACGAACATTCCTTTAGAGGGAATGGCATGGATTCAAGAGGCAGACATACCACAAGAAGTGAAAAAACACCCTACTATAGGAGCCACACTACAAACTATAAAAAAAATATTTAAGAAAACGAAAATCTCAGAACATCCAAGTCCATTAATCCCGGTGCTGGGAAACCCTAGATTCCAACTAGGCCTCACAGATCTACACTTTAACAATCTTAGACGCGCGGGAATGAGTAGGCTAATACACTTTGAAGATGGGAATCAAAGGAGCAGTGGGGGAGAAAGGGAAGAGAGAATAGACTTAATGAGATCAAACCAATTAAAAGCTGCTATTAGAGCAATGAATCCACTTGGCAAAGCAACTAGAGACCTTTCAAAATACGAGGAACTATGTCTGAAGGGTGACTCACTGAGACATGGCCTGTCTTCAATGTATACTCTCTTAGAAGAATCAATAGCCCCAAAAGAATTACCATTCATTCTAGCCTGGGAAAAAGAAATGGGGACTAAATTCTCAGAGATGCAGAGAAAAAAAATCGTTAATTTTACACACAAAGCTTCTCTTGCTACTAGATATCAAGAGGGTGCTTATAAGATCCTGACTAGATGGTATAAAACCCCTGCAGCATTAAAAAGGATATTTCCCGAGGTATCAGACCGGTGCTGGCGGTGTGGAGAAGGAGAGGGTACCATGTTGCATGTATTTTGGGAGTGTCCAAAGCTGAGAGATTTTTGGAAAATGGTCACCGAAACGGTAAAAAAAATCACAGAGATAGATCTGGGAGATAATCCAGCTACCTATCTACTTTTGGACCTCCCAATCTCCATGGAAAAATTTAAAAATTCTCTGCTTAGGCATTTGCTGACAGCGGCAAGGGCTTGCATTCCAATTTTGTGGAAAAGTACGCTTGCGCCGACCAGACAGCAATGGCTGGGCAGAGTAACAGAAATTCAGCAGATGGAGAACCTGACGATGGGAATAAGAGAACAAGAGGGGAAGTACAGCCAAGTGTGGACCCCCTATATAAGATTCAGAGAGCGAGACCTTTGAAGAAGGAGGAGGATTAGAGGAGGTTTTTTTTTTTTTTTTTTTTTTTTTTTTTTTGTGGGGGGGGGAAACGGGGGGGGGGGGATAGCGACTTAAAAGGAAGGGTAGATATGGGGAATAGGAAGTGTATGATGCCATTGCTATATACAGTAGATATGATGGCAAAATCTATGAGCCATGATGAGAAGCATAATGACCAATAAGAAAATGGTTAAAGAAAAATGTCAAAATGTAGTCATTTACTTTTTTGTTTGTATAAAGAAGAAATAAGAGTGGAAAATGTTATAAAATAAAGAATTATAAAAAAAAAAATCACTGCTCCAGGAGCAGTGATTTTATTGATGCTTAAATAAAAAATAAAATAAAAATTCCTTTAAATATTGTACCTGCTGGGTGTCTATACCTGTGATAACGTCTTTAAATAGCACAATCACCTGCCTGCCAAAAAATTAGGAAGAACTGATCTATCTAAGCTATACAGTGTATAAATATATGTACAACTCCTAGGGATGTATATATATCCTCTACACACTGTAAATTAAGCTAAACTGACTAGCCTGCCTGCCTGCTCTAGCTAAAAAGAATATCTCTCTGTCTCTCTGACTGCTCTCATTAACCACTTGACCACTGGGCACTTAAACCCCCTTCCTAACCAGACCAATTTTCAGCTTTCGGTGCTCTCACAATCTAAATGACAATTACATACAACATTGTACCCATTTGAAATTTTTGTCCTTTTTTTCACACAAATAGAGATTTCTTTTGGTGATATTTGATCACCTCTGGGTTTTTAATTTTTTGTGCTATAAAAGAAAAACTACTGAAAATTCTGTAAAAAAAAAAAAAAAAAACTTGTTTCTGTCATATTAGCAGGTTATTTCTCACACACAGCATATGCATACCACAAATTACACCCCAAAACACATTCTGCTATTCCTCCCGAGTATGGCGATACCCCATGTGTGGGACTTTTACACAGCGTGGCCACACACAGAGGCCCAACATGCAGGGAGCACCATCAGGCGTTCTGGAACACCCAGACCAATTCTGACATTCCTCTCCTACATGGAAAAATCATCATTTATTTGCTAGAAAATTACATAGAACCCCAAAACATTATATATGCTTTTTTAGCAAAGACCCTAGAGAATATAATGGCGGCGGTTACAACTTTTTATCTCGCACGGTATTTTCGCAGAAATTTATTGAACGCGTGTTTTAAAAAAAAAAAACTGTTTTGTGCTTAAAACAAAACAGTAAGAGGGAGCTGTGGTGGCTCAACGTGATTGGCACTGCGTTGACAAGCCATTCACCTCTGCAGCCAAGGGTTCGGATCCCGGTCTCGGCTACATGTGAATTGAGTTTGGTGGTCTCAGCCCGCCTCCCGGTGGGTGTGCTATGCAAGGTACGCCTGTGCTTAGTACGCCCACCCCCCCCCCCCAAAAAACCACCACACTTGCACGCACACGAAATTGGTTTAAAAAACACACGCACTTTGGCCATGCGGTCTCTTAAAATAAAGAGAGGCGAAGGACCTACGGGGCTGGCTGGGTGGGCTAGGCCCCCTCACTCCCTCATAGGGGGAGTCCCTCTGCCCCATTGGGGTCCCGTTGGGCCCCAGTTGGGCTCCCAAGAGGAGCAGGTAGGGCGGGGTGAGTGGGAGGCCCCCCTTCACACCCGCCATTGCCACCAGGGGCATGGAGAAGGATGGCGAATGCCTCCGGGGGGAGGGTCTGCCTACTCCCAACTCCTGCAGTCCGGCTCCTCTCTCTCGAGTTCACGCACACAAAAAAAATACACTTTAAAAAAAAAAAACAAAAAAAACAGTAAAGTTAGCCCAATTTTTTTTCATAATGTGAAAGATGAAGTTACGCCGAGTAAATAGATACCCAACATGTCACACTTCAAAATTGCACCCGCTCGTGGAATGGCGCCAAACTTCGCTACTTAAAAATCCCCATAGGCGGTATTGCAGAGTATTGGGGTATTGCAAAGTATCATGCAGGGTATTGGGGTATTGCCGAGTATTGGGGTATTGCCGGGTATTGGGGTATTGTTGGGTACTGGGGGATTGCTGGGTACTGGGGGATTGCTGGGTACTGGGGTACTGCAGAGCTGGGATGGATTGAGGGATGGCTGGATCTGTGACTGCATTTGTCACAGATCCAGCCACAGCTCAGCTGCTGACACCCCGCTCCCCCCCCTCTCCTCGCACACTGTACCGAACGGTACAGAGAGGAGACGCCGGAGAGGGAGGAACCGGCGTCATCAAATGACGCCGGTTTGTTTACAGGTGATCGCGCCGTCATTTGACGGCACGATCACGTGGTAAACGGCTGCTATCAGCGGCAATTTACCGTGATCCGTGATGCGCCGGGTCGAGCACGGACACTTCTGCGAGCGCGTCCCAGGGGACGCGCAATCGCGGAAGTGAAGGACGACGTCCCAGGGACGTCGTGTCACAGTAGCTCGACCGCGCTGTAGCAGTATTTTTGCTATAGTGCGGTCGGCAAGTGGTTAACAAGCCGGAACAGCAGGCGGCCAGCAGGCTGCCTTATATAGTGTGGGGGGTGTGCTAAAACCCTGAGCCATAATTGTCCAAAGCCATCCAGGCTTTGGCCAATTATGGCTCTTCGTTTTCTGCGCGCTGTGGTTGGCCAAGCATGCGGGAAATACAGCATGCTTGGCCAATCATCAGCGCGCAATGCCACAGTGAATTATGGGCCGTTTTGCATTACTCGAATTTGGCGCGTAGGACCGCTTTTGTTCGAATTTTGTCGAACGTATGAACAGACAATTTTCGAGTCGAACATACGTTTGTATCGAACGCGAAGCTCATCCCTATTTGTAACTACCAAATTGTTGGCTCTGTTTGAGCAAACATTAATAAAACCTTTTATAAAAAAGAATATTTATGGTTCTCAGATTTGCTCAGAAAATGTCCAATATGGCTAGTACTGTAAATACCAGTGCAAAAACTGTACTTTGTGGGTTGGATGCATTTATTTACTGCAATATTACTGTAGCTTGCAGTTCATATTTAACTGTGGAAAATTTTAATACATAATTTTGGAAAAGTATTTCAGGTAACTCATGGTGATGACTACTAAATGGACAGTATATCTAAAAGTGATAACTAATTTGGTTTTGGGTAGATGTCTGCATGTTGACTAACCCATGGTTATCATATAGCTGAAGAACACAATACTGGTATTTTCTCATCTTAGTTCCAAGGCTCTGCCAATTTCCTTGATCTTATGCCGCATACATACGACCGTTTTTCATAATGCCAGTTTTTAAATTGGTCATTAAAAACGATTGTGTGTAGGCTCCAGAGCATTTTTCTCGACGTGAAAAATGGGCATTAAAAATGTAGAACATGCTCTGATTTTTCTCGTATTTTTTCATGTTGTCGCTTTTCACGTTGTGAAAAACAGTCGTGTATTGGCTTTAGCGATGGGAAAAAAAACGTGCATGCTCAGAAGCGAGTTATGAGACGGGAGCAGTCGTTCTGGTAAAACTAGTGTTTGTAATGGAGATAGTACATTTGTCACGCTGTAACGGACTGAAAAGCATGAAGACTAAAAAGCGCAAATCGACTCTCACCAAACTTTTACTAACACAAAATCAGAAAGATCTTAAAGTCTCTGGTGTAAAGTCCTAGTCAGTGCGTTATTCAGCCACCATTATGCACCTATAGCTAGAATATTATTTTATTTTTAGTCTTTAAGAAGACCGTACATTTTTGGCTTTGTTTCTCGGTTGTTTCTGAATACAAATTGATAAATAACTGTACAATAAGACATACATATTTTTTAAATATTTAAGCGAATTACATAGTACTTCACAACAAAGTGTAACATATCTCTTTCATAGAAATAGACACAGATTAAATTGTACCTAACCTCTTTTTATTGTTCAAACCTGTGTGTCTTGAATGAATGAAGCTTGGTGGCTCATTTGCCAAGATATTCATTTGCAGATTCATTACAGAGGAATCGAATCCAAAAGCAGATGTGCATTCTTCCACAGTTTTAAAAGGTCATTGTAGGTTATATAATTTGGTACTCTGATGCCGCGTACACACGATCATTTTTCGGGTTGTAAAAAACGACGTTTTTAAAAAACGCCATGGGTGGCGTCATCCGAATGGAACTTCCCCTTTATAGTGCCGTCGTGAGTGTTGTACGTCACCGCGGCCGTTTTAATGATCAAGTTGGTTCGGCCCGCAGGCCTTGTGTTTGCCACCCCTGGTTTAGACAGTGCTGATTGCCCATCACATCACATGCACTCTCCCAAGAAAAAAAAACGCTATAGCAATACACACCAAACTGAGCATGTGCAGCCTGACTCCAAATGCCTGGGGATCTGTGCATACACAATCAACCAGCTGTTTTACAGAGGATTAACTCCTTAGGTTCCACAGTAAGTATAACGAGCATGTTTTACTGCTATACAGACTGATTTTACTGTTGGGTTTAGTGACACTTTAAGTAGGGCATAGACAGTTTTAATCTCAGCCGGTATAGCAGAAACTGTCTGAGATTCGAACCATGTATGGGCAAGCTAAATGTACCCAAGTTGATTGATTAACTTGGGTACAACCAGCCTGCTAGATTTTACACGTGATTATTGATAACAGCTGTTATAGCCTCTAGCAATAATCGCTGTGTTCTCTCTGAGAGTGATTCCCCTGTCAACACTGTGTTGATAGGGGAATCAAGCAATGTTATTTACTGTAACAGTCCAAATTCTTTTGTGTTTATCAAATTTAGATTTTCAGTAAATAATACATAAAGTTGAGCAAACAAAAATATAATATACTCTCCCAAATGTCTATTCTATGCAAAGAATAAACTGCTATGTCAATATATCAAGTTAAAAATCTGTATTCCCCTGCAAAAAGGCAAAAAAACAAACAAAGTTACCATAAATAGAAAGCACAATTAAAAAAAAAAAATACACATCAGTATAGCTTTAAACTAAAATTTAAAACCATAAAGAGGAATTCTGAATATTGATATTTTATGCATAGTTACATTGATCCAGCTTGGACCAATTTAGCTCTGTATATACCACACCTGGCCAATGCTCCCAGAAGCTGGAAATCACTGAAGTAGACACTGCTACTACAGTGATCTCTTTATTTTTCGTACATCACGGGACACAGAGCCTTGTTAATTATTTAATGGGTTATGTTCCACCTTCAGGTGATTGGACACTGGCACACCCAAGACAAGATGTTCCCCTCTATATAACCCCTCCCATACCAGGAGTACCTCAGTTTTTTCACCAGGTCTAATGTGTTGGTCACAGTTAAAGATGTGCTAAGAAGAAAGCTCTGCTGGAGGATCCATGCGGGGGTCAATGAGCTATCTGGATCCATTCAAAAGTGCCAAAAAAAAGCCAAAAATGAATGGCACCCGGGCTTCGTGGAAGAACGAGGTTTTGCCTGTAATGTCTCTCTTGTAGGACTGGACTCAGACCCAGCACTTTGGGCACTTATCTAAAAATGCCCAAAGGTTTTCTGGTTTTCTGGAGTGCTCTACAGGTCCAGGGAAGAAGCCTCCTTTAACCACTTGCCCACCGTCAAATGACGGCGGGCGGAGGACTCCATTGTTCTGACAGGACGTCATATGACGTCCTGTCTCATTAAAGCCGCGGGCACCCGCCGCTCTGCTGGGATCCCGGTTCGAGTGGCCGGTTGCCCGGCGGCAACGATCGCCGCCGGGCACACGCGATTGCCCAGTAACTGAGCGGGGACGTGGAGCTCTATGTGTAAACACAGAGCTCCACGTCCTGTTAGGGAGAGGAGACCGATGCTGTGTCCCTTGTACATAGGGACACAATCGGTCTCCTCCCCCAGTCACCCCCCCTTCCCCTACAGTTAGAACACTCATAGGACACACATTTAACCCCTTCCCCGCCCCCTAGTGGTTAACCCCTTCACTGCCAGTCACATTTATACAGTAATCAATGCATTTTTATAGCATTGTTCACTGTATAAATGTAACTGGTCCCAAAAATGTCACAAAAGTGTCCGAAGTGTCCGCCATAACGTCGCAGTCCCAATAAAAAATCGCAGATCGCCGCCATTAATAGTAAAAAAAAAAAATAATAAAAATGTCATAAACTATCCCCTATTTTGTAAACACTATAAATTTTGCGCAAACCAAAAATATGTAGAAGAATACGTATCGGCCTAAACTGAGGAAAAAAATATTTTTTTTATATATTTTTGGGGATATTTATTATAGCAAAAAGTAAAAAATATTGAATTCTTTTTCAAAATTGACGCTTTATTTTTGTTTAAAGCGCAAAAAATAAAAACCGCAGAGGTGATCAAATACCACCAAAAGAAAGCTCTATTTGTGGGAAAAAAAGGACGCCAATTTTGCTTGGGAGCCACGTCGCACGACCGCGCAATTGTCAGTTAAAGCGACGCAGTGCCGGAAGCTTAAATTTCGTCTGGGTAGGAAGGGGGTTTGGGTGCACAGTAGGCAAGTGGTTAAATAGGAACACAGATTTTGCACAACATGGCCCGCCGTGATGGGTGAAGGTTGGATCTGTCTGATCTTCAACGGTATCCTGCGGCAGGGATAAGGTAAGTGAAGACAATCCTGAGGAATATCTTAGGATTCTCTTCTGTGAGTAGTTGCATGTCTTACCAGTTTTCCGCCACTAGAGGGAGTAAATAGACATACCTGGTGTTTTACTTACCAAAGCTCAGTGTCAGTCAGTCTGTTGATCTGCTCACCTCCTCCACTTCAGGCCCTGCCACGGATGTTGAAGGGGGGTCCCTCGTAGTCTGGGGTCCCACGGCGGCCCCTCTGTAGGGGGTCATCTCTTTCCCCCCCTCTCCCCTGTCTCCTACATTTTATCTACAGCTGGAGTGGTGGGGAGGGAGGGGGACGTAGTTGCCGCCAACGTGCACATGCGGCGTGAGCGAAAGCCTACAGCACAGGTGCAGAGAGGGTTTTTTAACCCCAGACGCCACGCGCTCTGTAAGCTAATGGGTACATAAGCATCTATGTGGTTTGGATTAAGGCATTCTCAGACACCTACTCCGCATCAGGCTGTGCAGATTAGTGTTTTTTTTTTATTTGCTGAACTAAGCTCAGCAGTTGATGCACCTGTGTTAGTACCTCTGCTTTTGAACTTAGGACTATGTCTCCCCATAGAAGGGGTTCAGGGGCAGGAAAGAGGGGGGTCTAAATTTTCGCCATCGGGATCTGAGTGTCCTAGACATGCCTGCATGATTCCATCCTCCCCTGAGAGACCTGATGCACCCACATCGGAAGAGCCATTGGCACTGTCTGGCATTGCAACCTCTCCCAACATTTGTAGCTCCTGAATACGTCACTGAGAACGCTTTAGCAGCAGCACTGGTTGGTTTGGAAGGGAGGATAGCTGCTTTAATCACAGCATCCTCGCAGAAGAGCAGGAAGCAGGGTAGGTTCCCTTCTGATCTGGATCCCCTATCAGAGGATCAACAATCTGATGATGATGATGATGAAACACCATATGGGACAAGGATCGGGGCAGTCTAATGAATCAGGGGATTCAGAGGAACTCTTTTCTGCCTCTCAAGCTCACAAGATGCAGGTACAATACTATACAGAAGCCATTAATGCTACGTACAAATTGCCCTCTACTGAGTCTTCTGACACCCTGTCTCCTCTTTGGGGTCTTTAAAATCCCTAGAGGCTGCATTTACCTTCCCGGACCTTCCTGGGATCACCCAGATAAGCTGTTTTCTTCTCCCATGAAGTTTGCCTTTCTTTATCCAATGGAGGTAAAATTCACCAAGAAGTAGAGTTTGCCAGCAAAAGACACGGATATTTCTTGCGTGAATAAAAGTCTGACCTGTCCCATAAACAATGTTCAGGTATTTAGAGATCCAACAGAGGAAAAGCTGGAATCTTTATTTAAATTATTTAAATTTTCCTTTTCTGTGGCTGGCTCTGTAACCCAACCTGCGGTGGCAGCGATTGGCATGTGTCAGTTCTTAAAAGGTCAGATGAAGCAGGTGATTAAAATCCTCCCTGCTAAGCAGGCCAAAGAGTGGGCGGATCTACCTAAGGCCTTTTGTTTTGCGATGGATGCCATTAAAGATTCTATTCAACAAGCATACCGCCTTACTCTTCTGCTAGTACACATGCGTAGGATTTTGTGGCTAAAGCATTGGTTGGCTGAAGCTCCATGCAAAAAGGTTTTGGCCGGGTTCCCTTTTCATGGGGAATGCTTATTCGGTGATGACCTGGATCAATACATCCAAAAGATTTCCAGTGGTAAAACTACCCTGTTGCCAGTTAAGAAAAAGAGTAAACGTCCTTCATTTAAACGTTCTCTTTCCCCAGTCCCGAGGGTTACAACTCACAGACAGTTGCGACGGCCTCCTCAGCCAAGTACAGGGGTTAAAGCCCAGGTCCAAGCCCAGGGACAAAAGAAACCTTGGGGCCAAAGATCTGCAGAGTGCCAAAGCCTCTTTATGAAGAGGTGCCCCCACTCGGTTGAGTGGGGTGAAGACTTCTGTGATTTTCAGGGGCCTGGCAGGAAGAGATTCAGGACAAGTCTCCACAGTATCTCTGGGTTACAAGCTGGAATTTTGGGGGCTCCTGCCATTCCATTTTCTAACATCAAGCATCCCTAAGGATACAGTAAAAAGAAAGCCCTTGTTTCTTGCATTGGATCACTTGTTATGCCGAAGAGTAATCATAGAGGTTGCTTTAGAGCAGCAAGGCTCTGGGTTTTATTCAAATCTCTTTACGGTCCCAAAAATAAACAGAGTTGTCAGACACATTCTAGATCTAAAAGATCTGAACCAATTCCTGAACAATCGCTCTTTTTGCATGGAGTTAATCCGCTCAGTGATCTCCACCCTACAAGGGGGAGAGTTCCTGGCCTCAATAGACATCAAAGATGCATATCTACATGTGCTGATTTTTTCCACTCACCAAAGATTCCTAAGGTTCGTGGTAGAGCAGCGCCACTACCAGTTTGTGGCTCTACTCTTTTTGGTCTGGCTACTGCACCTTGGGTAGTTACAAAAGGGCTCAGGGCATAGCGGTAACAGCATATCTGGATGATCTGCTACTGGTAGAACAGTCAATGGTAGGGTTAAATCACTGTGGGCTCAGCACAGTAAAACAACTAGAGCACCTAGGCTGGGTTCTCAGCCTAGAGAAATCTTCCCTGCAACCCCTAAGGAGGCTGGAGTATTTGAGTATGGTCATAGACACAGCCCAAACAGGGTATTTTTACCCAAGTCAAAGGTCAAATCTATAAAAGAGTTGGTCCAGGTAGTCAAAGCAAGGAGGATGTCAGGAGAGGTTATAGATCAGTACTGTGTGACTGCACAGAGGAAACCAAACAAAGAGATAGTGAAGTGAAGAAGTGTTTATTTACAAAATAAGTGGGGACAACCAGTGAGAAACAGTAAACAGTATATACAAACAAAAGGGGATACCATATTCATAAATCAAGCCAGGCTGAGGTCATACACATGGGATGTCAGCAGATAGGTGAGGATGGGGACGGAACAGAGCAGGGAGAGGATGGATGGACAAGCTGCGGGGTAAGACTCCAGGGAAGACAGGAACCAGGATACAGGGCGGAAGAGTCCAGGCAGGGATCAGGATCACGGAACAGGGTCACGGCTCAGAATCAGGATCCAAAAGACAGGGTCAGGATACAGGCTCAGGTCAGGAAGGAATGACGATACCAGGGCGAGCTCTGCTTGAGCTCGCCGGGTATAAATAGAGCTGCTGATTAAGTTCATGTTACAGCTGAGCGCAAGAAAGGTTGTGTGCTCCAAACTGTCAGGATCCATCCGCTGGTGGAGGCCAGTACTGCGTCCCAAAGGTGATATACCAGCAGGGGGAAGTTTCCCTGACAGCTCCGAACTGCCAGGAGACCCCTCCTGGTGGGACGCAGCACTGCAAGACAGAACATAAATAGCACCAGCGGATGGAACCTTTCCTGACAGAGGAAGCCTTCCATTTGCCTTTGCATGAAGTTGTTAGGAAAGATGATAGCCTCTTTTGAGGCTGTACCTTGCACCCAGTTTCCTTCAAGACCGTTGCAAAACAGCATCCTGTCTGCTTGGAACAGGAGAGTCCAAGCCTTGAACTTGCCTATGCGGCTGACTTCGGAAGTGTGTCAAAGCCTCAGTTGGTGGTTGCTAACTAAAAATTACCTGCAAGGTGGTAACAAAGGATACCATGCTTTTGGGCTGGGGATCATTTCTTTAGGGGCCACGGTCCAGGGAAGATGGTCCAAGGCAGAAAGGATCCTGCCCATCAATATTCTGGAGATCTGGGCAGTACGTTTGGCCCTCAGGGCCTGGACTTACATGTTACAGGGCTGTTCTGTCTGGATACAATTTGACAATGCTACAGCGGTGGCCTATATCAATCATCAAGGGGGCACCAAGAGTCTGGATGCCCAGAGGGAGGCGAACCACATTTTGGTTTGGGCAGAAAAGCATGTTCCTTGCCTATCTGCAGTCTTCATTCCAGGGGGATTATCTGAGCTGCCAGCAGCTGTTTCCAGGAGAGTGGTCACGGCATCCCAATATATTTCTGGCTATATGCCAGAGATGGGGTACCCCGGATGTAGATCTACTAGCCTCCAGTTTCAACATGAAGTTGGACAACTTTGTATCAAGGACAAGGGATCAGCTAGCATGCGGGACAGATGCGTTAGTAATTTGTTGGGAATCAGTTTTCCCTGATCTATGCATTTCCTCCAGTTCCGCTCCTACCGCGACTTCTTCGCAGGGTCAAGAAGGAAAAGAAACCGGTAATTCTGGTGGCCCCAGCTTGGCCCACAAGATCTTCGTATACAGAGATTGTAAAGATGGTGGTAGGAAAGCCATGGCTTCTTCCACAACGCCCAGACCTGCTCTCGCTGGTGCCAGTATTACATCCTTCCTTACGAAGTCTAAATTTGCCAGTTTGTTTGTTGAGACCTACGTCTTAAAGGGCCGTAGGCTTTCAGGTCCAATTCCACTCTGGTTAATTCTAGGAAGACGGCCTGCAGGCTCATCTATTATAGAATCTGGAAAGCATATGTTTCCTGGTGTGAATGCAGGGGTTGGCATGATCGAATGTATGTCATTTGTAGAATTATGGTCTTTCTACAGTTGGGGTTGGAAATTTAAGCTGGCCTTGAGCACCATCAAAGGTCAGATCTCGGCCTTATCAATATTTTTTCAAAGGCCGATTACCTCTCATTCATTGGTCCGGGCTTTTATGCATGGTGTATTGCGTTTAAATCCGCCAGTTAAGTCTCCCTTGTGCCCATGGGATTTGAATTTAGTTTTGTCTGTTTTACAAAAACAGCCTTTTGAGCCAATACACCATATTTCTTTGCTCCTTTTGACAAGGAAATCGTTTTTTCTGGTTGCTATATCCTCTGCTAGAAGGGTATCAGAATTAGCAGCTTTTTCCTGTAAAAAGCCATATTTAATTGGACAGAATTGTGTTGCATCCTCACCCAACTTTTCTGCCTAAAGTGGTGTCAGGATTCTATCTGAATCAAGATGTTGGGTGAGGATGAAAAACGACGAGAAAAATTAGAGCATGTTCTAAATTTTTAATGCCCATTTTTTACGTAGAAAAAATGCTCTGGAGCCTACACACGACCGTTTTTAATGACCAATTTAAAAAATTACATTTTTCACGTCATGAAAAATGGTCATGTGTATGCGGCATCAGAGTGAAGACCAAAAAAGGGCATTTAAATAGCCTGGGGCCTTAGAGAGGGGAGGAACTGGCTGGAGAAAGAAAAATTTAAAAGCGGCCCACCACAGCACTACTGGTGCAACTCTTGGGCCGCGTACACACGATCAGACATGTCCGATGAAACATGTCCGACGGACCGTTTTTCATCGTACCAGGCTGAAGTGGTCTGTTGGTCTGATGTGCGTACACACCATCGGACCAAAATCCCCTTGGACCAGAAAGCGGTGACGTAGAACACAACGACGTGATGAAAAAACAAAGTTCAATGCTTCCAAGCATGCGCCGACTTGATTATGAGCATGCGTGGGATTTTGGTCCGAATATTTTGTGTACTAACCATCCAACCTGTCCAGCGGACAGGTTTCAAAGCATGTTTTGAAACTTTTGTCCACTGGAAAACGGTCCGATAGGCCGTACACATGATCGAACATGTCCGCTGAAACTAGTCTGCGGACCAGTTTCAGCGGACATGTTCAATCGTGTGCACGTGGCCTCAAAGAAATATATGTGCTGTCATTTGTAAACAGGCTTGTAAATTATACATTTAAAATGTGATCAAAAGTGAATAAATGATGAAAAGAAACTAGATGAAAAAAAATACACAATGAAAAGCTGATAAAACATTACTCCCATAAAAGTAGATAAATATGGACAATACACACACGCAAAAGTATACTTTTACCCTGGCCAATTCTGAATTTTTCACATACATAGAAAAAAAATCAGCATTTTTTTGCTTGAAAATTACTTAGAACCCCAAATATTATACATATTTTTTTAAGCAGGGGCTTGAAGAATAAAATTCTACAAGATATTTGTACAGCCATTTATCAAATGCACGGTTTCAGGAAAAATGCAGTTTAATTTAAGTACACACAATAATACTAAATTGATACAAGCTGTACACTCCCTACTTTACATTTAGCAAAAGGTAATTTCTTCAGTGTTGTTACATAAAAAGATATAATAAAAAAATTTGAGGGGTGTACTAAATTTTACGAGATTATGTATGTATGTGTATGTGTGTGTGTGTGTATATATATATATATATATATATATATATAATATACTGCTCAAAAAAGGAACACTATGAAAACATATCAGATCTCAACGGGCAAAAAATATCATGCTGGATATCTATACTGATATGGACTGGGTAATGTGTTAGGAATGAAAGGATGGCAGATCATTTGATGGAAATTATAATTATCCACAAGAGGGCATATAACAGCGTTGTGAATGCAATTACGCGATTGCGCATATAGGTTCACTAATACGTAAATTACGTTACACGCATGCAGACGTAGCAGCCATCTTTGAGGGATTGTCTATAAATAGGAGAACAAACAAATCAGTCATTTTATGATTTGCCATGTGAGGATAACTTTTTACTTCCCAAGTTACTTTCAGCACTATGCACTCCCTTTCTTTTCTTTTTTGCACTTTAACCCTGATGAAGCTTTCTTTTAAGTGAAACATGTAGGTTATTTAACATAGACAGATTGGTTGGAGTAGAGCTGTAGAATTGATAGAAGCAGATACTACAGAACAAATTATATAATTATCTCAGCTGAGCTGTAGAACTGTTGAAAGATATGAATTTATCAGACTGCAAACAGTTTATAGGCATCTGTGAGGTTATCTATCATATGGACACGTAGGGTATTAAAGTTGCCTCCTGCAGATAGACCATATTAGGTTTTAAGAGAAGTTGGCTTAGGTGCGTGGGATACGTACCCTCATGTTGTAGCTAAATTAGTATTGCCAGAAGTTGGTCACTATAAAATGAAAAAATGTATTTTAATAAACAGCCACTCAAACTTACCTGTCATATGGTC
This sequence comes from Rana kukunoris, assembly GCA_029574335.1. NCBI lineage: Eukaryota > Metazoa > Chordata > Amphibia > Anura > Ranidae > Rana > Rana kukunoris. The sequence continues at coordinate 224,134,611 of CM056053.1, read as the reverse complement.
CAACGGTGTACTCACTGCAGCCGTGTTCTCCCTGTGTCCTCCCTCAGTAGCGCCAGTATCTCTACTATGGGCACCCGACTAACAGCTTGCGGCTTCACAGCCAGGTGCCCACTGCGCATGCACTGCAGTCTGTGACTGGCCCCAAAGCCTTTTAGGACCTGTCATGTGTCCCAGATGACTTTGGAAACAAGAACTTCTGATTACGATCATTTAGGCGACCGGAACAGAAGTGGGAGCAGGTACCTGTCAAATTCAGGTATATAGTGATCACTGCTAAAAATATGCACTATCACTAATGACACTGGTTGGGAAGGTGTTAACATCAGGGGCGAAATAAAGAGTTAACTGTGTGCCTAGCCTGTGTTTTATTACAGTGTGCAAAGTGCTTTTACTAGGGGAAGACCTGCTTTGCAGAGACACAGGATAGATGCCTTCCCTCCTGTCAGAACGCCAATCTGCCTTGTTTACATAGACAGACTGTTGTTCTCTGATGTCTATATATGTGATCCTGCACACAGCAGCCACCCTGTAGCAGTAAAACTGATTTAGGCCTGTAGACAACTTGTTAAAATGTTTGTTTAAGGTCACATAAAAATAACATATTAAAATATAATTTGTTAACTATACTCCCAAAGGCATTGAGATAGACTGAATTTATAAATCCATATCCTGAAATGAGTCATGAAAATCAATAGTACAGTGTCCTTAGGAGAAAATATAATGATCTTTTAGTTATTTTTTAAATGTAATGTCTATACATTACAAAATGTTGGCAATGTTATTTGCAAAAGTGTGTCTCTTGTGTTTTTTGTTGAAGATGACACATGGACTCTTTCAACTTCATACTCTTCTAAGTGGGAGGGTATTTATTTCTACTTCAACCCCTTGATCATCCCCAACATTATATTAAAGTGTTACTAAATCCAGTAATATGAAAATAGTTATTCCCCCCACAGTGCCCACAGCTTATAAATCTTCTTTTTACATTAAAATATTGCCACTATATACTTTTTGGGCTGATCTGTTTTCCCACGGTGAGTGATAAACTGCACAGTTTCTCCAGTGCTGAGAGTTCAGGTAGGAGAAGATTTTAATTTCAGCCTGTATACACGCCTACATGTGTGATGTCAATATCATGTGACCACCGTGGTAATCTCTCATCTTTAATTTTTTGAGGTGACCCCTTTATGTAAAAAACAAAACACATTCTTTCACACACTTTTTCATTATTTTATTTGTGTTTTAATAAAAGTTTGGTTTTAAGACCAGTTGGCTTAGGTGCAGTGGGATACGCACCCTCGTGTTGTAGCTAAATTTGTATTGCCAGAAGTTGGTCACTATAAAATTAGGGTATTGTTAGTGAAAAAATAACTTTTAATAAACAGCCACTCACCTGTCATATGGTCCAGCAGGGTACTCACTGCAGCCGTGTTCTCCCCGTTTCCTCCCTCAGCAGCGCCAGCATCTGTACTATAGGCACCTGGCTGTGCCAGCTTGCGACTTCACAGCCCGGTGCCCACTGGGCATGCGCGAGCGGAACTGCGGTCTGTGACTGGGCCCGAAGTCTTCTAGGACCTTTCATGTGTCCCAGAAGACTTTGAGAAGGAGAACTACTGATTACGATCGGTCAAGCGACTGAAACGGAAATTGGAGCAGGTACCCGTCAAATTTGGGTACCTGCTCCTCCCTCTTCCCCAAAAGCTCTGTTTCACAAACAGGAGTCAGGGAGGAGGCCTTAAAGCGGAAGTTCCACTTTGAGATTTTTGTGGTTGAAACCTTTTACAGGTTCTGACTATAATATTAGGAATCGGAAACAAAAAAAATAAAAATAAATCCAGCACACCTACCAGCTAGACTGAAAACAAACCAAACTGGCCCTGCCTAACAATTGACTTTATAAACAGAGGATTTTGTTGCACACACTTGCAAATATATGTGGTACTTTTGTGCAATACTGTACGCAAATACTGTATGCAATGCTGTACGCAAATCATTTTTTTTCACACAAATAGAGCTCTCTTTTGGTGGGATTTGATCACCTCTGGGTTTTCATTTTTATCGTTATATAAATTAAAAAAGACTAACATTTTTGAAAAAAAAAACTATTTTCTGCTTTCTGTCAAAATCTAATTTCGTCATAAATTTAGACCAAAATGTATTCTGCTACATGCAATAAACAAATTGTGTGCCAATGTGCAAAAGTGCAATCACATAACATGAAATATGACAATAGAAAAAAATTGCAAGCATATAACATGAAAAATAGTCCAATGCAGGGCCAGCGTTACCACTAGGCGAAGTAGGCAGCTGCCTAGGGCGAACTACCACCTAGGGGGCAACCACTCTGTCCTGTGTGAGCTTGGCTCTCCTCTTCTGAACCCTCGCCCCATTCTGTGTCGAACAAATCTGTTGTGTGCCACCACTAATCCCTCATGTGGCGCTGCTTCGGGACTCCTTTGCATCAGCCTGTCCCTCTGGTGCGGTGCTGTGTGTCTGTGTGTGCAGCGTAGGGGCGGGGCTCAATGGAGATGGGAGCATTGAGAGGAGCAGCTGACCTCCCGCCCAGCGATGACTCCATGGAGCGGGTGGATGGCGCTGGCCTGGCCCCAGTGGGGTCACTGTGAAACGGGTGGATGGCGCTGGCATGGCCACTAAGCATGGCACTGATGATGGTCGATGAAGCCACAAACAGCAGAGGTAAGGGAGGAGGACGGATCCTCCCCAAACTACATTGAACTGTATGTGGGGGGGAGGGTAGTGTGTGTGTGAGTAGTGCAGGAAGTAGCAGTCAGGTGGGTCAGTGTATGTGTCAGGTAGGGGGGGGGGGTCAGTGTATGTGTCAGGTAAGGGAGGTCAGTGTATGTGTTAGGCAAGGGGGGGTCAGTGTATGTGTCAGGTAGGGGGGTCAGTGTATGTGTCAGGCAAAGGGGGGTCAATGAACGTGTCAGATAAGGGGGTCAGTGTATGTGTCAGGTCAGTGTAAGGGACAGGTAGGTCACTGTAGGGGTCAGATAGATCACATGTGTTGCAAGGGCAGAGTGAAGTCAGGGGCGCAAAATTAGGTTTCGTCTAGTGTGTCAAAGATCCTTGCACCAGCCCTGGTCCAATGACAATAGAAAAAAGTGCATCAACATATCACAATAATTGAAAGTCTCTTCAATTGTGCAAGATAGTTTCAAAAAACAGGAGGGGGAGGCTGAAAAGTAAACCAAGTGCAAATCAGCAGGATAGGATGTGATGATAGCCTATAGATAACTTTCAACAATCCACACCCAGGGTGTTTTAGCCTCTTACCTCAGGAATAGACTCCAATACCCTTGAAAAAGTCACAGAAGATTTAATAGATGAAAAGATGAAAAAATTACTGAAGTTCCACTTTAAGATCATGACGGCTGTGAATACTAGTGGTCTGTGATTGGCTACAGCTAATTGCATGGTACAGGGTGCTGTGGTTGGCCCAGATACCATGTGACCAGGTGCTGTGATAGTTGTGGGCCAATCGCAGCTCAGTAGCAAAGAAAGCAAAGTTGTGATTAATCACATTGATTCATCACAGCTCCCTGTAAATGCGGACCACCTGCATGCAATGTACTGTGGGCAATTGGCAATGATTAATTGAACAAGTTAAAGTTAGAGGCTGATTGGCAGCTATGCACAGCTGCACCAGATTTTGCCCTCTCCAGTTTTAGTAAATCAGCCCTTATTTGTTGGTGATACTTCAATAATGTTTCAAGAACCAGCTTAATGCTTGGTTGGCATGTATCACATACTTTGCTCTGTCAATGTCTGTATATTCTCAAAAATTCTAGGTTAACCACTTGCTGCCCACCCACTGTCAAAGGACAGAGGGGCAGTGTGGCTCTCATTGTAGGACATCATCGCAGCTCTTTATCCATGTGATCGGCTAATTTTAGTCATGTTATCAGGCCACTGATCATAAGTGCCCTGATTACAATAAAGGGCCACCAGTGCCAGCAATCAGTGCCACCCATTAATGCCCATCAGTGCCGCCCATTAGTGCTAGTGTTGCCTATCCCTGCCACCTATCAGTGCCCATCATGCCGCCTATCAGTGCTTATAAGTGCCATATATCAGTGCCATCTATCAGTGTCCATAAGTGTGGCATATTAGTGGCTCCTCATCAGTGCCACCTAATCACTGCCGTCTCATTATTGCCCATAAGTGAAGAAAAAAAAAATCCCATTTTAGCATATGAAAGTATCAAAGACGTGCATAAAGGGAGTCTACAAACTATGGGATATACAGTATTTATGGAATTTAAATTTTTTTTTTTTACTAGTAATGGTAGCGATTAGCGACTTGTACTAACTGACACTTTTGACACTTTTTTGGGAACCAGTGACACGAATATAGTGATCACTACTAAAAATATGCACTGTCACTGCACTGACACTGGCTGGGAAGGAATTAACATCAGGGTAGATCAAAGGGTTAACTGTGTGCCTAGCCCGTGTTTTATTACAGTGTGGGAGGTGCTTTTACTAGGGCAGGGGTAGGCAACCTCGGCTCTCCAGCTGTTTTGAAACTACAAGTCCCATGAGACATTGCAAGACCCTGACAATCACAGGCATGACTCCTAGAGGCAGATGCATGATGGGATTTGTAGTTTCATCACAGCTGGAGGGCCGAGGTTGCCTACCCCTGTACTAGGGGAAGACATGCTTTGCAGAGACACAGGATCCATGCCTTCTCTCCTGTCAGAATGACAATCTGCCTCATTTACATAGGCAGACTGTTGTTTTACCTTTCTGCAGGATGATGGATGGGTGCCAGCAGACATCGAGTTTGCCATACCTGGCATTCGTACCCCCTACCCAGAAGTGCAGGATCACGTAAAATAGATATCTATATATGTGATCCTGCACACAGCAGCCACCCTGTAGCAGTAAAAGTGCTATAGGCCGGTTGTTAAAATGTTTATTGTTTACTATACTCCCAAGGACATTGAGATAGGCTTACTTTATAAATGCATATCCTGAAATGAGTCATGAAAATCAATAGTACAGTGTCCTTAGGACAAAAAAAATTATAATTTCTATACAAAATGTTGGCAATGTCATTTGCAAAAGTGTGCCTCTTGTGTTTTTGTTGAAGATGACACATGGATTCTTCAAACTTCATACTCTTCTAAGTGGGAGAGTATTCCTCCTTCAACCCCTTGATCATCCCCAATGTTGTACAAAAAGTGCGAAGAGTATTAGTTCCGAATGGAACAACCAACAGAGTCTCCTCGCGAGTACCGGGTCGATTGGATCACCAGAACGGTGACCGCTGAGGAAGATGTTCCCTGGCCTACTGCTACCACTACTGCTGCTGCGGCTGATGCTGATGTCACTACTATTTCTACTACAACTGCGATCTCCATGTCATCGGCCCCCACTCCAACTGTGTCACTTGAAGTAAGTGACTCTGATATCAAGGAACCTGCTTGGCTCACCTCTGGAAAAATGGGCCCCACGAAGGTCTCCCATGGCTGTGGTCGAGGCCTACCTATGTGCGGACATGAGAAGGACTCCAGGGAAAGTGTCGCCCCTGCTGAGCCTAGAACCAAGGACAAGGTCAGTGTACCTGTTACCGAAGGTGTCTGTTTGCCTGCAGAAGAGTACAACACTTCTGAAATTAATTCTTCCTCTGATCAGGGGAATAATCGGTGGTTTGAACCAGAGCAACCTGTGTCAGAATGGGGCAGAAGCTCCCGTGTTTACAAACACTGCAAGTCTAAGGCCTCGTACACACTATCGGACATATCCGATGAAAACGGTCCGCGGACCATTTCCATCGGATATGTCCGATTGGGAGTTTGATCCGATGGCGTGTACACACCATCGGATCAAATTCCCCGCCGCCGGACGGCGCGGTGACGTGGCGGTGACGCGGCGGTGACGTTGACGCCGCCACGTCACCGCACCAGGAAGTAAAACACTTCCGCGCATGCGCCGAATCCATTCTGCGGCGGCGCGGCGGCGGTGGGGGACGACATGTCTGCTGGTAAGTGTACTAACCAGCAGACATGTCGGGCGGACAGATTCCCACCGGATAGATTTCAAAGCATGCTTTGAAATCTGTCGGGTGGAGAAATCTGTCCGCTAGCCCATACACACGAGCAGAGATGTCTGCTGAAACGGTCCATCGGACCGTTTTTAGCGGACATATCCCCTCGTGTGTACGAGGCCTCAGAGACGTTCCCGGGATACCACACCAAGGGCGGATATCCTGCAGTTAACCTGGGGAGTCACAGTTCCAAAAGTTAGTGACACCAGGGAGACTGCTCCAATACCAGTTGCACCGCCAGTTGTAAGGAGAGCTCCGGACGCAATTGTTATGCGGGGACTAGGTCACCCCTGTAATCTGCCAAAGTTAGCTCGCCTTCAGCGAATTGTAATGAAGAAGGTGGCTCTGGACTACGAGTGGGAATTTCCTTACATGCCCCCAGCTCTCATGGCACTGATTGAGGAGAGAAGGGAAGATTGGTGCAAACATGCCATATGGGAATACTTGAATGTCCCAGAAGCTGCTTGTGGCACTGACTATGCCTTTGTTACCATTGGCCACCGGTTTGAAGGTTGCCTAACCGACTGGAGCCACGGTCGGTACATCTACCATGACAGAGTGGTCATTAAGAGTCCTGGTAGAGTGGACCGGGTGTATTCAGTTACCACAGTGAATGCCAAATGGGACGTTATCACTTTACCCGATCCCAGGTTTTACCTGTAGGTCCAATACCTGAAGTTTGTTTTTTGCTGCTGTTGAAGAAATCAAGGACAGGAACGATCACCCCTTTTCAGTTTTTTTGTTTTTATTTCTTTCTCCTGATCCACATTTAGCTGCATTGTGAAGAACTTTGGGAGGATGGAATAATATGTTAGTTAGTTAGATTAGGGTCCTGCAGATTTTATCACAACAAGGAAAAGAAGAAGAGAACGTTTTTTTTTTCCTCCTCATTGCTCTATTTTTGAGTATGGACTGCACTATAGTGGTAATACCAGTGCACTGACCGCTAGGGGCAGTGTTCTGCAGCTTTACTTATGCAGAAAATACAATTATTTTGTATTTTCCCCTAGGCCCTTGCAGTTTGAGAACATTTTAGCACTTATCTTTAGAAAATGTCTCTTTGGGAGGAAGGAGGCTTCACCTTAAACTGACAAAGGTGCAGCCTCAGTTACCCTTAGCGATTGTAAATAGTGTATATTGTGTGTGTATATTTTTTTATTTTTGTTTTGCAGTTTGTTGATCATCTATCAAGACTGTCAGAGAATGGGGCAGGCTAGATAGGCAGGCATGGCTTTGTTGAAATGTATAATTGTGTGAATTGTTAAAATGTCTTCTATTTTTAAATTTAGAGGGTGTCAGAGAGTTAGTCCACTCTGACCATGTTGATTTGTTCAAATTGGAGTCTCTGTCTCAGCTTTGGCTGTGCTGTGAGTCCATTCTGTTGTTTCTGGGGTGCTGATCTCACCCCAGGTCGGCAGATGGCAGCAGTGGAGTCAAGGATTGTGTGCTCTTGCCCAGCAGCCCATCAGGAGGGTTTGGCCTCGCTGTGCAGACACCATCTTCCTGGTCTCTCCTCGTGTGGCGCCCACCTTTAGGGAAGCCACTCCACGCCACCCCGGCGAATGGCATTCGGGACTAGGGTTGTACGTGCAATGCAAGTATCCTGACTTCCGGACCACGTTGGCCCGGAGAAATCGACTGGGTCCCACCTAAGAAGGTCCTGGGTCGTCCGTCCAGTTGGAAGAGGCCGTACAGTGGAGAGTCTGCCTGAGAAATACCAAGAGAGGCTGGTGTTCCCATAGAGGCCTGACTATCCATTGGGGAACAGGGGAACCGGACACTGAAAGGCTGGATGTTGGCCATCTATCAGTCGGTACCCCAATTCAAAACTACCTGAAGGAGATCCAGGTTGCCAAGTCTGCTAAGGAGGATTATCTCCGCTGTTCATGGCAGAGACTTTTTCCTAAGGTTCGAGTGACATTCTGGCTGCCAAGCTGGTGAGAGAGGCCTGTGCAAGTGCACTGTATCCACTCAGGCTGAAGTGGTGAAAGAGACATTACACATGGGGGCAGGACTGTTTCCCTATTTCTGACATCTGGATCTGCTATCTTCATTTATTCTGAACCTCTATTCTTTACCAAGTTTTATTTTTTTTACCCGGCTGGGTAATAAAGAGCACAGAAAAAGACACCTGTCATGGACATTCCATTACTACAACATTAACCAAACACCCCTTGACATCAGAGAAATACGAGGTAACATGCCACCCAAAACAAACCAGCAGCTCCTTCGGGGGTAGTACTACAATAAGAATAATAAAAATGCCATAAATCTATCCCCTATTTTGTAGGCGTTATAACTGTTGTGCAAACCAATCAATACACGCTTATTTTGATTTTTATTACCAAAAATATGTATAAGGATACATATCGGCCTAAACTGAGGAAAAAATTTGCTTTTTGTAAACAAAATTGGGGAAATGTACAAAATGTACAAAATATTGTGGGTTTTTTTTTTTTCAAAATAGTCGCCATTTTAATAAAAAAAATAAAAAAACGCAGAGTTTATCAAATACCACCAAAACAAGATTAAAACACAGGGTATATTTGTTTTCTGAATTCTGTGATCTCCGTTTTGTGTAATGATCATAGAAATGGTATAAAAAAAAAATCATAAAATGGAATCATTTTTTTTTTAACTGGGATAACCTTACCATTATTTGGCATGCTCTGAAGCTACACGGAAATATAGAGTGCAGTACATGTGTGCAGGTCTCACTTGAAACATTTTAATAGACAGCTGTGTGATCTGTACAGCAATATCTCCCTCAATTGGTGTCAGGTGAATAGAAGACCAGGTGTAACTACAGTATAAGTCCTGTTTTTATCTGCTATTCAAAAAGAGCATTTTCTATGGTAGCCTTATAAACCTCCTTTGTATCGTCAATACTGTTTTACTATGTGAGATAGAAGCTGTCAAGTTTTTCAGAACCGACCATGCAAATCATTGCATCTTTGATTTCATGTTTATTAGATGATATACACTGGTACTAGTAAAAAAAAAATGCTATAAATCTATCCCCTATTTTGTAGACGCTATAACTTTTGCGCAAACCAATCAATGTACGTCTATTGCGATTTTTTTTTTTTTACCAAAAATATGTAGAAGAAAACGTATCGGCCAAAACCTGAGGGAAAAAAATGTTTTTGATATATTTTTGGGGATATTTATTATAGCAAAAAGTAAAAAATATTGCTTATTTTTTTTTTAATTGACGCTTTTCTTTTGTTTATAGTAAAAAAAAAAAAAAACGCAGAGGTGATCAAATACCACTAATAGAAAGCTCTATTTGTGGGGAAAAAATATTAAAATTTCATTTGGGTCAAGTGTAGCATGATCGCACAATTGTCATTCAAATAGTGACAGCGCTGAAAGCTGAAAAATGGCTTGGGCAGGAAGGGGGTGAAAGTTCCTGGTATTGAGGTGGTTAAATCGGTGGGGTATTTATGCACTTCAAGAGACATGTTATAAAGCAGCGTATTTGACCTTTTAACAAACATTTGTCCTACTTAAATGTAATAAATAACTGGGCATTCAATACTAGGTACCACATCCTAATTAGAGTATAGAAAATATCATTAGAGGAGAAGATGAATTTTAGGGTACCCAGATCTTATAGTAAAATCAATTTACTTTATTAACATCACAATTAATTAAAATGTATAAAAAGTCCATAATATCTACAATTCTATATGTACAATTGGGAAATGCATTGAGTCAAGTCCCCATCCTCTCACCTAATCTTCTATATTATTAGAATCTGATATAGGACTGCATGAAATATTAGACAAGTGATATACAGACATTTCTCTATATTGATAGGCGTGGGAGACATGGTTAAACAAGGAGGCAATATGCTTTTTTATGCTTAAAGCCCCATACACACCATCAGATTTTCTGCAGATTTTTGTCTTCAGATTTACCAAAACCATATAATATGAGGTCAAACCTTAAGGCCGCGTACACACGATCGAACATGTCCGACCATGAGTACGGCCTATGGGACCGTTTTCCAGCAGACAAAAGTTTCAAAACATGCTTAGAAACCTGTCCGTCGGACATGTTCGATTGTTAGTACATGAAATCATCGGACCAAAATCCCGCGCATGCTCAGAATCAAGTCGACGCATGCTTGGAAGCATTGAACTTGGTTTTTTCATCACGTCGTTGTGTTCTACGTCACCGCGTTCTGGTCCGAGGGGATTTTGGTCAGATGGTGTGTACGCACATCAGACCAACAGACCACTTCAGCCTGGTCCGATGAAAACGGTCCATCGGACATGTTTCATCGGACATGTCTGATCGTGTGTATGCGGCCTAAGGCCTCGTACACACGAGGCAATCTATCTGTTCAAATCGGTCGGACCGACCGATTTGAACAGATCTGTCTGTTTGGATTTTGGTTTGCTCGCGTGTACACACGAGCAAACCAAAATCCCCGCCAGCAGACAGCGCGCTGACGTGTCGGTGACGTGGCGGTGACGTTGACGCCACCACGTCACCACACCAGGAAGTAAAACACTTCCGCGCATGCGTCGAAAGCATTCGGCGTGTGTGCGAGAAGACATGTCTGCTGGTTAGCGTACTAACCAGCAGACATGTCGGGCGGACGGGTTCCCAGCCGACGGATTGGTAAGCATGCTTTCCAATCTGTCGGGTGGCCAAATCCGTCTGCTCGCCTGTACACACGATCAAATCTGTCTGCTGGGACGGTCTAGCAGACCGTTTCCAGCAGACAGATTTGATCGTGTGTACGAGGCCTAAGAGTTTCAATCTGTATGCAATCAGGCAGGCCCTTGCACTACATGGTTTTGGTAAATCTGAAGACAAAAATCTGCAGATAATCTTATGCCGTGTATGGGGGCTTTAGGCTTATTTTCTAATGCAATGTTCTTTTTACCATGCATTCATCTGGAATATGCAGTCCAGTTTTGGGCACCAGTGCTCAAAAAGGATATCGGAGAACTGGAGAAAGTGCAGAGAAGGGTAACTAAACTGATAAGAGGCATGGAGGAGCTCAGCTATGAGGAAAGATTAGAAAAACTGAATTTATTCACTCAGTTTAACTGGATGGACTTTCAACCTAACTAACTATGTAACTATTCAGTGGTTAATTATTTCCTGTACTTTAAAACACATATTGCAAGAGGAGTCATCTGTAGTAAATATTGGGTAAATATCACATTCTCTGTGTTCCTTTTCAGTTTGAATTAAATCCAAACTAGACTAACATATTGCAGTTTATAAGGGAGAAAATAGTCTGAATATTTCCACAAGGTTTAAAACAAATATACTGAAAACATAAATATTCTTTAAGTGAGTTACATAACCATGGACGAATTGGATGCTGAAACATTTTGTGGACACTCTCCACTTTATCATTGGAACGTTCAATAGTTTTCTTGGCAGCTTGTTACTCAAGGTGTCATAAAAGCTCATGGCCTGGTAGATACTGAATGCAGTACTAGACTCTATTAGGTATATGTTTGTTGTGGCCACCCACCAATACTATCCAGGAGTCCTTTTGGCAGTAGTACCTGGAATGCTTTTCTATTCACTAGACTCCTGTTGTTGTTTTTGCTATTTAAAAATTATCTAGTAGGGTTATTTATTAAAGGGTCACTAAAGGAAAAAACATTTTTTGCTGAAATGACTGTTTACAGGGTATAGAGACATAAAAGTTAACTGATTCCTTTTCAAAATGATTAAAAATAGATAAAAATCAATCATATAATGTGCCTTGCAGGTTAGTTTCACTTTTGAACTGGCTTCATGTTTCTGCAAAGTAGAAATAGACACACAGAACAAAAACAAACAAATCCAGGGCAGTGTTTTGTCTTTAAAATGAATCTGATTGGTTCTGGGAAGTTTTAGACACACAGTAATGACAGCTCAAACCATCGTGAGAAAGCTCCCAGCACTGTGGTTATAAGGAAACCGACAAGCAGGAAGTGTGGAGAACAGAGCAGGATTACAGCAACTTCAAAGCAAAAACGAACAATAAGGACATGAAACCAGTACTGCAGTAAAGTATAGGAAGCTATTTAGCTAAAAAAAAATTATTTTAGTGATCCTTTAGGCCTCGTACACACGATCAAATCTGTCTGCTGGAAACAGTCTGCTAGACCGTTTCAGCAGATAGATTCGATCGTGTGTACGGGCAAACAGACGGATTTGGCCACCCGACAGATTTCAAAGCTTGCTTTGAAATCTGTCGGCTGGGAACCCGTCCGCCCGACATGTCTGCTGGTTAGTATGCTAACCAGCAGACATGTCTTCTCGCACACGCGCCGAATGATTTCGACGCATGCGCGGAAGTGTTTTACTTCCTGGTGCGGTGACGTGGCAGCGTCAACGTCACCGCCACGTCACTGACACATCAGCGCGCTGCCTGCTGGCGGGGATTTTGGTTTGCTCGTGTGTACACGCGAGCAAACCAAAATGCCAGCAGACAGATCTGTTCAAATCGGTCGGTCCGACCAATTTGAACAGATAGATTGACTCGTGTGTACGAGGCCTTAAAGGTAAGGAGTTTTTTTATACATGTAGAATTCCACGTGTGAGAAATATTTTGGCAGTTGTACTTTAGATTCTTTAAACGTTTTTACAGTCAACTAGTGGAAATAAACAAAAAGTTTATCTATACGTGTTTTGTAATAGAAAATGCTTAGTCATCAGTAGTAATGATTCCAGTCCAATACATAATAACACATTATTTAATTATGGTAAGGACAGGTTTAGGGCTCCTGTGTTTGTATATTTGAATCCTTCTCTCAAAGAGCAAAATGTATGTTACTTGAACTTTTGCACCAAGGAGATTGGCCAGTCATAGAACATAATTACTGGAATATTTGCCAAGTAGACTTTAATGTATGGATAATTCTTTTTCCAGTAATTTGCTCAAACAATAGTGAATTAAAAAGCTTATATTTGTTATGATTATGAATTAGATGGTTAAAGTTCTATAAACTGTTTTGGCATTTTGCTAATTTACCCTTTTGCCATTAAATGTGGTAATAGTTGGCAGTTCATCTTATATGAATTGGCAATTATGTGATTTTTTCTTAACATTAGTAAGAAAATTGTCTTACTACAACAAATTACTAAAATGTATATAATGATAGAAAATAATGTGTTCTTGCGGATCAGACAATGCATTAAGCTTTAAATTTAGTAACTATGTACTTGAAGACACATTGAAATTATCTGCTGATATGTTTTTTCCACCAAGTGCATAATCCCTTTTGAAAAATTAATCACCCTTGAAATTTTCAGGAAGCAAGTGGCCTCCTTAGCTAAATGTCATTATCTGCTAAATAATGCAAGGTTATTGACATGTTCACATGGCTGCATCTGGGAAATGTTTGCACAGTAACTCAGCAAAGAACAATAGGAAGTATAGTCTTGGGGATGTTACAGTCCTGGAAGACAAACCTGTACAATTGGAAAGGTGACCTTTATATTAACAGACATGACTTGTTGTTTTAATTTCTGGAAAATGCTGATATAAATTTAAAAATAATTCTCATGGCAGACTTTTTACATAATCCAGTCATTTTTAACTTTTGGAGTTTGGTAATACCATGCAGAGAACTGTGGAGATATTTTGGTGTTATTTTCTTACAGTAAACCTCAATGATCCAAAACAAAGACATGACATCACCTGGTACATACAGTCACAACCTTTACTCACAAACAAAATCGTGAATGTATGAAATATATTTTAAATTTACAACATATGATTTTTCTACCTGCTTTGTTTTGTTTTTTTTTCAAAATATGCAGCTTAGTGATCTCTGTAACAGTTCTAGTAGGTAACCTGTACCATAGTCACTTCTTAGTATGGCATGCCACAGAGTGGCTTTATGCTGTCAACAAGTGTTTTAGGCAGGCTAGAGATGTGTAAATAGTCAATGTGCAAATCAGTGTTGATGTCCTTTTAACACAAGCCGGTCATCCACTCTCCTTTTCTCTTCTCACACTATCAGCGTGAGAAAAGAAATGGCGATAACCGACTTGTGTTTACTTCCAAGATCAGCTGTGATTGGGCACAGCTGATCATATGGTGAAGGGCCAAAGTGATTAGCCCTTTACCCCAATCTGTGATCAGCTGAGTTTGCAGGGGGCGTGCAGGCAGCGCAATCACGAGAAAATGTCCATGTACGCCCTCCTTGCAAATTAAGCACACCCTGTAGCCATCTTTCAGTTATAGCATGGGTAGAAAGCGGTTAATATTAACCGTGGTTATAGTGGGAAAAAAGTGCATTATGTGCAATATGTTTTTCAATTTTGTCAAGAGAGCATCTTTTTTGTACTAAAAAGGGGTATTATTTTGATATCCGGAGTAATCAACAGCCTATTGTCAAGTCAATAGGTCCGTAGATGAAACACAAAAATTGCACTGGTCCATAACAAGTATACAAGTGTGAATGCTAAATTGGATAATATGGCAAAATGCTATGATATTTCTGTAATAATTTAAGCCCCCTTGAGTTTGACCTTAAGCAACACCTGTATTTCTGTTTGTGTAATAAATTGTCGTATGAATTCAAGTTTAGTGGGTAATGGCATTTTGTGCACATTATAAACATTATAATTAGGGATGAGATTTGAGTTCAAGGACATACTAGCAGTTTGCTAAATGTGTGAACTAAATAGCCAGTTTGCCCACAACAAACCTTCAACTGCTGCAGCCTGAAGTCATAAATTAAGTGATGATCTCACTACCGCCACAAAATGAATAACTACCTGCTTATTGGTTTCTAGGATGCTGGTGGCTGCCCGCATCCTAACAACCAAGTGATCTGTGAGAGCTAGCCACCTGGGTCCTAGCAAATTATGACTTTTCCTTGCACATTAAGTATACTTTGCAAAGAGAATTTTCACTTAAAGGGGTGTTCCAGCCAAAAAATGTGTTTATTAAAAGTCAGCAGCTACAAAAAGTGTAGCTGCTGGCTTTTAATAAACACTCACTTACCTGCTCCTGCGTTCCAGCGATGCGCCGACCGGGGCTCCGCTCCTCTCCCCCCCTCCCCAGTCGGCGTCTCCATCCCGACTGTGGGCACCCAGCCGTGACAGCCTTCGGCTTCACGGCCGGGCACCCACTGCGCATGCGCGAGCCGCACTGCGCATGCGCGCGCGGCGCGGCTCGTCGCTGATTGGACAGGCGATTGCCTAGGACCTGTCAGTGTCCTAGGCCATCGCCTACAGGGAGGGGCTGAAATAAGGCGATTACGCCTCTCGCCTTATCAGCCCCTCGGCGGAAGCAGGAAGTGGGACAGGAAGTCCCACTCCTACTGAAGCCCCCACTCCCCCCCAAAAAAAATTACATGCCAAATGTGGCATGTATGGGGGTGAGGAGTGGATTAAGAGGAAGTTCCATTTTTGGGTGGAACTCCTCTTTAACTTAGAGTAACTTCATTCATCATCTGTGTACAGAAGTGCTCCAGGTAGCCATATTACTTTACATTTTAAAGGAAAGTTACAACGCTGCAGATTGAAAAGGAAAATTAATTTTAATAACCCTCAAATACAATATGACTTGTGCCACAATTGTATATGCTATATTATTATTTTTTTCCCACAGGAGTTAGCCTTCAACACATTTATGAAGCTTTGTTAAAACCACTTTCCGCAAATTACCGTACCTGTATGTTGGTATTTGAAGCTTAATACCTGGGTTATGGCAGCAGCTTTTCGGGAACAACATGCATTTCTTTTTAAGATAAAAGTGGTCTCCGCTGGGTATTTGCCACAAGATAACTTTTATCGGTGGCAGGAGAGGTGCCCACCCCCCCTCCTGCCATGCTCCGGTTGTCTCCGCCGCTTACCAGACCTGCAGGTAGCGGTGGAGAATATCGCGTTCTCTCCCATGCTTGGCTGGCTGCCGACTGCTGAGGGGAAATCGCCCCCACTCAGCTCCATATCATGGGAGGGCGGAAGCGACGTCAAACATCACTTCCGCCCATTGCTCTTAATGGAGAATTTTTTAAGTGACTTTTTTGGGAGAGATTTGAGGTTTTTGAAACCAGATCTCATATTTAAGAGGTTCTGTCATGCTTTTTTCTATTACTAGAGATGTTTACATTCCTTGTAATGAGAATAAAAGTGACCCAAATTATTTAGTTTAAAATACAGTGTAAAAAAAAAAAAAAAAACGTTTTTTTTTTTTCAAAGTGCCCTGTCCCGACCAGCTCACACGCAGGATTATATGTTGGCGTGTTTTCTTTCCAAAATTGTTTCCATTGTCCTGGTGTTCCAGGGCCTTTAAAAGTGTAATGACAAAAAATAACAAAACAGTAAAGTAAGCCCAAATTTTTGTATAATGTGAAAGATGAAATTATGCCGAGTAATTAGATACCTAACATGTCACGATTAAAAATTGCGCACCTTCATGGAATGGCGTCAAACTTCAGTACTTATAAATCTCCATAGGCGTCGCTTATTTATTTTTTTACAAGTTACAAATTTAGAGTTACAGAGGAGGTCTAGTGCTAGAATTGTTGCTGACGCTCTAACGTACGCAGGGATACCTCACATGTGTGGTTTGAACGGCGTTAACATATGTGGGCGGGACTTGCGTGTGTGTTCGCTTCTGAGCACGAGCTACCGGGGATAGGGGCGTTTAAAAAAAATGTTTTTATTTTATTTTACTCAATTTATTTTATTTTTACACTTTAAAAAAAAAAAAATTGATCACTTTTATTCCTATTACAAGGAATGTAAACATCCCTTGTAATAGGAATGGTCCGTGACAGATACTCTTTATGGAGAGATGCAGGGTCAATAAGACCCCACATCTCTCCTCCAGGCTGGAAAGCATTAGATCGTGAAAAAAAATTCACAGATCTAATGCTTTCAGACGCGATAGCGGCTGTGTTTACATTCCGGTTCCCGGGCGTGACATCATAACATCGTGCCCAGGCCTCCAACGATCATAGAGATTACTCGTGATCATCTGGTCACCAGTCTACTCTATGCTTTCCATCCGACCCTGGCAGATCCTTTCTCCGGGTCTCCGATTGCAAGAGAGAGCCCGGAGAAACACTGGATGGCGGCGGGAGGGGGGACGTCACCTCCCGCCGCCTTTAAGAATGGTCATGTGGCGTAACCGCCGATATGATCATTTTTATGGTGCACAGAATCGCCAGCTGAAGAGATGGATATCTGAATGATGCCTGTAGCTGCAGGCATCATTCAGATATCCCCACTGAAAGTCCAGGACGTCATATGACATCCTTGGGCGGGAAGTGGTTAAAAACGATCGTGTGTAGGCTCCAGAGGAATTTTCTCGACGTGAAAAATGGGCATTAAAAATTTAGAACATGCTCTAAATATTTGCGTTGTTTTTCACGTTGTCGTTTTTCACGTGGTTAAAAACAGAAGTGTGTAGGCTTTAACGATGTGAAAAAACATGCATGCTCAGAAGCAAGTTATGAGACGGCAGAACTCTTTCTGGTAAAACTAGTGTTTGTAATGGAGATAGCACATTCATCACGCTGTAACAGACTGAAAAGCACGAAGACTGAAAAGCGCGAATCGTCTCTCACCAAACATTTACTGACATGCGGAACGTCGGCTTTATAGTGCCATTGTAAGTGTTTTACGTCACGCGCTTTGCTCGGGCATTTTTTTTTTTCACGATCGCGTGTATGCAAGGCAGGCTTGACAAGAATCTTGTTGAGAAAAACGTTGTTTTTTCTAGGACATTAAAAACGGTTGTGTGTACGTGGCATAAGAGGTAGTCGGGAAATAAGATGTATAATTTATGCTCCAGAACGCCTGAAGGTGCTCCCTGCATGTTAGGCCTCTGTATGTGGCCACGTCGTGCAAAAGTCTCATGTATCACCATACTCATGAGTAATTGCAGAATGTGTTTTGGGGTGTAATTTGTGGTATGCATATGCTGTGTGTGAGAAATAACCCGCTAATATGACAATTTTGTGAAGAAAAAAAATCTTGATTTTGCAAAGAATTGTGAAAACAAATAACTTCAAAAAAACTCAACATGCCTCTTTCTAAACAACGTGGAATGTCTACTTTCCAAAAAGGGGTCATTTGGGGTATTTGTACTTTCCTGGCATGTTAGGGTCTCAAGAAATGAAATGAGGCTGTCAGTACTTCAGGTGTGATCAATTTTCAAAGATTAGCACTATAAGGCCTCGTACACACGATCGGACATATCCGATGAAAACGGTCCGCGGACCATTTCCATCGGATATGTCCGATCGGGAGTTTGATCCGATGGCGTGTACACACCATCGGATCAAATTCCCCGCCGCCGGACGGCGCGGTGACGCGGCGGTGACGTTGACGCCGCCACGTCACCGCCACGTCACCGCACCAGGAAGTTAAACACTTCCGCGCATGCGCCAAATCCATTCGGCGGCGGCACGGCGGCGGTGGGGGACGACATGTCTGCTGGTAAGTGTACTAACCAGCAGACATGTCGGGCGGACAGATTCCCACCGGATAGATTTCAAAGCAAGTTTCAGCAGATATGTTTGTTTGTGTGTACGTGGCCTTAATGTACACTACTGAAGTCGCTCCGACTTCAGAAAAGGTTCCTGTACTACTTCAATCCGACTTGTAGGCGACCTGTACCTATTGATTTCAATGGAAGTCGCCTCTAAGTCGGATCCCGACAACCCTGGCCATTGGTCGTTGGGGTCTGCGGGAGGGGGGCTTAATGGAATCTGGGAGCCCTCTTTAATAAGGGGGCCCCATATCCCAGCCCCCACCCTATGTGAATGAGTATGGGGTACATTGTACCCCTACCCATTCACCTGATGGTAGAAAAATGTCAATAAAAAAACACTACACAGGTTTTTAAAGTAGTTTATTAGGCAGCTCCGGGGGTATAATATTATAATCTGTAAATACATGCTATAATGCATAGTGAATTATCAATACTTTATACCTATATGGATGAATGGCTTAATAAATGTATAAAATACCTACCAATGGATATTGAATAGCAGTAAACTACGCCGTTTACGTAAGGCGTTTTTCAGGAGTAAAGATAAACCACCACAAAGATGGCGCAGCCAATGTTAAGTATGGACGTCGGAACAGCTGTCGAATTTCACGTTGTTTGCATAAGCCGATTCAGAATGGGGCTGGGCGTAGGTTACGTTGACGTCGAAAGCATTGACTATTTGCGACGTGATTTTGAGCATGCGCACTGGGATACATCCACGTTAGTTAGGCGCGTCATTTACGTGGGGTCACGATTCATTAC
The DNA here is from genome assembly GCA_029574335.1 of Rana kukunoris. NCBI lineage: Eukaryota > Metazoa > Chordata > Amphibia > Anura > Ranidae > Rana > Rana kukunoris. Next base: position 224,115,299 of record CM056053.1, on the reverse strand, counting down.
CATATAACACGCCCACTACCAGCCTACTTTGAACTATGCGGGCTTACGCCGGCCCATTTACACTATGCCGCCGTAACTTAGAATACGGTACCTGCCTCGCTAAGTTACGGCGGCGTAGTGTATCTGAGATACGCTACGCCCGCACAAACTTAAGTCGGTCTTTCTGAATCTGGCTATAAACCTAATTTCAGTGTCAAAAAAATATATAGCAGCGCTTAAGTGAATTTAGGTGTATAAACCTCGCAAGTATACAATCAAAAGATCACAAAAATTATTCTTAATCAATATAAATGAATATAGCTACAAACAATTAGTGTGTATACTATAAAGAAATGATTTAAAAGAACTTGTGAAAAAAGTATTCAGTGATAAACATAAAGTTCATAAATTATGTATATTGCTTGGATCTTCAAAAGTCTTCCACCACAACAAAAAGAGTGTTCAGTGTATCCTTCACTCATCAAAATGCACACTCACCAGAACAATAGGCCTATCACTCGCATGTTTTGACATAAAAGCATAAACGGGTCCTCTCACATAGACTTGATAGAAAATTTGTTCCAAACAGTGTAATCCAAATAGCTCCACATAAATGAAAAAAAGGAAGAATGCACAATAGTGTAATACCGAAAGGTCAGTTTTAATAAAACACCACGCACACATCTTCAAAAGTTGCACTCACAAAATAACTCTTTAAACAAGCAGTGAATCACAGCAAAAAAAGCGTTCACAATCTCCTCTACCAGTGAAACAGTGGTCGCGGAAGACCTGCGATCAGCTTAACAACTGTCTCACCACTCAACCGTGCTGTATCGGGTCTATCTTCCCTGGTTTCTGGTTCAGCTTGATACGCCACCCGCCTAATCACCTCACGTTGGTTCAGATGCTAGCTGTGTGACCACGCCCCGACATGTTTCATCACAAGGGACTTAATCATGGGATTGGCCACACAGCTCTACGTCCCTCCCTTATATATTCTTATCCTTCTAAATGATAGGCGCAATGGCTATCGGGTGCGCAAGCGCACCGCACCAAGTACGGGCGGAAGCGTCCACACCGAGTTACATTAAGGGCGGAAATCTAGTGGATTGTATCCAAACCTATCAGCTGCAAGCTCGCGCCCTGTCAACTGCAGGCGGAAGCAGCATATATACTGGCAAGCTCTAAGGGCGAAACTCCTATGGCTTGTGTATCGCCTATCGGGTGTCCCCGCGACCAAGATTCACCAGCTTACATTCTGCTGCAGCCACTATCTCTATTTATAGAGTAAAGTATAAAAATATATATAATAATAAATAAAGAATGAATAAAATAACAAACATTGACGTTCTTATAGTTCTCACTAAAACCGGCTTAATTTAGATACCAAAAAGTATAGTATTATAATCTGTAAATACGTGCTATAATGCATAATGAATTACCAAGACTTTATATCTATATGGATGAATGGCTTACTAAATGTATAAAATACCTACCAATGGATATTGAATAGCTCAATAAAATGTATATTTATAAAATCATCAATAAATGTTATCAGTATATTAAATTAAATCCACATGTTACTCTACATAGAGATATATATATATATATATATATATATATATATATATATATATATATATATATATATATATATATAGATATATATTGTACAGGACGCCAGGGTTGGGTCCTGGACGGGTTCTATACGGCACCACTATTTGGACTATGGTCCATTTAAATAGAGGTAGAAGGTTCAGGGGGTCACCCAAAAGTGGGTGAAAAGTTCCAGGCAGGCGCTAATTCAGAGAGGACTGGCTCGCAGTCTTCTCTATCTCAGTGTTTCCCAACTCCAGTCCTCAAGGCACACCAACAGGTCATGTTTTCAGGATTTCCATTATTTTGCACAGGTGATTCGATCAGTTTCACTGCCTTAGTAATTACCACAGCTGTTTCAATTGAGGGAAATCTTGAAAACATGACCTGTTGGTGTGCCTTGAGGACTGGAGTTGGGAAACACTGCTCTATCTTAATAAAGTAGTTTGGGGCCTGGAATTTTGGAGGCTCCAAAGTGTTATTTGGGTGGGACGGAGCCTCCACGCCTAAACCTTGGGAGCCAGCGCACAAGGTGTTAACTCTCACAGAGAACCACCCATTAAAGCAGGAAGTGGTGCTGGAGGTGGGGAGTGCGTTTGGAGAGTGCACCTGATGAGGACAAGATGGAAGTCTGCTATCTGCACAGTGAGGACTTTTGGAGTGCAGGGGATGAAGACTTGTCTTGCAACAAACCGTATGTCATTTGCTTTCACTGTTTTGTGCTGGAAATAAGCAGACTTTTTGTTGACGCTGGAGCTAAGCGGACTTTTATGTTATAGTTTTCTGACATGCTGAGAAAGCCTTGGTTTGCTTTTCTGTAAATAAAAGCCTTTTTTCTTGAAAACAACGGTTTAAGCACTGAATCCCTGCTGAGCTATAGCCCCCAAATGTTACAATTGGTGGAGAATGCGGGCACAGTGCATGTGCAGGCGCAAAACCATTTAAAACTAAAAACTGACATTTAAAGAGACAGTGTGCTTATGGCATGTCTTGGGTGAAGTCAGCCCAGACATTGCAAGCAACAAGCTAAAGCATGGAGGAGGTTATCAAGGCTCTGGCACAAGCCACTGTGACCCAGCAGCAAGCCACTGTGACATACTGAGAAAGCCTTGGTTTGCTTTTCTGTAAATAAAAGCCTTTTTCTTCAAAACAACGGTTTAAGCACTGAATCCCTGCTGAGCTATAGCCCCCAAACATATATATACATATATATATATATATATATATATATATATATATATATATATATATATATATATATATATATAAATATATATATAATGTGGAAAAATCTTCTGTACATCAAATATTAAAAAATAAATAATCTATATAAATAAAAAGAAAACCAGATAGCACTATTTACTAGAGTCATCTATGTATCATTCCCCATGTTATGTGTCACAACTGACTGGCACATATGTAAAACATAACATGAGGAAATGAAATCAGGGTTTTATCGTCCAAACTTTCCCAATAACTTTCCCAATAACTTAAAACATAGGTTTAAGTTTAAATAATGATAAAGTACAATATTTTGCCTAACTCCATCTCTATAATGAAAAGAGAGGGCAGGGTGACAACAATTTCTTGAAACATCAGACACAAGTTATGTTAAGTAGGGTATTCAAACTAAGAATTGTTGATAAAGCAGTTTAAGTCTACCTCTACATTAAGTCCCCGGGGAAAAGCAACCACGGTTTATATACAAACGAGCACCCAATTTTGGTGATCAGGTTGTTTGGAAAATCTTAGACCCCCCTCACCAATCTTTAAAAATCGATCTTAAAAGGGTTTTACCCATGCAGAAAATGCATATGTTTCCGAACAGTGAAGGTACATAACAAAGGTAAAGAACAGGTGACAGGTACGGAGGGTAAAATCTTTGAAGTAAAGGAGTTTATCACATCCAACTCTTCTTATGTTGTTTACTTGTTTCGGTGCCCGTGTGGGCTATTGTATGTTGGGAGAACCAAAAGGCTTTTGAGAATTCGCATCTCGGAACACCTAGCCAACATAAAGAAAGGCTTCAAGTATCACAGTGTTTCAGTACACTTCGAAGAGAAACACAATCAGGACCCAATCCTTGCCCAATTCTGTGGCATTGATTGTGTGTATCCAGCCTGGAGGGGATCCAATAGAGTGAGGGACCTGTCGCAATGAGAGACGCAGTGGATTTTCCTTTTAAAGTGTCCTTTTCCCCGGGGACTTAATGAAGAGGTAGACTTAAACTGCTTTATCAACAATTCTTAGTTTGAATACCCTACTTAACATAACTTGTGTCTGATGTTCAAGACATTTTTGTCACCCTGCCCTCTCTTTTCATTATAGAGATGGAGTTAGGCAGAATATTGTACTTTATCATTATTTAAACTTAAACCTATGTTTTAAGTTATTGGGAAAGTTTGGACGATAATACCCTGATTTCATTTCCTCATGAAATATTTTTACATATGTGCCAGTCAGTTGTGACACATAACATGGGGAATGATACATAGATGACTCTAGTAAATAGTGCTATCTGGTTTGCTTTTTATTTATATAGATTTTTTATTTTTGAATATTTGATGTACAGAAGATTTTCCACATGTATGTAAGTATATATATATATATATATATATAGATATATATATATATAGATATATATATATATATATATATATATATATATATCTATGTAGAGTAACATGTGGATTTAATTTAATATACTGATAACATTTATTGATGATTTTATAAATATACATTTTATTGAGCTATTCAATATCCATTGGTAGGTATTTTATACATTTATTAAGCCATTCATCCATATAGGTATAAAGTCTTGGTAATTCACTATGCATTATAGCACGTATTTACAGATTATAATATTATACTTTTTGGTATCTAAATTAAGCCGGTTTTAGTGAGAACTATACGAACGTCAATGTTTGTTATTTTATTCATTCCTTATTTATTATTGTATATATTTTTATACTTTACTCTATAAATAGAGATAGTGGCTGCAGCAGAATGTAAGCTGGTGAATTTGACGGCTGTTCCGACGTCCATACTTAACATTGGCTATGCCATCTTTTTGGTGGTTTATCTTTACGTCTGAAAAACGCCTTACGTAAATGGCGTAGCTTACTGGGACGGGTGTACGTACGTTCGTGAATAGGCGTATCTAGCTCATTTGCATATTTTTAATGGGAACACCGAATGCGTCCAGCGTAACTATGCGCCCACGATACGCCGGCGTAGGCAAGTTACATCGGACGACTGAAGCCATGTTTTTCGGCGTATCTCGCTTTGTGAATCAGCGCAAAGATGCGACGGCATACATTTGAAATTCCGGCGGCGTATCTCCAGATACGCCGGCGTAAAGGTACCTGAATCTGGCCCAATGTGTTTACAAGAAAAAATGTATTTATTTTCTTGAAAACTGTTGCTTGGCGTGTTTCCTTGCAGTCCTGTCCATTACATTCCTCTTCTGTCTTTTCCCAGTGTTTTATCACATATAAATGTATTTAAACATGGATTCCACTTATTTTGATTACCTCTGGATTCACAGTGGAGAAATTGTTAACCCGTGCTTAATTCTTCTTTATACAAGATTAATTTGGTCTCCTGAGACATAGATTATAATTCCTTAGAGAACTCTGGTATTCTCCTACTTCTACTTATAATATATGCAAACTATGATTTATACCTAAGGTTTGCATTGATGGTAATAGTAATACATTAATCTTACAGGTGAGATGGATATTATCTTTTTTGGAATTAAACTTTGATGGTTTTTAAAGAAGGTCATACCAAAAACAATGAAAATACATCTAATAAAACATTTAAGGTTAGATATTTAGTAAAATACAACACAAGATATTAACAATAGATATATACAAATTAAATGGTAACATAATTCTAATAATAACAAAGATGTTGATATTTTTACAATGGAAACAAAACTCTCTCTTATAATTCATTGAAAGGTAAGGTTGAGCCAATAGGCCCATTACCCTGGAAAATATTCACTCTGGTAAATACATTACAATTCTAAAACCCACCACCATATTTTAACAAATATTTCACAATTTGAAAGATACCCATAACATTGAGAGGTAGTTGTTAACTGTGCTGATGAAATTCAATGCAACCAGCCTCAGGATAATCTAACAGAAATAAACTGCCTGGACCTGTAGGTATGGCAGCGTGACAACCCCCAAAGATCTACAAAAACTTGTTTTTAATGCATGCCAATATTCTGTTTGCTTTGTTTGCAGCAGCTTGGCATTGCATGCCATTGCTGAGCCTATCATCTACCAGGACCCCCAGTTCCTTTTCCATCCTAATTCCCTCTGCGTGTTTTCCCCCCAATGAGTAGATTACACTCATATTTTTGCCACCCAAATGCATTATTTAAACATTTTCCACATTAAACCTCATTTACATTGTAGTTGCCCACCCCATTAATTTGTACAAATCAACTTGCAAAGTTTCCACATCCTGCAGAGAAGTTATTGTCCTGCTTAGCTTAGTATCAAACCCGCAAATACAAAGATTGAACTGTTTACCCAATCCTCCAGGTCATTTATGAACAAATTTAATAGGATTGGTCCCAGGGCAGAACCCTGGGGGACCCCACTTTACACCCCTGACCATTCCGAGTACTCCCCATTTATCACTATCGTCTGAAATCGCCCTTGTAGCCAGTTTTCAATCCATGTACTCACCCTATTGTCCATGCCAACGGATCTTACTTTGTACAGTAAACTTTGATGGGGAACTGTATCACATGATTTTGCAAAATCCAGATACACCACTACGGGCCTTCCTTTAGCTAGATGGCAGCTTACCTCCTCATAAAAGGTTAATAGATTGGTTTGGCAAGAATGATTCTTCATTAATCCATGCTGATTACTGCTTATGATACCATTTTCATTACTCAAATCTTGGTTATAGTCCCTTACCATCACCTCCAAGAGCTTGCATACTATTGATGTTAGGCTAACTGGTCTGCAATTCCCAGGGATATATTTTGGCTCTTTTTTAAATATCGGTGCTACATTGGCCTTTCTCCAATCAGCTGGTACCATTCCAGTCAGTAGACTGTCAGAAAAATTTGGAATAATGGTCTGGCAATTACTTGCTCCCTAAGGACCCTCGGGTGCAAGCCATCTGGTCCCAATGATATTAAGTTTTTCAAATTTATTTCTGATTCTGTCCTCTGTTAGCCATGTGGGTGCTTTCTGTGATGTGTCATGAGGATAAACACTGCAGTTTTGGTTACTTAAGTCCCCCAATTCCCTTGTGAAGACTGAGGAGAAGAATAAATTCAATACCTTCACCATCTCAGCATCCTTCGTAACCAGATTCACTTCCTCATTCTTTATGGGGCCAATATGGTCTGTCCTCCCTCTTTTACTGTTTATATACTTTGAAAGAATTTCTTGTGATTTTTTTTTTCTCCCCTCCGCTATGTGTCTTTTCGTGTTCTATCTTAGCCGCCCTAATTGTAGACTTTACATTTCTTATTGCATTCTTTGTAAAGTTTGAATGCTGATGATGATCCCTCAGCCTTGTATTTTTTGAAGGCCTTCTCCTTTGCTTTTATGTGCATTTTTACATGGGTGTTAAACCATCCAGGACTTTTATTCGCTCTTTTAAATGTATTTCCCAATGGGATGCACTGGCTAATGCCCTTATTTATCATGCTCTTAAAGCAAACCTATCTCTCCTCCAGTGTTCTTTGTTCCTAAGATTTTATCCCAATTAATATCTTCTAGCAAGGTTCGTAGTTAAGGGAAGTTGGCTCTTTTGAAAGTCAGTGGCCGGTATTCAGAAAGGTTTTACGCCGGTGTATCAAAAGATACGCCGTCGTACGTACAAATGTGCGCCGTCGCATCTTTACGCTGATTCAGAAAGCAAGATACGCCGAAAAACATGGCTTCAGTCGTCCAGCGTATCGTGGGCGCATAGTTACGCTGAGCGTATTAGACGTTCCCATTAAAAATATGCAAATGAGTAAGATACGCCTGGCCGCTTCATATACGCGCTTTGCGTGAGGCTTACGTCCGGCGTAAAGTTACCCCTGCTATATGAGGTGCAGCCAAAGTTAAGCATGGACGTCGGAACAGCCGTCGAATTTTACGTCGTTTACGTTGTTTGCGTAAGTCGTACGCGAATAGGGCTGTGCATAAGTTAAGTTCACGTCATAGGCAGTGTTCGGCGTATCTTAGGCATTCTATCCGACATGATTCTGAGCATGCGCACCGGGTTACGTCCACGGACGGTGCATGCGCCGTTCATTCAGCCATGCATCTATGTGGGGTCACGCTTCCGTAACATACAACACGCCCCCATACCTGCCTACTTTGAATTACGCGGACTTACGCCGGCCCATATACACAACACCGCCGTAACTTAGGGCGCAAGTTGTTTCTGAATACGGTACCCGCCTCTCTAAGTTACGGCGGCGTAGCGCATATGAGATGCGTTACGCCCGCCTAAAATTACGCCATTTTTTCTGAATCCCGGCCAGTGTTTTTGTATTCCCCTTATGTTTCCTATTTGTGTGATTTATACTGAAGCTAATTGACCTGTGATTGCTGTTTCCTAAATTGCCCTGTATTTCTAAATCTGTGATAAGGTCTGTATTGTTAATCGATGAGCCTCAATTCCTTTATTTATAACTCATGCCAGGCCACCATTGTGGTCCTCAAGATGAGCAAAAGTAAAACAATACCATTCCTTCTGTGGTTCCCTACATGCTGTAGTACCATTCCCTCTGTGGTTGCATATCTGTTACCCCCCATTTTTATTGTCTTGGCTGACCTGCATAGTCTGCAGTCTAAAAACAGTCATACTGTATGAGATTGATTGTTGTCATGCTAGTCCTGCTGAGTGCTGGACATTATAATGGACATACGGTTCCCTAAACTGTTTGGCCCAGATTCAGGTACATCTGCGCATTATTGGACCGGCGTAGCGCACCGCCTTTACGTTAGACTTGCGCAATTTTGCCGCGTAATCACCCTATTCTCGTAGCTTTTGCGCAGGAAATTGCGCATGCGTAACGTTTTTTCAGAGGCGTAGGGCGGAGTAATACAAATTGAGAAGGACGTGGGCGTGTTACATTGAAATGAGCCGTGACCCCATGCAAATGAAGGGCCGGTTGGCTCGCGCATGTGCGCTTGAAGGAGACCATGGTCAGCTCCGCTGTGCGCATGCTCACAACTCGGGAGCGGCGCAATCAGTGAAATTGGAAATGGACTAGGGCAACGTTGTGAACTACGCAAACAGCATAAATAGACACACACAAACGCACTTGCATTGCAAAAGTACATCCCTTTGTCCCTTCCCATTTAACCAAGTGCTTTTGTCCTGTTGTTCGTTGCGGTGTGTTTTGTAGTTGTCAGATTAGTGTTCGTGTGATCAAGTGTTTGTTAGTAGATCTTTGAAAGTGTTTTTTGATAAGTGTTTGAGAGACTGTTTGTTTGATTGATATATTTCTGTTCGTTTGTTTTCCTGCTGTTTTTTTGCTGTTTGTTTTTGTGACTGTTTCTTGCTGAGTAGTTTTCTCTTTGTGTGTGTTCTTGCTTGATTGGTTTGTGCTTGTTTTTGTGAGTGATTTTTGTTGACTGGGAGTGAGTTTTTTTGGAAGTATGACAGAGAGAAAGCGAAAGCTCAATTTTACAGTGGGGGAAAAAAGAATTCTTGCCCGGGCCATTATCGATTATGGGCGTTTCCTCCACGGCCCGGACAGTGCCAACACCACCCCGGCCAGGAGGAGGGAGATTTTGGATATGATCACTGAGCAGGTCAATTCAGCGGGGGAGGGGGAGACACGGACCCGGTCTGGGATTGACAAAAAAATCAATGACCTCCGGCGTCTGGTCAAACAGAAGCTGGCCAGAATGCATGCCCATGCCAGGGGCACAGGTGGGGGCCCACCATGCCGTATTAGGCTGACAGCGGAGGAGCGTGCGGTGGCCCTGACCTTTCATCGGCATGAAGTTGAGGGCCTGCCCGGCTTTGACTCAAGTCCGGAGCCCGTGGTGCCAGGTAAGTATTTTTTTTAATATCAGGTGTGTAGCATGTGTGGGGGAGGGGGTGAAAGGGAATATGTGGCAAGTGTGTGGATCCTCCAACCTGTGAATGTTTTGTGTCATCCACAGATGTGCAGGAGGGTGCAGGGCCATCTGGCCTGACCACACCAACCCCAGGAGAGCAGCCTAATGAGGCCCCCCCAACAAGGCCGGAGTCCGCGGAGGAGGTTCATGAGGAGGAGGGGAATCATGAGGAGGAGGAGAATCATCAGGAGGAGGAGTCCATGTCAGGCACTGGACGTTTGGTTTTTGAGGACTCTTCCCCTCTGGCTGGCAGCAGGCAGCCCTCCCTAAGGGGGGGCCCCCCCCTCCTCCCCCAACATGGCTCCCCTCCCAAGGGCCTCCCCTTCTCCCCGGCCACAAGCATCAGCTGGAGGCAGGATTTCATCCCAGAACACCAGGGGGTTGGCCGATCTCCTGCCCGCCACTCTGAGAAGGGACCAGGCCCTTCAGACCCGCCATCTGGGACAGGTCAGCCAGACATTGGTGCGGATGGAGGAGAGCCTGTCCTCCATCAAGGATACGCTGGGGAACCTGGACTCCCACTCCCGGGCTTTCACAACCTGCCTAAACGACCTGCAGACTACATCAGCAGGCGTTGGGCAGGATGTGAGGGCCCTTACCCAGGCTATCCAGGCCAACACGGCAACACTTGGTGCTGCCCTGGACAGAATAGCCGTGGCCTTGGAGGGCAGGCCACCAGGTGGGCAGAGATCAGGGGCTGCTCCTCCTTCCCCGGTTTTACCCCTCCCCCATGAGTCTCCCCTGAGAAGCCGGGGCCGTGGCCGGGGGCGCCCCAGGCGTGGCTCACGTAAAGGTCAATAATTTTTTTTCCCCCTTTTTTTTTTTTTTTTGCTGGAAAATTTTTGCTTTTGCAGGTAATTTCTTTTTTTTTTTGGGGGGTTGTGAATGCTGTTTGAATGTGGGGGTGACATTCCTGCTGGAAAAGGGGTGTCACCCTCAATTTTGGTGGAGAAGGGTTCCCCAGGACCAGGGAGAAGTGATCCCCAGGTCCGTGTGAATGGTGTATGAATGTACAGTGACATAATTGGAGCCTTGGCGTGGCGTTGCTGCTCACAAGTCCTGCATGGTGGACTGGTGCCAATCCAATTTGATGTGGATGTGGGGTGTGTGTGCTAGGGACCACAGTGTTGTGCATGCATGCATTCTCATTGTGCCATGATTAATGTGTGTGTTTAACGTGCAAAGATGCCCAATGTGAGTTGTCTCCTGGCTGCTCTTCCCTCAGAAGATGGGGTAGCCTCGGTTATGGGGGGATTGTCTGGTTCAGGGGTCAGGTCATCACGTAGGTCAATCCGCAGGCCCTTTCTTACTGCGAAGTTGTGCAGCATGCAACATGCACCGATGATCTGGCACACAAAGTTTGGGGAATACAACAGGGTACCCCCAGACTTATCCAGGCATCGGAAACGTGACTTTAGTAGGCCAAAGGTGCGCTCCACCACTGCTCGTGTTTGGGCATGTGCTTGATTGTATCTTTCCTCTCCTGGGGATTGGGGGTTCCGGATAGGAGTCATGAGATGGGGTCCCAGTGGATATGCAGAGTCACCTGTAAGGGAAAAGACAGGAGGATGTTAGTCATGCATGTGCCCCTTGTGATGTGTGCATTATGGGAGGGGATAGTCATGCCTGACTCCCATGTCACTCACCAACCAGCCAGGTGTCCCCATACACGTTCTGATCGAATTCCATTCGGATGTGGCATTGATTGTATATGTAGCTGTCATGGCTGGACCCTGGGTGTTTGGCACGGACGTGCCATATGAGGCCTTGGGCATCGACTATCACCTGTACGTTGATGGAATGCCAATGCTTCCGATTGCGGTACATGTACTCTGTCTCCTGGGGGGGCTGGAGTGCCACATGTGTGCAATCAATGGCCCCCACAGTGCGTGGGAATCTGGCAATTCTGTAGAAATCTGTCATTGCCTTCAGCCGCAGGTCCTCAGTGGTGGGTTTGATGATTTGGTTGGCCATGCATCTGAGGATTGCAGGGACAACCTGGTGCACACATCTGCTCATGGAGGATTGTGACATCCCAGCCACCACTCCACTTGTATGCTGAAAAGAGCCACTTGCAAGGACATGGAGTGTTGCCAGGACCTTGACCAGTGGCTGCACTGCATGTGAGCGTTGTGTTGGGCTGGTGATGTCCTCCTGCAGGGTTGTGGTTAATTCCAGGATGACATGAGGGGTGAATCTGAAGATGCGAAACACCTCAGAATCACTCATGCCAAACAGGTCTATGCGGGTGCGGTATATCCTCTCCCGTGCCATCCTCCGTGCCATCCTCCGTGCCCTCATCCTTCTTTGTTCATCTAAAGTCAGTAGTATAGCTATGTGCGATGATGCCCCTGGCATGTTGGCATACAGATTGTTGTGCAACATGTGTGACTGCTGAGCTCCTCACTAACAGTGTTGCTTTATCTAACAAGTAGACTTGTTTTCTCTTTTTAGACCAGCTTTTATATGCTCTAATTTTAGACAGGACATTTTGCTGTTGCGCACACTGCGTAGCCTGCGCTGCCACAACGTTCTTTTGTGGATCCCCGTAAGTCCCTCATTAGCATATTTGACTAGCAAATCAATGGTCTGTCTAGCGCACTTTTGCACGGACGGATGCGCCAGTCTACCGAAATTACGCGGGACAAAAAAAAGTAGATTTTTTGCGTATCTTGTTCTGGGGATGCCGTGCATCGAAACGCACGCGCAAATTTCGACTTACGCACGTGCATCTCCTGTTGCGCAGGCGTAATCGCTCTGTGAATCTGGGCCTTTTATTTGTTTTTTAATGCATTTGTCGGCCCTGTTGTATTATATCTTCTACATTTAGTGCTCCTTTATGCCTCTATCCTCCCCTTCACCTATCTAATTTTACCTGTGTTACTCATGTTGCTCCTATGTCTATTGTACTAAAACAGACTTAACAGTATAACTAAAGACAGTTTTTTTTTTTTTTACCTTTTAGATAGAGTGAAGAGGGATTAGACCACCTGTAATGTTTTTATTGCTCTTTTTCTCCTCTCTATTTGTCCTGTTTACCGCTATCATCAAAAGTTAAAGTAAAAAAAAATGAATTTCGGGTTGTCACCAGAAAAGTAATAGAGGGTACATTTTACAATGGGGACACTAGTTCTGGTTATCTGGGAGGGAGGTTAGACCCTTAATTTGCTGAGATTTTCTCACTCCCTGTTTTGGCTATTAGACAGGAAGTGAAGGTAAATCTCCCCAACGGGACAAAGATGGCCAAAAATAAACTGACAGGCTATAAACCTCCTTTACTCTATCCAAAAAAAAAAGTTTTGCCTATAGTTCTACTTTAACAACTTGCTGGCTGCCTTCTTAATATAGTGATCAGGAACAGCGATTGCTGTATTGTCCCAGCAAGTTCAACCCTCGCACAGTTAACACACGTAGGGAACATGGTTGACCCCTTAATCGCCCCTTAGTCTTAACCCCTTCCCTGCCAGTGTCATTTGTAGATTGATCAGTGCATTTCTTTAGCACTGATCACTGGTCCCCAAAAAGTGTCACTTGGGGTCAGATTTGTCCACTGCAATGTCGCAGTCCCATTAAAAATCACAGATTGATGCCATTACCAGTAAAAAACAATAAAAAAAATTAGGGCTGTGCAAATTAACTTTTAATTAATCGATTAATCTTTAATTTTTTTGATCGATCAAAATATTTTGGATCGATTAAAATTCTTTTGATTGGTACTCGCCTCTCGGCCGGCTTCTGGGCCTTCAGGGAGTTCCGTCGGAGATCCAGTAACGTCACGGACACCGGCGGGGCTTGCAGTGTCCATCTGAAGGGCTCCTTTGCTGTGCCTTCATATCTGCATGCCGGTGGGACCTTATTATCTGCCACACGCAAGGGCTGTTAGACTTCCCTCTATCACTTCCCTCTATCAACCTGGGATTCTACAGCCATCCACTGGGAGTTGTGATAGTTCCCTTCATGGGACAGCTACATGCCGACGGACTGATGTTAACCTCTCCTCATCTGGATTCAGCAGTGGTATCGTTGTACACATTTTTATACCAGTATCATACTTGACTACATGTTTTTATGACTGCTTTTGGTATCGTTTGGTATTACTCGCACCATTTTTACAGTTTATGTAGCTACATCGATTTTATCTCCAGTGCAATATTTATTTTGTTACCTATTTGAAGACTATAAAAGTTTTAATGCTATTCCCATCAAGCGCTGCCTTTGTGTGTGTTTTGTATCCTGCTATTCATTTTTCCAGTGGTTGGGAGCTGCACTGGGAATCAGCCGGCAAGGAGATCAGCTAAAAGTAGTTGGATCTGTATGTGCGTTATAATTAATCGAAATTAGTCGATTAATCGATTAAAATAAAAAACGATTAATCGAACACAAAAATTTTGATCAGTAACAGCCCTAAAAAAAATTAAAGTCCCTAAATCTATCCCCTTTTTTGTAGAAGCTATAACTTTTGTGCTACCAATAAATAAACGCGTATTGCTATTTTTTTTAACAAAAATATGTAGCAGAATGCATACATATTGGCCCTAACTGATGAATACATTTTTTTATTTGTTATATATATATATATATATATATATATATATATATATATATAAATATAATATTATAGCAGAAGGTAAAAAAAATTTTTTATTTTTCCCCCCCAAATTTTTTTGTTTACAGCGCAAAAAATAAGAGCTGCAGAGGTGATCGAATACCACCAAAAGAAAGCTCTATTTGTAGGGAAAAAGGACATCTATTTTGCTTGGGTACAGCGCCGCACGACAGCGCAATTGTCATTTAAAGTGACGCAGTGCCTTATCACATAAAATGGCCTGGTTATTAAGGGGGTAAATCCTTACGGGCTGAAGTGGTTAAGCTGGGTATACACTTTGAAGTTTTTTTGTGTATCCAGCAGGTTAAATGAAAAGAAAAAGAAAAACTGATTCCAAACATCTACACGAGTGAGGTGGATGCAGGTATCTCCTACACCAGGGGTGTCAAACTGGCGGCCCTCCAGCTGTTGCGAAACTACAAGTCCCATCATGCCTCTGCCTGCGGGAGTCATGCTTGTAACTGTTAGCCTTGCAATGCCTCATGGGACTTGTAGTTTTGCAACAGCTGGAGGGCCACCAGTTTGACACCCCTGTCCTACACTGTGCTATTGTATTCTGACAATGGGGATTCCTTCTCTTCCCCCCATTAGAATGCACTGATCGATCAGCACTGCAGCTGAAGTAAAGTTACGCTACCGCCGCCCCTACTCTCATCTATCTCGGTACAGTATCACAAAAGGCACCATGACAGGCAGATACAATCGAGAGGGGAGGGGCCTCTGACCCGAGCAGACACCAAATTCAATGCACAGGTTTGTCCCTCTGTGTCACGTACCTGATGGGAGACTGAGTTGACGAGGTTGGCCTCTCTTGTATCTCCAGTCCTGGCACCGCCGGAGATGGAACAGAGGACACCAAGGGACTGGAGGAACACGAGTGCCTGTGGGTAAGGACTCCGACAGCAGGGCGCTGAAGATCCAGCGAGATGTAGTCCCAGAGGGTCTTGCAGCAGGACGTTTGCAGGAAGTCGCAGAAAGCCAGTAGCAGGTGTTCAAGAGGGTTGCCGGCATCGCAGGTACCTAGGAGCCAATGCAGGTCGTACGGATAGCCGGGTCAAGAGGAAGGCGGGCAACAGTAGCGGTGTACCAGGCGGCAGGCAGGTGGGAAGCGGTGTCAAGGTGGGAAGCCAAAGTCAGGAACCAGTAGTCAGAATATAGCAGGATCAATAGCGGGGTCAGAGCAAGCCGTGTTCAGCAACAGGAAGTCATCAAGATAAGAGCGGGATTCAGGTAACAGGGTACACGTTGAAGATCAGTCAGCAAAGGGTCCGGGTCAGAGCACTTCCTTTAATAGGCAGCGAGTGCCAATTGACGCTAGGGGCACGCACGGCGTCCGCCGCGTGCGCGCATTGGTGTGCGTGCGTGCATTGGCGTGCCCGCGTGTGCGCGCACATGCGCATTGGTGCGCCGGGATATTACAGGGCACCCGTGTGCGCGCGCATGCGCCGGAGGGCGCCCGGGACAGACGGCCACAGTCCTCTTACACTCTGCCTGTACACTCCAAGTCTCTTTCCCATACATGCTCCGGTCAGAGGCCCCTCCCCTCTCCATTGTATACACTGACACTCAGGAAGTGCACTGTGCTGGCTGGAGGGACATCCTGCAGATATCACAAAGGAAAGAATGTACAAGGGCTGCTACTTCTTTCATTTTAAGACTTCTAGTGTAAGGTAAGCCCAGCACTGCCCCCCCACCTGTGGCACTGGCTCCCCCACCTGTGACACTGACCCACCCACCTGTGCCCCACCTGTGACACTGAACCCCCACCTGTGACACTGCCCCCCACATGTTACACTGCCCCCCACCTGTGACACTGCACCCCCACCTGTGACACTGATCCCCCATATGTGCCCCCATCTGTGACACTGCCCCTCACCTGTGACATTGCCCCCCTATCTGTGCCCCCGCCTGTGACACTGCTCCCCCACCTGTGACACTGGCTCCCCCCACCTGTGACACTGGCTCCCCCCACCTGTGACACTGGCTCCCCCCACCTGTCACACTGGCTCCCCCACCTGTCACACTGGCTCCCCCACCTGTCACACTGCCCCCTTGGCCCAATACCCCCTGTCATACTGCCCCCCTCCTGTAACACTGCCCCTCCATCATTCTGGCCCCTCATCACACTGCCCCTTCTGTGATTTTGACCCCCTTATGTCACACTACCCCGTCATACTGCCCCCTCTTGTTACACAGCCCCCCTCATTTCACAGTGCGCCCTTAATACACTAGTAGGCTACAATTGGTGGGAACTTATAGGCTGAAATTGGTGGCCATTGGTATACTGCAATTAGTGGGCATTGGTATACTAGTAGGCTACAATTGGTGGACATTGGTAGGCTGCTATTGGTGGACACTGATAAGGCTGAAATTGTTGGGTACTGTTAAGGCTACAATTGATGGGCACAGGTAAGGCTGCATTCTATGGGCACTAATAAGCTGCATTTGATGGGCACTGATGAGGCTGCATTGATGCATTGATTGCTTGTATCATGTCTGCAGTCTGACCATCCCTTGTATAATTTCTGCAGTCTCTGACCATCCCTTGTATCATGTCTGCAGTTTCTGACCGTCTCCTGTAGTATGTCTGGGGGATCTTTCTAACAGACTCAACAGAGGCCCTCTCTGTGTCCATTAGAGAGACCCCCCTCCAGGTCCCAGTAGAGTACTCTGCTTCTCTCCCTGTATTTTGTTTGTTGTTAAGACACTGTGGGAGGATCCCAGGCTAACAGACTCCTTAGAGGAGCATCTCTGTGAGTCGTTGCCATAGAAACATGTGTAAAGGGGAGGAGTTAGCAAGATGACCACGCCCACGTGGGGGCGCCAGAAATATTTCTGCACCCAGGCGTCTGTGACCCTAGGATCGGCCCTGGGTACATACAGATCGGAATTCGTCCAGTTCCTGCTGAACCTGCTGAATTTCATTACATGTAAACCCAGCTTTAGCTTTAAAGTGAATGTAAACCCTCCGTATACCCAGTGAAGTGAACAGCCTCAGATGATACACAGAGATGAACCAAATCTCCCTACATAGGTTTTACATCCATATCTGCTGTCTTCACATTTATATACTGTTTAGAAAGTTCAGATCGTGTTAGGAAATTGATGTCTGGGCATACAGCCAAGATAGCTAAAATTGCTGATTGGAGGAAATCACCCCCCCCCCCCCCCCTCATCATAGGCAGAGACTCTTATAGATGTTTTGTAACAGGGATAGCTCCCTGCTAATCTATTTTAGAAACCTCCCCAGACAGAAATGTAAGGCTGCTTTTATCTAGTGTGTCCGAGAATTTGTCAGGAGTTATAAGGCTGATAACAGAGGAACGGTTCAGGAAAGAGCTATGAGACTTAGCTCTTTGAAGAGAGATAACAAAATACTGTAGATATATGTGCCCAGCTCAAATTTCACGAATTTGGTATACATCCAGTGTATATATAAAAAGAAATACAGAAAAAAAACACACTTTTTCTGTAATTAAGTATAGTACAATAAATGATATTAAATAATGTATTTGTTTTCCTATATCCGTGAGGAATGACAGGTGTCTTGTGCAGCCAGTATGTCAAAATCGATAAGAGATGCAGTGGCTGTACAAATCTTCCCACGCATGGCCGTGTTTACATCCGTACAGGGACAGCTGTGAAGCTCTGAATCTATATTTATCATATTAAATATTATTGTAATATGTATAAAGCTCCCCAACGCAGGTCTAATGTTTTGCACGAGTTGTGTGTCACTTGGACCAAAATGAAATAATCACCTTTGACAGTATTTTTGAAAAGAGAGATATTCATATCACTGATTACATTTTGATAGCACAGTTCAGCTCTCCTTTCTGGACAAAAATTTAAAACAGTTCAACATAATTCTTAGCAGGGGATCAATCATAAAAAAAAAAAATTCTGTCAGGATTATTCACAGTTCCTTCATTGATTCAGCTTTTTCTGAAGATGTGATTTTAGAACTTTATCATTAGCCTGGAGACAATTGCTAAAATGTCAGCATGGAGTCGCCAGTTAATTGATTTGTTTAACATTGCCAGCTGCTTCTCCGGTTTCTTTTATTTCATTATACTGTAGCAGTCAGAATAGCTCATGTATTTTCTCAGAAAGACAGACAGATGCCCAAGTGTTTAAGTCATGCAGCTTTAGATAAATTAATAATAAACTTACAGTGAAATTGCTATTGTGGTAAAGTTTTAGAAAACAACCATGGCAAAATGAATCGTATTATAATCATGTAGTTTTTTTTTATATATATATATTAAATACCAATGACCATGCCTAAAACATTGGTTTGTACACAATAATAAAAAAAGTTTTGTTTTGATCGCCCCACTGATGAAGATATCTCCATGTGCTCCCTCACTGCTCCATTCTCCCACTGAAGCCATGTGTAAGCTCTTGGTCAGAGCTTATACAGGGCAAAGGATTTCCCCATCACCCGCTCACACGAACACTTATTTTTAAATCTATTACTATGTACAGTATATGCATTATGTGTGCATTTATGATTAATAGACAGACAGACATACACTCTGTTTTACAAATAGTGCTCTGCAATAATTTATGGGTGGGATTAGGGTGTTTTGGGCACCATTAACACCTAAAATCCTATTTTGTGTAAAAGTTACACATACTTTAAATGTTTGTCCATCAGGTCCATCAGGTACTCTGCAGAATTATTTCTTCCAGTGTTTGGGCACCACCAACACCCAATATGTTTCACTGTTTTGTGATGGTAGCACAAAACATGCAATAGTTGGCTAGGCTGTCCTCTGCAAGATTTTTTATCTCTGGGCATTATCTGCTTCCCACCAGGAATTTTCTTTGGTTTTGTTTGACATGTGTCACCCTTCCATGTGCTTCTTGTTGCAAAGGCCAGTTATAGGTGAGGGCAGTGGGCATGTGTTTCTCCTGTTGGAATACAGGTGAGGGGATGCATTGGACACCTTTTCTGCCATTGTGCTATATGCTGGGTGTCCAGTGCACCCCTGTGTCTTTTAGGAGGGGTGGGCTAATACTGGGGTACCGTGAACTGGCTCTGTGGTCTACACATGTATTTGCAAATGTGTGAAATGGAAACCCCTGTTTTTAATGCATACTGTTAGACAGGATAATTTGGTTGGTTGCAGG
Organism: Rana kukunoris; assembly: GCA_029574335.1. Classification (NCBI taxonomy): domain Eukaryota; kingdom Metazoa; phylum Chordata; class Amphibia; order Anura; family Ranidae; genus Rana; species Rana kukunoris. The sequence continues at coordinate 224,095,877 of CM056053.1, read as the reverse complement.
CTGGTCGGTAAGTTGAGCTGTATATTTTGCTTCTCACCTGGCCACGGCATATAAACAACTGGAAGGGACAAGCAGATCTGGGGGATGTACCCATATGTCCTCCCAGATCTGCGCCTCATGTGCACAGCTGAGGGCATGCATCAGCATGATCATGTGACTGCTGTGTCCTACCGAATGGCAGTGCTTCTCCCTAGTACCATGTGATTGCTGTGACTAGTCACAGCGATCACATGTCCAGTAATAAAGGTGACTGACATTCATACAACCATTCAGAACCACTGTGACCTCAGTAATTGGTCACAGTGATCACATGATACAGAGCTAAGTCTTCCTGTACCATGTAATCACAGCTTATAACAACAATTCTTGGTGGCTGTGGGAATGCAATCAAGAGCTTTCAGAAACGATTGCCTATATAGCAGTCATAATGCAAAAAAAAAAAAAATCCCAGTCACTTCCCTAGAGTAGTACAGTGTTATTATGGTTTGGTGATAAGATACCAAAAAAAGTGTGAAAGAAAACTGTGTCCTAATTACCTCCACACCATTCACAGTGTCCCTGATCACCGCCACACCAGTCATATTGTCCCCAATCACCACCACATCAGATGTTCATGATCACCATCACACAAGTGTTGCCTCATCCTGACACCTGTACTGACCCTGGCCTGTTTTTTGACCACATTTCTGTCTGTTGCCTGGACCAGTCCTTTGCCTGTTTGCTGAGCATGTCTCCACCTGTGGCCTGAACTGGCCCATCTGTACACCTGACTATGTTCCTGTGAGACACCAGCCCCAGCCACCCCCTGCAGACAACTACTTCTTTAACCACAGGGACTCTTTTGTTCTTATTTTCTTCAGATTCTTGTACTTCCTGGTCAGTGAACATGACATTGCAAGGAGTAGCCAGGCACATATGATTGCAGTAATATCTCTTGACACCCCTGGAGCCCTTTAGATTTGTACAGACACACCCCAGCTCTGTCCCTTCCTACATTAATCATGCAGATGGAGAGACAGTGAGCAGCGCTGAACAGAGGGCAATCACCTGCTGGTTTACTTAAGTTAGCTTCAAAAGCTCTCTACTCATCGCTGCTCACTGTATCTCTCTCCCATGCGGTACAGGAGAGAGTGTGTTTTGCTTACCCTGCTGGATGCTCCAGATGGAGAAAACCAAACTTGGCGGTGCCGCGCTATAAACAGAGCAATGCGCACGCGTCATGGACATTATATTTCATACGGCCAATTAGTGCACCACAGAGGTACAGCACCTCCCATTCCATTGTCCAAAAAATTGTGCACAAGCCGGCCTAGAAAAAATGTCATAAGTCCCGCCCCCCCATACATCGAGGGAGGGAGACAGTTCCTCCAACCAACCAGACGGAAGGCCTAAAAAACACAGACAATGGTGCAGGAGCCCAAAGCATAGCAACACACAAACATGCCCCCTGACACCCCCCAGTGGGAGGACCCGGGGCGGCCCACCTCTTCGCCCCCCACTTGGTACACCACTGCTGAGAACCAACAAGATTTAGGATTGAAACCATAAACACAATCTGGGAGCTGTGGTGGCTCAACGTGATTGGCACTGCGTTGACAAGCCATTCACCTCTGCAGCCAAGGGTTCGGATCCCGGTCTCGGCTACATGTGAATTGAGTTTGGTGGTCTCAGCCCGCCTCCCGGTGGGTGTGCTATGCAAGGTACGCCTGTGCTTAGTACGCCCACCCCCCCCCCCCAAAAAAAAACCACCACACTTGCACGCACACGAAATTGGTTTAAAAAAACACACGCACTTTGGCCATGCGGTCTCTTAAAATAAAGAGAGGCGAAGGACCTACGGGGCTGGCTGGGTGGGCTAGGCCCCCTCACTCCCTCATAGGGGGAGTCCCTCTGCCCCATTGGGGTCCCGTTGGGCCCCAGTTGGGCTCCCAAGAGGAGCAGGTAGGGCGGGGTGAGTGGGAGGCCCCCCTTCACACCCGCCATTGCCACCAGGGGCATGGAGAAGGATGGCGAATGCCTCCGGGGGGAGGGTCTGCCTACTCCCAACTCCTGCAGTCCGGCTCCTCTCTCTCGAGTTCACGCACAAAAATACACTTTAAAAAAAAAAAAAAAAAAAAAAAAAGAAACCATAAACACAATCAAAAGGAGAAATTCCAGTAGAAGAATGAGGTCAGTTATTGTAGGTAAATTTAGCTCAGGGCAATGCGAGGACCATTGCACTTGCTTATCAGAGACAAAACAGCGAAGATAGGTCTCCAGGGATTGGTTAGTCCTGTCTGTTTTGCCATTCATTTGAGAATTATAGGCTGACAAAAAAGAGAGGCTGGTTCCCCTGTCGGAGACAAATTATTTCTCAGACAAGCAAGGAAACCAGGAGTTTCGAGGAAGGGAGTTTGGCACGTGGAATGAAATGAGACATTTTACCAAAGCGGTCCACTACCACCCAGATGGCAGTGAGGCCAACTGAGGTGGGGAGGTCTACAATAAAGTCCATGGCTATGTGCGTTCAAGGGTGTTTAGGAACAGGCAAGGGTAGGAGTAGTCCAGAGGGTTTAACATTTGAGGACGTTTTTCATGATGAGAAATATGCAATTTTTTAAATTGGTCATTAAAAATTATCGTGTGTAGGCCCCAGAGCATTTTTCTTGATGAGAAAAATGGGCATTAAAAATTTAGAACCTGCTCTATTTTTTCTTGTCGTTTTTCACGTTGTTGTTTTTCTCGTTGTGAAAAATGGTTGTGTAGGCTTTAATAACGGGGAAAAAAACGTGCATGCTCAGAAGCAAGTTATGAGAAGGGAAATTTGCATAATCAGCCCAAAGGTCGCCACGCTTTGCTCAAGCATTTTTTTTTCACGATCGTCTGTATGCAAGGCAGGCTTGACAAGAATCACATCGAGAAATACATCGTGTGTACGCGGCATTAGAGTGAGCACAGGCTTCGCAAGATTTTACATAGGAACACAAGACCTTACTAAGAGAGGGCCACCAAAGCCTGGGAGAAATCAAATAAAAAGTTTTAGTAATTCCTGGGTGCCCTGCCACCTTGGCATCATGTGCTTTAGAAGGCACATTAAGCCTAAGGCCTCGTACACACGAGGGGATATGTCCGCTGAAAACGGTCCGATGGACCGTTTCAGCAGACATCTCCGCTCGTGTGTATGGGCTAGCGGACAGATTTCTCCACCCGACAGATTTCAAAGCATGCTTTGAAATCTATCCGGTGGGAATCTGTCCGCCCGACATGTCTGCTGGTTAGTACACTTACCAGCAGACCTGTCGTCCCCCACCGCCGCCGCGCCGCCGCCGAATGGATTCGGCGCATGCGCGGAAGTGTTTAACTTCCTGGTGCGGTGACGTGGCGGTGACGTGGCGGCGTCAACGTCACCGCCGCGTCACCGCCACGTCACCGCGCCGTCCGGCGGCGGGGAATTTGATCCGATGGTGTGTACACGCCATCGGATCAAACTCCCGATCGGACATATCCGATGGAAATGGTCCGCGGACCGTTTTCATCGGATATGTCCGATCGTGTGTACGAGGCCTAAGATGGAGGGGAACAAACAGCTTTCCTTGGGTAGAAAAGGGTGGAACAGTAGACTGAGCCTTTAAAATAGAGTCCGAAATGCCAGGCTAAAGGGCCCCTATCACTTGTGCTGGAGGTAAGATATTATAAATCTTAGATGAAGTTTCTGAACAGGGCTCAAAACTACGAGACAAGGTGTCTGCCCTGGCGTTCTTATAACCCCAGGACAGTAGGCAATCGTGAAATCGGGTAAAAAAGAGTGACCAAAAGGTCTGATGAGAATTAAGGCGCTTGGCAGTCTTCCAGCCCCCTCCAGTCAATGCCGCAATTCCTTTAAGGGCACATTTGACAGCTAATGCCGCATACACACGATCACTTTATGTGATGAAAAAAAATGACGTTTTTAAAAACGTCAATTTCATTGACCGTGTGTAGGGGAAAACTTTGTTTTATGTCTTGTAAAAAACGACAAAAAAAATTGAAGCATGCTTCAATTTTATGTGTCGTTTTTCAAAACGTCGTTTTTTGTTTCACAAAAAGTCACAGTGTGTGCAAAAAACGTCGTTTAAAACAACGTTTTTCAACCCGCGCATGCCCAGAAGCTAGTTATGAAGCGAGCTTCAATGGAAAAGAGTGGTGAACGTAACCTCGCTTTTTGTGAAAAAACAATGGTGTGTATGCAACATCGTCTTTGAAAAGTGAAGTTTCAAAAACGTCGTTTTTTACTTCACAGAAAACGTCGTTTTTTTTCATCACAAAAAATGATCGTGTGTACGCGGCATAAAGCTGGGTTTACATGTAATGAAATTCAGCAGGTTCAGCAGGAACTGGACGAATTCCGATCTGTATGTACCCAGGGCCGATCCTAGGGTCACAGACGCCTGGGTGCAGAAATATTTCTGGCGCCCCATGTGGGCGTGGTCATCTTGCAAACTCCTCCCCTTTACACATGTTTCTGCACTGAAAAACATCAGGGAAAAAAAACACATGGGATGTAGCTCGTTAGAGGTAGATGACCGCTGGGAAAGGATGGCTTCTACTCCTAGCCAGTGCCACAATAAATGGCATTGTGGGGTCAGGATGGGTCAATACAGGTGCCCAGACAAACGCAAATTTAAGTTTTTGAAATGCAGAAATGGCCTTGGGGGGCCAAACTGCAACATTGTACCGCTTTTGTTATATCAGCTGAAGTTAAAGTGGTTGTTACTCTAAAAAAAAATTATTCTGTTCCTTTAAAGCAGGTTATACAGCACAGTGCTTATGCTGTGTAATTTTGCCTTCTGTATCGCCTGAAAAACCTGGCTTATTATGCCTGGCTATGCTGTCTTCCCTGTAAACCACGGTTTATTGTGACTGCTGAGCCCTGACACTGTGGTCAGTTTACGTGCTTTCCGTCAGCCGCTGTCTCTACTGTTCTCATCTGTCCTCACTCTCCCTCCCTTTCTTCCTGTCAGCTCTGTGTCCATGCCCGCCCCCTCCCGCTACTGAAATTACTGTTGATGTTTTACACCATCCTCTTTTTTTATTAATATAAAGTGTCAGTGTCTGTTCAAAAAAAAAAAAATGCAGCTGTTTACAAAGTGTGCCCCTTCGCCTCCCTCCTTCTCCCAACCTGACTGATGTCAGCGGTGGATCTTTGGCTTTCACATGATCACCAATTGGTGCTCTGTAAACAGATATATATCGGATTTTTTTTATAAAAAGCAGACACTGGAGCAGTTTACATTAATAAACAGAGAGGATGGTGTGCATTGTGCCTAGTGGGTTAACAACCACTTTAAGTGCAATCTTTACCTTTAACCACTTACCCAGGACCATTATGCAGGTAAAGGACCTGGCCAGTGTTTGCGATTCAGCACTGCGTCACTTTAACTGACAATTGCGCGGGCTTGCGGTGTGGCTCCCAAACAAAATTGGCGTCCTTTTTATCCCACAAATAGAGCTTTCTTTTGGTGGTATTTGATCACCTCTGCGGTTTTTATTTTTTGTGCTATAAACAAAATTAGAGTGACATTTTGAAAAAAATTCAATATTTTTTTTACTTTTTGCTATAATAAATATCCCCAAAAAATATATAAAAAAATAAATTTCCTCAGTTTAGGCCGATACGTATTCTTCTACATATTTTGGGTAAAATAAGTCGCAATAAGCGTCTATTGATTGGTTATAAAAAGTGGTTATAAAAGGTTACAAAAGTTATAGCATTTAAAAAAAGAGGACATCTTTTTATGGCATTTTTATTATTATTATTTTTACTAGTAATTGCGGCGATCAGCAATTTTTTTCATGACTGTGACATAATGGTGGACACATCAGACACTTTTGACACATTTTTGGGACCATTGTAATTTTCACAGCAAAAAGTGCTATAAAAATGCACCGATTACTGTGAAAATGACAATGGGAGTGAAGTGGTTAACCACTAGGCGGCGCTATTGGGTCAATTGTGCCCTAAGGGAGTGATTCTTACTGTAGGGGGGTTTGGCTGTAGGCGTGACATCACTGATCATCATTCCCTATATCAGGGGACAGACGATCAGTGTCACTGCCACAGTGAAGAACGGGGAAGGTGTGGGCTCTTAAAGGCGACATACCCGTACGTGCCTGTGCTCGGGCCGTGCCATTCTGCTGATGTATATAGTCGGTAGGGGGTCCTTAAGTGGTTAATAAAAGCATGGCTTTAATATACTACACCATGAAGTCTCCCCCTCTGTCTGTTTACACATGAGAGTGTGGCCAGCTTGTGAATTAATCTTCTGGAATGTACTAAACTGTCTGTTTGGATAAGCATTGCTGCAGGACAAGAAGATGTCTCCATACTGACTCAAGCTGTGCAGATTGTTTGCTGGCCTGTCTGATCTCTTTAATCTTAGATCCTATTCATCTGGTAAGAGGCATGAGTCTATGTGGGGATGGCAGCTTTCTGAGTAAGTACACTTCACTTTGTCGGCTTAACACTTCTAATCACCTGAGGATTCACTAATCAGTTGGATTGTTTGTTTAGAATTTATTTTCATGAATTGTTATATTGCTTTGTAGACACTGTGATTAATTGTATGAAATGTTGATTCAACAGTTGATTTTTTTGTTTGTTTTATTCATTTGATTGTGTGTGTATGTGTATATATATATATAATACACACACACAGTATCTCACAAAGGTGAGTACACCCCTCACATTTTTGTAAATATTTTAATATACAAGCTGTACACTTTACTACTTTACATTGAAGCAAAGTGTTGTCACATGAAAAGATATAATAAAATATTGACAAAAATGTGAGGGTTGCACTCACCTTTGTGAGATACTGTGTGTGTGTGTGTGTGTATATATATATATAAATATATATATATATATATATATATATATATATATATATAGTAAGGGGTTAGCTCGGTAGCGGGGGTGTGTGACCCCCTTAGATGGGTTCACTACACACTGAACTATACAGAAAGGCAGCCGAAGACGGTTGAAAACAAAGAGTTTGGTTTATTCTTCCATATTGCTGGAAAGAAGTGCAAGCATCCAAACAGCATAAACAAAACAAAACATAAAATAAACCCTGGCCACTTGGGGTGTCTACCTTCACCACACAGAAACCTATCTATGGAGTCTGGCACAGCCTACTGCTGGGCAGACACTGCTGGTCATACAGCAGAGAAACAATAGTCTTTGATTTTTATCACACAGAAAAATCAACAACCACCTCACATCTTCTGAAGTCTTTATGACTGCTCTCCTTAACTCAAAAAGCCTCAGGATGCAGCAATCAGTAGTCATCCTTTGGATAACTTATAGAGGTCTTAATTATCTCATTCTGAACAGCTGAAGTTTTCCAACGCCCTAAACCTTTCTGGCTACCTCTGTAGCCAACACCTGGTAGTAATTGGTGTATTGTCTAAACAAGGCAGAAATGTATCTCCCGTCTGTGACAACACCCACAGATTTACCTGTCTTCCTGTCACAATATATATATATATATATATATATATATACATATATATATATACACACACACACAGTATCTCACAAAGGTGAGTAGACCCCTCACATTTTTGTAAATATTTTATTTACTTTTCATGTGACAACACTTTGCTTCAATGTAAAGTAGTAAGTGTACAGCTTGTATAACAGTGTAAGTTTGCTGTCCCCTAAAAATAACTCAATACAAAGCCATTAATGTCTAAACCGCTGGCAACAAAAGTGAGTACTCGCTCACTAAAGTAATTTATTAAGGCAGCTCCAGCATCGCTTCCGATTTCTTTTCACCTCTCTGGGTCTTATCCGCTGATGTCTTCTAGCCCTCTCTGGTTCTTCTCCCTCTGTCCACTGTCTTCTGCCTCTGCAAGGTCTTCTCGCTCTTTTGAAGGGTCTTCGCCGCTGTCTTCTCCCTCTGCTCTTCTTCCGATGTTGACTCAATGCTCTCTCCCACTCTAATGCTGCTACATATATTGGCATGAGGTGGGGTCACCAGCTGATGTCATCCAGAGGCCCCACCTATTATGACTTCACCGCCTGGGTCATGCTAGGCATAACAGCATAAGGGTCTCCATGCACCTTAAAGCGGAGGTTCCGCGGATTCTCGATTTTTTTTGTTTCAGGTGCAATGCATAGTAACACACATGTAAAAGTAACACTCACTGGCTAGCAGCATCCAAGAGAATTGCTTTGTTTTTCACGATAAAGAACAACTTTTTTTCTTCCTATCGGTTTCCATCTTGCTTGTGGGCATTGTGAAGCCCACAAGCAAAGACTTCCTGGTAGCCGTGCTGCGATGCTCCCATCGTGCACTGCAGAATCCCGCGCATGCGCTGTGTTGATGGCAAACAGTGTCATTACCATGACAACGAGTGACGTCAGTTCACATACATGCCCCGTTGTTGCACGACACGTGAGACAGCGCGAGAATACAGTAAAGATAGTCTCCTTGGAGTCTCGACACATCACTCCCAGGAGACATTGCGCACAGCACCCACAACACACTGGGCCGTCGGGGAAAACTAACGACATGCCCACTCCCGCAGGGAAAGAAACCCGGAGCTACATTACATGCATCTGAATAAAGGTAAACATTGACCTACTGCTGTGAGTCATACGAAGTTCATATTTAGGGTGAACCTCTGCTTTAACAGACTTCCAAATTAATTTGTTTATGAATTAGTCACTTTGAAAACTATTCCTCCTGTTTGACTCCACTATGGATATTGAAACAAACAGCAAAAAATAAATAAAACACTAATATAGCATAATACCACTTTAAATGCTAATATAAATGATAAAATCATTCACATTTAAACATAAAAAAAATGTGCATATCCCTTTAACAGTGCTGATGCCCAGCAAAGTAACTCCATACACCTTACCAAACTTTAAATGTTTGTAAATCACTCCTCTCTTTGTTCCTTTCAACCACTTCAATATAGGGCTCTCACACTTTAAATGACAATTATTTGGTCATGCAACACTGTACCCAAACAACATTTTTTATTAAAAAAAATTCACACAAATATAGATTTTTTTTGTGGTATTTAATCATCACTGTGTTGTTGTTTTATTTTTATTTATTTTTTGCGATATGATTTAAAAAAAGCAACATTTTTGAAAAAACGAAAACACTTTTTTGTTTCTATTATAAAATTTAGCAAATAAGTAACTTTTATTCATAAATTTGGGCCAACGTTTATACAGCATCATATCTTTGGTAAAAGTAACACAAATTTGTGAATATTATTTAGTCTGACTGAAAAATGTATCACACCTCATGTACCGAGGGCCTAATAAAATGTCCAGACAGTACTAATACCGCCCAAATGTCTCCTTTTTGCAAGGTAGACAGTCCAAGGTATTTAGTAAGAGGCATGTTTTTTTTAAGTTATAATTTTTTCCTACAGTTTTTAGAAAAATTAAGATTTTTTTTTTACACACAATTGTTATAATAACACATTGTTCTGTGGTGAGCTAAGTACAGGGTTCATGGTTCTGGAATGAGCTAAGTGCAGGGTTCTGGGATGAACTAAGTACATGTGCAGGGTTCTGGGATGAGCTACATGCAGGTGCAGGGTTTTGGGATGAGCCAAGTACAGAGTATGCTAGGTACAGAGTCTATCAATCCGCATCTTATTACTACACCCCTCCTTCGCAATAATCTCTGCACCCCCCCCCCCCTTCCCCCGCCACCTCAACACAAATCCTCTGCTCTGTTCTTCCCTAATCTTTAGCCCCGGCCACCGGGAATGTGTGTAAAGCAACACCCACCCCCCCTCCCCCCCTGCTGTCAGGTTAATACAATGTACAGACCTGGCAGTGGAAGGGTTATAACATGCCTGGAGGTGCCCTAATTCTTCCTGTGATGGGATGCATCGCTGTGATGTACAGGAAGTTCTGCAGTAGCACTGACATTTACAAAGAAAAAAAGTGTTTCCAAATACTGACAAATTACACTTATTTGTTTTTTTTTAAACAAAGGCATACAGACCCCTTCAAATGTCCACAATGTGTTTTAAGTGACTTTCAGAGGGGTTGTTTGTCATTTGCCAGCAATTTCAATGTATCATTTATTTTCTTTGCGGCAAAATTATTATTATTACAAATACTTATATATCGGCATAAATGTATGCAGCGCTTTACAAACTGTATATATTGCACATTCACATCAGTCCCTACCCTCAAGGAGCTTCCAATCTAAGGTCCCTAATTCACATGCATACATATAGTACTAGGGCCAATTTAGACAGGAGACAAGTAGCCTACCAGGATGGCTTTGGCGTGTGGGAGGAAACCAGAGTACCCAAAGAAAACCCACACAGGCACAGGGAGTACAGGCAAACTTTAGGCAGGTAGTGCTGTGGTTGGGATTCATACCGACAACCCTGGGGCTGCCAGGGAGAAGTAATAACAAATTAGTCACTATGCTGCCTATGTATTTGGAAAACATGCTATATGTGATGGTGAAAAATGGGGGGATGGGGAAGGGTAGTGCAAGTTAAACCACTAGTCGGTTGATGTCTATAGAACATCAGAAAAGTCTATGTTCCATCACTCATCAAGTCATGGTTAGTTGCTGTAACCATAATAATATGTTAAACAAATGAGGAAGAAAGGACGCGGGGATGGGAAAATTATCTAAGTAAAGATCGAATGGTTTAGAGAAGGGGTTACTTTTAGCAACAATAAATGATCAAGAGGTGTGATGATACAAAATATTTAATAATAGTATCAAAAGTTTACAGTTTTAAAGGTAAGAAGTATGTTAAAATCTTAGTGGCTACAAAATGGCTACTAGAATACAATATGACTAACAGAGACTCACAAAGGACAACATATAACGGTGACACCTGTCCGGACGTTAAAGATGTATCAGGCACCAGTGACATGCATCAAGATGTATATAAATATACATATAGATAATTTCGTATCTGTGAGTACAGAAAGAAATGGGTTGTTGGGTGACAACGGTTGAATGGCAACCGGGCCACTCCGAGTAACACAACCTTGGTAAGTCAAATGGCACAATAACTGGTGACTGAGTCTGGTGTGTGGGTAGAGGGGAGGGGGGAGGAGGGGAGAGGAGGGAAGGCGAGAATTATGTATATATCGAAATACAAAATGAAAAAAATCAAAGAAGTGAAAAAATTGAAAAAAAAAAATCCAAAAATTCTGTATGATATACATGCCTTGTAAGTAGTTTTGAAAAAATCTAAAGTTCAAGAGTATTTAAATTCCGTTGTTATTGGGGGCATCGAGGGGTTAATGTCACCTATGCAATTAAGCAACTGAGTATCCTCCTAGATTAGATCAAAAGAGGGTGCTTGATTGGGTAATGCACTAAGTATGGTGGATAGCCATATGTGAATGGACCCCGGGCGACACTGTGAGTGTCAGGACGGTCATGTAAAATTCATTGATTAGGTGACTCAGTTGACGCATACAGAGCTATTATAGCAGACTCGTTTGGAGCTATAGAAGTTATGTAATTGGCAGAGCGTTGGTACCTTACCAGGTTACAGATGAGCATCAGGGCATGTGTATCAAACCATCCATTTGATTCCTTGATGTTTACCGACCTTGATTTGAAGTAACTGCGTGAATACAGTGTAAGTTGAGGTGGTATACCGGATGGTCGATCGTTGCTCATAAATGTCTGTCCTGGTCGTTGCCAATGTCTTATCCTTAGAGTCCTTGGTTGCGTCTATTTGTTCAGTGTGTCCAACACTATGTTTTGGAATGGTGTCAGCCGTCCACAGCTGCCGCAAAACGTGGCGGCGTCTCCTTCTCCGTCTCCATCCCTGTCCGCTGCACACCAGCGGAAACGTCACGTGACTGGCATCAGGTAGTGACGTTGACGCGTTTCGCCTTGCGCTATGGTGTAGCTTCCTCTGGGACGATATGTGATGGTGCACTGCAGTGACATTCATTTTTAAAGGCATCTTAACACATCTTGTGTTACAGCACACTTTAAAACATGGTAATGTCTACCTTGCATTGTGATGCACTGCAATACAAAAAAAGAATAGGGCATGCACCATTTTTTGGCCTGGTATTTTGCAACAGTGTGAAAACAGCTTAAAGTGGATGTAAACTCATTCTTTAGGCTTGTACCTACAGGTAAGCTTATAATAAGGCTTACCTGTAGGTACTATGAAAATCACCTAAACCTTCATGGTTTAGGAGATATTCACACCTCATACATCTGGTGATGTCACCAGGGCATGTGCTTTGAAGGGACATATACCCATGCCATCCCTTCAGAGACACTTGGAGGACGTGAACCTGGAAGAAAGACCGGGTAAAGATAAAAGCATCTGTCAGAGCTCATAGTGTGGTGGTGCGGGGCTTTGTTCTAAAGTAAGTATTGCATAATGATGATGATGCATACTAGCACATTATGCCTTTACTTTGCAAAGTTTAAAAAAACAAACCATTAAAAAAAAAAAAACATTTTCTATTATCACACTGTCTAGTTCTAGTAAGACCTCTTGGGTGTTAACTGTTCTTCTGATACTACCATCCACTAATTTTCTGAATAAACCTGGACTTAAAATATGTGTGAGAGTTGTGAAACTGTGTTGGGCCTGTTCACACTAGCAGGCCAATTGTTTTTTCAGGCAGACCCAATCAGACCCTCCATTCTCTGTCATTAAACGGCCGACATGTGATTTGATCCTATCCACTAAAAACAGACGGATGGGGATCAGTTCCCCCTTCATCTGGTGGATTGGATGGCAGTTGGGTGTTAATGGACAGGAAATCTGTTTACATCTGACCCCCATAGAGGAAAGCCGCTCTGCATTCAAACATTGTACTTTAGGCTGCAGTAAAGCAGTGACTGTCATGAACAATGTACTTTGTAAAGAACACTATTGCTCACTGAAAACAAAAGTGTTCTAGTTTTATAGAATAATAAAGAATTCTTATTGTCTGCTATGGGCAATTAGTCTACTTTTGTTCTAATTTTTGCAACAATGTCTATGCTACATAAACATGAGGAACAGAAACATTTTGGGTAAGGATATCTCTAATTTTCTCAATTACGAGCATTCTTTCTTGAGTGATTAATTGGGCTACATGTTTGTAAGGTTAAAAGGAGATAAGCATTTGTATCTAGAATTCTTTGTTTTATTTAAAAAGAAAAAAAAAAAAAAAATATATATATATATATATATATATATATATATGCTTGTATTTGGTACATTTTATATAGCGTTATAGGCAAATAAGTCCTGTGTTGTGTATATATAGAGTAAATTATTAGGAATTTTATACATGGATTTTTATTTGTACTGTGTTTATTGTATGCAGTAAACACAAGCTTTTAAATTGTGGAAGATCCTGCAGAAATAGGCTAATAATATATTTTACAAGCATGCAATTGATTCCCCCGAGTTTTTTTATGTTCAGTAAACAATCCATCAGATTCAGTGTGGAGTTGAAGCATACAGAACAGTAAACATCAGGAAAGTGAGTAAAATAAAACGCTACTAAAGTTACCCTTGCATTTAAGGCTTTTTGTATACCTTGTGTTATTTTTTTGTTTTGTTTTTCTTACATGTAGCTATTTTCTATGGATATATAACGGTGCATCAGTTATTTAAAGTTACAATTTGGTATTGTTTTTTATATTTTTATCTATTAAGTCCTCTCCCCTTGTTGTTTTAACTTTGGATAGTAAAAAAAAAAATTCTACCAGTTAATACCTTATACAGCCCACTTACTCTTTCTTGTCTGGTAAAAAGCCCAGGCTTATGACATCATGCACAGCTTCCCCTCTAACTCTTGTAAGAGTTTGCCAAGAAGGGAGAGGGGATGATTCATGAGGGCCAATGAGGGCTGCAGAGCTGGAGGTGTGCCTCTGTGTGTCTGTGTAAATCAATTAAGTGAACAGGCAGCAGCTTCAGCTGCCCACATTTAAAATAATTGCAGCCAGACTCGGTGGAAGGAGATTTCTGTTGCATGTTTGGCAAGTACAGAATCACAGTATATATAAAATAATATGCAAAGTGGTTTGAGGGAAGCTTCAGAATGGCAAAGATGTTTTTTATTACAAATTATGTGAGCAGACTGCAGTTCCTCTTTAAAGTTGTGAAAGAGGCTAATTGTGCTTCCCTCTAGTAAGCTTTTAGGATAAAAACCTTTCCATTTTACAATTTTTATTTCATAAGATTTTTATTTTGAAAAAACATGAGTTATACATATGTAAACATTATTATGTACAAAGAAGGATGAATAATGCACATAACCGCTGCAGGTAGAATAGTATCCGTTTTAAATACCCCTGATTCCGGATCACTTGATAATACTAACTACCGGCTAGTAATGGGAAGAACGCAGACAGATTGGTGGAGGATCTCACACCTCCCAGCACCCCTAATGGAGCAATTTGTGCTGGAAGGGGAGACCCTGGCCACCTTCACCATCCTAAACCCCTTCGTCAAAGTAGGGGATACCACCGGGATGTGTGGTACAGAGCTGAGGGCTATTAAATCTCTACCCAACACATTAAACCTCAATCCTCTGGTCTTGAGAAAAATCTAGTAGGGGAGGGAAGGGGAATAAGAATAGGACAGAGACTCAGAGTGAGCGGAGAGAAAGAGGTGAAAAGAAAAGGAGAGGAGAGGAGAGCATCACATTTTGAGCTGAGTGTATTTTATGTTGGTGGAGTGGAAATGCCCAGGGGAATGCCTACAATTTGGGCCAAAGGTTCCCAGGTGGTTTCAAATTTATTGGTTGTGTCTAGCACTATGCCGGATAGCTTTTTCTGAAACAATATCCAGGATATTTTCCTATTTAAGGCCTCCCCAAGATATTTTATCCTGTGCTCCCTGTGAGGGCAGCATGAGTTCAGAGACTTTCCCCTTGCAACGGTGGTTAGGGAGGGTTGTCAACCAATAATAATCCTTCTCCTTGATGCCACAAATTCTCGGGTCCTTTTGCAGGCTCTGAAAAATAAGTTTGCGAAGTCATGAGAAGCAGAGTCTTTTGGGTCACTAAGGTTTACAGTATCTGGAACTGCCGCCTCCCAGCCACGTACTACTCCCAAGGTTTCTGGGGACTGAAAACCAGCACTTAAGTATGTTTCCTATGCTTCACTGCCTCCAGAACTGCCAAAGTCCTCCTCCTCCCTCTCCTATTGTGTGTTCTGTGGTGTCACAAAAATGGAGTCTGCATAAAGTGGGCCTTGAGAGGAAAGAAAGTCCCCCCCGCTCTGCCTTGAGTGCCTATCCATAAAGCCATGCAGAGTATGCTCCAGCAGGAACACAGAAAGGAATTGTGTCACTGATGCATGCATTGTCACAGCTCACCATTCTTGCCACCTCATCAAATAATGACAATACAGTGCATGCATCCTTTATCAGCAGCCATTGGCGTTAGGAAAAAAAGCCATTGGCGTTAGGAATACAAGCTATCCCTGGGGATGTACACCGGCCATCACATTAGGCTGATTGCTTACCAGCATTTCCTGCTGCTTTCATACCAAACCAGATTTTTATCTGTGTCTATTACCATGTGATGCTGCCGCTCTGTGACCCCCAGTACATATAATAGATTACTTACTGCTGTGCCAGCTTCCCCTGTGTGAGCCACTGGGCGTGGGGGGGCTGTGATCGTTGGTGGTTCAACCTAGGCTTCCTGCCGCCTTGGATGCTCCTGAAGAAGCGGTATAATACCGCAAAACCGGTTGAGGTCGCAGATCGGCTCCACACTCCAGACCCATACAGTTTTGTTTATACAAATACCTGATATTGTGTCAGAATTGTGGGGCCTATTGTTTTATATGTAATAAATACTTTTTTATCGTATACATGCCTTCTCATCAGTGCCTTGAAAATCCCAATCAATCAATTTTTGACCCATGGATTTTAGACTCATAGTGTCAAGCAGCTTGTGTCTTCAATCATCTGGTCTCCCCTTTTTCAATTATCCCGGGATGCTGGTACATTTTAACTATTTTCTCATTAAAGTTTAACTGAGGCTATACTCTCCCTTTTTTAAACTTGGGTAGATGTTTAAGAAATGCTGCACCACTAAATTGAGGACAGGCACGACACACGTGCCAACTTTGCCTGTTGTAGGGTTAGTGCCATTATCGCACACCACTATTCCTGGCTCAAGTTTCCCTGGCCTAAATCACCTCTGAGCCTGCCCCTGCAGATCTGAAAGTTACTCTGCTCCAGTGTGGCTCCTGCCCACTAGACCAGTGTTCTTAACCTTTAACGGTGAAGTACACCTGCAGGTCTAAAAAAAAATTCTAAGTACCCCTGTCTCAAGAAAGTAATTTATATTGTTTGGGTGACATAGTTTCTGTGTGTGTGTAATGTCAGTATGTGTTTGTGATGGTCTTTGTTCATTTGCAGATAGATACACACAAACGCCAGTGCCCATCAGCTCAGCCTCACCAATGCAGCCTCACCAGTGCCCATCAATGCAGCCTGATCAGTGCTCATCAATGCAGCCTGATCAGTGCCCATCAGCTTAGACTCACCAGTGCCGATCAGCTCAGCCTTACCAGTGCCCATCAATGCAGCCTGATCAGTGCCCATCATTTGCAGATAGACAGATACACACACACACCAGTGCCCATCAGCTCAGCCTCACCAATGCAGCCTCACCAGTGCCCATCAGTGCAGCCTCACTAGTGCCCATCAATGAAGCCTGATCAATGCCCATTAGTACAGCCTGATCAGTGCAGCTTCACCTGTGCCCATCAATACAGCCTGATCAGGTTAGCTTGATCAGTGCACTTAAAGCTGGCCATCCTGGCTTGCCCCCCCAAAGTGCCCGAGAAATCAGTCAAAAATATATGGAATACTTTGCGGGTAGGGGACCATTGATATGCCAGCATATGCCTGATTGTGGCAGATTTTACAGCACTGTGGGGGTTATTTACTAAAGGCAAATCCACTTGGCACTACAAGATAGATATATATGATATAGATAGATATGTTGGCCGCGATTCAGATACATTGACGTATCTTTGTGCGGGCGTAGCGTATCTTCTTTACGCTACGCCGCCGCAACTTAGAGAGGCAAGTGCAGTATTCACAAAGCACTTGCTCCGGCGGCGTAGCGTAAATTGGCTGGTGTAAGCCCGCCTAATTCAAAGTAGGAAGGAGGTGGGCGTCATCTATTTAATTTAAGCGTGACCCCATGCAAATGAATGGCCGGTCAAACTGGGCATGCGCACGCATGCTCAGAATCACATTGCATATACTCACTAAGATTCGTCGGCGCAATGCCTACGACGTGAACGTAACCTACGCACCTACGCGACGTAAAATTTGACGGCGACGTTCCCTGGCCCATATCTTTGCATTAGCTGTGCCTGCTATATGAGGAGTAACTTTACGCCGGATGTAAGCCTTACGCAAATCGCGTATATGAAGCGGCCGGGCACATCTGCGTTTGTGAATCGCGTATCTTACTCATTTGAATATTTATAATGGGAACGCCGAATGCGTCCAGCGTAACTATGCGCCCACGATACGCTGGCGTAGGCAAGTTACGTCGGACGGCTGAAGCCATGTTTTTCGACATATCTCGCTTTGTGTATTGGCGCAAAGTTGCGACGGCGCACATTTGAAATTGCGGCAGCGTATCTGGAGATACGCCGGCATAAATCGTTTCTGAATCCGGGCAGTTATATGTAGATTTTTTGCACATTTATTTGGAGATTGTTTTATTTTGTAAATCAATTTATATAGTGATAAGGTAATAACACATCACTTTAATATTTGTTGAGTAGTGGTAGAGTGCTGCACTATTGTGTTTATTTTTAGTTTTGTGTGTAAATCCCAGATTGTTCTAGCAGCTCTATTTATATAGTTTGAGATATAAGTGAACTTGATTAGGTATTGGCTATGCATTGTTGTGGATGTACAATATTTGATGCCTCCCAATTCCTGAAATAGAAATATACATGAGAAAAGGCACTGTATTCTAGATTGTGGTATTGTTTGCTTTACCTGTACTATGTTTTTGCACACTCTTTATGAGCTCAAATTGAAAATGTTGAAATGAAACAAGAAGTGGTATTATCAATAAATATGGAAAATACTTCAATGTCGGATTTATCTAAATTGGCATTTCTTTTATAGATGTAAATACAAAGAAACATGGAAATATATTGTTGGTGAGGTGTTGAGGAATTTTCTCCTCCTTATTGTTTTAATGCTGAGTAAAACATACTAATATATCCATTAACTCTTTTTTTGCACAGGATATTACAACACTTCAACACATCTGCTGACGATTACACAGTTATCTTTACATCTGGAAGCACTGCGGCACTGAAACTTGTGGCAGATATTTTTCCGTGGACACCTGCTAGTCCAGATAATGAAGGAAGCCATTTCTGTTACCTTACTGATAATCACACATCAGTCGTTGGAATGAGAGGAGCTATGAAAATATTAAATATACCATCTACTCCAGTTACTCCTGAAGACCTGCTATCATCAGAGCTTGAAACAAAAACAACTGATCATCAGCATGACAGTACTTCACATCTTTTCTGTTATCCTGCAGTAAGCAACTATTCAGGCACAAAGTATCCTCTCTCTTGGATAGCAAAAGTCAAGTCAGGAAAAGTAAAGCCCATCTCCGTGCCAGGCAATTGGGTTGTTTTACTAGATGCCGCCTCGTTTGTCAGTACTTCACCTTTGGATTTGGCCATCTACCAACCAGACTTTGTCGCAATTTCATTTTACAAGATCTTTGGTTTTCCAACTGGTTTAGGTGCCTTAATTGTATCCAATCAAATTGCACAACTTCTAAGAAAAAATTATTTTGGAGGCGGTACAGCAGCAGCCTATCTTACAAAGGAAGATTTCTACGTTCCTAAGGAATCAATTAGCAGCAGGTAATACCCCATACATTCAATGTTAATCAGTTACTGTACAATAAAAAAAAAAAAAGCACAATAAAACACCTAAAAGGTGTCCAGACCCAAGAACAAATATGTGTTGTATGTCATCTTACTAGTCCTCAGGTTGCGATGACTGCATTCGTTTTTTTTTTTCATACTTTCCCTTCTCCTCCTACCTGTAACACAAGGAGGTGCACAGATATAGTTGGAAATAATGATGCAACATAAGAATAGAGTTTAGGACATTAGAGCTAACAATTTTTTTTGGCAGATATTGAACAGATATAACAAAACACTTTCAATGGTTATAATTAAAGCTCCAGTAATATGATTCCTTTCAGTTGGGCTGTGCCCACATTGAAAGGGTTAACAACTTATTTAGGCTACAGGAGGGGGAAAGTGCGTTTACTTACCTTATTATCTGCTCCTTGGCAGGCCGCACTCTCCTATGCCTGTCTCTTGGCATCATCTTGTCCAGTGTAGGGCTACAGAGTTTGAATTGGACTTGATGCCATCAAAACCTTAGATTTCTGGAACCTTGGGGATAAGGTGCTACAGAGACCAGTCTTGTAGCACACAGGAGTGGAGGATTGGAGGAGTAAATCTACTCTAACAAGTTCCCTAGACCAAAGGGGCCTTAAAGGGGTTGTAAAGGAAAACATTTTTTTCCCTAAATAGCTTCCTTTACCTTAGTGCAGTCCTCCTTCAACTTGCCTCATCCTTCAATTTTGCTTTTAAATGTCCTTATTTCTTCTGAGAAATGCTCATTTCCTGTTCTTCTTTCTGTAACTCACCACCGTAATGCAAGGCTTTCTTCCTGGTGTGGAGAAATCCTCTTGAGGGGGGAGGGGGAGAGCAGGAGTGTCAGGATGCCCACTAACACACAGCTCCTTTCTCTATCTGCAAAGTAGAGAGTGTCCTGACTTGCCTGCACACCCCCTCCCCCCTCAAGAGGCTTTCTCCACACCAGGGAGAAAGTCTTGCATTATGGCGTTGAGTTACAGACAGAAGAACAAGAAGTGAGCATTTCTCAGAAGTATACAACAAGTGATATTGTTTGCGCTGTGGTGGTGATGCCTAAAGGGTGATGGGAAAGGGGAAGTGGAGTGGTAAACTAGGTGAATACAATGAGTGACAGAAATGTATGAATATATAAATAAAATACCATAAAGCACAATGTGAACAAAGTAACAGTAAATAACAGTGACCGTGTCATCTATAAAGATGTGTGGTGGACATAATAAAATGCATGATCAAACTCAGTCCTGCAGACAAAACCAAATAGAAGAAGAAAGTCCAACTAAGTCATGCAACTCGGTGCAGCAAGTAAAATTTGGTGTGAAGTCAGAAGGAGATGTTCCAGCAGCCAAATGAGTGAAGGTGCAATGGAGGATTCCAAAACGTGCAGCCCACACCTCTAGTGATCCTATCAGCTTACCTCAAAGCTATCTGATATAGCCAGACAGATAGGGCATCAAACTCTTGGTGAATGGAAGCCTCAAATCCGATGGTGCATGGAAGGGGAAAGTACAAAAAGAAACAAACATAGAGTAGTCCTGTCACCACTGAAGGGATTCCTGCTAGCAATCAAAAGATGTGCACTTACACAGAGTGGTGAAAGGGGGTGCCTATCTCCACGAGCAGCGAGCTCGTCAGGTGCTGCTCTGCTGCCGCTGTTTGGCTAGATGTTGATCCGCCGATACTCAAACGATGGTGTTTGAAACAAAAATAGGAGGGCACATCGCATAATACCGCAAAATACAAATTTAATAAACAAAGCACAAAATAAAAACTCACATAGAGTCAGCTGAGGCGGTCATACATCCACGAGCGGCGAGCTCGTCTACCGTCCGTCAGGTGTAAAGGGTCCAGTGCTCCAATCCCGACGCGTATTCGTCACACCACGTGACTTCATCAGGGGATAGCACTTGGATACTGGTCTGAGTTTAAATAAGGTCTGCGGAATAGGACGCCCGGCGGCCATTTTCTCGAAGTCAGCATGCAATTCAACTAAGGACAGCAAGCACTGCTCCTCGTACCGTCCCACCCAGGTGGCATCTACATCAGAGATGGCGTTAGGTCTCACAATGGGAGGCGTCCTGGTCTAGGCAGACCCGAATACAAACCAGACTCAGAATTAACATATATATATAAAAAAAAGGTGTGTAAAACGGAATGATAAATATGGATGATTTAAACCACAGACACGCTCAGACACCCTCCATGGGATCCCAGCATGTCTAAATGGTAAACAGAGCCAAACTGAAAAATAATAAAAATACCTCTAAAGAGGGTTATGGGGGGAAAACCCCCAATGGACATCCTCATTGGGTGTAATGATGGATGGCAGGGATGATAGGAGATACAAAAAATGAAAATAAAATGTGGGATAAAATATAAAAGTGTAAAAAGGTAAAAAGTAAAAAATCTGTGAAATCAGATTAAGAATATACACATATATGCAAGTGGCATACATATATACATATGGATATATACACATAGAGGGGAGCACTCTCCCTCTGCTCAGGGCAAACTCTACCAATCCTCTACTGATGTAGAAAAGTAGTATGTATCGAGTGAAAAAACCGAACAGAGCACTGTACACAGCTGCACCTGACACACGGCTAACAAAAACCTACATGGAATGGGGAAGGACAGATCATGGCTAAAGGTGAATGGAGCTAGGGAATATAACCTGGAAAGTCAAGAGGGAGGGATCCTAGAAGTCACTCAGGAAGCAGTTAAGGTCGAACTCAATATTGAGTCCTTTGGGCCTGAGAGTATCCATACAAAAGATATATTTGGATTCGAGCTGGCTCAGGGACCTGACTTTGTGACCCCCTCGCCATGGTCTGGAATAAGGAACTATCCCCCAAAATTTAAGCTGTGATGGATCTTTCCGATGAACTTTGGCAAAGTGACGTGATACACTGTGGTTGGTGAACCCGCTTTCTATATTCTTAACGTGTTCTTTAATGCGGATTCGCAGAAGCCGCTTAGTACGGCCAATGTATTGAAGGCCACAGCTGCATTCTAGGGCATAAACTGCACCCTCTGTGTTACATCCAATAAAGTCTCTTACTTCATATTGTGTGTCATTGCTATTAGACTTGAATGTAGTGACTTTAATATTTGGTCGTTTTGTATGTGTGCAAGAGTAACATCTTTTACAAGGGTAAAATCCTTTGCCAGTGAAGAAAGAAAACAATTTCTTCGGGGGATCTATCACACTCTTGACCAGTTGGTCCCGCAAAGTGGGGGCCCTTTTATAGATGAAGCTCGGTTTATCTGGTAATAGGACTCGAAGGTCCTTGTCAGCCTTCAGAATGTGCCAGTGACGTTGAATAACCTTTTCTATCTTCTTAAACTGAACGCTGTATTCCATCATCACAGGTACCAAATCCTTCCTAATTGCCGGCTTCTTGTTTTCCAGAAGGTTGCTTCTTGGTAACTTAGATACTTCATCTATTTTTTCTTTGATATACGTATCGTTATATCCCTTTTCAATAAATCTGTCGCCAATTTTTTTGGCCTGAACTTGAAACTCGTCTAGCCTGGTACAGTTGCGTCTTAGACGTACCAGCTGGCCCTTAGGTATATTGAAGAGCCAGTTTTTATGGTGGCAACTAGTAATGGGGAGGTAGCTATTGCGGTCTACGTTTTTGAAGAAAGTCCTTGTGTCAAAAGTCCCATTATTCCTAGAAATTTCTAAGTCCAGGAAGGGTATGGTATGTCCTATCTGCCATGTCAATACGATATTTTTGGAGTTGATGTTCAAACTCTCAAAAAAGGCAACAAGGGACTGGTGGTCTCCTTTCCATAAGATAAAAATATCGTCGATATACCTTTTATATAGCAAAAGGTCAGTAGGCTGGTTGGTAAAAATCGACTCCTCTTCCCATTTAGACATGAAGAGACCCGCGACGCTGGGTGCAAATTTTGCCCCCATCGCCACCCCGGTCTTTTGCTGGTAGTATTGATTCTTGTACCAGAGGTGGCTGTGTTTAAGACAGAAGTCCAAGCATTTGATAATGTACTTCCTCTGTACACATGGGAGCTTTTTTTGTACTTTCCCCTTCCATGTACCATCGGATTTGAGGCTTCCATTCACCAAGAGTTTGATGCCCTATCTGTCTGGCTATATCAGATAGCTTTGAGGTAAGCTGATAGGATCACTAGAGGTGTGGGCTGCACGTTTTGGAATCCTCCATTGCACCTTCACTCATTTGGCTGCTGGAACATCTCCTTCTGACTTCACACCAAATTTTACTTGCTGCACCGAGTTGCATGACTTAGTTGGACTTTTTTCTTCTATTTGGTTTTGTCTGCAGGACTGAGTTTGATCATGCATTTTATTATGTCCACCACACATCTTTATAGATGACACGGTCACTGTTATTTACTGTTACTTTGTTCACATTGTGCTTTATGGTATTTTATTTATATATTCATACATTTCTGTCACTCATTGTATTCACCTAGTTTACCACTCCACTTCCCCTTTCCCATCACCCTTTAGGCATCACCACCACAGCGCAAACAATATCACTTGTTGTACACCTTATATTGTCCATTTGGATAGACCTATTCTTTGTTTGCTGCAGTATACCTCCCGTGCCCCTTTCCCACGGCCCCTTTCCCACGGTCCAATCCCCTTTCACCCATTTCAGCGCAGGAGTTTCACCTATCACTTTGAATCACTTTATCCTTTTTCACTCCAGCTGCAGTTATGGACATTTTCACGTTTATTGAACAACGAGAAGTCAATCTTGACCTGGTTTTCAATAACGATGACCCCAAAACAGATAGCAATGTTGAACATCTTATACGGAAATTAGGACATGGTTTAGAGAAAAAGATGAACCTATGGTGGGACATCAACACCTTTGACAGATACATCAAGGCTAATCTAGTGCCTAGACGTCTCAGGTGGGATGTACCCCCTAATGATGGCCTTATCGATCAGGAATCAACTGATGAGTGGTTCAGATTTTTCAATAGCAAAGGCACTGAGCTTCTGCATTTCCTGCTCAAAAGGAAGCAGAAGAAACTCAGAAAAATCGAGCAAGCCCTAGCCGAACTCAAACTACGCTTGGATATACACAAAGACACTGAAGAATTTAAACGTCTTACCACCCAATTAAATAAAGATTTGACTAAAAAGGATTCCGAGGCACAACAGAGAAAGAGTAAGAAGTATGCAAGAGACATCAATGACTATAAAAATGACTTGGTGTATAAATGGCAAGCCAAAAAGAGCCCCTCTGACCCTATCTCTACATTCTTCTATTTGGTTTTGTCTGCAGGACTGAGTTTGATCATGCATTTTATCATGTCCACCACACATCTTTATAGATGACACGGTCACTGTTATTTACTGTTACTTTGTTCACATTGTGCTTTATGGTATTTTATTTATATATTCATACATTTCTGTCACTCATTGTATTCACCTAGTTTACCACTCCACTTCCCCTTTCCCATCACCCTTTAGGCATCACCACCACAGCGCAAACAATATCACTTGTTGTATACCTTATATTGTCCATTTGGATAGACCTATTCTTTGTTTGCTGCAGTATACCTCCCGTGCCCCTTTCCCACGGCCCCTTTCCCACGGTCCAATCCCCTTTCACCCATTTCAGCGCAGGAGTTTCACCTATCACTTTATTTCTCAGAAGTAAAAAGGACATTTAAAAGCAAAATTGAAGGATGAGGTAAGTGAAGAAGGACTGCACTAAGGTAAAGGAAGCTATTTAGTGAACAAAAAAAAACCTTTACAACCCCTTTAAGGCAAAAAACCTTTAGCCTTTACAACTTCTTTAACCGCTTGCAGACTGCATAGCTAGAACTTTTTTTCTCAGAAAATAGGTGCAGGAACCCAACCACGACCCCATTCAGATTTCACAAACAGTAGGCGGGTCTTAAAGGGCGCAGAGTTCAGGGGGTTAGACACAGAGTGCAGAGCTGTCACTTGTAAACACAAAAAACAGACTTCTGTATTTACAAGTGTTTGTGGTGAGCAGGCACCAAGGATCTGAGCCAGAGGTGGTGGAACTGAGTTCCCCCAAGTTCCCCCTGAAAAAAAGCCCTGTTACATAGCATACATAAATGGTGGCAAGGCGGCTCTTCTGTGCCAGCTTTGTCAAAGCTTAATTGAACAATTTTAAGTTAGTTTTTCCACTCTCTAGTTTTAGTAAATCAACCCCTCTGTATCTATTACATTTTTTACAAGCTTCTGTTACATTTTTGCTATTTTATTAAGTACATGTGTCACTTGCATCAATAACTGATATAGGTAAACGGAATGCTCAAATCTTATAATAAGATATTAACCAAATAGGGAGTTACCGGTAATTGTTTTCAGTGAGGTTGGTTTGTGCAAGAGCAGTAAAAAACAACAGTTGTGTAGGAAGTAGAGCCTGCATATATGACTGTCCCCTATGTACATATATAAGTATTAAAGCGGAGCTCCACCCAGGAAAACAACATTTTCCCATGTTGTTTAAAAAAATGAAATAAAAAAAACCTGAAAAAAAAAAATACTCACCCGAAATACCTGTTGCTATGCGGAAGTCCGTAATCTGCCTCTTCCACTCTGCGGTGCCTTTTCTTCTTGTCCTTCTCCTTGTGAATGGGGCGCGCTGCTTTCTGGGAACTGTGTGTGTTCTCAGAGAGCAGCGCGCCCATTCACAAGCCAGCGTGAGACTCGCGCAGGCGCAGTAGGAAATGGGCAGTGAAGCCGTACGGCTTCACTGCCTGTTTCCCATAGTGTGAATGGCGGCGCGGGACCCGGAGCGATCGTGGGACCGGCATCGGGCGGGGCCGTCAGCGCGGGCGCCTAGGACAGGTAAGTGTCCTTATTTAAAGTCAGCAGCTACACTGTTAGTAGCTTCTAACTTAAAAATAAAATAAAATTCGCGGCTGGAGCTCCGCTTTAACTATAGTTATAAATATTTTTTGTAAAGACTATCACACACTAATAATTTTATTTAGATGATGCTTGCATTAGTTTACATATTTATCTAAACATTAGGGGAAAAAAACCCTATACATTCCTTTAAAAAGGAGCAGTGCGGCTGTTGTTCACTTATATTTTTGTCTTTCTTGTCTGCATTTTTTTTAAATGGCTTTATCTGCTATAGTATGTAATAAACATCTCCAGTACTTCAAAGAAAGCTTAGGAGTTGATCTGTTTCAATACTTGACACAGAAACGACAGTTAATGCTCTGTAGAGGATAATCTTATCTCTTATCTCTCTTACTGTGTTTGCTATAACCACTCAATGAAAACCGCTTTGCAAAAATAACAGGATTTTTCTACTCCCCATCAAATAATTTTCTTCAAGTTCATTGACGGACACAGGATTTACCAGTGACCGGCCTGGTATTGCCTTTCCCACTCCCAGCATGCCTCAGTTCTTTTTTCATCCATTAAGGATTCAGTAACATTGGGGATATTCAAATGCAGGGATGAGCAACACTACAAATAAAATGCTAATAAGCCCAACTATTGGCAAACTGCTCAAAAAGCCACCTGAAGAATTATACACTCAATACTGGCATCAGAAGAGGCTGAAAATATCCAACAGGTAGGACTTAGAGACAAATGTGAACAGAAAACCAGGTGTCGGTCCTGCAAATCTGAGAAAAACTGTTGACTGATGCCACAAAGCCCAAGAAGCATCCATAGATTTAAAGGGTTAGTAAAGGAAAAAAAAAATTCCTTTAACCACTTGCCCACGGTGTCATAGTAAAAATACGTCATGATTTTAAAGATGGATATCTCGGTAACGGCAGCAATTGCTGCCACAACCGAGATATCCATCTTTTCCGTGGGCAGTGCTGTACACGATAATGGCGGTCCCAGCGGCGGATTCGCTGTTATCGGTGGCGGGAGAGGGCCCCCCCCCTCCCGCCGCTCTCCCGCGCTCTCCGCCGCTTACCGGAGCCGTCGGTAACGGCGGAGGCGATCGGGTCCTCTTGCTGGCTGTGTTGGGATACGAGTGAGGGAAAAATCGCCCCCACCCGTCCCCCACAGCTCTGCTGGGCGGAAGTGACGTCAAAACGTCAGTCCCGCCCAGCGTCTTAACCACTTGTCATCTGCCCACCGTCAAATGACGGCGGGCAGACGACTCCATTGTTCTGACATCACGTCATATGACGTGATGTCCCTTTAAAGCCGCGGGCGGGCGCGCGCGCGCGTCGCCGGCGGCGCGCGCGCGCGCACCCGCCGCTCCGCGGGGATCCCGTGCAAGTGCCCGGCGGCAACGATCGCTGCCGGGCACACGCGATTGCTCAGTAACTGAGCGGGGACGTGCAGCTCTGTATGTAAACACAGAGCTGCACGTCCTGTCAGGGAGAGAGGAGAGCGGTTGTGTCCCTTGTACATAGGGACACAATCGGTCACCTCCCCCAGTCACCCCCCCTCCCCCTACAGTTAGAACACTCATAGGACACACATTTAACCCCTTCCCCGCCCCCTAGTGGTTAACCCCTTCACTGCCAGTCACATTTATACAGTAATCAATGCATATTTATAGCATTTTTCACTGTATAAATGTAAATGGTCCCAAAAATGTCAGAAAAGTGTCCGAAATGTCCGCCATAACGTCGCAGTCCCAATAAAAAAATCGCAGATCGCCGCCATTAACAGTAAAAAAAAAAAAAAAAAAAAAATGCCATAAACTATCCCCTATTTTGTAAACGCTATACATTTTGCGCAAACCAATCGATAAACGCTTATTGCATTTTTTTTTACCAAAAATATGTAGAAGAATACGTATCGGCCTAAACTGAGGGAAAAAATATTTTTTTTATATATTTTTTGGGGTTATTTATTATAGCAAAAAGGAAAAAATATTGCATTTTTTTAAAAATTTACGCTCTATTTTTGTTTATAGCGCAAAAAATGATCAAATACCACCAAAAGAAAGCTCTATTTGTGGGAAAAAAAGGACGCCAATTTTGTTTGGGAGCCACGTCGCACGACCGCGCAATTGTCAGTTAAAGTGACACAGTGCCGGAAGCTTATATTTTGTCTGGGCAGGAAGGGGGTGTAGGGGCACAGTAGGTAAGTGGTTAAAGAAACATTTTTTTTTCTGAAATTTGAAAAATTACATTTTTTTTTTCTTTTTTTGCATTTAAGCCTAAATATGAGATCTGAGGTCTTTTTGACCCCAGATCTCATATTTAAGAGGACCTGTCATGCTTTTTTCTATTACAAGGGATGTTTACATTCCTTGTAATAGGAATAAAAGTGATAATTTTTTTTTTTTTAATTTATTTCGATGTATAAAATTATAAACTAATTAAAAAAAAATAAGAAAACAAAAAAAAAAATGTAAAACGCCCCGTCCCGACGAGCTCGCGCACAGAAGCGAACGCATACGCGAGTAGCGCCCGCATATGAAAACGGTGTTCAAACCACACAAGTGAGGTATCGCCGCGATCGTTAGAGCGAGAGCAATAATTCTAGCCCTAGACCTCCTCTGTATCTCAAAAAATGCAACCTGTAGAATTTTTTAAACGTTGCCTATCGAGATTTTTAAGGGTAAAAGTTTGACGCCATGCCACGAGCGGGCGCAATTTTTAAGTGTGACATGTTGAGTATCATTTTACTCGGCGTAACATTATCTATCACAATATATAAAAAAATTGGGCCAAATTTATTGTTGTCTTATTTTTTTATTCAAAAAAGTGTTTTTTTTTCCAAAAAAGTGCACTTGTAAGACCGCTGCGCAAATACGGTGTGACAAAAAGTATTGCAATGACTGCCATTTTATTCTCTAGGGTGTTAGAAAAAAATATATATAATGTTTGGGGGGTTTAAGTCATTTTCTAGCAAAAAAAAACAGTTTTAGTCTCGTAAACACCGAATCTGAAAAACAAGCCCGGTGGGCAAGTGGTTAAAATAACAAACATGTTATACTTACCTCCACTGTGCAGTTCGTTTAGCAGTGGCCCCGATCCACATCTTCTGGGGTCCCTCGGCGGCTGTCTCTGGTCCTCCCTGCAAGTACTGACCACAGTCATGCGAGAGAGCTTGCATGGTGGTGAGTAATTGCAGGCGCGCTCCCGTGATACAGCGAGCAGCCATAGCCGCACACTGTATCACTCAGCCCCGCCCCTCAGCGCGCCGCATCACTGGATGTGATTGACAGCAGCGCCAGCCAATGGCTGCACTGCTCTCAATCCATCCGCTCTAGCCAATCAGCGGCCAGGCTGAGTGGCGAAAATGATCTCGGGACTGAGCGCGGGACTGAGGGGTCAGGTAAGTATAACGGGGGGTCAGGGGGGGGGGGCAGAAGATGTTTTTTCACCTTAATGCATAGATTGCATTAAGGTGAAAACATTTTTTCCTTTACATCTCCTTTAATAGAGTGTGCCTTGACTGGAAATGGTGGATCTTTAAGACCATATGCTTGAATAAGCATTTGCTGAACCAAAAAGAAATGGTGTAATCAGAAGCTGGTTCCCTTTTATGGGGACCATATGGAATGAAAGTGGTAGTCATTCTTCCTAATGAGGCAATGACTGCAAGGTAGACATGAACAGCTCACACCACATGCAAGCAGCAAATAGAAACCTACTTCTGATGTACTGGGGCTGGATAGATAGCAACATTAGCATAATGTCATGGTTAGGGTGAAAGGCTGAGACCACCTTGGGAAGAAGACGGCTTTAGTTAGGCCTTAACACCAGGTTTTCCTTGTGCAAGACTACAAGGGTTCATTCTCAGTTCCAATCAAGAGGCCCACCAATCAAGATGTCCGGCATTGTAGAGACAACGGAATTGTTGCTCAAAGCTCCAGAATATTAATTGAAAATGTTGATTGGGTAGAATGTAGGGTGTTGGCAGGATGCAAATAAGTAGTCTGAATATTTATGTGGCCCTAGCCAATCCCTGGGGGAGAGTGCCCAATAGGTGGATGCAGAGTTATTTCTCTGGGGATCCAGTCTGAGAGACTCATGGAGGAATTGTCTGTCTGATATTGGAGGGAGGCATCCAATTATCCAGGGACATTGTGAGTACAGACTTGAAGGGAGGATCCCAGTGACTATTGCTGCTGATATCCCTAGCATATCAATTCTAGTGCTTGCCTGGCCTGGGATATTGCTGAAGGGATCTCAGGGCTGTTCATTCTCTGGACTTTGCTGGAGAGAGTGTCTTGAGAAGCAATATTACAGTGAAGAGTGTCCAAAATTGTGTGTTAAACACAGAGATCCACGTCCTGTCAGGGAACGGAGACTGATGCTGTGTCCCTTGTACATAGGGACAACCATCGGTCAACTCCCCCAGTCAGTCCCTTCCCCCCACAGTTAGAATCCCCTAGTAGGGAACACATTTAACCCCTTTGTTCACCCCCTAATGTTAACCCCTTCCCTGCCAGTCACATTTATACAGTAATCAGTGCATATTTATAGCACTGTTCGCTGTATAAATGTGAATGGTCTCAAAAATGTGTCAAGTGTTCGATGTGTCTGCCGTAATATCGCAGTCCTGACAAAAATCGCAGATCGCCGCCATTACTAGTTAAAAAAATCATAATTTTATCCCCTATTTTGTAGGCGCTATAACGTTTGCGCAAACCAATCACTATACGCCTATTGCGATTTTGTTTTTGTTACCAAAAATATGTAGAAGAATACATATCGGCCTAAACTGAAAAAAATTGGATATTTATTATAGCAAAAAGTAAAAAATATTGTGTTTATAGCACAAAAAAAATTTCACAGAGCTGATCAAATACCACCAAAATGAAGCTCTATTTGTGGGGGAAAAAGGACGTAAATTTTGTTTGGGAGCCACGTCGCACGACCACGCAATTGTCATTTAAAGCGCGACAGTGCTGAAAGCTGAAATTTCACCAGGGCAGGAAGGGGGTATATGTGCCCAGTAAGCAAGTGGTTAATGACTTATTAAAAGACATTCAGGGCCTTAAGTTCCAAAGTTAAGTTTAGGACTCATTTTAGTTTTGGAACTCTGAAAAGGTTGAAATAACATTTCTGAAACCTCTTAGAAGTAGGAACTGGGATGCTAACCCTGTGTTCTAGAAGAGCTGATAAGGCTGCATGGAAATCTACTAATCTGAGCAGTGATGCTGAAAGTTTGGAAGACATTAGGTGAGGAGGGGGGTTGGGAGTAGAACCCTAGCTTATAGAAACCACCTCCCAAACCCAAGCATTTGAGATACTGTCTGTCTAAGGCCGCGTACACACGATGAGACATGTCCGCTCAAACATGTCCGACGGACCGTTTGCAGCGGACATGTCTCATCGGATTTTGGTCCGATGGCGTGTACACACCAAAATCCCCGCCGGCAGACAGCACGGTGACGTGGCGGTGACGTTGATGCCGCCACGTCACCTAACCAGGAAGTGAAAAACGTCCACGCATGCGTCAAATCCATTCGACGCATGTGCGGGCAGATATGTCCGCTGGTTAGTGTACTAACCAGCGGACATATCCGATGGACATGTCTCCGGCGGACACACGATCGAATTTGTCCGCTGGACAAACATGTCCGCGAGCCCACACACGCGATCGGATTTGTCTGCTGAAACGGTCCATCGGACCAGTTTCAGTGGACAAATTAGATCGTGTGTACGCGGCCTAAGTGTCCAAAAAACAGACATCACCCACCTTGCAAAGTTGAGGCACCCTATCATGCCTAAGAAGACTTGCCTAGAGTTTTGTGGATTTAGGGACTCTGGGTTTGCAGTGAATTTGGGCTCCTGGCTTACGTTTTGCCTTAGCGGCTGAAGCCTTATGCCGCGTACACATGATTACTTTTCGGCATGAAAAAAAAGTTGTTTTTTAGCACGTAGAAAAAATGACGTTTTTCCAACTTCATCATTAAAAGCGATGTTGCCCACACACCATCGTTTAAAAAAAATGATGAGCAAAGCGCGGTGACGTACAACATGTACGACAGCACTATAAAGGGGAAGTTCCATTCAAGCTCCTGTCTCATAACTTGCTTCTGAGCATGCGCGGGTTTAAAACGTTGTTTTTAACGTCGTTTTAGCCCACACACGATTGTTTTTTACAACCCAAAAAACTACATTTTTTTTAAAAGATGAAAAACGATGTGAAGCCATACACAATCATTTTAAATTACGTTTTTAAAAACGTCGTCTTTTTTTCATGCCGAAAAGTGATCATGTGTACGCGGCATCAGAGTAATGAAAGAAACTTTTTCTTCTCAGTTTGAGACCTAGGTCTCCTTTGACATCTTTGATTACTTTGTCCAAAGCGATAGCACATGGCTGGGCTCTGGGTACATACAGGATACAAGGACCAAAGGAAAGACTACTGCAGCTAGCAAGAAAAAAAAAACAGGGGGAGGACACAGGGAACAAGCGCTAAGCTCAGGAGAGTGGAGGAAGCTGGGCAATAGCACATAGAGAGATGGCCTCAGTAAGCAGGAATGAGGGACAAAGAAAAACAATGCTGTGGAGAGCATTCACCGCAACAGAAACAAAGGGTACACAGACTGAAACCAAAGGAAATACAAGAGAACAGCAAGAGGGAAAACACTGAGAACAATGTCAAGACCTAACAAACACACAGAATACAAATGTACTGAAGAAACAGCAAATGTCAGGAACAGTGAGGTCTGGCTTCAGCGTGAAGACACATTGCTCAGACACTAACCCACAGGTACAAAGGCCTAATACTTAGGTTCAGGGCGGATTGGCAGGAACCCGAGCAGCTCGGACAGGGGGTAAAACCCAGTGATGTATCAATGTAAATGCAACCGTGACAAACACTCCACTAATAAAGGATTATGCCATGTACACACGGTCGGAATTTCCGACAACAAATGTTTGATGTGAGCTTGTTGTCAGAAAATCTGATCGTGCGTATGCTCCATCGGACGTTTGCTGTCAAAATTTCAGACAACAAATGTTGAGAGCTGGAACTCAAATTTTCCGAAAACAAAACCTGTTGTTGGAAATTCTGATCGTGTATACACATCTCCAACGCACAAAATTCCACGCATGCTCGGAATCAAGCAGAAGAGCCGCACTGGCTATTGAACTTCATTTTTCTCAACATTTGTGTGACTGTGTGAATACAAAACAAGTTTGAGCCAACATTCATCTGAAAAAAATCCACGGTTTTGTTGTGGGAATGTCCAATCGTCTGTACATGGCATTAGTGTGGAGTAAAATCTGTAAATCTGGATCCACTGCCATGACTTTTTTCCATTCCCCTAATTCTTGACAGACAACAGCAGAGCCATAGCAGGTTGCATTGCAGAGTTTACCAGTGAAAACAAGGTTTTGGACAGGGACTTCAGCCAGGTATCTATAGGATTATTATTTATTGGTGCTTCCTCTACAGGGATTTTGAAGGTGAGACACTGCTGGATCAACTGTGGGAACAGCTCCCCTCTTAATAAAGGCCTCATCAAATGGGTTTTGGACTGCAAAATATTTGAAAGTTGTAAACAGTTTATCAAGAATTTTTCAGTCCGCATACAAAACTTATTGAAATAGTAGGCGCATAGAAAATTATGTAGTGGTCCCAGCCTCTTTCAGGAACCCTAGACCAGTAGCAGCACTAATAGAAGCTTAAAACAGAAGTCAGCCAAAAACTAAAGGCCCATACACACGATCGAACTTTCCGACAAAAACAGTCCGACATACGTGTTTTATCCAAATTAAAAATACGCATGCTCAGAAAAAACACGCATGCTCAGAAATGCTAAACATCAGACAACAATAGCAGAAGTTGCCCAAAGGGTGGCGGTAAAGAGCCGAAAAACCACATGATTTGGTGAATGTTGGCTGAAAATGTTCTGCCGCGTGTATGCATACCAAGTTCACGGCCAACGCCCCTTCGGACAAAAATCCACGGAAAAGTCAGATGGAAGTCCGATCGTGTGTACGAGACTTAAAGGGTCACTAAAGGAAAAAAAATGTTTTGCTGAAATGACTGTTTACAGGGTATAGAGACGTAAAAGTTAACTGATTCCTTTTAAAAATGATTACAAATAGATAAAAATCAATCATATAACGTGCCTGCAGGTTAGTTTCACTTTTAAACTGGCTTCATGTTTCTGTGAAGTAGAAAGAGACACACAGAACAAGAACAAACAAATCCAGGGCAGTGTTTTGTTTTTAAAATAAATCTGATTGGTTCTGGGAAGTTTTAGACACACAGTAATGACAGCTTAGACCACTGTGAGAAAGCTCCCAGCACTGTGGTTATAAGGAAACAGACAAGCAGGAAGTGTGGAGATCAGAGCAGAATTACAGCAACTTCAAAGCAAAAACAAACAATAAGGACATGAAACCAGTACTGCAGTAAGGTAAAGGAAGCTATTTAGCTAAAAAAAAAAAAAATTCCTTTAGTGATCCTTTAAGACTAATCTATCTAACCTGGTAAAGAAAAAATACATACCTTTTCTGCAGCCGATCTAGTCTGGTCTCACACTGAGCTGTCAGCAGCAGCTTCTCTGTGGGTCTAAGTCTGTGGGTGATGTCAACTCCCAGGCATTGGCTGTCTTCTAGAGAGCACCCATGGTGGAAGGAAGGAAAACGTCCATAATCTATGGGCTGCTTAGACTGGATTCACGCCTATGCATTTTTAGTGCTTTTTGCATTTTGCAAATTTGCACTACAGAACGTTTTCCATAGGGAACCATGATAAATGTACTGTGGTGCAAATCTGCAAGATGCAAAAAGCACTAAAAATGCATAGGTGTGAATCCAGCCTTAGTGTGTGCTACTGGGAATGGGCTACATGACCCTTGGACTTTGCCCTGCATGGGTCACTTTAAGGACCAACTCCACAACCAAACTGCAAACTGTTTTACGGGGATTTAAAAAAGGTTTGTTGCAGATTTCTACCTCTTTGTTGTTCAGAAGAAATAGCTGTTTGGTTATGGTAATGTGCACAGTGAATCTTGAACAGGGGTGAGTTTTTCATTATCAAACAACTGATGCACTTGCTGTGTTCTAATGAGGAAAGTTGCCGTGTCTGAATCTCTTTAAATGGGATTAACCCTTTGGGAGTTTTTCAACAAAATCAGAGAAGGATTATAATCAGACTTGTTTAGTGCAAGCTTTGGAGAAAATTTGTAAGCCAATCACACATGCAGGAAATACAAATTGTGGGGGTGTACCAAATACCAACGGTGTCACCTCCAGGTTGCTATCTTGCATTGAATTTTACAGAAAATTACAGTGGCTGCCGATTGAAAAGGAAAGGGAATTTTTAACATTCAATTACAACATGTCTTGTGTAGAAATTTTAAAATGCTATATGATTGTTTTATTTGCTATTTTTTTCCCCACTAAAGTGAAGCTACCCTTAGGTTTATGAGTGAAGTTTTACTAGATACTACAGTTTTATTTTCTTTTATATATAAAGTGAAGTTCTTGTAGACTAGAGATTTGTATAGGTTTAGGGTAAAAGATCCATTCTTAATCCTATTTTGATAATAAAAAATTGTATCTCAGTGTCTCGCTGGGGCTTTATTTACTAAAGCTAGAGAGGGAAAATGTGTCACAATTCTGCAGAGCAAACAATTGGCTTCTAACCACAGCTTGTGTAGTTATAGCGGTTGTAAAGGAAAACTATTTTTGTCCCTAAATAGCTTCCTTTACCTTAGTGCAGTCCTCCTTCACTTACCTCATCCTTCGATTTTGCCTTTAAATGTCCTTATTTCTTCTGAAAATCCTCACTTCCTGTTCTTCTGTCTGTAACTCCACACAGTAATGTGAGGCTTTCTCCCTGGTGTGGAGAAAGCCTCTTGAGGGGGAGGTGGGCGAGCAGGCAAGTCAGGACACTCTCTCTACTTTGCAGATAAAGGAGCTGTGTATTAGTGGGCGTCCTGACACTTCTGCTCGCCCTCTCCCCCCTCAATAGGCTTTCTCCACACCAGGAAGAAAGCCTCGCATTTTGGTGTGTGGTTACAGACAGAAGAACAGGAAGTGAGGATTTCTCAGAAGAAATAAGGACATTTAAAAGCAAAATGGAAGGATTAGGTAAGTGAAGGAGGACTGCACTAAGGTAAAGGAAGCCATTTAGGGAAAAAAAAAATTCCTTTACAGTCCCTTTAAGCGTTATTAATAAAACCTGGAAGCTGAAAGCAATGATCATATGTTAATTTAAATAGAATGGCAGTCCTGGTATTTTAAAAACCTAAAAACAAGGACACTGCACAACAATTGACATAAACGATGATAACCAAAAAGCATTCACACATGGCTAAACATGCTTTCTCTTTTATTTATTTTTAAGAAAGCAATTCTTTGGTATAATATCAACATCACTAATACTAAAGATATATCATTTAAAATATCAATACTTAAAGAAAAACAATCCCAAATATATACTCTATAGGATATATAGTATATTAGACTGTATATTTATATTTAATAACAGTATCTAAAGTTAAAAACTTGTCGGATTTTTGGATCATTTATTCCTGCACACAGTATATTATACTGTGAGCAATTATCCAGTAATCCATGTTATATTTCCTTCTTGTTCTGCACCAGTATGGGTTTAGAAATGCTATACTAAGTGTTGATGTGCTAGCCTTTTTTCCAAGCTTCCTGGAGTTTTTGTAATAACACCAGGGCTTTCCTTTGCAGCTCTTATTAATTCAATTTATTTTCTATAGTATGGAAGTTAATCCCTGGTTATGTTAGTAAGGAGTGTAAAATTGTTTATAGATATCAGAGGAAGTCAGATGTTTAAGCACAGTCTGGCCACTGAAAGATCTTTATTTGCCTTAAACATACAATACATACTTGGATCACATGTTTGTGCATGTATATACAGTGCATGCATGCTCACAGATAATTGTTCACAATGTGTAATGCTGCAGAGACAGATAATTGCTGTAAATATGTACTTGTAGGTGCCTACTCTCAACTCATGAGCTAATTGGCCAACTACGTTGGGCCTGACTGGTTCCTTTTAATAAGGAGTTCAGTCTGTTAGATTCGGAAATGAGTCTGGTACTGGCCATAAACTACTATCCATATCAGAACATAAATCCACATGCCTTTAAATGAAATGCCTCCTTTACCTTTGCAAATGAAGACGGAGAAAAGAACATCAAACACATTTGAAAGAGGATGTGTTGACATGAAAGTAGATGGGTATATTTGAAGAGTTTTAAAATTGAAAATCTAATCTCTGAGCAATGTGGCATTTATTATACACTTATTGGGATTGAAGATTAAGGTAACCCAGTAAGAAATCAAGCTGCCGCAGTAGAAATTTTAATTTGAGCTGAAATATATCCTGTTCTGGATAAATTCAGTTTGACATAAAGTCAATCTTTTTTAAGAACTGTAAGATGAACATACTGTAAGAATTTTGCATACTGCTGAAATGAAAGGCTTATATAGATAATTTGATCCATGTCCAAAGATATTTTTTTTTTTTTTAGGTGTAAAGTATCTAAAATAGTAGGCTTGATTAAAGGAGGAGTTATTTTCTTCTGCCTGTAAAGCATAGAGCAATATGGGATTTTGTATCTGTTAACCCAAAGGCTACCATTATGATGTGTCTGCTTTGGGATATGCAACATAATCAAGCAAATCTATACACCGATAATACGCTTGTAAATTGATTCCCAGTAGCTATTTTGTTAGAACTCTGTTTTCCTTTCCATTTAAAACAGACTGAGACAGATTTTATAGTAATAATGACTTTCAATTGAGCTGTTAAAATACCAATATTACAGCTATCCCAATTTGTAAAATTCACTATAGACATTATCAGCAAGATTGAAATATTTTGTGCAGTAGTTGATTGCAGCTAACTTGCAAGATAAACATTCCTATATATTATATACCACTGAGGAATATGACATGTCTTTTATTGGTTACAATGAGAATTGCTAGCCAAAATACTGTTTAACCACTTCAGCCCCGGACCATATTGCTGTCCAAAGACCAGAGCACTTTTTGAGATTCGGCACTGCGTCGCTTTAACTGACAATTGCGCGGTCGTGCGACGTGGCTCCCAAACAAAATTGGCGTCCTTTTTTTCCCACAAATAGAGCTTTCTTTTGGTGGTATTTGATCATCTCTGCGGTTTTTATTTTTTGCGCTATAAACAAAAACAGAGCGACTATTTTGAAAAAAATGCAATATTTTTTACTTTTTTCTATAATAAATATCCCCAAAAATATATTAGAAAAATTTTTTTTTTTCCTCAGTTTAGGCCGATACGTATTCTTCTACATATTTTTCGTAAAAAAAATCGCAATTAGCGTTTATTGATTGGTTTGCGCAAAAGTTATAGCGTTTACAAAATAGGGGGTAGTTTTATGGCATTTTTATTATTATTTTTTTTTTACTAGTAATGGCGGCGATCAGCGTTTTTTTTCGGTACTGCGATATTATGGCGGACACTTCGGACACTTTTGACACATTTTTGGGACCATTGGCATTTTTTTAGCGATCAATGCTATAAAAATGCATTGTATTACTATAAAAATGCCATTGGCAGTGAAGGGGTTAACACTAGGGGGCGGGGAAGGGGTTAAGTGTGTTCCTATTTGTGTTCTAACTGTATGGGGGGGTGGACTCACTAGGGGGAATCACTGATCTTCTGTTCATACATTGTATGAACAGAAAATCAGCGTTTCCCCCGCTGACAGGAACGAGCGCTGTGTGTTTTCACACACAGCTCCCGTTCCCCGCTCTGTAACGAGCGATCGCGTGTGCCCGGCGGTGATCGCGCCCGCCGGGCACACGCACGGGACTCGGGGGCGAGCGGGGGGCGCGCGCGCGGGCCGCCGGCGGCGCGCACGCGCCCCCTAGTGGCCGCGAAAGGCGCGACGTAGAGCTACGGGCTCTCGCGCACCCGTGCCGACCTGCCGCCGTATAACTGCGGCGGCTGGTCGGCAAGTGGTTAATTTGTTCTAATAAACTCTCTGACTACCTGTATATGGTTGCTATGCCACAATACAATATGATTTCGCAAGGGCCCTTGCAGAAATAAACAAAGGACACTAATAAATGAAACAGATCTATGCTAAAGAATGGTACCATACATTTAAACTAAAGTGAGACAGTCCGTGCTTATGGGCTCCCTCTAGTCAGTGGTCCTGCAAGCAGCTAAAGTTTGGGTTGCGGCCGGATGGTGTACGTTAAATGTGTAATCCACAAAGAACAGGTAACAAAGGGAACTTAATCCGGTAAAGTGTGATGAACGTCAACTTTGGTGAGCTGATCGCTAGCTAGCGTCAGCCACGTCTGCTTAAACACTATGAACAATGAAAGGCCTCTAAGTTTAAGCTGGGGCCCAACAAAGGCGGGCGGCCTGTGAGATAGCACTAAAGTGTCTGTCTAGAGGGAGAGTTAGAAGTTGAGCATGTGCTCGCTCACCCGACAGGCCGATCTGCCTGGATTTCTCTCAGAGGGTGCATCTGTAAATCACTGTACCACAGCGCAAAGGTCCCGAACGAGGGTGTTTCACTGTTTCGGTTGTCAGCTGGGCTGCCTCTTCAATCCTCGGACACACCGACCGGATGCTGGAGTCTTGCTTCCCTCTGGATGGCTGGTCTCTCTGCGAATCTAGTCCCAGGCTTTTGGGCCTAGCAACGCGGCTGTCTCTGTCGGCAGCTCCTCAGAGGAGAGAGGGCTCGTCCCGAGAGAGCGAAAAGGAGCCACTCCCTCAAGTAACCTCCCCCACCAGTCCGTGGTCGAGGCATCACATGATCCAAAGGGCAAAGCATTGCGAGAAATGTAGTCCATTTCTCCTAAGAGTCAATGGAGTCCATATCTCCTGCTACTTGTAGTCCCGCAATGCATAACTTCACAATAGTATCTAACATATCTGCAAGCATGTATAAAGTCCTAGCGAGATGACCTGTCATTAAATTCAGACAGGAGGACCCCCGCTACAAAGTTGCCGGTGACAACTTGGTCTTGGTGCTGGGGGTGGGTTTCCAGCACAAAACCATAAAGTTGTCATACACATGGAGCTTACCATTGTGTCTGCACATTTGTGTATGTGGCCGGAGGCAACAGGGTGCAGTGATTGTGCATTAATAATGATTTCTGAGTTTTTTTTTTTTTTATATATAGATTTGATAAACATTTCTCAACTATAATCGGACGGAAAAAATCAGTAACACCATCTTTTGTTTCTGCAGTCTCTGTGCTTTCAGATCTTTTGAAACTTTTCAGGGCTGTAATGGAAAAATAGTGGCAAAGATGGGAGGCTGGACCTAGCAGAGAAAGAACGTAGAGAATGACCATTGTACTACATTAATAGATGTTAGTAACTTAAATAGTAAAAAGAAAGTTTTAAAGCATGTTTCCAATACTTACAGTAACAAGTCTTATGATATACAGAATATAGCAGGGTAAAAACAATGCTTTTGCCACACATAAAATAGACTATATATCCATTTATAATATGAATACTTAATTATTTATGTTGAGCCACCTCATGACCATGTTGCTTAAAATGTGAATTATTTGTATGCTGTCTTTCAGATTTGAAGATGGCACGGTTTCATTTCTGGATATAATAGCAGTGAAACATTGTCTTGACACCCTGCATACACTAACTGGTAAGTCTGAAAGACATGAAACATAGATGTGATGCAAATGGAAGAAAAAATATTAAAATCCTATAAACTGATTTACACCATATAAAAATCGACTAAACTTAACCTATAAACATAATATAATAGATGCTTTTATATATAACCCAAAGGTAACTATTGTGTGAAATAAAGATTGAAATTGGTAGTGACTTTAAACAACAAAAAATGGGACTTGCATTCATTTCCAGTTCAAAAAATGTCAGGCTTTTGTCCAAGATTTGCACCAGAATATTAGGGCGCTCATCCTAGTTTTGCTCCAAACTGTTGGAGCTCTTTAAGTATGACGGTGACTAAAGAAAATGGCGCTGCCTATATATATATAATAGAGGGCAAGTAAGATCCCAAGGGATCAACCACTAGGGCTTGTCGGGTATCCTGAAATAGGTAAGTACCAAGGTCAAGGGACTTCCTAGATGACAAATGGCATAAATAGTAATTGCCTTAATTTAGGATATCCTTTTGATGGGACGTGTGCTTAAGTGATATTACAGTGCATATACCACAACCACCACTCCAGGTGGGGTATACAAACTAGTGTTAGTGAAAGATGTGTGGTCCTCCTTAATCCTATGCAGTATACCTTTAGAACAGCTTATATGATATTAGGGTACATGTACCTTGACCCCCAAAACAGGTGAGGTGTAAAGAAATCAAGTGTGTGGTTATAAATAAATGAACCTCTGTAGTGCTATATGAAACACCTATTTGTTCAACCAAGTTAGGATACCTACCTAGCCCAGATTATATTCTTTTTTTTTTTTTTTTGTCTTTTTTTCCACTTCAGACTCCACCACTTAGAGATTTCGTATGTTTTACGTAAGACGCACCTTTTTATCCCTTTAGCTCGTCTACTTGCGTCTCTCTCTCAGGTTTCGCATCATCAGTGTGTGATATAAAGGTAGAAGTTTTTTTTTTTTTTTTTTTTTTTTTTTTCCTCCTCTCAGGGTATCTGTCTACACGATCATTGTAGACACTATCATTATTACATCATCCTTTTATCCCATTAACTCCCCTGGTCCCCCCTCCCCCTTCTCCCCCCCTTCCCTGCTCTTCTCTGTTTCCTCACCAAGTATTTGCCATATCTACTTGTTGTCCTATCTAGCCTTCCTACTACTTAAATCTCTGCTCTTAAGTTTTCAGCGTAACTCCATGTTTTCTTGAATCTCTTCCATTTCTCCCAGATCTGGTTTTGATGTTTTTTGTTATCCTCAATGCCACTTTTTAGATCTTCCATCGTATATGTCCTTTCAACCATATCTATCCAATCCCATATCTCAGGGCTCTCGACCTCTTGCCATTTACCAGGGATGAGCCTCTTGGCCGCATTTAGCAGGTGCGGGACTAAGGAGTTTTTGTATTTTTTAATACTTTCTTCTCCCCCATGGAATAAAATTACCCACGGGTCCATCTTTACTTTTTTTCCTACGATTTCCTCTATGAGCCCCGTAATCATCTCCCAATATTTTTTTATTTTAGGGCAGTCCCACCACAGATGGGCCATCGTGCCTATCGATCCACATTCTCTCCAACATTTATCTGATTGCCCTTTTTTATATTTACTTAATTTGTCTGGTGTTAGGTACCAACCGGTCAGGCATTTGAAGCTCATTTCAGCCGTCCTGCTGTCGGTCGCTGAGGTGTGTGTCAGTTTCAATATTTTCTTTATTGTGCCCTTATCCCTTTGTGTCCCCAGTTCCCTTTCCCATTTTTTTATATAGGGGGGTACCTCCTGCTCGTCCACCCTCAATAGGATCTTATACAGCCCTGAAATCGTACCCTTGGAGTTTTCTATTAAGCATAGCTTTTCCAATTCTGTCAACTGGTCTCCCGATCTCAAAGGCTGTGATAATTTCCGGATAAAGTTTCCGAGCTGCAGGTATCTCCAGTTATTTATTTTCATAAAGTTTTTTTTTTTTCTATTTCCTGTAGAGCTATTAGGTGCCCGTCCTTAATTACTTCTCCTAATTGTGCCGTGTCTTTTTTGATCCAATTCCCTCCCACTTCTACTTTACCTGGTGCAAAATAGTCGTTATTTTTTAGTGCTATTAAAGGTGAGTTATATTCTTTATCTATTCTTTTATGATTAGTGTCCCAAATTTTAAGTGCATTCCGCGTGATTTCGTGTGTGTTACTCCCAACTTCCCTATATTGGGGGGGTTCCATATTATTTTTTCTAGTTTCACCTGTGCTAGTGCGTTTTCTATACTGACCCACCGTTTTTCTTTATTTCCTCTTACCCATTCGACCACTCTCGATAAAACTACCGCGTCGTAATATTTTTTAATATCGGGAACTGCCAGCCCTCCCTTCTCTTTTGATTGTTTTAATACTTGCAATGAGATTCTGTGCTTTTTATTTCTCCAGATAAATTTCATAATCAGGTTTTTGAGAGTCTGGATCAATACCTTTGGGAGCGTAATAGGAAGCATCTGGAATTTATATAAAATTTTTGGTACGAGTACCATTTTACAGAAGTTAATTCTACCTATCCATGAAATGGGTCTGTTCTTTACCCTTGTTATTTCTTCTTTAATTTCATTTAGGAGAGGGATGTAATTTATCTCGTATATTTTTTTAGTTGATTTTGTTAAATTCACCCCTAGATACTTCAGTTTCTTCACCCAAGGGAATTTATACCTATCTCTAAGTTCTTGTGCCTCAGTCCGTGATGTACTTACGTTTAGGATCTCTGTTTTAACGATGTTTAGTTTAAAATTGGAGATTTCCCCGTATTGGTTACATATTTCGAGTATTTTTGGTATTGATGTCGTGGGGTTTACAATATAGAACAAAACATCGTCAGCGAAGGCTGAGACCTTATGTTCTTCTTCTTTAATTTTGACTCCTTCAATTTCAGGACACTCACGTATCCTGATCAGGAGGGGTTCTAGTGAAAGTACAAATAGCAATGGGGACAGGGGACACCCCTGTCTCGTTCCATTCTTCATTTCAAACCCCTGGGATAGACTTCCGTTTATTTTTATCCTTGCTGTCGGGGCCTGATATAAAGTTCTTATCCATCTCATCATTTCTTGCCCAAACC
Organism: Rana kukunoris; assembly: GCA_029574335.1. Taxonomy (NCBI): domain Eukaryota; kingdom Metazoa; phylum Chordata; class Amphibia; order Anura; family Ranidae; genus Rana; species Rana kukunoris. The sequence continues at coordinate 224,052,348 of CM056053.1, read as the reverse complement.
CCATTTCTTCCAGCGTTCTTAACATGAGTCCCCAGTCTACCCTGTCGAACGCTTTCTCAGCATCTATCGACAGGAGTAGACTGGGGAACCCGCCCTCCTTCATTTTTTGTAACACTAGAAGGGCCCTGACCCCATTGTCTCTTCCCTCTCTCCCCTGGATGAACCCCGTCTGATCCGCATGAACTAGTTTTGTCATCTCCTGTTTTACTCTTCCTGCCAGTATCTTGGCAAATAATTTAATATCTGTATTCAACAGAGATATCGGCCTATATCCTGCACAATTTTTTCCATCGCTCCCTTCCTTTGGTATGACTGTAATGGTTGCCTCCGCTGCTTCTCTGCTTAGTGGATAGTCCTTCCCCAGCCCATTAAAGTAATGGCAGAGTCTAGGAATGAGTATCTCTTTGCATTTTTTATAGTAAAGGATGGTGAAGCCGTCTGGTCCTGGGCTTTTACCTATCGCTGATTCGTCTAGAGCTTTCTTAATTTCGCTTTCTGTGATTGGCCTATCCATCGCATCTGCATCTTTCTGGCTACATTTTGGTACTCCTGCTCCTTTTAAAAACTCAATTATTTTTTCCTCCTTCTCACCCTGTTTCCACTTCTTCTGTTCTACTGCATACAACCTCTCATAGTATGTTCTAAAAGATTCAGCGATTTCTTTTGTGGTATGAACCATCTCCCCTTTCTCATTTTTTATTTTATCTATATAGTTTCTTGTTTTTTTTTTCTGTACCATCCTGGCAAGATGTTTATTTGTTTTGTTTCCCCACATGTACCTTTCTTTTGCTACTAAATTGAATTCCATTTTTGTTTCCTGATGCGCTATTTCCTTTAGTTCGTTTCTCTTGTTCACTAAGTCCTGGAATATCTCCCTTTGCTTCACCGATTTTTTGTGTTTTTGCTCTAACGTTCTTATCTCGGTTGTTATTTTATCTCTCTTGCAACTTCTTTCTTTCTTTTTCCTCGCCCCTTCTGATATCAAAATCCCTCTAATCACTGTTTTGTGTGCATCCCAGAGTGTCGCTCCCGATATTTCATCTGTGTCGTTAGTCCTGAAATATTCCCCCAGTTCTGTTTTTATCCTACCTAATATACTCTCGTCCATCAGAAGTTCCTCATTTAGCCTCCAATTCTGGAATGACTTCTGGCTTCCTGGTATGTTTAAGGAGACACTTATTGGGGAGTGGTCTGAAAGTGTCATGGTCCCTATCTCCACCTCCACTACCATCTCCAAGATACTATGATCTATGAGAATGTGGTCAATGCGGGAGTAGCTACCATGTACTGGGGAAAAAAACGTATAATCCCGCTGTCCTGGGTTCATAGTTCTCCACACATCTATCAGTTGAATATCATGTAGACTATTTTTTATTTTTTTTAAGAGTGTTTTATTTTTCTCTTTCGACTGGGGGGTCTTGTCCACCTCGGGATTAAAGCAGAAGTTTAAGTCACCTCCCATAATTACCTTCCCTTGTTTAAAATCTTTCAGCTTTCCTATAAGTTCCATGAGATATTTTATCGGGTGTACATTAGGGGCATAAACATTTACCAGTGTACATTTCATCCCTTCTAGTTCTCCTTTTAAAAAAATAAACCTCCCTTCAGGGTCTGTCAGTCGATCCGCTAGTCTAAACTGCACTCCTTTGGCCAACCCAATAGCTACCCCCCTGGCTCGTTTGGAGATGGTATCTCCATAATACCACACTGGGAAATCAGGTGAGTGAAGCTTGATGTTTGATTCTATCGAGAGGTGTGTTTCCTGCAGGAACACCACGTTCGTCCTGTAGCTTTTCAATTCTTTTAATATCTTTTGTCTCTTTGTTGGGTTATTTAGGCCTTTCACATTATACGACAAAAATTTAGTTACTGCCATCTTTTCCTTATTTTTTTTTCTTTTCCTTACTGTGAAGGACACTTCGGATCTTTCTGGGGTAATTTTTTCTTCTGGCCTCGTTTGGCTTTCTAGGTGGGCTACATACTTTTCCTTCATCTTCTCTCCTCCCTCCTCCCCGACCATCCCTCCTCCCCCTCCCTCCTCCTCCCTCCCCCCTCCCCTCCCCTTCCCACCCTTCCTCCCCTCCCCTCCCCCCCTCCCTCTCCCCCCCTCCCCAGTGGCCAACTAACGGCCTCTGAACCAACATCAGTATTGGTCTTGGTTCAGACCTGTCTCAGTGGGCCTGGGATTATCCCCTCCCCCTCTGGACAGAATCGTGGGGGAGGAGCACCGGTCACCGCCTCATCTGTTGTTGGTTCCCTCGGGCTGTTCCTCCTCTCCCCCCCTCCCCCTACTCCCCTCCCTATTCCCAACCTGGGAGGTCTGGGATCTGGATGTCAAGTCTGCTACAAAATAATGTAATATCCTCCGGGAATCTTAAAATTGCTGTTATTCCTTCTTTAAACCCTATTAAGCATGCTGGAAAACCCCAGTTGTATTTGATCTTTTGCATTGTCAATTGGTTCAACAGAGGTTTTAATAATCTTCTTCTTGTTAATGTTTCTGTTGACAAATCTGGATAGATCTGAAGTTCAGCCCCTCTATACACCAGAGGAGGTTTTCCTCTCAGACTTTTCCAAACCCTCTCCTTTTCTTCATACTCTCTGAACCTTACAATAACATCTCTAACTCTCTCGGTGTCTTTTCTTCTGGGGTTCCCTATGCGATGTACTCTCTCGATCCCAATTGAGGCTTCTGGGGTTTTGTCCAGTATGGGGTTAAAGAGGTCCTGCATCGCCTTTCTCAGCTCCTCTCCCTGTTCCTCCGGTAAAAATTTAATTCTTAAGTTTTTTCTCCTGCTTCTATTTTCCTGGTCTTCCAATTTGTATAGTATTTGCCTCTGCTGTAGTTTTATCTGATCGATTTGCTCTTCTATGCGTGTTGACTCATGCTCCTGTTTTTCCATTTTCTCTTCCACTACCTCTATTCTGGATAATAGGTGTCCTAAATCCGATCGTAGTATTTGGATCTCTCCCTTGATGGCGTTCTCCAATCTCTGTAGCATGTCTGCCATCTCGCTCTTTGATGGCCCTTGTTCCTCTGATCCACTAAGCTCTAGATCTGTGTCCATTCCCCTTTCCTCTCTTGGTTCTGTTGTTCTTTCTTTCCCCGACTTATTTTGGGGTGTCTTGTTTTCCGTCTTTTTATCCTTGTTTATTTGTTGGTTTTTTATGCCTTGAGATCGTGGACTATCTTCTTTTGTCATATATTGTCTGATGGAGCTTGTTGTTGGTTGATAACTGGAGGGGTTTGGGGGCGTTTTCGGGGGGCCCCCCTTTGTGGATCTGCTCGTCATTCTTTGCATAGTATCCACTCTTCTTCTAATTCTCTTCCCCAGCTTGAGATCTTGTTTCTTCCCCCCTCTTTTTTCTTCCTTTACTCCTTTATTCCTGAGATTTTTTTTTTTTTTTTGGGGGGGTCGTTTCCCCCTTCACAGTATATTCGCTTTCCACGGACTCTCAGGTCAGCCTAATTGACAGGACCCCCAGAGGTGGGGAGTTACTTGTATCTGTTCTTTAATTCCACTTTTATTTTGTTTTGTTTAACTCCCTCCTCACCCCCCTTTTTTTTTTTCCAGGACCAATTTAACTTTTCCTTTGCCCTTAGGGTAACTGGATCTAGTGTATTTGATCAATTTGATCTCTAGCATGTGTCAGTGTTCAGAAATGTTAGGACAGTATTTATCATAGTATTACCATCAGGAGACCGAGCTACTGGAAATTTCATTCATTTATCTTGGATGCAAATACTTTTGTATCGGAGGATTTCTAAGTCTCTTTTGAGCTCCAAAAATAATCAATTTTATTACACACTTATGGCGCTTTTTCTTTTCTCAGTCCACCCTCTTTTTTTTTTTTTTACCCTGTTATAGATCGGTGTTCCAGCATATAGGGTTTAGCATACCTTCAGTAATGATCTTCAACCTTCTTTTCTCACCAAGTATATACAGATCAGACCAAATCGCTTACCTTCCTGTATGTGCGCTGGATTACCTTGAGAACTCCGTAACCATGCTCCAGACGCCACTCACCATTACCGGGGACTCTTCCTCTCGGGGCCAGGGAGAGAGACGCTGCAGGCAGCAGACTTTTTTAATTTATCCCTGTGTAGTTACCGCGGGGAGGGAGGGTTGCTGGGGGAGGAGGGGGAGAGGATGAGACGGCTATTGCGGCGGCGTGTGTCCCCGCCAGCCGAGCGTCTCGCTGTTCCAGCCGTGGGGGACGGTTGTCGTGTGGAAGCGTGCGGCTATTCCAGGTCCGGGCTGCATGAGCGGCGCTCTCCTCTGCCTCGCATCGACCGTCCTCCCCTCATCTCCGCCGGCCGGTCCTTTCGCCACTGCCCGCTACACTCGCTCCCACACGCGAGGCTCCCGATCCGGCGGCTCCTCCCACCTACCGATGCGTCACGTCCTCACGTGCACGTCATCCCGACGGCCCCCAGATTATATTCTAATACATTTTGTTGGAGCTCTTGTCCAAGGTTTACACCAAAATCAAAACGGCATCAAACAGCTCAGTAGGAGCAGTACCCCAATGACAGTGTTTTTTTTTTTAGCAAATGGCCTGCACTCAGTGTCAGTACAAGTTCCTTGAGCACCCAGGTGAAAATGCCTCCCCTCAATAAGCTGTGAACATTTTCAACAGGATAGGTTTCAAGTTTTGCCTTTTTTGCCATTCCCTCCTATTAATGGCATCTGCATCTTCTACCTACCCCTTGGCCCAGCCCTGTCCTCACTCTATCTAATTTTCATTCCTTACTTTACAACCCTATCTACAACATGTATCATCTGAATTGGCTGCATCACCCACAGCCTGAATTAATAGGGAGGAAATTCTGATGATGGGGTTGAGAGGCTTTTCTGCAACATCATGCAGGAAAAAGGGCCAACATGGGGCCTTGCTAATTAGAGCCAAGTGTATGCTCGGGCCACAGCCTAGGTCCCCTAACCCCACCCACCGACTCTAGCAGCATCACTGACCAAGCAGGTGTTCTGATGGCGTGGAATTAAAAATTTCCCTATGCCCAACATTTTAATGCCAATTAGTTAAAAATGTTCTGTCCAAGCTGATTGAGTAGGCCTCCTTCTGTTAGTTTATGGCCTGTGCTGAATCACAGTGACAGGTACCCAGCTGCTATTATTTTGGCTATCCCTGCTCTCCAATATATTGTCAAAGGTAATGTCTTTGTGTCCCTAGACCACATAGGTAGTAACATACACACGTGGTCCAACAAACGACCGCAGGGATATTACATCTCCTTCATAAGCTACCGGGCATATGTTTTTGTGCTTGGAAAGAATGCAGGATGGGTCACACTGCTAGAGCTAGTTGTACCAAACCATATAGTGCACCATGCTGTTTTGCAGCTGGTATCCTTTGGGGAAAAGAGCCACATCGGACAGGAGATTCCAACTGTTCTCTTGAGGGGCAGGCTCAGAGGTGTCTGACCCCCCTGCCAGCTTATGCCAGGTCAGGTCATGTGTGACTCTGGTACTAGCTTGCTGGTTTTACTTCAGCAGGAAGTGCACACACATATGTTTCCTGGCATATGTTCTGAACCTGGTGGTGCAGTACATTCTGGTAAGGTACCTTTGCTTCCAGGATATCCTGCAGCAGACATACTATTTTTTGTGCTCATGGCAAAAACGCAAGTTTCATCCCCAAAATGAGACAGCAGAAGACTGGCCACAGTCCCAAGAGTAGCCTAAGGCCGGATTCACACTTGTACAGTGCGAATTCCAACTCTGTTATCTATGCAGAGAGATGAGAGAACTGTTCAGCAGATCAGCTCCGTTTTAGATGTGAATTAGGAGACCTGGGAGAGGGGAGGGGAAGGGGGGAAGAGTATTGAGCTGAATGAGAGAAATCCTAAAGAGAAATTAACACATGTGCAAATCAGATGCGTGCCCATAGAAGATAATGGGCCTGAATTTGCACCTGAGCCGCACCGCAAAGCCTAGAAAACGCACACGTTTTTTTGGCAATGCGCACATATGTGAACCAGCCTCATTGAAATCAATGTATTTTACAATGTTATGCAAATTGGATGCGGTTTAAGCTGCAACCAATCACATAGGTGTGAACCTGGCCTCAAGCTGCGTACACACCATCGGTTCAAACCGATGAAAACAGACTGAAGTTCGTTTTCATCGGTCCAAACTGATCGTGTGTAGGCCCCATCGGTCCGTTATCCTTCGGTCCAAAAACAGATGGCTTGCTTTAAAATCGAACTGATGGACGGCTAACTGATAGGTCAAAACCGATCGTTAGTACGCACGAGCATTGGTTAAAAATCCACGCATGCTCAGAATCAAGTCGACGCATGCTTGGAAGCATTCAACTTAATTTTTTCATCACGTCGTTGTGTTTTACGTCACCGCATTCTGACACAATTGGTTCATGAACCGATGGTGTGTAGGCACATCAGTCCATCAGTCAGCTTCATCAGTGAACCGATGAAAACAGTCCGTTGGACATTTCTCATCGGATGGACCGATCGTGTGTACAGGGCTTTAGAGTCACACTTGTTCCTGAAATAATTCAAAGTTACCTATTTGGTGCAGCACACCACTGCACACTTCTTCCCATTTGCCTTCCCTTCCTATCATTTGTAAAATGCTGCAATTATATTTATTTAAATTATTGGCTTTATTCCACCGCATTGGAGGCTGCAGTAGGAATCCAAAGTGCATAGGCAAGTTGGCTTTGGTTGTGCTATTTGTTCCCGACACAGGCAAAACTGCTCTTTGCACGCTGGCCTTTTTTAAAGTTGAAATGTATTAAACTTGTCTTATTGAATGAGCAAGAAGGGGCAGAAAGATGAACTTTGATAGTGCTGAAGACCAAACCCTGGTCCAGACCCATTAGTTTTCTCTTCTGTCAACAGTATTTTTTGTTATTTCTTTGGAACATTATTCCAAGATTGGCATTTGTTTGTCATTTTGAATTTTTATCTTTTTTTGTGTGTTTTTTTTTCTTTGTTGTTTTAAGGCTGCGCCTGCCCTGGTCAAGCAAGAACAATGAGCAGGGATGGCAAGGCTATAAATAAAATACTCACAAGAAATCACATTCATTATCATTTGGGTTGTTGTGTGCAGAGTCAATATAAATGGGAATTACTTTTTCATTTTTAACCAGCTTGTGAGGAATCTTCAGCAGGGATGGCCAGATCTGCGTGGCTACAAAACTGGGACCAGACTGTGTATGCTTTAAGTGAGATTTATTTACAGTGAAACAAAATCCTTCCAACACCAGCACACCGCAAACATGAAGAGTGAACCAAAAACCCAGTGACAAAATACCTGACTAATTATTAATGTGTTACTAAACCCAGTAATATGAAAATAGTTCACCCCCCCCCCCCCACACACAAAACCCACAACTTGTCTTTTTACAATAAAATCCTGCCACTAGATACCTTTTTGGATGATCCGTATACCACATTTACATGATAAGCTGCACAGTTTCTCTAGTGCTGAGAGTTTATAAAGGAAGAGATATCCACTTCAGCCTGTATACACACCCACATGTGTGATGTCAATATCATGTGACCTGGCTATCTCTGAGAACAAGTAAATGTTCTCTCTGGCGTAAAAGACACAACTGAGCATGTCTAGGTTGGCTACTCTGCCTGTGTTAGCTGGCCTTCCCCAAATAGACAGTGCAGGAGGGGGAGGATCTGTGCATACAGGAAAAAAATGCCTTTTTACACAATATAGAGGATTAACCCCTTAAGTTCCACAGTGAGTATAACAAGCATGCTATGCTGCATGTACAGACTGATTTTACCGTTGTGGGTTTGAGTAACACTTTAACAGCTAACTATATAAAATACATACCTCCCAACTTTTCAACTTTAGAATGAGGGACAAATTAGCATACCTCCCAATGAAGTTGTTGATGCCGCGCATCAGAGTTGTTGAGCGGGGGGGTTCCGCAGATCAAAGTTGTTAAGCAGGGGAGAGTTTTGCGGATCGGCGTTGAGCGGGGGGGTTCCGCGGATCAGAGCTGTTGAGCGGGGTGGGATTTGTGGATCAAAGTTGTTGTGCGGGCGGGGGGGTTCATGGACGTATTTTGTTGTTTTGGATAGGGTGGAGAGTTACTAGAACACCTATTAGGTTTGTATTGCTGTCTATGCCCCTATTAGGGAGATTTACCCTCTATTTGTCCTATTTACCATTATCATTAAAAGTGAAATTAAAAGAATATCTCATTTGGGGTTGTCCCCAGAAAAGTAATAGCAAGGACATCTTCCAATAGGGACACAGATGGCAAAATCCATCCAAAAGGAAAGAAAAAACTACTGCCTATAGTTACACTAAAACTCATAAAACATTAGTGTGATAGTCAGTTGGAAAAAATGTTCCTAATGCCGCGTACACACGATTATTTTTCGGCATGAAAAAAACATAGTTTTTCAAAAACGTCATTTAAAATGATCGTGTGGGCTTCACATCATTTTTCAGGTTCTGAAAAACGACAAAAAAAAAAATTTGAACATGCTGCATTTTTTAACGTTGTTTTAAATGACGTTTTTCGGGTTGTAAAAAATGATCTGTGTGTGGGCTAAAATGATGTAAAAAACCTGCGCACGCTCAGAAGCAAGTTATGAGACGGGAGTGCTCGTTCTGGTAAAATTACCGTTCATGATGGTGTAAGCACATTCATCACGCTATAACAGACAGAAAAGCGCGAATCGTCTTTTACTAACACTGAATCAGCTAAAGCAGCCCGAAGGCGAATGGAACTTCCCATTTATAGTGCTGTCGTACATGTTGTACGTCACCTCGCTTTGCTAGATAATTTTTTTAAAACGATGGTGTGTAGGCAACATCGTTTTTAATGATGAACTTCATTTTTTGGAGATGCTGAAAAACTTTTTTTTCATGCTGAAAAATGATCGTGTGTACGCGGCATTACACTTGTGGTCATCTGGAAGCATTACTCTCTAATACAGGGGTAGGCAACCTTGGCCCTCCAGATGTGGTAAAACTATAAATCCCATTATGCCTCTGCCTCTAGAAGTCATACCTGTAATTGTTAGGGTCTTGTTTCAAAACAGCTGGATGCCAGAGATTGCCTACCCCTGCTCTAATAGATACAAAGATAAATGATGTCAGTGGGTAGATATCTCCAAAAATAATTGTAAAAAAAGTAACCCCACTACATATGGCAAACACTATATTACCAAAAGTATTGGTACTCTTACCTTTACACGCACATGAACTTTAATTTCATCCCAGTCTTAGTCCGTATGGTTCAATATAACAGCTTCAACTCTTTAGGGAAGGCTGTCCACAAGGTGTAGGTGTGTGTCTATGGGAATATTCAGGTCAGGCACTGATGTGGACAAGAAGTCCTGGCTCCCAGTCTCCGCTCGGTTTCATCCTGAAGGTGTTCTGGACCTCAAAAATGCTCTTCTGGAAGAATGGTCAAACATTCCCCAAATACACACTGTGAAACCATGTGGACAGCCTTCCCAGAGGAGCTGACGCTGTTATAGCTGCAAAGTGTGGGACAACTGAATATTAAACCCTAAGGACTACGACAAGGATGCCATTAAAGTTTATGTGCGTGTTAGGGCAGGCGTACCAATACTTTTGGTAATATAGGATGTTCTAACAAGGGATTAGACAATTGTGATATGCATGTACATCGTATTATGTTTGGAGTGATCAGGAGGTTTTCTTAAAGCGGTGTTCCACCCAAAAGTGGAACTTCCGCTTAATCCACTCCTCACCCCCTTACATGTCACATTTGGCATGTAATTGTTTTTTGGGGGGAATGGGGGCTTCAGTAGGAGTGGGACTTCCTGTCCCACTTCCTCCTTTCGCCCAGGGACCGCTTAGGGGATACGTTGTATCGCCTACTGCTGCCCCTCCCTGTAGGCGTTTACCTGGGACACATGACAGGCCCCAGGCGATCGCCTGTCCACTCAGGGAGCACTGCATAATTTGTGCATGCGCAGTGAGTGCCTGGCAGTGAAGCCGAAAGCTGTCACGGTCGAGTGCCCACAGTTACAATGGAGGCGCCGACAGGGAAGGGGGGAGAGGAGCGAAGCTCCGGGCAGTGTGGCACTGGACCGTGGAACAGGTGAGTGTATGTTTATTAACCCCCCTGCCGCTATCCCCGAGCGTGACTCGGGGTGGATTTTTTATGTAAAAATCGATATCCCCGAGTCGCGCTCGGGGTGAAATATGCAGAGCCTGCAGCGCGCTGGCTTACCTTGTATCCAGGCTGGGTATACTGTACTTACCTTGTCCCTGGATCCAGCGATGCATCCCCGCTGTGTGAGCGAGTGGCGTATTCCATTCGACTCACACAGTGCCCGCGCGCCGCCGATCTCCGTTCCCTGCGACGTAACGGCGCACGGGGGCGGAGACCGGCGGCAAATTCAAAAAAGTAAACAAACACATTACATACAGAATACTGTAATCTTATATATTACAGTACTGTATGTAAAAAGTACACACCCCCCCTGTCCCTAGTGGTCTGCCCAGTGCCCTGCATGTTCTTTTACATAATAAAAACATTTTTTTTGTGCCTGCAAACTGTAGATTGTCCATAGCAACCAAAAGTGTCCCTTTATGTCAAAAGTGATTTTAGAGCAGCTAGAAAACAGCGATAATAAATGATAATCACTTGCAGAATTGAGCGATAGCGATTTGTGGGGAAATTCGTCATAAAAAAATAAAAGTAATGACAGCGACAATTCTGCAACTGAGCAAATTTCAGTGATTTTGAATAGATTACATTAGTGAATAATTTTTATTATAATTACATTATCATTTGTTATAATTATTTATAGTTATTTATTATATTATAATTTTATGATTTTGTGTTTCAAACTTTATCATACCCGGGATGTCTACTAGACTATTGTTTGGACAAATTTAAGTGAGTTATTCCTAAAAATTGCAGGCCTACAGTATAAAACGCAGAATTTCCATACAAAATAATTGTACCGCTTTTGGTACGTAATTCCAGACAGAATCATACCGCCAGGGAGGTTAAAAGCCAGCAGCTACACTTTTTGTAGCTGCTGACTTTTAATAAACATAAAAAAAACATCTGAATCTCCCCTTTAAGCTTTTATATTCACAAAAAAAATTCTCTAAAATTCTGGCGAAATGACAGGGGAAAACAAGAATATATTACTACACGTAATGGGGTGGATTTAGTAAATGAATGGGGTTGATTTACTAAAGGCACATAAATTGAGCACATTGCAAGTGAAGTTGCTCCAGAGCTTAGTAAATGAGGGGGAGCTTTGCTGACTTCCATCATCCAATCATGTGCAAGCAACAATTTTTTTTTTTTCCTTGCATGTGATTGGGTGTTCTTTGTAAAACTAAAGCTTTAGCTCATGTACTGAGCTCTGCCACAACTTGTACATTGCAGTCTATTTGCCTTAAAGTAGAACTATAGGCAACACTTTTTTTTATTTTTTTCATTGTGGATAGAGTAAGTAACCCTTTATAACCCATGTCAGTTTCAATATTTCCAGGATTCTATGCATTACTGTTGAGAGAACTGATTGAAAAAGGCAGAAACTACTCAAAGTTGCCTATTATATTTTTAAATTGCTTAAATACCACATGCCTGGACTAGTGTTGCTCACGAATATTCGCATTTATTTTTAAAACAGATCACATACTAGTGATCTCCATCAACGTCTAAAAGCATTGGTATGATTAGAGACCCTGGGCCGAGTAGCTGAGGCGATCCTTTTATGTTGCCGAATATTCGCAATGCGAATATTCGTATTACGAATATTAGCGAATGCGTTCTCTGCCCTTCTGTGTTTTGTGTATAAAAAAAAAAAAAATTAGCTTTAGTTTAGTCATATAAGTTTGTGTAAGTAGAGTTAGTGTTTAGTGCCTATTAGTTTAGTAATCCAGGAAATGATCTCCGTTTTCGCGTGTTGACGAGAATTTCGCAATCAATTTCGCATTCGCACTAGCGAAATTTTGCACTAACGAAATTTTGCAATTTTTTTTTTTTTTGATAAAATATCACGAATATTCGATATTAACGAATATTCGCGAATATTCTTCTATATTTTCGCGAAATATCGCGAAATCGAATATGGCGTATTCCGCTCATCACTAGCCTGGACCACTATTTAATTGCTGCATGCATTTAATTTTTTTTTCTATGAACTGTGTTTAACGCCTTTTCATGTGATATTTACTAAGCATTTTGAGGTAAACACCGTAAAATGGTCTAGTGAATTGACAGTTTCAGGATTGCATGCAATATTTAGGCAAATTAAGTGCTGACACCTAAATATCTCATGCGAGTTCATTCTGTGAATGGAGCTCAAATATGGCTTATGTAGTAAGTGGACTTGCTATATTTTTCCCACAAAATATTTTTCCGTGTACACACGATCAGAATTTCTGACAACAAAACGGTGTTTTGTTTTTTTCGACGGAATGTTGGCTCAAACTTGTGTTGCATACACACGGTCACACAAATGTTATCTGAAATTCCGAACGTCAAGAATGCGGTGACAAGCAAGCTACGACAAGCTGAGAAAAATGAAGTTCAATGATTATGAGCATGCGTCAAATTGATTCTGAGCATGCGTACGATTTTTGTGCGTCGGAATTGCATACTGTATAGACAATATGAATTTCCAACAGGAACTTTTGCCGTCGGAAAAATAGAGAACCAACTCTCAAGCAAATGTTCGATGTAGCGTACACAATATCGGACTGTACTGTACTGTATCTATTGGCGTATAACACTCAAGTTTTTACCCTGAAAATAGAGGGTAAACTGTGCCTACGTGTTATATGCAAGGGGCTGTGGAAAGTTTTTTTCCTGAAACTTCCCTCTTAACTGCTTGCTGACCAGCCGCCGTATAACTGTTACAGTTATACAGTTATACGGCGGCAGGTCGGCGCGGCTGGGCGAGATCACGTAGCTATACATCATCTTGCGAATCAGCCAATAGGCCCCCGCACGCCCCTGGTCCCAACGCACGTGCCCGGTGGGCGCGACCACCGCCGGGCACCCGCGATTGCTCGTTACAGAGCGAGAACTGGCAGCTGTGTGTTTAAACACACAGCTCCCGGTCCTGTCAGGGGAAGAAATGACGGATCGTCTATTCATACAATGTATAAACAGCGATCAGTCATTTTCCCTAGTCAGTCCCACCCCCCCTCTTCAGTTAGAACACACACACAGGGAACATATTAACCCCTTCCTTGCCCCCTAGTGTTAACCCCTTCCCTGCCTGTGGCATATTTATAGTAATCAATGCATTTTTATAGCACTGATCGCTATAAAAATGCCATTGGTCCCAAAAATGTGTCTGAAGTGTTCGCCATAAGGTCGCAGTACCGATAAAAATCGCTGATCGCCGCCATTACTGGTAAAAAAATCTATTAATAAAAATGCCATAAAACTATGCCCTATTTATAGATGCTATAACTTTTGCGCAAACCAATCAATAAACGCTTATTGCGATTTTTTTTTTTTTACGAAAAATATGTAGAAGAATACGTATCGGCCTAAACTGAGATAAAAAATATTTTTTTATATATTTTTGGGGATATTTATTACAGCAAAAAGTAAAAAATATTATTTTATTTTTTTCAAAATAGTCGCTCTATTTTTGTTTATAGCGCAAAAAAATAAAGACTGCAGAGGTGATCAAATACTACCAAAAGGAAGCTCTATTTGTGGGGAAAAAAAGGACGCCAATTTTGTTTGGGAGCCACGTTGCATGACTGCGCAATTGTCCGTTAAAGCGACGCAGTGCCGAATCGCAAAAAGTGGCCCGGTCATTGACCAGCAATATGGTGCGGGGCTGAAGTGGTTAAAGTTGGTGTGCACGTTATACGCCTGTGTGTGTTATATGCCGATAAATGCGGTACTTACTGATGGCACTGAGAATTTATCACATTGTGTATTGGGTAAATCGGTTTGCTCAGTTATTTTCATGGGTTGTTTTGCTCCTGTTAGATATGATGTAAAAAAGAAGCTGTGTGACATCAATGGTAAAGGAATTTGAACTGATTTTTTTGTTAATTATTATTTATTTATAAAATGTTTGTGCAGCGCTTTACAACATGAGGTCAGACAGTACACTTGCAATACATTTTAATACTGGAGGAATCAGAGGGCCCTGCTCATTAGAGCTTACAATCTAACAAGGGTCAAGTGATACAAAAGGTAATAGGTGTGGGGAGATGAGCTGATGGAGAAAATAAAAGTACAGTTATTAGATGGGGGCATCCTCTACTCAAATGTTCCCATTTTAGCATATTATTGTGCTTTGAAGGTACATCAGATTGTGGGTTTAAAGTGGAACTCCACCCAAAAGGGGTAGCTCCGCTTGTCTGCCTCGTTCCCCCTTTGCTGCCACATTTGGCACCCTTTGGGGGGAGGGGAGAGCGGGTATCTAGTTTTTCACTGTTACCGCTCCCACTTCTGGCTCAGTTTGCCACATCAAACTGAGTTGGAAGTTTGTCCCCCTCCTTCCCCTGCAGCCGGCCTATTCACAAAGTGCAGCGCACTTCGCGTATGTGTAGTAGAAAACTGGCTGTGAAGCCACAAGGCTTCACTGCTGGTTTCCCTTTAGTCTAGGTGGCAGCGCCAGCACCAACACCCGATAGACAATTGAAAAGTGACCCAAAGTTTGCTTATTGCAAGGCGTTTCCAAAGATGTAGAATAGGAAAAGGTTAAGCTAGGAGCAATAGGTTGTGTGAAGTGTTTTATTTAAAGATTTGAACAGTGAATTAAAAAAAATATATAATGCCAACACATTCTACAGTGCCTTGAAAAAGTATTCACACCCTTTGACATTTTCCACATTTTGTTATGTTGCAACCAAACACGTAAATGTATTTTATAAATTCTCAATAGGATTTAGGTCTAGACTGGGCCATTCTAACACATGAATATGCTTTGATCTAAACCATTCCATTGTAGCTCTGGCTGTATGTTTTAGGTCGTTGTCATAGGTGTGCACAGCCTATTGCATTAAGCTCAAACACACGTGTGTGTGTCTCTACATATATATGGCCCTGACACACTGATCCCCCAACTGCCACACAGAGTGATAATGCTAACTTTGTGCACACGCCTATGGTCACTGTCCTGCTGGGAGGTGACCCCCCCCCAGTCTCAAGTCTTTAGCAGACTCTAAAAGATTTTCTTAGATTCTAAGATTGTCCTGTATTTGGCTCTATCCATCTTCCCATCAACTCTGACCAGCTTCCCTGTCCCTGCTGAAGAAAAGCATTCACGCAACATGATGCTGCCACCACTGTTTCATGGCGGGGATGGTGTGTGCAGGGTGATGTGCGGTGTTAGTTTTCCACCATTAATAGCATTTTGCGTTTAGGCCAAAAAGTTACATTTTGGTCTCATCTAACCAAAAAACCTTCTTCCACATGTTTGCTGTATGTCCCACATTGCTTCTCAAAAACTGAAAATGGGACTTCTTATTTCTTTCTTTCAAAAATGGCTATCTT
Organism: Rana kukunoris; assembly: GCA_029574335.1. Lineage (NCBI taxonomy): Eukaryota > Metazoa > Chordata > Amphibia > Anura > Ranidae > Rana > Rana kukunoris. The sequence goes on along the minus strand of CM056053.1, from coordinate 224,036,862 downwards.
CTATAAAGGCCAGATTTGTGGAGTGCACGACTAATAGTTGTCCTGTGTACAGATTTCCCCACTTGAGCTGTGGATCTCTGCCACTCCTCCAGAGTTACCATGGGCATCTTGGCTGCTTCACTGATTAATGCTTTCCTTGCCCGGCCTGCCAATTTTGGTGGACAGCCATGTTTTTTTTAGGTTGCAGTTGTGCCATACTCTTTTCAATGATGCAATCTACTGATCGCAGGTGCAATACTTTACAGGCTTTATAGTACAAAAAATAAAAAATACATGCAAAATCATATGCATTTTTTTTTTTTCAAAAGTTGAACGTGGCCCTTAAATGTTTATGGCCTGGGCACAGCTGGATGTTAATTTAGGACCCCAAAGTCTGATTTGAGTTTTGGATTGATTAGCAGCATTAATAGTAAGCTACTGTTTGCTTGCGTCTATCTAGTAAGTTTACTACAAGGAACAAGAAAGCTCAGACCTCTGCAGTGTAAATGTGCTTTTACTAAACGAAAATTCTGTACATACAAAACTATTACAATATTAGAGATACAAGGCAAGACTGACAGATATAAAAAATACAATATACAGATGTATATAAATCACCACGCTACCTATACAAACACATGTAAATGGCAGCCAACACCACAGAATAAGATCAATTCTGAAAAAACACAAAAGAAAACAAAAGGTGTAGCGCTAAATATAAGTGCAAGACGACTATAAAACAAATGGAGAGCTTATGCAGATAAACAAAAGTATTCCAAAAGTCCAAAAAAATCAATCAAGGTGAGTAAAATTGATTAAGATACCCAAATTAAAGGTAAAGTGTTCATCGATAAAGTTCCATAACAAATGTTTCAACAAAAAAGTGACTTCGTGCTGAAGAAAAGGTGAAGTGAAATTTAATAGCAGATCCACCACCAAGGTAAATTGAAGGCTTACCAGATGACATGGACCAAAATAAGTATACACCTATTAGGTCACACAAGCTTAATGGTAGCAATATCCTTTTTCCCTTATTGTTATACCATGATCTTTTGGATCTGCTGATTTTGAGCCTATCAATTCTGGCTACTGTACCACCGATCCATGTCTTCACGGTTACATCAAATATTATTTGCATTGGAAATCGTCCTCCAGTTTGCCATTCAAGTCACCCCGAAGCCAGGATATTGCTACCATTAAGCTTGTGTGACCTAATAGGTGTATACTTATTTTGGTCCAAGACTGACAGATATATCTATAACAAGCAAAATGCTACCTACCGTATTTTTCGCACTATAAGACGCACTTTTTCACCCCCCAAAAACGGGGTGAAATGTCCCTGCGTCTTATAGTGTGAATACTGACTGACCAGGCACTAACCCCCCCCCCGTCGCAACCGCCGCCGTTTTAAAATCCCTCTCTCCTTCTCTATGAAGGAGAGATGACAGAAATGTGCGGCACATCCTAGCAGGGGCATACCAAGAGGGAGCGGGGGGAGACGTTTTTCCCCGGGTGTCAAAACATGGGGTGTAGTAGTGGTGCTATGATGTCAGTAGCGGTGCTATGGGGGTGCGCTCTGCACCCAGGTCGGGTGTCACCCGCCAGAGGTGACACCATCCTGAAGGCAGTGAGAGCTTTTGCTTTTTTTTTTCAGCTGAACCCCCCCCCGCCTCCCGACGCCGTGGTCTAGTCCTGTCTGACTTCCTGCTCCTTCCCCCACAGCTGCTGCTGTAAACGATGTCCCCAGTCCTCATTTCTAGCCGTTTCCTGGGTACATCTGAGCCAGCCAGAGGGGATTATAATGGCAGTGTCCTCCACTGCCTGAGGTGAGCCCTTGATAAGGGGGTGGGAGGTGTGAGCTGGTATGGTATCCATTGCTCATCACCTGAGCTAATGTAATATAAGAGGCTTAAGGGGTGTTTGTGTCTGCCCTGCTACCCTGAGCTGATCTGAGAAGGGGGGGGGGGTTGCTGTGTCCACCACCACCACCAGATATAGTGTAGCTGAGCTGATTTAATAGATGGGATGGTATTGCTGTGTGTCCACCACCCACCTATAGTAGTAGTATAATAATAAAAAAAAAATAGTACACCATTTGGTTCAGAATATTTATTTTTCTTGTTTTCCTCCTCTAAAACCTAGGTGCGTCTTATGGTCAGGTGCGTCTTATAGAGCGAAAAATACGGTACTTTCTAGCAAATGAAGAGACTATGGTCTGTAAAATGTAGAAATAAGCTTAAAAGTTACTTACCTCCAGTTACTGTGTGTTTGTAATCTCTGTAGACAACAAGGCCCCAGGCTCCTAAGCAGTTGCTGGAGATCAGGTGAAAGTGTCTTCAAGCATAGCTTCTTCTTTTTTTGTTTACAAACAATTTATTTAAAAATAAGTCTCAGTACAGTTTAAATGAACATAGGTAAGAAGTACAAATAAATGTATGGGAGCAGTAAATATCAATAGAAAAGAATAAAAAATATGCATTGCAAATATTTAACAGGAGGAGAAACAAGTCATGGGCAGTATAATAGAATCGTTGATAGCATAATGTAGGTGTGCAAGAACCTAGTGGATCTGCTTAATGGTAGGAAAGGGCAACAGTATACTATTTAGTTCAATGAGTCAACAAAGATAGGTCCCAAGGTTTTCAGTTTCGATCGTATGTGTCCATAGTATCGAATAATGTGTGGTGAATGCGTTCTGCTAGTTTTATGGCCAGCATACGGTCCATAATCTGGAACCATGGCACAGCAGGGAAATGCAAATTAAGAGTTATAGCCCAATGTATTGAACTGAGCAGTGTGTGTATTAGCCTGGTGTAGGCTATAGGCAGGGGCGGACTGACAACTCATGGGGCCCCAGGGCAATAGAAGATTATGGGGCCCCTGGGCTTATAGATGGCCACCACACCAAGAGGCAGTGCAGAGGCTGGGCAGCTAAAATCTCAGGATTTTTACATCAAAAGCATGTCGGTTTTGGAGATATCAGGGACAGATGTAAAAAAACATAGATTTTTACATACTGTCCCTGGTTTTACTGAGCCTGACATCCCTGATGGGGCCCCCTAGTGGCATGGGGCCCTCGGGCAGTGCCCGAGTGACTCAATGGTCAGTCCGCCCCTGGCTATAGGAATGTCAGCAATAGGGTAGAAAAGGAGGCACATTTTAATTGTTAGTTCTATTCTTCTGCCAGTTATCTGTTCTATTTTGTTTTTGAGGTGCTGCCATGTACTTTTGAGGTGTGTACAATCCCAGAAAGTGTGTATGAGGGTACGCCGTACTGGGCATCCTCTAAAGCACAGGGGAGAAGCATAGCTTCTTCTGACTTGTACAGACCTTCTTCTTTGGTGTTAAAGCATTATGGTGTGCTCCTGGCAGCTTATGCCTGACAACCTTGTATTGGGAAGTTTCAGGTTGTCAAGATTTTGTTGACTACAGTTACAAACTTGTTTACTATAGTTATAGAACAGCAGACAGATGTATATGTATAAAAGATGACAAGTGATGTCGCAAAAGATTATTTGTGAATATGAGTGAAGGTTCCCCTTTTAAAGTGGAATAAACCACTCTGAATAGGTAGGAAAAAGAAAAGGTGTGGCGCTAACTCTTGTGATAAATAGAATCAACATAAAAAACGTTATCATTAACATAAGTCAGGGCTCGACAAAATCCGGGCTCCCGGTCGCAATTGCGACTACAATTAGCGGCCTGGCACCCGGGGGAAGCTTAGGCCTGCAGAAGGGCGCAAAGCCGCGGCCTCAATTACCGGCCTAAGCTTTGTTATGTGATCTTGTGCCATCTTGTGGTGGCCGTTGGCATGACAAGTAAACCAGCAATTCTAATGGAGCTTCCCCAGTATTTTCACTGCCATCTCTTTCCCTCTAATTGGAGCCCCCAAACAATCTATATATTTTTTATTCTATCACCCTAGAGAATAAAATGGCACTCGTTACAATACTTTCTGTCACACCGTATTTGCGCAGCGATCTTACAGGCGCACTTTTTTGGGAAAATAAAAATATAAGACAAAAGTAAAGTTAGCCCAATTTTTTTTATATTGTGAAAGATACCCAACATGTCACGCTTCAAAATTGCATCCACTCGTGGATTGGCGACAAACTTTTACCCTTTAAAATCTCCATAGGCGACATTTACATTTTTTTACAGGTTGCATGTTTTCAGTTACAGAGGAGGTCTAGGGCTAGAATTATTGCTCTCGTCCTACCAATCGCAGCGATACCTCACATGTGTGGTTTGAATACCGTTTATATATGGGGGCACTACTCACGTATGCCTTTGCTTCTGCGCGTGAGCTCGGCGGGACAGGGCACGTTTTCTGGCTCCTAACTTTTTTAGCTGGCTCCTAGATTCCAAGCAAATTTGTCAAACCCTGACATAAGTGATACAATTCACATACAAATTCAATATTGATAAAGTTCATAAAAATAAGCAATAATCCCCAAAAAATCTCAAAAAATCTTCACAGAATAGTCCATTTACCATGATCCAAAGAAAATTGTAGGGACAAATTAATTCTTCAAATAGTGCTCCACCACAAACTGTGTGTAAGAAATACAAACTCGCCAGAACGTTATAATAATTACTCCTTGTAGCAATTATAAACTCTTTCAACCAGCAACGTGTATCGAGGCGATGACACTAAACCACAAGGATTCTCCTTGACAATGATCAAACATTAAAGCGGAGGTTCACACAAAAAGTGAACCTCTGCTTTTTGGATCCCTCCCCTCTCCGGTGTCACATTTGGCACCTTTCAGGGGAGAGGGGGTGTTACGTCACCCCCCGCTGTCTTCTAGGAAACACTGTTTCCAGGAGAGAGTGGGGACTAGTGATGGCGCGCAGCGATCCTCACGCATACGCAGTAGGGAATCGGGCAGTGAAGCTGCAAGGCTTCACTTCCTGATTCCCTCACCGAGGATGGCGGCGGAAGCAGCCGAGGACCAAGCGATTGATCAGCCTCGGCTGCTGACATCACAGGCATGCTGGACAGGTAAGTGTTTATTTTTTAAAAGTCAGCAGCTGCCGTATTTGTAGCTGCTGGCTTTAAAAAAAAAAAAAACGGCTTTTAAAAAAAAAAAAACGGCGAAACCTCCACTTTAATGCCGCGTACACACGGTCGTTTTTTGCGATGAAAAAAAACGACGTTTTCTGTGAAGTAAAAAACGACGTTTTTGAAACGTCACTTTTTAAAGACAATTTTGCATACACACCATCGTTTTTTCACAAAAAGCGAGGTTACGTTCACCACTCTTTTCCATTGAAGCTCGCTTCATAACTAGCTTCTGGGCATGCGCGGGTTGAAAAACGTCGTTTTGAAAGACGTTTTTGCTACACACGGTGACTTTTTGTGAAACAAAAAACAACGTTTTGAAAAACGACACAAAAAATTCAAGCATGTTGGAATTTTTTTTTGGTCGTTTTTTTGAAGACAAAAAACGACGTTTTGCCCACACACGATCAATTTAAATGACGTTTTAAAAAACGTCGTTTTTTTTCATCGCAAAAAACGACCGTGTGTACGCGGCATTAGGCTCGGGAAAAACATATTGAGAATCATAGTGCAATATGTTTATTGGATGATATAAAGACAGGTAGGTAAAACAGTGCACACATTTAGGAGTCCCAAAGCACAGAAGATGGAAACCAAGAAACAGTATATAAGTGAAGAGAAACGTACTACAGCGCTACTACTTAAATATAACACAGGAAATAAAAATCCCTAAATGATAATGCTGCATACACAAAAAAGGTGTTCAAAACCAATTATAGTGAAAAAGAAAAATAATAGTGATGCGCTGATACCAACATTTGTTGCTAAAGGTACAATAAGTGCCAATGATACCAAATACACACCCAAAAAACACACAATGGGAGGTATCAATAGAAGGTGCAGGTGTGACAAAAATATTAGTAATATTAATAATAATAATGTGAACCTAAACCAAAACTGAACAGATTACATGAAGTTACAGCCGTTTCAAACCAAACCTGCATCCCGTAGTCCACCGTAGACCAGTACCACTAGGCTCAGACTGGCACTTTGAGATAAAAAAACACACACACGTCTTCTGCTGTGCTTGGGGTGTTCACAGAGTTAGTTTGGCTCCAGACTGACTTTCTGAGTGTTCAGGGTATCACAGCTCATGCAATAAAAGGAAAACAAAACATAGTGCATAACTGTAGAGGAACGGGGGACATGAATGCAGTGTTTAGAATCTCACTCACAAAGCCCCAGATCAAAAAAACGCTTCCAGGATAGCCTTATCTGTCGCTCAGTGTGGCGATCTCCTCATACAGACTGATGTCCGTCGACCGTGTTACTATGCTCCTAGGGGACATTAGAAACAGTATATGACGTCGATAAGGGCAGACGCAAAGCCTCAATGCATTTCGTGTTCAACACATCAGGAAGCTTCAGAAAGCTGCTCCAACTGTCCGTTCCCACATGGGTGTGGCCCCTTTCCCAATACGTGTGTTTCAATTAGAGAAGCATTCTCAAATTTTACCTCAAGATGGCACTCTGGTATCATACATGCCATAGATTATGTACAGTATGTCAGAAAGGCCAAGCTATTTTCCCAGGTTACAAACTTGTCTACCATAGTTACAGAGATAATAAAAACATCTGTCAACTAAAATGGGAACAATAGTTCATTGTCCACTCAAACACTCAAAAGTAACTTGCTTTCTGTTTATTTGACAAACTACTATACAAACCACTATACAGGTTGTCCCATGTACAGTTGATAAAAAGAAAATCATCTATATACTGTATATATTTATCAAACGCAACACAGAATCACATACCCTAATATAAAATAATTGAACCTCAATTTTCTTAGTAGTATAGTATAGTATAGTTGCATAATGATATGCTAAAATATGGCTTTCATATGATTATACACTTATTTACAGAATCATTTCTTTCTCTCATTCTACCCATTATCAGTTGCTTACGGTATATCACCAGGGCAAAATTGTTACATTCTTTGCAATCTATTTTCTGTTAGGCACTTTTAACAAAACACTCAGATGCTTAACAAGATGTAATCAACATTTTTCTTTTGAAGCCACAAGATTAGGATGATTGACAGAATGAAAAGAGAACGAATTATGAAAATTCTCTTCCATTCACGGGGATAGGAAGTCACAGATTCATCAACTTGAAAGAAGTAAAAAAAAAAAAAAATTATCCAAATAGCAGAGCTGAAATTCTTCACTTTTGCATAAATTTAAAAGATTCTTTGAAAAAGTTGCATCAATTTTCAGCATTATGAACAAAAGAGAGAATGCTAATGATTTTCCTTTTTTTTTATGAGGATAGAGGCACAAGTTAAATTTTGTTTTTTGTTTTTCACATTTTACATAGTGCAAACTTCCTATACAGTATGCACCAGATGTTAAATACCAGTGTGTGTGTGTGTGTGTATATATATGTGTATATATATATATATATATATATATATATATAAATAATTTGTAGTCAGAGTCTTCACTTGGAAATGTGATAACTACCAAGACCCGAGGTGTGCCTTGGCCTAGCTGATCAGTATGCCTAAAAAAGGGCACACCCTGAATGTATGAATAGGAGGAGGGATATTTGTGCCCCCCAGACTCCTCCTTCAAATGCAGGCTAGCCTGCGGCCAGCCTTCTAACTTGTAGTCAGAGTCTTCACTTGGAAATGCGATAACCCTAACTACCAAACCTGAGGTGTGCCTTGCCCTAGCAGGTCAGTATGCCTAAAAGAAGGCAAAAAGGACATGATCGTAGGTCTGCTATGAAAGCTTGATGAAGGGCAGGTAACAATAATGTAGCGCCCCATTTACTTTCAGTGCGGGCACTAGTCTAAATTTGGCAGGAATGGGAGAGTTACCTTGCTCCCATTCACACAATTGTTCAGATGGTGACCCCTGTTATTTCAGAAGTGTCCTCTGGGCCAGTCTGCATTCTAGGGATGTGGTATCATCTCTGGTCCGCAGTTGGCGGCAGAGGGGGCTCTGACAGAGCATGCTTCCCCAGCAGCCAATTGGAGGAGTTTTCCCTCGCAGGACATGCTGGGGAGGGATATATCTGGACAGGTGTCATGTGCTCAAGGCAGTTCTGCGGGGTCCCGGTTCCAGGTGCGGCATCCACCTTCAGGGTGCGTGCATCCATGGACCCCGCCAGCATGGCCTACCTGGCCAAACTCACAGGCTATGCTGGACATCAACCAGAGGTCAAAGGGGACCCCAGTGCGCTACTGGGTTCCCAGTTCTTTTGAGGAGATCCCAGGCTGGGTGCCATACGATTGGGGGATCGGCTTGAGGAGGACCCGGAGGCAGGTTGTCCAACAGGGCTTGAACGAACCAATCGGGGATCTGGTGACCGGGATGCTGACAGGTACACTTTGCTGTCACCAGGTGACCGTTGCTAAAGAAAATCTACTGGGAGGATTCGCTCCGTTCACCCATCTAACTTACTGAAGCAATTGGCCGGTTGCAAAGGCCCTAGAGCCAGGTCTGAGATAGAGAGATCTGTTCCTCCCAGCGATCCAAAGTGATAACTCGGCTGCCAGGTTAGTGTGGGGAACCTGCCCGTGGGCACTTTACCCACTCCATTCGGGAGTGGCGACTAGTTCAACTATTGCTATTGTCAAGGGCAAGTCTGCCCTGTTCACATCCAGGCCTGATACCACAAGGTTCTCTTATCCTTCCTTCATCAGCTTTCCTTTCCTTAAACTGAAGATGATGTTTGCCTTGTTGGCTGCAAAATAAAAAGGCATTGAAAGAAACTTTATTGACTGTCTGGACATTCGCTCATTGCTCCGCTACTGTTATTATACCCCTAGACATCACCAGGGTAACTTGGTGTGCCAATCCCAGTATTTAACCAGCGGCTCCTCCGGGGGTAGTGCTACAATAATATTTACAGAAAAGTAATGAATGCCTACGATATAGGGTTCCAGTAAGAATCCACTGCAACAGGAGGAACTCCAGCGCCCCATGTATTTGTGAAAGGGGGCCCCCTGTTTGGAACCTGTGAAAGCTGCCCCGATTTTTACACAACTGTCAAACAAAATGTTTGGATTTTATGGAGTAACCGAACATGAGAACAGACTGCTTGTAGTGAGAGGATGTGTGGGAAAGGGACTCAAGGGCTGTACAGAGGAACCACAGCAAAATGATTGCAGAGAAGATCGAATACTTCAATCGGACATCGGTAACTGTAGTTCTGTGAACTTGCCATGGCAGTTTTCCCAACGGAGTGTGTGCACCGCACCTGCACCGCCCCTGCCCATTGAAATCAATGGGCAGCGCGGCCGAACTGCCGGCAAAGCACCGATTTGGTTTTAACCCTTTTTCGGGCCAAAAAACTCTGCAAAAACAGCAGGAAAAGCTCCACTAAAATAGCAGCCTGCCCCAATGTGAAAGGGGTCTTAGAGTCCCCAGATTTCTCCCTTACATCAGAGTCTGCAGAGTCTCCCCTTACAGTGAAAGGGAACTCTGTGGATTCAGATGTAAAGTGGGAACACTGTGTACTCTGATGTAAAGGGGGACTCTTGTTATTAACTTCATATGATTAGAAATGTTATTTAATAGCAAAATATATGTATTGTTCATACTATAAAAAATTTGCTGTGCACCGTTAAAGTGTTCGGGGTTTGACTTAAAGACGAGGTAGAAACCCTAACCTGGAGGTCCATCATTTGTGTTGTCTTTGGTTCATCTTTTACCAAATGGACTGGAAATGGACAGATATAGACACATGCAAGTCTGCGTACATACACCAACCCTAAGGGATTGCATGCTTCTGGAAGAAAAATTTGTACTGCTGTGATCTGACTGTGCAGGGAATCCATCTAACCTTTTTTTTACACAGTGGTTAAATGTAGTAATAATGACTGTTCGTAGAAAGCTAACAAAAAGCACAGTCTTAATTGATGACTGGTTCTAGAATGAGTAACATTCATGCATACAGAATCGGAGTGCATTTCTTTAAGAAGTTGTGGGGGGAAAAACAAATATAAAAGGAAATACAGCATAACAACTTGTCCCTGTCGCCCAGTTATACCTGGATGATGCATGCTGGTGGCTGGATAGGGGACCCCTGCCCACCACCTTCCCAGGTTCTCATGTTCCACCAGGGAACACAGGATTGCAGGCAGTGGTTCAGCCTGCTGACCATAGAGCTGATGGGGAACAGGAAGGGCCCGATCATTTCTATGGTGTAAGAAACCAGAAGGGACAAATATTTAATCACTTCTGGTTTGCTGATTGTAAACAAACCATTACTGATGGATCATATTGATCTCAGTATGATCCAAAGATTTTAAGGGCAGATGAGACATCTGGGGTCTAATAGACCCCAGATGTCTCAGTAAAGAGGACCTGTCATGCCTATTGTTATCACAAGGGATGTTTACATTTCTTGTGATAACAATAAAAGTAATGATTTTTTTTTAAAGGTACAGTGTAAAAAAATATATTTTTAATAATGATTTTTTTTTTTTAAAGCACTCTTTCCCTGTGCTTGTGCATAAAGGCAAATGCACGCATCATATGCAAACAGAGATCGCACCACAGATGTGAGGTATCGCCACGAACATTAGATTAAGATTAATATTTCTAGCACCAGACCTCCTGTGTAAATCTGAAGTGGTAACCTGTCAAGGCTTTTAAAGCGTCGCCTACGGATAATATAATTTACATAGTTTGTCGTCGTTCCACGAGTGTGCGCAATTTTAAAGCGTGACATGTTCGGTATCTATTTACTCAGTGTAACATTGTATTTTATATTTTACCAAACTATTGAGTATTATTTGAGTAATATTTTATAAACAGTTGCACAAATATCATGCACCATAATTATTTCAACTACTATATTTGTACTTTACAAGGTCTCTGCTTTCAGAAATATAAAAAAGTTTGGGGGTTTTAAGTAATTTTAAAACCAAAAATGATAATCTTTACATTTGTGCAAAGTAATGAAAAAAAAAAAATAAGAGAAGAGGAGTCGCGCTGGGTGAAGTGTACTGTGACTTTTCTCTTTTATGTCTGTTTATGTTGCTGCTCACTATTCATATTTGAGTATTTTTATGGTAAGCGCAGTATTTTTTTCCAAATTAAAAAAAAAATGCCTGAGGGGGAGAAATGGTTAAATTAATACTTTAATACTCTATTCACACCTGAGCGATTTGGATCACGGATGGAATTGTTTGATTGAGAAATTGTTTATTGCTGAATGACACCCCAAACGTGGTGCAAATTTGCCATGACTGTCGAGCAACAAAATGTGCTACAATCATGGCAAAAATTGCAACCGCAAATGCTCTTGGCTCTGTTCCAAAGAGTTAAAGGCGTATTTTTTATATTCTTTTTATATATATATATATATATATATATATATATATATATATATATATATATATATATATATTATTATTTTTTTTTTTGATTGATTGATTGCTTGCCACTGTTCTCATTCACTCATACACAAGATTTTTGCATAGTTTTTTGCTGTTTGTTTTTTAGATGTTGGGATTATACAGTATAAAGATTGTAATGGTGCTGTAGTGCTGGGTATTTATTATTATCCAGGGGGGGTAATGTAGCCTAGCTGCTTTAAGTTATTAATAGAGGTTAAGGAGGTTAGCACTGCTTTGTTTTTTTTTTGTTTTTTTGTTTTTTGCTTTTTACTTCATACTACTTCATCTTCAATTCCATTAACCTCTGAGTTTTAAAGCTTTCTGAATCAAAACGCACCATTGTGAGTCATATCTTTTCATGTATATGGTCCTACCTAAAAATATCTAGAATGTTTTTGACTCCCTTTTTTAGTTCTTAGGAGGTGGTGCTAGGGATTATAAGATATTTGGCCTGTATAGCACACATGATATTAGACTAATGCCCCATACACACAATCGGTTTTCCTGTTGGAAAAAGTCTGAGAGCTTTTGGTCGGGAATCCCGACCGTGTGTATGCTCCATCAGACTTTTTTCCACGGAAAAACTGCTGGAAAATATAGAGAGAAGGATCTCTTTTTTCTCATTAGGAAAAAAACTGATCGGAATTTTCGATTGTGTACAAATCCCAACGCGCAAAATTCTGACGCATGCTCGGAAACAAATCAATGCATTTTTAGAAGCATAAGACTTAATTTTCTCGGCTTGTCGTAGTCTTTTACGTCACCATGTTTTTGGCAGTCAAAAGTTCACTAAATTTTGTGTGACCGTGTGTATGCAAGGCAGGCTTGAACGGAATTCCCTCGGAAAAAACATCTGTTTTTTTCCGATGGGAAAAACGCTTGTGTGTACGGGGCATAAGATGTATTATCCTTCTACTGTATTCCCTTGAGTAATGTGAATAAAGAAAAAAAAAGTCCATGCTTAAGTTTTTTAGAACACATTGTACAGTTTACGCTTTTTTTGCCCTGCATATGTCCTGTGTTAACTAAATATTTATTTTCTTTTTTTTTTTTACCTGCAATCTGGGAGAAGGAAAATTTTGTTTTTAAACAGCTTGTTTTTGTCATCCCACACCATCTGTTTGCTCTTGCTAAAGTGCTAAAGAGATGTGGAACACAATAACAGTACCTAACTCTTCAAATAATGACTGGATAACATTTTGCTTGCCTTCTACTGTCATTCCCAAGTGAAGGCATGCAGATTGGGCACATTCTACTTATTTTACAATCTTTTGTCAAGATACTTGTACTGACCTACTCATTACATGCCTATTTGGTAACATGGAAAATTCAATGGAACACCTGTCTCACTTTCCTTTGCTTTTAAAATGAGCTCCATCTGACTTGCTATGCCTTGTATTACTACAACATCTGTCATGCTTCTGCCTACTCTATTCCTTGGATTTCTTTTCTGGTGACTATCTGTCAACATTAGTTGAAATGTTATTTCCACCGGGCCACATAACCAATGTTTGCAAATTTGCTGATAACGTATTACTTTAACAATTTAATAACTGCACTATAGCAGTTTTTACATCAGTTCAGCCTTGTTACCTATTCATGATGGATGTTGATTATACATGTGAACAAACCATAAGCTGTATTTACCCTTAAAACTGATTTATTAAATAGCAGCTTGACTTAATATTGAGCCAATGATTAAAGCTGAAATGTAGTGATTTTTTTTTTAAATCAGAAATGATACTTCCATGAATGATGAACATCCCAATGTGCTGTTTCTTGAAAACTTTCATCCTCTGCTCACTAGATTCTTTACAGCTGTGATCTTGCAGTGCTTCTGGGGTTAAAAATGAGTGGTTCAACCTGTCCCAGGTACTCCTTAAAAGTTCTGTCTATGCATCTCCTTCCTAAAGCTTCTGCATTCAAAGAACCCATACTGTCAGTTCCTGCAAAGAAACGTGCTCTATGAATAGAGGAGGCAGAAATTTTCATCCATTCGTCTATCCAATCGTAGACAAAATTAGCGGAATTTAAAATAAAATGAAAATAAATAAACTAGTCATAATTTGTTGTGTCGCTCTTATTCACATATTTAGGCAAGGCCTGATAGTTTAAAATGGTAGTAAAAGTTTTTTTTTTGTAGCTTATACCTACAGGTAAGCCTTCACCATTTAGGAGATATTTACTTAAGCAGTGCCGGTGATGTCACCAGCTCATGCGCACTGCGCTCTCAATGGATGGTGTGTCGTTCATAGAGAGCCGTGCCATGGGCGTGACGTCATTTGGCTTGGCTGATCAAACGGCGAATGTCCACAAACTCGGAAGGAAGACCGGGTGAAGATGGAAGCCCTGTTAGCGGTGACTGCATGCCGCTGGAGGGCTTAGTTTTCAGGTATGTCTTTCATAATGTACTAGTATGCATTGCAGGGAGAAGATTTGTTATGTTTTTTTTACGGTTTACTACCGATTTAACAAAGTTGTAACTGTACACCTAAATTAACAAAGTTGTAACTGTACGCCTATGGACTACTATGACATCCAGCTTTCTATCTGATAAATATTTTTTATTCAAATAGTAAGAAATGGACATGGTGTATTGGGGATCATAAATAGTTCAAAATGGCAGCTGACAAAACTTGCTTGCTACTTATAATTTATTGTAACTGCTGTCATCCCCAGCGTTTTTTTTCCAAGAACAAGGACCAAAAGTCTTCTTTTTTTTTTTTTGCAAACTAAAAAAAGAGACATTGGGAGCCTTAAAAGCAACCTATTGGTCATTAACACATGTTACTTTTATAAGTAAAGTATTAATTAATATGATATGTTTTAGTGCATTCACCACTAAAGCCCTGTACACACGATCGGATATCTGATGGAATCTAATCCAATGGATTTTTTCATCCGATATCCGATGAAGCTGACTTTCATCAGTCTTGCCTACACACCATCAGTTAAAAATCTGATCGTGTCCAATGTGGTGGCGTAAAACACTACGACGTGCTGAGAAAAATTAAGTTCAATGCTTACGAGCATGCATCGACTTGATTCTGAGCATGCGTGGATTTTTGACCGAAGGATTTCCCCACAGACATTGTTTTTTTTTCTATGAGTTTTTTAACCATAAGAACATCACAATTAAAGGTATATGATGTAAAGATGAGAACAGTAACATCTGATTGAATAAAATCATGAAGTGCTTCTGTGTGATGGCAAAATGCTGTCTCAACATGCAAGCCCTTAGGCTCCATATACACATAGCCTACCTTGACTGCCGGTTGCGGGAAAATGCACCATGATTGTACCGCAATTTTGCAAAAAGTTTTGCGGCCGGCAGTCATAACTTTCTCATCCTGAACGCACTTTTTCCACGTTCAGGAGAGGGGGGTTGATGGAGGTTGAAGCTTCCCTAACCACAACAGCTCCTAAACTCTGGTAAAAGCCTATGTGCACATTGACACATAGGCTTTTATGGAGTTTTAAGAGGCATTTTTTTCAAACATTGGGTTACCGACAATTGGAATCATCGGGCTCAGGAGAGTCGACATTTTAACTTTTTGAAATGTTTTTTTTAACCGATCTAAAAGTCGCACCCACGTCGGATGTTTATTCACTGCCTGTGGTATGGGCATGTTAGTAAACCAGAATAACCCCTCCGAAGGTAGCTCTGAAATTGCTTGTTCCATGTGTACCCATGTTTTTTGTTTTTTTTTAGATGCACACCAATCCAACACTCTTGTTAAATGTATTGCTTCATAATAGCCCTCCGGGTCTGGGAATTCCACTTCTTCTTTTACTTTTGGTAAAACCAAAATATCTCTACGGATTCTGGCAGATTTTCCCACCCATATAAACTTTGCAAATCTTGCTCTCAGGTTTCTCAGGTATACCAAAGGGATTTTAATAGGTAAAGTCTGCAGTAGATAGAGCAATCTCGGCATTTATATAAATTTTTATGATTTTTATTCTACCAAACCATGTAAACACTTCCTTATCCCACTTCTGTAAGTCTAGTTTAATCTGTCGTGCTAGGGGGATAAAATTAAGTTCAAGTATCCTTTCATGTAAACACATGTGCTTTTTCATATTTATATAATCTAAGCTAGATTTAATCTTTATAGCCAGAATGTGTTGTACGATAATTTTTTTCTGGCCTACAGAAAATAGCTTTTAAGTTTACATTCATAGATATTTATATAGAGAAACATGTATATGAAAAGTAATATACATCCAAACCAGTAAACCAATAAAAAAAAAATATATATATATATATATATATATATATATATATATATATATATATATATTTCGAAATCCTTAGCAAGGGACCTCACAAAATGCAAATGATACTGGGTGAGTAGATTTATACATGCCCTACGTGACAGGACCTGAGTTCCTGAGATAGCTTTATAATTAATCACTATTAATCCTTGTTCATTTATGTAGTAAAAACAATATAAAACAGGGGGATATCCCTACACACAGAAACCTCCACCAACATATAGATAATGGCAATTAATCGAGATGGTGATATTTAATAAAAAGCTGTAAACTATGCACCGACCCAGTAAACCCATATGTTTACATATACAAAAATCATGTCACATTGTAAAAAATAAATTATTTATAAGAAAACAATATTTTCCACAATAGTAGTACACTGACTCACAGAAAAAAAAATCTTTGTTACATTTTTTTCTACACTGTAAATATACTGCAGGTTGCAGATATATAAATATTTGTATACATATCTCCCACAGATATGGTTGCAATTGAAGCCAAGGAATCAAGTTACAAATGTTAATCTAATTTCGGTCAGGGAAGATAGCACTGAGAAATTTACAAGAAACAAAATTACAAGAAAAAAAAAACCCACTAAAATCTGAAGGCAGGAAAGAATCTATTAATTCTGAATATATTAGGGTTCCAAAAAGAATTGTATGTCTTTCTTATGCTGATTATGATGGATAGTATTGTAAAAGCTATTGCATATTTTAGTTTGAAATAGGCACTTGTTTTAGAACTCATATGCAAAGTCAATGGACAGTGATTTTGTAAAAAAGGCTACTTGGAAAAGAAAAAATGAATCGCAAAATGAATAAAAGATGCCTTGTTCACCTTTGCGAATATATATTTGTATGTAAAGCAGCAAAATAGTAATTAAGCAAAATACATATTATTTCACACATTATTTAAAAAAAAATATATATATATATGGAATATTTACCCCAATAGAATATAATCAAATCTTTGATAATATTTTTTATTTTTATTTTTTATGTCTACTTGCAAATCACAGGTTGCACATACAAGAGACAGTATCCATGTGTATATGGGTTTTGATATTGACCCTAAAAATACAGTTTTTACAAAAAATATATATATATAAAATTATGATAGGTCTTGTAGTTCTGCAACAGCTGGAGGGCCACAGGTTGAGCACCAATGATCTAGCCTGTACCCAGCTCCCATGTGTCTTAGTATCCCAGTGTTCCCCAGTGTCTTTGGTTATTCCAGTTCGCATCCAGTCTTCTGTACTCATAATTATGACCTTGAGCGTGTGCCTGTTATCCTCACATTCCCAATCAAATTTCTAGTCCAGTAAGTGTGTGTACTCCTGCCAGCATCCAGCCATTCTTCAACATTGTATCACCCTCTGCACTTCAGTCTGTTACCTGCTTCTTTGCATTAGTATGTTTCCCTGTGAGGTCCACCAAGCTTCTCCTCTACAGTACCTGTGCACTTCCTGTATGTGTTTCTCATCTGTGGATCTGTGTGTTCCATGCACTCCTACTTCCTTGTGTATCCAGTGCCCCAGTACTGCAAGGAACTCTTTTTTTTTTTTTACCTGCATGCTTCCAGTGTGTTCTGTGTCGTATCAGTACCTGTGTAATTCCTTGAGTGTTTCTTTTAGCCACTTCTTGCGAACACCTGTGTACTCCTTGTCCACATCCCTCTTCAGTGATTCCATGTGCCCTTGCATGCTCCTGCTTCCCCTATATATCACACCTTTACACCTCTACCCATTCTCAGTGCTCCAGCCTGATGGACAGTGTTACAGACTGATCATTGAGTCCTGCTCTCCATCACCGCTAAGGACTCTCTCCAGCCCAGCTACTCTCTATTCCCAGTAGCTGCCTGCTCAGGTGAGTCAGGAGGAGGATGGTGCCTTAGACTCTGTGCCTTTGCCTTTC
Source organism: Rana kukunoris (assembly GCA_029574335.1). Lineage (NCBI taxonomy): Eukaryota > Metazoa > Chordata > Amphibia > Anura > Ranidae > Rana > Rana kukunoris. The sequence continues at coordinate 224,019,272 of CM056053.1, read as the reverse complement.
TAAAGGCTCTCTTCTGCTGTCATGCAGGCATCCTGGGTTGTCTCCGCTAGTGCCTTTAATTATCCATCTTATGCCATCTCAAACTACTCATACCCACATGTGTCTCCTCATTGACCGATGCCATTCTGTTATAAAGCTATTAACCACTTCAGCCCTGGAGGATTTGGCTGGCCAATGACTGGGCCATTTTTTTGCGATTCGGCACTGCGTCACTTTTGAAGGGAAAACCAATCAATATACGCTTATTGCGATTTTTTACCAAAAATATGTAGAAGAATACACATCGGCCTAAACTGAGAAAAAAAAATGTTTTTATATATTTTTGGGGGATATTTATTATAGCAAAGAATAAAAATATTGCCATTTTTTTCAAAATTTTTGCTCTTTTTTTTGGTTTATAGCGCAAAAAATAAAACCTGCAGAGGTGATTAAATACCACTAAAAGAAAGCTCTATTTGTGGGAAAAAAACTTTAGTGCCTATTCATGTAAGCTGTGAATAAGCACGAAAGTTTGGTGTGAAACGCGTCAGTTTTTTACCCCGTCTGCTGTGGCATGCTTTTTTTATTTTAAAGAGTGCGGCTGTCCAGAACGTTTTCCCTTCATTTTGCATCATCCCATGCATTGCCAGCACCCGTGGCTTTGGATCAGGTGAGGAGACTTTCTGATTAGTATCCTAGAGCGGTGATTTCTCTTTTTCACTGCGTCACTTTTACCGACAATTGCACGTGCGACGAGGCTCCCAAACAAAATTGACGTCCTTTTTTCCCCCACAAATAGAGCTTTCTTTTAGTGGTATTTGATCACCTCTGCAAGTTTTATTTTTTGCACTATAAACAAAAAAAAGCAATATTTTTTTTTTTCTATAATAAATATCCCCAAAAAATATATAAAAACATTGGCCCAGATTCACGTACATCGGCGCATTATCGGTCCGGTGTAGCGCACCGCCATTACGTTAGACTTGCGCCATCTAGCCGCGTAATCCCCCGATTCACGTAGCTTTTGCGCAGGAAATTGCGCAAGCGTAAGGTTTTTTCCAGAGGCGTAAGGAGGAGTAATACAAATTGGGAGGAACGTGGGCGTGTTACATTGAAATGAGCCGTGACCCCATGCAAATGAAGGGCCGGCCGGCTCGCGCATGCGCGCTTGAAGGAGACCATGGTCAGCTCCGCTGTGCGCATGCTCACAACTCGGGAGCGGCGCAATCAGTGAAATTGGAAATGGACTAGGGCAACTTTGTGAACTACGCAGACAGCATAAATAGACACACACAAATGCACTTCCTTTGCAAAATACATCCCTTTGTATCCCTCCCTATACAGCAAGGTGCTTTTGTTTGTTTGTGACGTGTCTTTGAGATATTTGGGGACTGTTTTGCAGAGTGATTTTTGTCTTTTATGTGTTTTCTTTGTTGTTATTTTGTTTAAATTATATTTTTGCTGGGCATTTTTTTTTTTTGCTCGTCATTTATTACATTTTTTTGGTTCTGTTTGTGTATGATTTTGGAATGTGGGGGTGATATTCCTGCGGGAAAAGGGGTGTCACCCTCATTTGTGGTGGAGAAGTGATCCCCAGGTCTGTGTGAATGGTGTATGAATGTACAGTGACATAATTGGAGCCGTGGCGTGGCGTTGCAGCTCACAAGTCCTGCATGGTGGACTGGTGCCAATCCAATGTGATGAGGATGTGGGGTGTGTGTGCTAGGGACCACAGTGGTGTGCATGCATGCATTCTCATTGTGCCATGATTAATGTGTGTGTTTAACGTGCAAAGATGCATAATGTGAGCTGGCATGAGATGGGGTCATGAGATGGGGTACCAGTGCATATGCAGAGTCACCTTGAAGGGAAAAGACAGGAGGATGTTAGTCATGCATGTGCCACTTGTGAGGTGTGCATCATGGGAGGGGACAGTCATGCCTGCCACCCATGTCACTCACCAACCAGCCAGCTGTCCCCATACATGTTCTGTTCGCAATCTGTGGGGATGGGGCTCTGATTGTATATGTAGCTGTCATGGGTGTCATGGGTGGTGTCATGTGTTGGGCTGGTGATGTCCTCCTGCAGGGTTGTGGTTAATTCCAGGATGGCATGAGGGGGGAATCTGAAGATGCGATACACCTCAGAATCACTCATGCCAAAGAGGTCTATGCGTGTGCGGTATACCCTCTCCCGTGCCATCCTCTGTGCCCTCCTCCTTCTTTGGTCATCTAAATTCACTAGTGCAGCTATGAGCGACGATGCCCCTGGCATGTTGGCAGTCAAATTGTAGTGCAACACGTGTGTGTGGTCTGCTCCTCAGTAACGGTGTTGCTTTCTGTGAGATGTAGACGTTTTTTCAAAATTTAGACCAGCTTTTAGGTGCTCTAACTTTAGACAGGACATTTTGCTGTTGCGCACATCGCGTAGCCTGCGCAGCAACTGCGTTTTTTTGTGGATCCCCGCAACTCCCTCATTAGCATATTTGACTAGCAAATCAATGGTGTGTCTAGCGCATTTTTGCGCGGACGGATGCGTCTGTCTAACGAAATTACGCCGGACAAAAAAAAAGTAGATTTCTGGCGTAAATCGTTTTCTGAATCGCGCGCATCTAAACGCACGCGCACATTTAGACTTACGCACGCGCAACACCAGTTGCGCAGGCGTAATCGCTCTGTGAATCTGGGCCATTTTTTTTTCCTCAGTTTAGGCCGATATGTATTCTTCTACATATTTCTGGTAAAAAATCGCAAAAAGCGTATATTGATTGGTTTGCACAAAAGGTATAGCGTCTACAAAATACATATATTTATGGCATTTTTTCTAATAATATTTTTTTTACTAGTATAGGCGGCGATCTGGGATTTTTATTGTGACTGCGACATTATGGCGGACATATCGGACACATTTGACGCTATTTTGGGACCATTGTAATTTATACAGCGATCAGTGCTATAAAAATGCATTGGATACTGTGTAAATGACACTTGCAGGGAAAGAGTTTACCACTAGGGGGAGAGGAAGGGGTTAAGTTTATCCTAGGGAGTGATTCTAACTGTGTGGGGGCTGGGCTACATGTGACATGACATTCATTACTGCTCCCGAAGACAGGGAGCAGTAGATTAGTGTCCTGTCACAAGGCAGAACAGGCATCTCCCTGTTCTGCAGCTCCTTGACACGATCGCGGGACACCAGTGGAGTCCACGGGTCCCGCAGGCACAGTCACAGAGCTTGCGGCAGCAAATTCAAAGGGCGTACAGGTACGTCCCTTTGCACAGCCGTGCCATTCTGCCCACGTAAATGTTTGTGCGGCAGTCTGCAAGTGGTTAAACATATTCAGTAAAGCAGATACAAAGCATTGCAACTAATTTTAGTTTAGTTTGGTTTACTACTCTGATCATGAAAGATGAATCCTGTGGTCTTTTTTACATAGGCATTCGTTTACTACCCCCTGTCTATCCACCTACACCAGGGCATGCAGCCATTCAGGGCTGTATGCAATTAACGGCAATGCAGATGGTGAGTTGGCATTTTGAGGGTTGATGAAGAGGTGACATATTCCCTTCTCACCACCTGTCAAGCTCCCTCTGAAAATGAATGCACTGCAGATTGCTGTACATGGGCTGTGTCCCTGTCCATGGGCTGGGGACACCTCCAAGCTGGCAGAGATGGTTATGGGATTTGATATGTGTTTTTGTTTTAGATCGATTTTATATGGTGGATGACATCCACTCTGATGAGTGTGGTAGGTTCTGGTGGGTGGTGGCCTAGATATGTGAATGTGGATATATATAGAGTTAACCAGAGGAGGCCAGTCATTCACCACTTTGGCTCTGTGGAAGAGGGTTCTCCCTTGAAATGTGATAACCGTATGCGATGCCATCTGGCCCCTCCAATATCCGGTCCAAGTTTCAGGTGTCCAGAGACACAGTTCAATCTGTTGGTTGACTGACAACCTTTTTTGAACACGTGAGTATGACTACTGCTGTTATAGTTTTTAATACATTTTGTCATTGGTAATGCACAAGGTCGGTACGCCCTTATTTCCTCTTTTTATGTTTCAGTTCTCAATAGACACCTCATAGTTCCTATTGATTAGGTTCTATTAAGGGTCTGTTTGCCGGACTATTGCTATCTGGACAAAATAAATGGAAAGAGACTAAGAACCTGTCTTTGACCAACCTGCTCTATTAGAACAATTACACCTGATGCCATCAGCATTGTTGTTTTGTGTTGATGCTCTATAAAATGTTTCGAGAACATCCTTGATCATGTAGCCAAAAGCTTGGTCTGCTGAACCCACTTTTAAAAAGCATTTTCTATCCATGCCTTTTGATTGTAAATGCTTATTTGGGTAATCTTGGATAAGTTATTCAAGGAAGTCAGAAGTGGGAAAAGGTACTCCTGTCTCACAAGAAAATGCCTACATTTCCTACTCCTATGGATACTACTTCTTCGCTAATGAACTTTGTTCTCTCATGTGTCAACTTTTAAACCAAAGCTTAGGACCTCCTTTTGTCCCACCCCCTGGACTCACAATTATAGCAAGCCAATCCAAATGCCCTCTTAACAATGGCAGGGCACCCCCAGTCTTAGATGAGGGACATCTGGGGAACATATATTGACATTTGCGCCAGACTAGATCTGAGACATGCCAGAACTATGGGTCCAATCATTCATTTCACATGGGTACAAAAAACAGTTTCTATCTTTGCGTTCCTCACTTTTTTGCATCTCTATGTGTCCATGCACTCTCATGCCGTGTACACACGATCACTTTTTGTGATGAAAAAATACGACGTTTTAAAAAAGTCATTTAAAATGACCGTGTGTGGGCAAAACGTTGTTTTATGTCTTCAAAAAAACGTCCAAAAAAAAATTCGAACGTGCTTGAATTTTTTGTGTCGTTTTTCAAAATGTCATTTTTTGTGTCATAAAAAGTGATCGTGTGTGGGCAAAACAATGTTTAAAATGACGTTTTTAAACCTGCGCATGCTCAGAAGCAAGTTATGAGACGGAGCTTCAATGGAACAGAGTGCCGTCGAACGTGGTGTACGTCACCACGCTTTGCTAGAGCATTTTGGAAAAACGATGGTGTGTATGCAACGTCGTTTTGGAAAATGAAGTTTGAAAAACGTTGTTTTGTTTCGTCACATAAAACTGCGTTTTTTTTCATCACAAAAAGTGATCGTGTGTACGCGGCATTAGATGTTTACAGGCATATTAGAAAAAGAGCATTTACAGGCTGGGAAAAAAATGCACCTAAAGGTGTGTGCAATGCATGGCTTTAGGCACTCCCTATTGCTTGCTAAAAAAAATTGAAGTTTCATAGACTGGATGGTGTTATATTGGTGCGCTCTAGTAGGCTGCATATAACAGATGGTCTATGAATAAAAGTCTTGTGTTCTGTACTGTACTCCATGATAGGAATTTTGACTTACCTGAAAATACCCTATTTTTTTTGTTTCTGCCTACTTGGGCATGTAATTCTGGGGCCATGCAGATTTCTCATTACCTTAGTACATTCTTCTTTCTACGCTATTGGGAAAACTGCATTATAACTGCTTTGGCAAACAACCACAAGCCATACCCCTTAACTTCCTGGTATCTATTAATATTCCTGTTTATGGATTATAAGTCCATCAACCACTTTTCCACCAATGGCAGTTGAAGTACATGCCCTTTAAAAGAACCACACCATCCTTACAATAACCTGCTAATGGCCAAAGGTGATTCTGGCTCAGATACAAAACATGTGCCTCCGTGGACCTACCACAGCTGAAGAAAATGTTTAAGCTTAAGTGTTGTTTTGCTAGCAAATATTTATAAAAAATAGACAGAGCTTAAAGTGGTTGTAAAGTCTGAAGGTTTTTTACCTTCATGAATTCTTTGCATGAGAGTAAAAAACCTTTAGCGTGCAGCTTTCTCCTCATGCTCCCTAATACTTACCTAAGCATGATCTCGATCCAGTGATGTGCACAAAACCCGAGGCCATTGCCTTCCGTTAATCACAGCCAGAGGGGCAGGGGGCGGGGCTGAGCCACGCTTTCCGTGTCCTATGAACGCAGAGAGCCGGCGGGGACGAGAGGGAACTGGGCAAGCGGGAGGGGCTCAGAGCGTCCACAGGGACCTGGTAGAAGGAGGATTGGGCTGCTTTGTGCATAACCACTGCACAGAGCAGGTAAGTGTGACATGTTTGTTAAAGCGGATGGCCCCTTAAAAAAAATATTAAAAGCCAGCAGCTACAAATACTGCAGCTGCTGACTTTTAATATTAGGACACTTACCTGTCCTGGAGTCCAGCGGCGTCCGCAGCAGAGGACGAGCGATCGCTCGTCACTCTGCTGCTCCCCCCTCCATCCACGGTGAGGGAACCTGGAAGTGAAGCGCTCCGGCTTCACTGCCCGGTTCCCTACGGCGCATGCACGAGTCGTGCTGCGCCCACCGATTGGCTCCCGCTGTGTGTAGGAGCCGAGTGTTCCCAGCACACAATGGAAAAACCTGTCTTTTGCCCCTAGACTGCGGGCCGGAAGTGGGTGCAGATACCTGTCTTTAGACAGGTATCTGCACCCCCCTCCCCCTGAAAGGTGTCAAATGTGACACCGGAGGGGGGGAGGGTTCCGATCAGCGGAACTTCACTTTAGGGTGGAGATCCGCTTTAATTGTTTTAAATAAAAATATTTCCTTTACGATCACTTTAGCTTTATGAACTTAACAGGCACTACATTGGTTGTTCATGAATCCTGTAAATCTTTAAATTCTCTGGATGCCAGTTACATACAGTAAAATCTCTTTTGATACAGTAGATGGGACAACTTTTTGGCCTATCAATAGCTGTTAATATTTGATGTATTGGCCTGTTCTTACATAAAACAGGAGTAATTTACCTCCATTCAGATAAAAGCTGTAGGAAAATGACTTTACAATATAGTTAGAACATGTTGATACATCAGACCAGACTGTATGTTGTTTTCAAATTTTTAACAGCACTGTATGATAAAAACTTTTAAAAGAAAATGCTTTAATGTTTTACATACAGTGAAAATGTGCAGCAGTAATGCAGTCACTACAGGGATCTATAAAAAAAACAAGGCGATGTAAGACAAAAGGTCTGAAAAATGCTTTCTTGTTTCATATGCATAAATTAATTATAAAATTCAGGTCCCTGTGAAAAATGTCAGAAACTGGAAACTTTTTTTTTCTTAGTCTTAACTAGCTTTCCAACATCCTTCAGGGGTTTTCCTGCAAATCGCTAAGCTGTTGTTAACAAAAGGATTAAAATGGTGGTACTATCCAAGTGTGTATAATAAGCAAAAAATAAGCTTATACAATAGTTAGAAAAAGTTTACTAATCCTAAGTATTTTATTTTTATAGAACATGCAATGTGAACCACTAAGTATCTTTTCATTCAGCTGGGAGTATTGTCTCTGCCGCAGACAAAGAAATACATTTTTCTTGCTTGTCATCCAGATAATCAAAGTTGACAGGCACTTTCATAAAAGAATTTGGTTGCTGGAGAATCAGAATTAGCAGAGGCTTTAGAACAAAATCTAAAAGTGATATGCATTTTGTGGCATTGAAGCTGATTTAAGGAGTTGTGGCTTTCAGCAATGCATTGTATCTACAGTAATTATCAGACCGTGCTTAATTCTCAGATATGTGTTACTTGTTTTGTCAGGCATATAGTAAGTATTTTCCTGTATTCTTTAGTTCCCTGTAGCGCAGTTATGTTATAAGGTAAACAGATTCTAAATACATGGATAAAGCTTTATTTTCTTACACATTACAATAGAGCTTAGTCACACGCAAGTACAAATACTGCAAGCATTTAGCATCATGTAGCTGTTTTGTCATTCTTGTAGAAGTGCCCACTTGACATCATGGCCATTCAACTTTGGTTGTTATGATCATTCTGATGATAATAATTCTTTATTTAATAACACATTGCATTGCTACATTTGAGAAAAATACAAACTAAAAAAATAGAGACAACTCAGCACATCTACTATAAAGTAAAAGAATAAGTAAATCAGTCACTCAGTTTTTCAGTTATAAATTATAATAAAAATGCTATATTAATCAACCACCCTTTTTTATTAAAGGATCACTAAAGGAACATTTTTTTTAGCTAAGTAGCTTCCTTTACCTTACTGCAGTACTGGTTTCATGTCCTTATTGTTCGTTTTTGCTTTGAAGTTGCTGTAATCCTGCTTTGTTCTCCACACTTCATGCTCGTCTGTTTCCTTATAATCACAGTACTGGGAGATTTCTCACTGTGGTCCAAGCTGTCATTACTGTGTGTCTAAAACTGCCCTGGATGTTTTTGTTTTTGTTCTGTGTGTCTATTTCTACTTCACAGAAACATGAAGCCAGTTCAAAAGTGAAACTAACCTGCAGGCACATTATATGATTGATTTTTATCTATTTTTAATCATTTTGAAAAGGAATCAGTTAACTTTTATGTCTCTATACCCTGTAAACAGTCGTTTCAACAAAAAAAAAAATGTTTTCCTTTAGTGACCCTTTAACCACTTAAGGACCGCCTACTGCACTTTTACGTCGGCAGAATGGCACGGCTGGGCACATCAACGTATATATACGTTGATTTTAGTACCCAGCCCTGGGTCATGGGCGCACGCCCGTGACCCGGTCCGAAGCTCCGGGACCGCGGGATTCGCGGACCCGATCGCCGCTGCAGTGCGGCGATCCGTACCTGGAGCAGAAGAACGGCTTCCCCGTGCTTCTCTGTGGCCGTAGCATCGATCGTGTCATCCCTGTAATAGGGGGACGCGATCGATGACGTCACACCTACAGCCACACCCCCCTACAGTTGTAAACACACACATAGGTCACACATCCCCTACAGCGCCACCTGTGGTTAACTCCCAAACTGCAACTGTCATTTCCACAGTAAACAATGCAATTTAAATGCATTTTTTTCTGTGAAAATGACAATTGTCCCAAAAATGTGTCAAAATTGTCCGAAGTGTCCGCCATAATGTCGCCGCTATTAGTAGTAAAAAAAAAATAATTAATAAAAATGCAATAAAACTATCCCTTATTTTGTAAACGCTATAAATTTTGCGAAAACCAACCGATAAACGCTTATTGCCATTTTTTTTTACCAAAAATACGTAGAAAAATACGTATCGGCCTAAACTGAGGAAATAAAATGTTTTTTTATATATTTTTGGGGGATATTTATTATAGCAAAAAGTAAAAAATATTGCATTTCTTTTTTTAAATTTTTGTTTATAGCGCAAAAAAATAAAAACCGCAGAGGTGATCAAATACCACCAAAAGAAAGGACGCCAATTTTGTTTGGGAGCCACGTCGCACGACCGCGCAATTGTCAGTTAAAACAACGCAGTGCCGAATCGCAAAAAGGGGCAAGGTCCTTTACCTGCATTTTGGTCCGGGTCTTAAGTGGTTAAGTAATGCATCTAACCAGTTTGCCACCAGGTGGCTCTGTCCCAAGACAGTGTGTAGTACTAGGGAATAATGCAACTGGGTGTTAGGTCCCTTTTAAACAAAGCCTTCTTATAGTGATATAAGGGGTGGAGTCCATATATATATATACTAGTGCAGTATTGGATGGGAGCTAGATATCCCACCAGCATGCAGATGTAGTCAGCTGTGTATAGGCTCTGGATAAGGCTGAAAGAAAGGGTGAAAGAAAGGGTGAGGTGGTGCTGCACACAGATAAGCCGCTGTAGTCTTCCTGTCTCTTATGGTTGGTGGAGGCTAGAGAGGGTTGCAAATGCCCTTTTAGGCCAGGCCAAGTGTTCTCTGCTGTAAGTTATATCCCCCTGGGGGACCTGGAAGAAGTGTACAGATACTAGAGATGCAGCTGCAGTGATCCTGTCTTTGGAACGTCATGCTAGGAGCCATTAGCTGGATGCACAGAGCCTACGTCAAGTCAGAGCCCTCCAAATGAGTATTAAAGACCCTGGGTAGTAGAGAGACAAGGGAAGATGGCTTAAAGGTGATGTATTGCTTTCATATAATGACTGCTGCGGTTCATCCACTATACTGTATGGGATTGACAAAGTAATGTCAAGTGACCCATACAGCATGTCTATGTGATGTGACTGTGTACTACCATCTTCTGATAAAACATCAGTAAAATGCGGAAACTGTACTATTTGTGTAGAAATTCTTTAGAATATAAAGGCTAATGGCTGGGGATGTCATGGAAGGCCTACATTGCCACAATGTCATTGCCACAATATGGTAGAGGTAGAGGGCTGCAAGCAGGTGGGTTATTTTTCTATCAAAAATAAATGGGATGGGGACTTGTGCCTTTTGGCGCCAACACACAGTCAGTCATGATTTCAGGTGAATTAAGTTAAAGTAATTGTAAAGCTTATTTTTTTTAATTTATTTAAACTTGCATGTTTTGTATGTATTTGCATTGCATACGTCAATTTTTGTTGTCATAAATACTCTTTATCTTTCTTCTAATAAAAATGTATTGAATGAAAAACATGTTAACCACTTAAGACCCAGACCAAAATGCAGCTAAAGGACTTTGCCCCTTTTTGCGATTCGGCACTGCGTCGCTTTAACTGACAATATTCTCTGCTTATTTCGAGATAAAACCATTAAACCTTAAATTTTCATCTCTCCCTATTATTTTATGGCCTATGAAAAATTAAAAAAGGAAGCACTCACATTGCCACATCCGCAAATTTCGAGGAAAAACAAAAAAAAAAGGGTACTCATTGAGTAACCATTGGCCAGACTTTAGAGGCATGGAAAACAATGAGGAAATAGAAAAAATATGTAACAATATTTATTGAAAAAAGTACATAGTATAATCAAAAGTGTTCAACATTTTGATAAAAATCATGTAAAACTATACAATTTGGTACAGTGAGCCCTTTTACGTCAACACATTTAACCGTTAGGCTTCATTAGGACATGATCAAGGTTCAAAGAGGTAGCAAAAAGGGAGAACGATTCTCACTGTTTTATAGTGGACTGGGTCTTGTTTGCAAATGGCCGGGGAGTTTTCACTGACAATATCCAATATGTGGAATAGTTCCAAAGGATTGAAAATAGGTGATCAGCAGGCAGCTTATTTTGCACCGAAATTAGAATGTTGCTGAGCAGGGGCATATGAATGTCTCATATAGATAGTATCAAGCGGGTGACCATATTGGGTGTTTGGCCCATCTCAACTCATGTGTTCTCTTGGTCCTGCAGGTGTATCCATCCAACCAGTGTTTCTATCCTGGTCTGAGTTTCCCTGTTGTTGTGGGACTGTTCATTGCAAACCCTAATTCCATGTACACACGATGGGTTCATCCGATAAAAACGGTGCAATGGATTTTTTCATCAGATATCCGATGAAGCTGACTTTCATCAGTCTTGCCTACACACCATCAGTTAAAAATCCGATCGTGTCCAACGCGGTGACGTAAAACACAACGACATGCAGAGAAAAAGTTCAATGCTTCTGAGCATGCGTCAACTTGATTCTGAGCATGCATGGATTTAAAAAACAAAACAAAAGGTGCAATCAGCCCAAAAATTCAAATAAAACCTAAATGGATATACAAGCTAAGCACTACAGAATAACACAAAATTCCAGTGATACATAATGAAAAACAAAACAGTGCAGCGCAAATCACAAATGAATAGATAAATTAATTAATTATAATCAATTCATAAATATAAACAATAAGCAACATTTAGAATATTTAAATAAGCATGTGGCAAGTGAAAAAAGTCCTTAGGACTAATCAATTAATATATATAAACAATAAGTAAAAATAAAAAATATTTCAATAAGCATGTGGCAAGTGAAGAAAGTCCATAGGAGATGATCCACCAGTGTCAGATCCACAGAATAAACATGTGACAATCCCTCCACCATAGGTCTCACTATACGCTCTCACCTCCAGTTCTGCCCCCTGGTATTAGCATCAGAATAAGCAGAGAACTCAATCGATAATAGCCCCGAAGTACACTTCCTCTTCAGAGAGTTAAACCAATTTCCACAGAGACGGCTAAGAATAGCTCCAGGCTCAGCATAAACATATATAAAACACCGGGAAGATAAGGGAAAAACTATCTAAGAGCTCTCCGTTTTGTAACCAGGCATAGGCATTTATTTAAAAGGCGATATACTCACAAACATCATGATAAAAACAGCATGTCATGTGTGGTTCATTCAGCAGGGCGGGTGACGTCATTAAAAGCAGCCTGTCGCCCAGTACATGTTACGTTCAAAGAACTTCATCAGCGGGGCATGGATTTTTGACCGATGGATTTCACCACAGACAATCGTTTTTTTCTATCAGTTTTTTAACCATCAGAATATTTTAAAACTGGTTCTATTTTTTTTCACCAATGGGAAAAAAAACGATGGGGCCCACACACGATCAGTTTGTCAGATGAAAACAGCCCATCGGACCGTTTTCATCAGACGAACCGATCGTGTGTACAGGACATTAGCCAGATTTTAACTACCACAAAGTGAGTTGCCATTTTTCTTTTCACCATGATAAATCTGTTAAAATACTACACTCAAATTGTATCCTGCTGTTCTTATCTGCTTGCCTAGAGATACTTCTGTCTCTTCAGAGGTGCTACATCTGGTGCAGAGTCCAATTAGACTCTATGAACTATGAACACAATTGTTGCGCCATATTCTCCATCACTACTTTACATTACTTTCAGTGATTATAGTGATAATTGTATGTTTGTACTAGGGATGAGCTGAACACCCCCTGGTTCGGTTCGCAGCAGAACATGTGAACAGGCAAAGAATGTGTTCAAACACGCGAACACTATTAAAGTCTATGGGACTAATAGGCTAATATGCAAGTTATTGTCATAAAAAGTGTGTGGGGACCTGGGTCCTGCCCCAGGGAACATGTATCAATGCAAAAAAAGTTTTAAAAACAATTGTTTTTTCGGGAGCAGTGATTTTAATAATGCTTAAAGTGAAACCATAAAAGTGAAATATTCCTTTAAATTTCGTACCTGGGGGTGTCTATAGTATGCCTGTAAAGTAGCGCATGTTTCCCATGTTTAGAACAGTCCCTGCACAAAATGACATTTCTAAAGGAAAAAAATCATTTAAAACTACTTGTGGCTAGAGTGAATTGTCTGGTCCCAGCAATACAGATAAGTCATTGAAAAAATGGCATGCCCCCCCCCCCCACACACACACACAGTTCATTACCAGGCCCTTTGGGTCTGGTATGAATATTAAGGGGAACCCCAAACCAAAATAAAAAAAATGGCGTGGGGTTCCCCCCAAAAATCTACACCAGACCCTTATGGGAGCATGCAACCTGGCAGGCCACAGGAAAAGAGGGGGGGGATGAGAGAGGCCCCCCTTCTAAACCGTAGCAGGCCACATGCCTTCAACATGGGGAGGATGTCCCCATGTTGATTGGGACAAGGGCCCTTATCCCCACAACCCTTGCCCGGTGGTTGTGGGGGTCTGCGGGCGGGGGGGGGTTATCGGAATCTGGAAGCCCCCTTTAATCAAGGGGACCCCAGATGCTGCCCCCCCATGTGAATTGGTAATAGGGTGCATTGTACCCCTGCCGTTTCACCCACAAAAGTGAGAAAAAAATTGAAAAAAACACACAAACAAAGTTGGGACAAATGTTTTAATAATAAAAAAATTCCAGCACTTTAATCCTTCTACGAGTCCGACCAGGATTTTGTGTGTGTTTATAAGCACACATTTCCGTCTCTTGGTATAATGCATCTTACCTATCATTCTATTTCCCGTATATACCTCTAAGTAAACAGACATCACCACAGCTTACGTTCTCAGCAACATGCTCTTCTGCCCTCTGCCCAGCATGCCCTTGGTTTTTATTCCAACATCACAAAAGCAATGACAAACAGGAAGTGATGACTCCAACAGCCAATCGCTCCCTCCTTGGGAAGTGACATCACAGGAAATTACCTAACAGGAAATCCTCCAACAGGACAAGTTAATACAAACAACCAATAAATAATGGCTAAAGGAGTCTTGTGGGTGTGTCTGGTCAGTAATTGTGTGTATGCTTTTCCTGGAAGCCATTTTAGTAAAATAAACAAAGGAAGCCGCATGGCTAACAAACATGAACTCTGTCTCTGACCATAACAACACAAAGACTCCCGTATTTCCGCTGGTATGAAATCCTTATTCTGCTTTCCAGATAACAACGCATTCCCGGATTATACTACCGTTCCTGTGGATGGGAGATTATCTGCCGGTGTATGCTACAAGTCTTGCCATGTACTGATCAGACACACAGCAAATACAAGAGCGCCCATCCCCCTATAACTGATAATGTCCTTGCAGAGTGATAATTTCCCATTCAGACAATCGTCTTTGCAATGCACAGGGGCCTTTCGCTGGCAGACATATCCCCACTCTGCAAACACCTCTCTCCAACCCCAGGAAGTTTTCCACTACCAGACAGGACTTAACCAGTGTCAGCCTGCCCCAGTCAGCTCTTTAGAGCAGGCTGCAGGAGTACTAACACTGGGAGCCACTATGACAATACATATTAAATACATCTTCATAAAATTTCCACAACAGATAGAATAGGGAATGATTAAGTAAGGTTAGGTTTGTTTTGTTGTCTGTGTCCCTGTTCAGAAGATTACACCTCTCTTTCTGTCCCTGTAAGAACTGGCTTTTGAGGATTTTGTTTGGTTGTTGTGGAAACAAGGATTGGTGATAAAGCTTTAGTGGAGACACCTTTTTCCCATGCTTACTCATACAAGAGTCAATTTGCCTTCCTAGGGGTAGATTTCCTCTCATATGCTGTTTCCACCTCTATTTGTATGTATCATATGTAAGTCAGATGTTTATAACTCAAGGGCTGTCTGTACAAGACTCTATAATGTATTCTAAGCTTCTGTAAACAATAATTGCTCATTATAATTTTTAAAGTTAAAACAAAACAATCTTTTTCTTCCTAATGTCAGGGGATGACCCCAGAAAAACGTTTCATTTGTTAGGACAAATGTCGTATATTTTCACATTCCAAGTGTTATTTATTTCTTATGTGAAATGTATCATTGATGATAAAATAAACCATTTTGCAATAAGCAAAACGGGACCTTATTAATTGTCAAGTGATTAAATAAAAATATTTTTGAAGAGTGAATAGGTACTGATTTACACACCTTTTTTCTTTTGCTTTTATTAACTGACTTTGAAATGCTAATTTGTGCTATGCTGCATCCGCTCTCAAACCTTCAAATAACAATAAGCAACTGTGTCATGGATATTCTGCATATAAAAGTTAACAAATCAAAACGAATTAAGGGAAGAATGATGTTCTTTAGAAATGAAAATGTGTGAAGCTCAATATGGCATTTGAATAAGGATTATTGTGACAGAGCATATGATATGCCTCTGGTTTTGTTGTACCAAAGGCAGTCAAAACAGTACAACTTCGAGATGAATATCATTGGTGACATACTGAGGCAGCATGTTACCTCATGATTTATTTATGCTGTTCACTTTGTACAAATAGAATGATGAACACATTCCACAGACAAAAGAAGACACTAAGTAAAAGAGTGAAACTGAATGTTATCATTAGTTTATATACACTGCTCAAAAAAAATGAAAGGAACACTTTGAAAACACATCAGATCTCAAAAGGGGAAAAATATCATGGTGGACATCTATACTGATATGGACTGGGTAATGTGTTGGGAACGAAGGATCGACCTACTGAGGGCTGAATTGAAAAACATTTCCAAAAATCAAATTTAAAAAATGACACAGCTGGCTAGTCCATTTTGCTGAAATTGCATTGCAGCAACTCAAAATGGTACTCCAGTAGTTTGTATGGCCCCCACATGCTTGTATGCATGTCTGATAATGTTGGGGTATGCTCCTAATGAGACAACATATGATGCCCTGGGATATTTCCTCCCAGATCTGGACCAGGGCATCACTGAGCTCCTGAACAGATTGAGGTACAACCTGACAGAGTCGGATGGAACGAAACTTAGGGTCCTTTCACACGGAGCAAACCGTTTTTGGTCCGCTCCGTGTGCCCGTCAGCTCAGCGGGGGGGTCTCCGCTCAGCTGTCGGCGGACGGGGCGGTCCCCGCACACTGTGCAGGGACCGCCCCGTCTCTCCTCCGCTCTCCCCTATGGGGAGTCAGATGGAAACGGACCATCTGTCCGTTTGCATCCGATCCGTTTGGCCGGACGGAAGAAAAATAGGACATTCTTCCGTCCGCAAAAACGGATGCGGATCTAGCAGACGTTAGCGGATGCATCATCCGCTAACGGATCCGCTCCCATAGGGGCTCATTACAAGTCCGTAAATGGACTTGTAATGAGCGGACGAACGGTCCGCTAGTGTGAAAGGACCCTTAATGTCCCAGAGGTGTTCTTTTGGATTTAGGTCAGGTGAGCGTGGGGGCCATTCAATGGTATCAACTTCTTCATCCTCCAGGAACTGGCTGCATACTTTTGCCACATGAGGACGGGCATTGTTGTGCACAGGAGGAACCCACAACACGCTGCACCAGTGAATGGTCTAAATGAGACCGAGGATTTGATCCCAATAACTAATGGCAGTCAGGGCGCCATTTTCTAGCCTGTAGAGTTCTGTGTGTCCCTCCATGGAAATGCCTCTCCAGACCATTACTGACCACCGCCAAACTGGTCATGCTGAACAATGTTACAGGCAGCATAACGTTCTCCACAGCTTTTTCAGACCCTTTCATGTCTGTCACATGTGCTCAGGGTGAATCTGCACTCATCTGTGAAAGGAACAGGGAGCCATTGGCAGACCTGCCAATTCTGGTGTTCAATGAAAAATGCCAATCGATCTCCGCAGTTCTGGGCAGTAAGCACAGGGCCCACTAAAGGACATCGAGCCCCAGGCCACCCCCATGAAGTCTGTTTCTGATTGGTCAGAGACATTCACACCAGTGGCCTTATGTAGGTCAGTTTGTGGGGCTCTGGCAGTGCTCATCCTGTTCCTACTTGCACTTGCACAGATACCGGTCCTGCTGATGGGTTAAGGACCTTTTTATGGCCCTGTCCAACTCTCCTAGAGTAACTGCCTGTCTCCTGGAATCTCCTCCATGCTCTTGAGACTGTGCTGGGAGACACAGCAAACCTTTTGGCAATGGCACGTATTGATGTGCCATCTTGGAGGTGTTGGACTACCTGTGCAACCTTTATAGGGTCAAGGCATCGTCTCATGCTACCAGTAGTGACACCGATCCTAGCCAAATGCAAAACAAGTAAAAAATAGTCAGAAAAGATGACATTTCAGCAAAATGTAATAGCCTGCTGCATCATTTTTTCACTTTGATTTTTGGGGTGTCTTTGAATTCAGCCCTTTGTTGGTTGATAAATTTAATTTAATCCATCAAAAAATGTGGCATCCTTTTTGTTCAAAACACATTACCCAGTCTATATAAGTATAGATATCCCGCATGATATGTTTCCCCATTGAGATCAATTGTGTTTTTAAAGTAGTGTTTCTTTGAATTTTTTTATCAGTGTATAAAGGCACATTAACTGCTTGCTGACCGGCTCACTGCGTTATATGTGGGCAGAATGGCTCTCCTGGGTGAAACCCTGTATAGGTACGTTGTACCCTTTAAGAGCTGCCAGAGGTCCGAAGGACTGTTTTTATCGGTTAACCAATGAAGCTGACTGATGGTCTGATGTGCCTATACACCATCGGTTAAAAAAACTATTGTGTCAGAACACGGTGACGTAAAACACAACGACGTGCTGAAAAAAAGTTCAATGCTTCCAAGCATGTGTTGACTTGATTCTGAGCATGCGCGGCTTTTTAACCGATGCTTTTGCATACTAACGATCGGTTTTGAACTATCGGTTAGTTGTCCATCGGTTTAATTTTAAAGCAAGTTATTTTTTTTTGACCAAAGGATAACTGACCGATGGGGCCCACACACGATCAGTTTGCACCAACGAAACGGACCTTCAGTCCGTTTTCATCGGTTTTGACCGATCGTGTGTACAAGGCCTTAGAGTCTGCAAAAGACTTGAGACTGGGAATCACCTTCCAGCAGGACAACAACCCTAATACAGCCAAAGCTACAATGGAATGGTTTAGATCAAAGCATATTTATGTGTTAGAATGGCTCCAGGTAAGTTCAGACCTAAATTTAATTGAGAATTTGTGGCAAAACCTGAAAATTGCTGTTCACAGAATCTCTCCATCTAATCTGACAGAGCTTGAGCTATTTTGTAAAGAATAATGGGCAAAAATTTCACTCTCTAGATGTGCAAATCTTGGAGAGACATATCCAAAAAGACTTGTGGTCCTACAAAGGTGGTTCCACAAAGTATTGACTTAGGAGGCTGAATACAAATGCACACCACACTTTTCACATATTTATTTGTAAAAAAAATGTGGAAACCATTTATAATTTTCCTTCCGCTTTGCTGCAAGACTGCTGCTTGAACTTGACCATTCTCTCATCCAACGTTACTGCCTACTTACTGCCTACATGGACTGTCTGCCTGCTTTTTGCTGGCTGCCCACCAAGACCCCTCATTTGACCCTGACTAAGATTAGGTCTCCTGTCTCAGCATCATAGCCATGTGTTCCTGCTTCCCCTAGATGGGACAAACCCAAAGCCTGTGACCTGGTGTCAGCAGGCAGCAAATTACATTGGGGGTGTGTTTTACCTCCCTAGACTATACCTTTCCCATTACTGTGCCACCTCTTTTTTTTAGTTTCGCCCCTTCTTTTAATAAGCCTGTGATATGTTATTTAAACTATGGGAGCCTCTTTCCTTTTGTTTTATCTTCCCAATGACTCGCTGTGACCTGTGAAAGGGTAATCTGACTATACAACTGTGATTGGTGATCATTTGGAGATACTGTGGTCTTCTGGCTGGTTTACAATTTTGGAGTCCATTTTGGTGAGAGCTGTGAAGGATTCCCAATGGGTTGGAACACTTGATGCACTTATAAGCAAAGAAGTTTTATTTCATAAGTTTAATAGTTTCTCTCTATATACTTATTTTTTTTTTTTTACTTTTTGAACTATTACTTAAGCACTTTAACAATGTTGAATGAATGAATGAAAACTTATATAGCGCAGCACATGCGAAGTAAATCGCCTCTGGGCGCTTGTTGTTCCTATCTCCTTTGGAATCAAAAGAGATGAGTCTTAATCTTTCTCCTGAAGACCAAGTAGTTCTCCTCCAGCCGAATGCTGGCTGGTAGGGCGTTCCATAGCCTTGGACCTTGGACAGCGAATCTTCTGTCCCCTTTGGACTTGTATCTGGCTTTCGGTATCTGAAGCCGATTTTGATTGGTGGATCGTAGAATACGATTGGGATTCTGAATTTTTAACTTTTCGCATAGATAATGGGGAGCATTCCCATGAATACATCTATGCGTTAGACAGAGAGCTTTAAAGGTGATTCTGTCTTTAACTGGTAGCCAGTGAAGGGATCTCAGTGAAGGTGAGATTGATTCCCAGGGTTTTTTCCCAGTCACAAGTCTGGCGGCCGTATTTTGAACGACTTGAAGACGAGCAATTTGGTACTTAGGGAGTCCGAGGTAAAGGGCATTTGCATAGTCCAATCTGGAGTTTACAATTGCTCCCACCACGACCGCTACATCTTTCTTGGGAATGAAAGGAATAAGTCTGCGTAGTAGGCGCAGCAGATGGTGAGATCCGCTGACTACTGACCCTATTTGTGCGTTCATTGTCATGTCGGAGTCAAAGATGACCCCAAGACTTTTGACTTTGGCGCTAGGGGAGATGATTTTGCCCAGAATGGGCGGGGGGAACCAGGTTGTTGCTGATTGGTTCCTACGCTTAGCGTGAAACAGAAGAAGTTCTGTTTTCGCTCCGTTGAGTTTGAGATAACTCTTTGTCATCCAGTCCTCTATCAGAGAGAGGCATGTCTCTAGATTGAGGTGGTGATCCTTTTTATTGCAAATGCGGAAGTACAGTTGCGTGTCGTCTGCATAAGAGTGATATAGCAGTTTTTGGCTGCTGATGATTTCGAAAAGAGGACGCACATAGATGTTGAATAACATCGGCGACAGGGGAGATCCTTGAGGGACCCCGCATGATAATGTGCGTTGTTCAGAAGTGAAGGGTCCTAACTTCACTATTTGCGATCGGTTATCCAAAAAAGAGGAGAACCAGGATAGATCGCTTTCTGCGACTTTGGCTATTTTAGCCAGCCGAGTCAATAATAGCTTGTGATCTACTGTATCAAAGGCTGCGCTTAGGTCCAGCAGAACCAGAAGAGAAGATTCTCCTTCGTCTGCGGCCTTGAGAACGTCGTCCCATATCTTAAGCAATGCTGTTTCCGTCCCGTGTCCGGGACGGAATCCTGATTGAAATGGGTCTAGTAGGTTGTGGGTGTCTAGATGCTGTTGCAGCTGCTGTACCACTGCCTTCTCCATTACCTTGGAGAGAACATTTAGGCCTGTTATGGGGCGCCAATTGAGTGGATCCTTCGGATCCAGGGTGGCTTTCTTCAATATGGGTTGAATAAAGCCCTCCTTCAGCTGGGGGGGCATTATGCCCTCCCTGAAGGATTGGTTGATAAGCTGCGTGACAGGAGGTGCCAGGATGTCGGCGCATTCCTTCAGCAGTTTGGTGGGGATAATATCATTTGGCGCAGTGCTGTTGCGCAGAGTGCCGATGATATTTTTTGTTGTCTGAATGGAGATGGGTTCCAGCATGAACTCACCTAACTTTGGTGAATTGCTGCCGGTGCTGTGTAAATAACTACGGGGGGGGCTGGGAGAGCAATTGTTTTGCTGAATGCTTTGCCGGATTGCCTCAATTTTGTTAATGAAGCAATCCGATAACTCATCGCAAAATTCTTGTGTGTCCAAGTTGGGGGCTTCACCACAGATTGTTTCTACTGCACTTTGATATGCACTAGCACTTTTATATATTTTTGTATAGAATTTGTTTATTACTTGTGATATTGTGTGTGTGTGTGTGTGTGTGTGTGTGTGTGTATATACAGTGCGGAAAATAAGTATTTGAACACCCTGCTATTTTGCAAGTTCTCCCACTTGGAAATCATGGAGGGGTCTGAAATAGTCATCGTAGGTGCATGTCCACTGTGAGAGACATAATCAAAAAAAAAAAATTCCAGAAATCACAATTTATGAATTTTTTTAACTATTTATTTGTATGATACAGCTGCAAAGAAGTATTTGAACACCTGAGAAAATCAATGTTAATATTTGGTACAGTAGCCTTTGTTTGCAATTACAGAGGTCAAACGTTTCTTGTAGTTTTTCACCAGGTTTGCACACACTGGAGGAGGGATTTTGGCCCACTCCTCCACACAGATCTTCTCTAGATCAGTCAGGTTTCTGGGCTGTTGCTGAGAAACACAGAGTTTGAGCTCCCTCCAAAGATTCTCTATTGGGTTTAGGTCTGGAGACTGGCTAGGCCACCCCAGAACCTTGATATGCTTCTTACAGAGCCACTCCTTGGTTATCCTGGCTGTGTGCTTCGGGTCATTGTCATGTTGGAAGACCCAGCCTCGACCCATCTTCAAAGCTCTAACTGAGGGAAGGAGGTTGTTGCCCAAAATCTCGCAATACATGGCCCCGGTCATCCTCTCCTTAATACAGTGCAGTCGCCCTGTCCCATGTGCAGAAAAACACCCCCAAAGCATGATGCTACCACCCCCATGCTTCACAGTAGGGATGGTGTTCTTGGGATGGTACTCATCATTCTTCTTCTTCCTCCAAACGCGGTTAGTGGAATTATGACCAAAAAGTTCTATTTTGGTCTCATCTGACCACATGACTTTCTCCCATGACTCCTCTGGATCATTCAAATGGTCATTGGCAAACTTAAGACGGGCCTTGACATGTGCTGGTTTAAGCAGGGGAACCTTCCGTGCCATGCATGATTTCAAACCATGACGTCTTAGTGTATTACCAACAGTAACCTTGGAAACGGTGGTCCCAGCTCTTTTCAGGTCATTGACCAGCTCCTCCCGTGTAGTCCTGGGCTGATTTCTCACCTTTCTTAGGATCATTGAGACCCCACGAGGTGAGATTTTGCATGGAGCCCCAGTCCGAGGGAGATTGACAGTCATGTTCAGCTTCTTCCATTTTCTAATGATTGCTCCAACAGTGGATCTTTTTTCACCAAGCTGCTTGGCAATTTCCCCGTAGCCCTTTCCAGCCTTGTGGAGGTGTACAATTTTGTCTCTAGTGTCTTTGGACAGCTCTTTGGTCTTGGCCATGTTAGTAGTTGGATTCTTACTGATTGTATGGGGTGGACAGGTGTCTTTATGCAGCTAATGACCTCAAACAGGTGCATCTAATTTAGGATAATAAATGGAGTGGAGGTGGACATTTTAAAGGCAGACTAACAGGTCTTTGAGGGTCAGAATTCTAGCTGATAGACAGGTGTTCAAATACTTCTTTGCAGCTGTATCATACAAATAAATAGTTTAAAAAAATCATAAATTGTGATTTTTTTTTTGATTATGTCTCTCACAGTGGAGATGCACCTACAATGACAATTTCAGACCCCTCCATGATTTCCAAGTGGGAGAACTTGCAAAATAGCAGGGTGTTCAAATACTTATTTTCCCCACTGTGTATATATATATATATATATATATATATATATATATATATATATATATATATATATAATGTGTTCCAATTACTCACAATTTAATATTGAGGGGTTTTGGGTTGATGTGCAGACCAGTGCCACTATATATGAGGGATACTAACAAATCTGGTGCAACATACCTAACGAATACAGAAGGGGGTTGCAACACCAGTTTCCTCCATAGTTTTAGCTGTCTCATCTTCTATATCAAGCTTTCGTTGCTCAACCCCAAAACCTGGCAAATTATGAGGTGCCTTTGGGCACGTAATATATATTTGACCTAGCTGCTGCCACAAATCACACTGAATCTGGGGAGCATTTTCTGGCCAAATGGCAGAAACCATAAATCAGTAAGCATTTTGTGAGCGTGCAAGATGATGCAAAATAGTCTTTATCCAACAACTTGTAACACATTTTAGGCTGACTCTGACAGAAAATGGTCACCCTATCCCTCCCTAAAAAGGCAATGCTGAACTATATTGCCTTGTACCCTCAATTTCAGCTACACTCGCCAGGCTCCTATCTATATCTCATGCTTATTAAAAACTTTCCACATTGTGGTAAGGATTTTGTCATATCTGCACATACTATCAAATCAGCCTCCAGAAATGGCTCCAGGGTGGCCTGGAAATCACATTGGACACCAAACCACCCTACTGTGAAAGACCCTTACATTCCCAATATCTTTCCCAGAAGAAATATACATTTTCAGGTTTAATAAAGAATAAATCATATAAACCGAAAGGGCAGAACAAAGCAAATACATCTATAGAACTAAACCTATTTCCAGAATTGTTAAACTACTCTCCCTGTTATTGGTGGAGTTCCCTCCCACCCTAACTGCACAGCATTCCTCCTCCTAAATCCATCTGCAGGCCCACCACCAAAAACCTTAACTATTGTGTCAAACCACCTCTCCTTGTAGAAAGCAGCATTTTTGGAAACATCATATGCTTTTGTCAGAGGTACTGGTACAAGGTTCTTATGAGAACTGTGATACTTTTATCGTTCTGCAGCTGGCATACACCTGATTAAAGCATACCTGCAGCAATTTCCACCTTCTACTGTGCTTACTGAAGCTCCAGTCGCAAACATCCTCCTTTCTTTCTGTCCTGCATCACTTCAGTGTTCATCTATCAGGCCAGGGTACAAAACAGCAGGAACTTAAACTTCTCCTGCAGCCACTAAACGTACAGTTGCCAGGGGAGACCTGCCCCCTCAGTTTCCCTGCTAGCCCCCTTTCTCTATGACATCACTCATGCCCTGTACACACGAGCGTAATTTCCGTCAAAAAAAAGTTGGATGTTTTTTTCCGACTGAATTCTGCTCATGATGGGGCATACACACGGTAGTAATATCCGATGAAAATCTCCCATCTGACTTTTTCCATGAGAAATTCCGACTGTGTGTACGCGGAATCACACTCCCTGATGCTCCAGGTCCAACAGCCATAGTAACATGCACAATGGTACATTTTTTCTGGATATTCATGATAGACACAGCAGGCATAGAAACGCCACCAATAGAGGAACTTTGTTGCAAGGCAAATCTGTTTTTCCTATCGTAAATATTCAAAGCAACAAATGTCATCCCTGCACTTGTGGCTGCATTTGATGGGTACAAGTGGCTGCAAATGATGATGGGCACAAGTTGCTGCATATGGTGGGCACAGTGGCTGCATATGGTGGGCACAGTGGCTGCATATGGTGGGCACAGTGGCTGCATTTGATGGGCACAAGTGGCTGCATATGATGGGCACAGTGGCTGCATTTTATGAAGCACAGTGGCTGCAATTGATGGCACAGTGGCACAAGTGGCTGCATATGATGGGCAGAGTGGCTGCATTTGATGGGCACAGTGAGGCTGCAATTGATGATTTTTTTTTATTATTATTTTTCAGTTTGTATAAATGAAAGAGGGAGCTTCTGC
This sequence comes from Rana kukunoris, assembly GCA_029574335.1. Taxonomy (NCBI): domain Eukaryota; kingdom Metazoa; phylum Chordata; class Amphibia; order Anura; family Ranidae; genus Rana; species Rana kukunoris. The sequence continues at coordinate 223,994,760 of CM056053.1, read as the reverse complement.
GCTAAAATTCAAGGTCGCCCTAAACACACAGAAAAAACAATGCAGCAAAAACAAAAAGTGCAAACACAACACCTATAAATAAACAACTGTAAGGAAAAAGTAATTGCGCAAAGTGAATAAGACCAACAAATGTTAGATATTAATTTGCAGAGTGATGCAGGTGACATATAAATCAATAGTGCCAAATACTATAGTGCCAGATACTATAAAGTGCAAACAGAGTCCATGATGTTATAGGTGTTCCAGGATACCCACTGGTTCCGTGAAAAGATGTGCACTTCACCACACACACATTCTGGTCTCCCAGAACTCTCACCTCTAAACAGCTAAATAGAGACCTCAATGTGCAGATCCACTGCTGGTTATCTCCCTGATGTTCCTCTAAATGGCTAAAAAGGGACCTCAATGTGCAGATCCACTTCTGGTTATCTCCCTTATGTTCCTGGTGTCCGCAATATGGATAGGAATGACCTGGATCTCAGAGGTGGGGTATAAACAGGAAAAAAGGACCTCCAATAGTGCATTACCGTTGATATAAAGGAGTTTTAATGAATAAAATTGCACTTACATATACAGAAGTAAAACGAGCATATAACACAGCGGCACCGCGCTGGGGTCACGGCAATCCCGGTGTACGTCTCCCTTCACCCTACGCGTTACGACTTACGAGTCTTCAACTGGGGTTTTTCAGTTTGTGCCCCCCAAAAGTTTTGAGCACACTGGTACACTCTATGTGAGTAATTAGGCTGTACTCGATGTGGGCTGCTGGAGGTAACTGAGGTTCAGTGCTCTGCATACAACCTATTTTTCCACCACATTATCCATAACTATTTACCACCAAATAAAAGCCCTATTCGTCCTGGAAAAAAAAATTTGATATAATCCACCAGGATAAACAAAGAGTTTTTTTGATAATATGTACGGTATTACACATGTCAAAGTTTCAAAATTGGGCTTAGGCATTAAGATTTGTTTTACCCTTAGGCACAAAGGGGTTAAGTGAATCTGTATAAAAAATTTAGGAAATGTGATATACGCAGTTAAATCCAGACAACTAGAAGTGAGTGCACATGCCTTTAGTTATCTAAAGCTCTCTCATTCCTTCACTTGTTGCAGGAACCAAGGTTCGCTTTACACCACTATAATAAAAACATGCAGGAGCAAATGGGCCTGAACTTCTATTTATGAAAGAATAAATGTTCTGCTGAATTCCAAAACAGACTAAAATTTTAAACATCACTTCCTTACAGAATAGCATCTTGTTCTTGTTCTGTTGTTTTACAAAATTCACCCAGAAAACCTAATTTTGGATTTTGTGACTGGCTTGTGACTTTTGTAAGATGTCTACAATGTGATACAAAATGAATTGCAGGCATCTCCTACAATCATAGCCGGTATTGCCTGTGTGTTTAGAAGTATGCCTAAATGTGGGAAAGGAACACTATGATAAAAAACACAAGACAAAAGAACCCTCTTTACAAAAGCTGATACCACTATCGAGGCACAGAACCTTTGTCTACTGCACATGTTAGAATTCATCTTTTTTTTTGCATCTTTGAATCCTTCTCATTTTACCTTTGATGATGTAAAATAGAAGGGATAATTCATCATCTAACCTACACTGACCATGAAAGACATCCATTCGCCTCATCTTTTTCCATCCAAGTATTCTTCCATTTAGAAACTTTCATTATCCCAGATATGGTATTCCAAGATCTCCAGCTGCGCATCAAAATTTTAATTGCATTGCAGAGATGTCTGATATATTCGGAATTGTTAATGTTCATGTACTATATAAGTGAAGCATGTGAACCTGAAATATATATATTTTTTTAACCCAGCCTTATTTTGTGTCAGCATGCTTTCTTCAGGAGCTTACTTTACTCTGTGTGGCAAACATTAATAAATCCAATGTTCTCAATGTAAAAAGAGAAATTAAATGAATATATATTTATTTTGTAGGAGGAATGGAGAAGATTAAAAATCATACCCATGCTTTGGCAAGGTACACCTACTCTGTGCTGTCGGCTCTACGTTATGCTAATGGAGAACCTGTAATACAAGTCTACACTGATACAGAGGTTAGGACTTACGATGTGCAGGGTCCTATCATTAATTTTAATGTGCTGGATGAAAATGGAGGCATAATCGGCTACTCTCAGGTACATGTTTTTCAAGGTTCACATCATGCATTAGCCACCATCTGTGAAATTGTTTCTCTATTATTGATTGCAGTACATTATTCATTTATCCTGTATTTTATTTTTTATGTTTAAATACAATGTTGACTATAAAAGTACATCTACAAAAGAAACATTTTCTTTTACTTTCAGTCATGAAGTAATATAAGTTCTTTTTTTATTGAGTTGGTTAGTCCAAGAGAACTACCTAGGCAGTCTACACAAATATCAGATTAACAGTTAAATGTACTCGTCACCCTTTCTTTAAAATAATGGAAGCATGTTTTTTTCATTTGTCAAGCTGTGTTGCTGTTCTTTTTTTGGGGGTTTTCTTTTTGCAAAATGTTTTTATTGAATTTTCACAATTATAAAGCAAAATATCCAGAAAGAAAAGTTGGGTTTAATGTTTTATCTGGAACAAGATTATATTTATGGGGTGATTGCCTTTAGCCTATTTAATATTTATAGCATACCATGAATACTTAAAGTGGTTGTATAGTCTCATCTATTAATTACTTTGATCCTGTTTTAGGTCCATGTTTAGTACAGTGTGTGTGTTTTCTTAAAATGTTAGTGCTAAATAAGCATTCTTCTTTGTACAGTGCTGCTGTGCAGTAATGTGTCCCCCCTCTGCTTCCCTTCCTGATTTAAGAGACTACAGTGGCAGCTGCAGAGAATAGTATTACTCAAGGCAGGAGGAGAAGAGAGGGAGGGGCAGAGAGGAAATCAGTTTCACAGTTCACACACAGACTACGGAAATGACAGACAGAGAGGGAGGAGGAATGGATGAAATGCAGAGATGCTGAGGAGGGAGCAGGATGAGGGAGGCATGTAATCTAACTATGCTATCAAAGATCAGCAGCCATAATTGGCATGACTCCTACACACAGGGCAACACAGGAACAGGCAGGATCAATCAAGTATTGTACATCATGGAAAGGGCCAATTGACACTGCAAAAGCATTATGCTATATATCATGCCTTAAAGGGACAGGAGTTTATTTTTTTAGGGTTACAACCATTTTAAAGCCAAAGTCAAGGTTTCCTGACACTTTAATTTTTCAGCCAAGCTGGTCAAAATTAATTATTTCCATTACTAGGTTATTTGGTCTCTTTGAACACTGTATCATACTGAAGTAACATCAGCTACATGCAGTATGCAGTGCTACATTCTGCAGCAGTACATGTGACTTCTTGCTACCAAAATTTTTTGTTGGACTGAGTGTTTTCCACCCATTCAAAGGAAACCTTGTATTTTTATCAATATATACTGTAGAAAGCTTCCTACAGGCAGATGATGTTTCAGTCAGTCAGAGAAAGCTTTGTATTCATTCACAAAAATGCAAGGCTTCCTCTAAATAGCTGGAAAGTGCTCAGCCTGACTCAATGGGATGGGAAGGTGCCTGTACTGCTGCATACTATATACCAGCTTGGCCAAATCAAATGTAGCTCTTATTTAGAGGGGCTAGGATAAATTGCCCTCCCCAAACAGGATAGTGCACTAAGTCTGTAGGTTATAAGACAACCAAAACCTTCACTAAGTGGAAGAGTGGGTTTGATAAGGTTGACAGTGCCTCCACCTAGGACAGGGCTTTTGTGAACAGGGGGATTCCCTCCATGGGAAATTAAACATTAATCTAATCAAAGTTATTGGGAGCAGAGAAATGACTGCAAGCATATAACATTAAATTTAGGTATATAGATGCATGCCAGTATGGAAATAATATACGCTTTATATAAGAGATATGAATAATCGTACACACATCCAATGTACAAACAGGTAAAAAGTATTATCAGTAAAGAGCCCAAAAAGAGTCCAGGTGGAATAGTAGACATATTCCCGGGTATATATAGTTATTATTAAAGATACCTCCAGCTAAATGTTACGGCAAAGTTCAGTTGCAGGGGCCACTGAGGATGATCACGATGCAGCTTCTGTCTTTGTGTTGGAGACAAGATCAGTGATGATACAACCATTGTCAAACTGGCCTGGAATGCATATTCTTCCAGCAGAAACTGTAAAGTGGCACTGGAACTTGAAATCAGATGATCTACTCTGCGTCTTAGTACCTAGTAGTTGCCTGGCATTAGCCTATGCTGGTTATGGAGCACTGAACTAAAGCTAGCTATAAAATACCTGACCAGATGGGACAGGGTTAACTAAAATAACAGGAGGTGCATTTGAACTCTATGAACTCTATTGAAATAAACAGGTTCACCCACTAATATACTTGAAGGTGACCACTACACACATACAGTAGCACAGAGATAGCTACCTGGCACTGTGCATGTGAGAGGTTTGTCACAAGGACTCAGATACACACTCAAAAAAGCTATTAGCTGCTGCAGTTACTAATAGAACATAGAAATACTTGTCTAATAATCTCTGTTTCTGGACTGGGTAAAACACAGCAGCTTCTGTGTATACAAGATCATGTGGCTCAGTTCTATGTGTCTACAGGGACAAGAAGTACCTCTCTGTAACCAACTATAGTGGAACCTCGGATTGTGAGTAACACAGCTTTTCGCAATACAAGCACAGTATTTAAAAAATAACGTACCTCGGATTCAGGCCAAAGCAGTGTGCAGTACCGTGTTTGGCCTGAGGTGGGGGGTGCCGATCGGCGCTGTTTGGAAATGCACAGAAATGCCCGAGGACAGCTCGGCTGACCTCGGCAAACCTCGGGAATGGAGTTTTTCCAATGTTCGCAAAGTCAGCCGAGGTGTCCTCGGCCTTTCTGTCTGTTTCCGAGGCTCTACGATGCCCCCCACCTCTGGCCACATGCGGTATTGCATACCATTGAAGTCAACGCGGAACAAATTATTTTAATTTCCATTGACTTCAACAGGGAAACTCGCTTTGATATGCGAGTACTTTGTATTACGAGCATTCTCCTGGAACGGATTATGCTCATAATCTGAGGATCCACTTTAACTCTGTAATAATTAATAAGCAAAGGGTATTTACAAACACAGACAGTACAGGGCAACAGATTCCTACACAAAATATGTAAAGTGACAGAAAACCTGGACTTGCATGTATTAGGTGAAGGGTATCTAAATGACAACAAAAGGAAAAGAAGTTAAAACGTATGTGTTATTGCTGTACATCAAAAAATAAAAATTAGTAGGTTTTGGCGCCTCCTAGTGAAATAATGCAAATAGGTATTTTTTGAAAATGGAAATTAATAACCCTACCTATGAGTGTACCGTGCAATAACAATGCAATAAAAATAAATAAATAAATGTGCAATAGCGTCCACTATAAATATTAAAAAATATATGTATAAAAAATATATAGGGTTAGCGCTATATAAATACTAAATTCATCAAAGCTGATACATAATAGTACATGTGCCACAAAGTAATAAATCAATAGTCCATATATAAAGTGTTAATGATATAGTCAAAGTGCTGAATTAATAGTCCATATAACTTAAAGTGCCAATTGATAGGTTATATTCCATATGTATTTAACCACTTCCCAACGGCCGTACGACTTTGTACGGCCGAAGGGATGTCCTGAATCTCTAACAGGCCGTGTTTTACGGCCTGTACTCCGCCAGGCCACTTGGGGGCGCGCGCGCCCGGCGACGGCGCGAGCATGCCCGCCGCATCGCTGACATGCCAATGCGCGTGCCTGGCGGCCGTGATGTCCGCCAGGCACTCGGGATCGGCGGCTGCAGGGACAAGAGGTGGATCTCTGTGTGTAAACACAGCGATCCATGTCCTGTCAGGGGAGAGAGGAGACCGATCTGTGTCCCTAGTACATAGGGACACAGCATCGGTCACCTCCCCCAGTCACCCCCCCCCCTCCCCCCACAGTTAGAACACAATTTAGGGTACACATCAACCCCTTCCTCACCCCCTAGTGTTAACCCCTTCAATGCCAGTCACATTTATACAGTAATTAGTGCATATTTATAGCACTGATCGCTGTATAAATGTGAATGGCGCCAAAAATGTGTCAAAAGTGTCCAATGTCTCCGCCATAATGTCGCAGTCACGAAAAAAAAAGGCTGATTAGTAGTAAAAAAAATAAATAATAAAAAATAATAATAATTCTGTCCCCTATTTTGTAAATGCAATAACTTTTGTGCAAACCAGACGCTTATTGCGATTTTTTTTTTTTTTTACAAAAAATATGTAGAAGAATACGTATTGCCTAGACTGAGAAAAAATACGTTTTTTTTTTTTAAATTGGGCAATTTATTACAGCAACAAGTAAAAAATATAGTTTTTTTTTTTCAAAATTGTTGCTCTATTTTTGTTTATAGCGCAAAAAATAAAAACCGCAGAGGCAATCAAATACCACCAAAAGAAAGCTTTTGTGGGGAAAAAAGGACGCCAATTTTGTTTGGGAGCCACGTCGCACGACCGCGCAATTGTCAGTTTAAGTGATGCAGTGCCACAAGATGAAATTTCACCTGGTCAGGAAGGAAGTGGTTAAAGTGCTAATTAATTGTCTATAAGATTCATGCAAAAATATACAATGTGCTGATGATTGGTGCCAAAGTGCTGCGTGCCAAACTAGGAGATACACTGGTGATTCACTCAGTGCCCTCTTCCTCCTTGCTCTGGTGTATCCCGCACTCACCAGATCAGAGACCCCCTCCTGGGACAGTGTGCGGCCCACGCTGCGCTCCGGCAAACATTTCCTTCCCCTTTGTATGGCTCAATCCAGTATCCACAAATCAGAACACCTTCCTGGGGTAATAGACATCCACAGCAAGCGTCCCAAGCTGCGCTTTATCTAATCTTTCTTTCCCCTCTATATGGCTCTCTCCGGTGTCAGTCAGTGTGTGTTCCTCCGGGATTGTTTCAGTATTTTACCACCGATCATCCAGCTCCGGCTCCCCGATCTCCTGCACCTGGCGACAATTGAGGGGCACAGTGGCTGCGTTTGATGGCATGGCACAGTGGTGACAAATGATGGCACAGTGGCTGCGTTTGATGGCATGGCACTGTGTTGACAATTGATGGCACAGTGGCTGTGTTTGATGGCATGGCACAGTGACTGCGTTTGATGGCATGGCACAGTGGTGACAATTGATGGCACAATGGCTGCATTTGATGGCATGGCACAGTGACTGCATTTGATGGCACAGTGGCTGTGTTTGATGGCATGGCACAGTGGTGACAATTGATGGCACAGTTGCTGTGTTGCATTGCACAGTGGTGACAATTGATGGCACAGTTGCTGTGTTGCATGGCATGGCACAGTGGTGACAATTGATGGCACAGTGACTGCATTTGATGGCATGGCACAGTGGTGACAATTGATGGCACAGTTGCTGTGTTTGATGGCATGGCACAGCGGTGACAATTGATGGCACAGTTGCTGTGTTTGATGGCATGGCACAGTGGTGACAATTGATGGCACAGTGCTGCGTTTGATGGCATGGCACAGTGGTGACAATTGATGGCACAGTTGCTGTGTTGCATGGCACAGTGGTGACAATTGATGGCACAGTTGCTGTGTTGCATGGCACAGTGGTTACAATTGATGGCACAGTGGCTGCATTTGATGGGCACAGTGAGGCTGCAATTTTTTTTTTCGTTTGCGCCCCCCCAAAATTTTGAGCACCAAGCGCCACTGGGAGAGACTCACTTTCTATCCCGGTAACACCAAGACATTATAAGAGTTAAACAAGGACCATTGGGACAGAAAATTATAGACAGCAATAAAACTCAAATAAATTTGATCCTGTCTGTCTCTCTACAAAAAGGGCCTGTTGTCTGAGATTTCATAGCCTGTCCTGTTCCTATGTACCCCTATACCAGGAAAGGAGTTAAGGGAAAATGTCTACAAGCTTTAACCAGTGCTTGCCTGGACACGGATAGAAGTCGCAAGACTGCTCTAACTGCTGATGAGAAAAAGTATTGAAGGGTCTGGTTTAGGAACACTTTAAGGTCTGAAAGTAATAATGCACTGTTCAATGTGTGGCTCTACAACATTTATGAAATATAGTAAAATCTTACATTGTACAGTTAATTATTTGAAAAATTGGATTCCCTGTCTTTGTCTACTTACATGGTATGTAGGCCTTCTAGATACACTTTCCCTAATTTTCCCAGTTAGTCAATCATTCAAATTAAGCCTTATGACTTTTATGCACCAGGAAGTGCTTATGATTTAGCGTTTGTGTATACAGTATATCATAGCAAGCTATTTATTTGTGTTGTACAATCTAATACTTTTTTGCAACACTGTTTGATCACTTATGGTACTATGGATCATTGACTTTAGGTCCAATTAAATTGTACTGTTAAAATGTTTTATTGTTGCCAGCAACCTGTAGTAGGTTGCAAAATAATTATAGGCTATAGTTTTAGATAAAAAAAAAAAACATCAATGGTTTTAATTTGGTTATTTTCATAATGCACTTTAGGGAAATCATTATTTATAATATTATCATTTGCAGTAAAAAATCTTACTTCCTTATATACTGTAACCGCGTTACATTACACATTAGCATTTGTTGTGCTGAAGCAGCCTTTTCATTACAAATGGGCTGCCAATGCAAAGCCATGGATCAAAGATGTACATAACCCTTTTTTTTAACATTGCCCCACAATACGTGATCTGTGTTGTGCACTGTGGTGCATTTTCCATGCCTATGTTGCCATGTGTCACAGTAATCAATGCATTTTACAGCATATTTCTGCAACACATGATTGTGACTAGTGCCTTAAAGAAACCCTTCTGCAACATAGCAAATGGCAGAGGCGCATTGCCAGCGGTATAGCCGCAGTGTCCCATTGTTTTCAATGGGAAGGAGCGGTGGAGGAGCGGTAAACACACCGCTTCTCTGACTGCTCCAAAGATGGTGCTAGCAGGACTTTTGGAGCGGTCCCGCCAGCGCATCGTCTGTGTGAAAGCACTCGGGCTTTCACACTGAGACTGCAGGGCAGGACCGTACACACGATCAAATCTGTCTGCTGGAAACGGTGTGCTAGACCGTTTCAGCAGACAGATTCGATCGTGTGTACGGGCTAACAGACGGATTTGGCCACCCCACAGATTTCAAAGCATGCTTTGAAATCTGTCAGCTGGGAACCCGTCCGCCCGACATGTCTGCTGGTTAGTATGCTAACCAGCAGACATGTCTTCTCGCACACGCGCCGAATGGTTTCGACGCATGCGCGGAAGTGTTTTACTTCCTGGTGCGGTGACGTGGCGGCGTCAACGCCACCGACACGTCAGCGCGCTGTCTGCTGGCGGGGATTTTGGTTTGCTCGTGTGTACACGCGAGCAAACCAAAATCCCAGCAGACAGATTTGTTCAAATCTGTCGGACAGACAGATTAGAACAAATCTGTCTGCTCGTGTGTACGAGGCCTAATGCCGCGTACACACGGTCGTTTTTTGCGATGAAAAAAAACGACGTTTTCTGTGAAGTAAAAAACAACGTTTTTGAAACGTCACTTTTCAAAGACAATTTTGCATACACACCATCGTTTTTTCACAAAAAGCAAGGTTACGTTCACCACTCTTTTCCATTGAAGCTCGCTTCATAACTAGCTTCTGGGCATGCGCGGGTTGAAAAACGTCGTTTTAAAAGACGTTTTTGCTACACACGGTGACTTTTTGTGAAACAAAAAACGACGTTTTGAAAAACGACACAAAAAATTCAAGCATGTTGGAATTTTTTTTTGGTCGTTTTTTTTAAGACAAAAAACGACGTTTTGCCCACACACGATCAATTTAAATGACGTTTTAAAAAACGTCGTTTTTTTTCATCGCAAAAAACGACCGTGTGTACGCGGCATTAGAGTATTGCATGATTGCAGGAACTTTCTCGTCTCAAATAGTGTGGGCTTTTGTGATCATCCAAAGTTTACCATATTAATTTATGATTTACATGTTATATCTTGAAGTAGCACAGTTGTTAGTTTATCATTATTATTTTCAGCAGATTTGGAGCCTGATTAACCCCTATCGATGCCGACATCAGCATCACATAATTATTTTGTCGATCCATGGGACATATTTCATATTCATATTTGTCACTTATTTAATTTTTCTCACAGCGCAGCTTATTTTTTTAGAATAGATTAATTGTGTGTGTCTCACATTTTTGTTGCAGCAGTATTGTATATCTATCACACTAGAGTGATATAGAACCATTCACTAGACAGCGCAGTAATTCACCCTTTACACCAAATTTAACACACCTGCTCCCCTTTCACACCTGAGACCTTGTAACCGTAAGGAGTCACATGGCTAGTTGGGCCCAATTTGGACATTTTCACTTAGGGGTGTACTCACTTTTGTTGCCAGCGGTTTAGACATTAATGGCTGTGTTGAGATATTTTTATGGGACAGAAAATTTACACTGTTATTCAAGTTGCACACTCACTACTTTTTGTATCAAAATGAAATTTATTTAAAGTTGTCGTACGAAAAGATATAATAAATTATTTAAAAAAATGCGAGGGGTGCTACATGTCAAATATGCCTAAAGTTTTAGGAGCATCTAAGTTTCCATATTTCATTGACCTATTGAATTCAAGTGTCTTTCTTTTAAGTATTTTAGACACATAATAAAAAAGCCTGATACAAATTTAATGGAAATGAAAGTAAAATAGCGCATTAACAGTGTAACTGTCATAAGGCATTAGAATTAATAAGATATAAAAAGCTAACAGTTAGTCTCCAAAATTTGCATAATTTACATGGCAGTGAGACTAAAAAAGTAATCCCCTGATTATTCTGCTCCAGTCTTACTAATTTAGCTGTGTGGAGATGTCGGGTGCTTATGCATAATCTGTAATCATTATTAAAAAATAGGTCATGTTTGTCGTCTTTGCTCACTGTCCTAGATTTTAATTTTATTGATATGTATGTCCAAAATGCCCCTAGATTGTAAACTAATGGAGGCAAGGCGCTTTCTACTGTAGTATAATAATCTTGCTCTACATGTTTTACTAAACTAAACAATTGCATATACTGGTCTTTTTTTGGTAATTTACATGTATTTACGTTTCTCTATCAAATTGTTTAAACACATTTTTTAAACATTTAGAACTTCTGTTACTCACCTTTTGTATAATTTGAATTGCATAGCGCCGTAAAAAATTGCACAATGATGATGATAATAATAATATTATTTTAGAGTTATGTAGACATTTCTACATTTTTTATAAAATGGTTTATTAGTATGTTCCCATGATAATTTCAGTGCATAATTAAATCACTAGATCTAACTTTACAATCTTGTTCTAATAAGCTTTTTGAAATATTATTAACCCAGGTTTAGATATAAGTGTAGAAGCCAAATCTAATGTATGTCTATATTATATCTATTACAACTAGGGTTATCCCGATACCACTTTTTTAGGACCGAGTACAAGTACCGATACTTTTTTTCATGTACTCGCCGATACCGAATACCGATACTTTTTTTAAATGTCATGTGACAGTTTTCAAACCACAATACAGACTAAGGATATTTTCTTTAGAATTATGAAGAACTCTAACTCAAGACATTATAAAAGAATAAAAATGAGTAAAAATAAATAAAAATGTTTTATTTTCTTGTCACGCAGTAGTAAAAAACTCAAAGAATTTTCACAGAACATGTTGATAAATACAAAAAAAATATTCTATTTAGGTATCGGGAGCATTTGCGTGAGTACAAGTACTCCCGCAAATACTCGGTATCGGTCCCGATACCGATACTAGTATTGGTATCTGGACAACCCTAATTACAACAGTAATTAAAGAAGTCCAGCGTGAGCTCATTTGGAGTACAGTTCATTATGCACTCCTGTGACCCGTTTTCAGCAGAGAGTGGGCTGAAGTCCACCCTCTTCTGACGTCAAAGAAGTCAGTCCAGGCACCGCGTCATTGCGATAATGAAAGTCTGGATCTGCCAGGTGCCTGGACTGACACCCCACTCAGCCTCTCAGGGAGCCACTGAGAGACCTGAGCCAGCTGCCCCCTGCCCCTCCACAGCTCAGTGCTCCAGTGAGCCAAGGGGAAGCAGCTCAGAGAGTCAGCCTCTTTCTGCTTGGGAAACTGGCGCAGAGGGACGCATGCAGCATCGAACCAATGCATCCACCTAGGTAAATATAAATCAGGGAAAAATCAAACAAACCCACACTTCTCTTTTAACCACTAGAGGCCCGCGCTATAGCCAAATGACCACCACAGCGCGGACCTGAAAATCCGGAAGGACGTCGATAGACAGCTGATCACATGATGTAAACAAAGCATTGGTAATCTTTTTTTTCTCCTCACGCTGATAGTGTGAGGAGAAAAAAAAGCCGTTCACCGGCTTGTGCACAAGGGACAACACAATGTCCCAGAATGAAATAGAGGACACAGCCACCCCCTACTAACTAATAACTACATTTCCTGGAACTGGTTGGTAAGGCCAGCGCTGCTGGCATCTTGCAATTAGTGACAATTTACTCTCAGACAGTGAGACCAGGAGCGAGGCCTGCGCCTAGTGCAGCACTGCTGTCCCCACCCACCTCGGCACCTCCTGCTTCTCTGGCACCCAGCGGAAAGCAGCAGGGACTGGTGTGATCTTCACTCTCCAGATAGTGACGCCACTCCTTTCCTTCTATTCCCCTTCCCACCCCACGACTACATTACCCCCCCTCATCTTTTTTTGGGGAAGGTGAGAGAGAGGGTGTGTCCCTGAATGGCAGTATGGAAATGTGGTCACCCTAAAGCAAGCCCAAACTAACTATTTCCATAAATAACAGATGTGGCACTGAGTGTGGAGAGGTGGGCAGAGGACGTCACAATCTCCACTTCAGCCAATCAGAGGAAGCTTTGCATATACTCATAGAATACAAATCTTCCTGTTAATGGCTGAGCAGCCCTTAGCCCATTTTATTTTTATTCTGGGAGCGAGACAAAGTCCCCACCCTGCTGTTGGAACACAGCGCTGTATAGTGCTGCAGCTGCATTCATAGAATGTATATGAACATATCCTCTGTATGGGGCATCATGCAAGAGAATAGTAATATACAGGTTGCAGGAGTGAATTGATTAACTATGTATCTACATGGGAAAAGTGTATTTGCTCATTACCATATTCAGGCTCTTCTTTCAGCTCAGGAGTATTGCCCATGGTGTTTGCTTTACTCCTCCTTTATTTCAGTGCACGTCTGGCTTGTTTTTGCTTTCATTGCCACAGTCTCAGTGCAGGTTTGTGTGACAACTTTTATCGAATCAAGAACAGAAAACTTTGCTAAGACTATCTGAGATTATCTCATTATGCAAAACATTATCATGACATTCTCTGATAAACAGATGACCACTAGAGGGAGCATTTATTAATCTGTGTATAAATAAAAAAAATCCAAAAATGAAATGGCAAGCAAGCACAAAATACTGCATTATTTACACAACACTATACTGTGTACTTTCATTGTGTCCAGCCTTGTCATAAAAATATATTGCAGCAAAAACCCAAGCTAATTTGAAAAAAAGTTATTTCTGACCGCAACATTGCATTTTTCTATGTCTCTTTAACCTCTTCCTGACCAGCCGCCGCAGTATTACTGCGGCAGGTTAGCTCCCCTGGGTGAAAGGACCATACCTTACGTTGCTTTATCTTTTGCCCACTAGGTTGCACGCGTGCACCGCCGGGGGCACACACGCCCGCAGCTCGCCGCCGATGCGAGTGCCCGATGGGCGCGATGACCGCGATCACTCGTGACAGTGAGAACTGTGATCTGTGTGTGTAAACGCACAGATCCCAGTTCTCTCAGGGAAGAGGAGACTGATAGTGTGTTCATACTAAGTATGAACACAATCTCTCTCTCTCCTCCTAGTAAGTCCCATCCCCCTACAGTTAGAACACACCTAGGGAACACAGTTAACCCCTTGATCGCCGCTTAGTGTTAACACCTTCCCTGCCAGTGACATTTATACAGTACTGTAATCAGTTCATTTTATAGCACTGATCACTGTATAATTGTCACTGGTCCCAAAAATGTGTCAAAAGTATCCGATCTGTCTGCCGGGAATATCGCAGTCCCGATAAAAATCACTGATCACCGCCATTACTAGTAGAAAAAAAAAAAATAATAAAAAATCCATAAATCTACCCCCTATTTTGTAGGCGCTATAACTTTTGCGCAAACCAATCAATATACGCTTATTGCGATTTTTTTTTTCTTTTTTTTACCAAAAATACAAAACAGCCTAAACTAAGGAAACAGTTAGTTTAAAAAAAATGGGACATTTATTATAGCAAAAGGTAAAAGATATTGGGGGTTATTTACTAGAGTCAAATGCACTTTGCACTACAAGTGTAAACTACAAGTGCAAAGTGCACTTGAAATTGCACTGAAAGTGCATTTGGAAGTTCAGTCGCTGTAAATCTGAGGACTTGCAAGGAAAATAAAAAACAGCTTTTTAGCTTGCACATGATTGGATAAAAAAATCAGCAGAGCTTCCCCCCATCTCAGATCTACCCCTCAGATTTACAGCGACTGCACTTCCAAGTGCACTTTCAGTGCAATTTCAAGTGCACTTTGCACTTGTATGAGAAGATAGAGATGAATCCGCGCTACAAAATTATTAATCCAAAATATATACTGCAGGAAGGGTGGCACGGGATCTATTTAAACAATATATATATTGTATGTGAAATGAAACTGCGGTGGCTGCCCCTACATAAGTACCCCACCGAGGTATGATATAGGTTGAAAAAATAAAGATTAGTAGGTTTTGGCGCCTCCTAGTGAAATAATGCAAATAAATATTTTTTACAAATGGAAATTGATAACCCTACCTATGAGTGTACCGTGCAATAACAATGCAATAAATAATTTAATAAATGTACAATAACGTCCACTATAAATATCAAAAATTAAAAAATATGTATAAAAAATATATAGGGTTAGCGTTTATATAAATACTAAATTCATCAAAGGTGATACATAATAGTATATGTGCCACAAAATAGTAAATCAATAGTCCATATATAAAGTGTTAATGATATAGTCAAAGTGCTAAATTAATAGTCCATGTAACTTAAAGTGCCAATTGATAGCTTATATTCCATATATATTTAAAGTGCTAATGCATGCAAAAATATACAATGTGCTGATGATTGGTGCCAAAGTGCTGCGTGCCAAACTAAGATACACTGGTGATTCACTCGGTGCCCTGTTCCTCTGTGCTCCGGTGTATCCCACACTCACCAGATCAAAGACCCCCTCCTGGGGTACAAAGCCTTCACAGTATACGCCCTGTGCTGCGCGCTGGCAGATATTTCCTTCCCCTCTGTATGGCTCAATCCAGTATCCACAAATCAGAACACCTTCCTGGGGTAATAGACATCCACAGAAAGTGCCCCAAACTGCACTTTATCTAATCTTTCTTTCCCCTCTGTGTGGCTCTCTCCGGTGTCAGATTTAAAAATCAGAAGACAGGCGTTGTATAATATCGCGGAAGTGTTGTGAACAGAGCGCAACACAGGGCGTATACTGTGAAGGCTTTGTGTCCCAGGAGGGGGTCTCTGATCTGGTGAGTGCGGGATACACCAGAGCACGGAGGAAGAGGGCACCAGTGAATCACCAGTGTATCTCTTAGTTTGGCACGCAGCACTTTGGCACCAATCATCAGCACATTGTATATTTTTGCATGAATTAGCACTTTAAATACATATGGAATATAAGCTATCAATTGGCACTTTAAGTTATATGGACTATAAATTTAGCACTTTGACTATATCATTAACACTTTATATATGGACTATTGATTTACTATTTTGTGGCACATGTACTATTATGTATCACCTTTAATGAATTTAGCATTTATATAACGCTAACCCTATATATTTTTTATACATATTTTTTAATTTTTGATATTTATAGTGGACGTTATTGTACATTTATTTAATAATTTATTGCATTGTTATTGCACGGTTACACTCATAGGTAGGGTTATCAATTTCCATTGAACCGCTTTTTTTTTTTCTGATAAAATAAAATGTTTTCAATGGTATAATTAACAGACCATAAGGTAGCAAATAAGAGACATTATGCTATGTACACACGATAATTTTTTAGCATGACGAAAAAACGACGTTTTCCCAACTTCATCATTAAAACGATGTTGCCTACACACCATCGTTTTAAAAAAATGATCTAGCAAAGTGCGGTGACGTACAACACGTACGACGGCACTATAAAGGGGAAGTTCCATTTGCCTTTGGGCTGCTTTAGCTGATTCCGTGTTGGTAAAAGACAATTCGCACTTTTCTGTCTGTTACAGAGTGATGAATGTGCTTACGCCATTATGAACTGTAGTTTTACCAGAACGAGCGCTCCCATCTCATAACTTGCTTCTGAGCATGTTCGGGTTTTTACGTTGTTTTAGCCCACACACGGTCATTTTTTACAACCCGAAAAACGACATTGTTTAAAGCGACGTTAAAAAGAGCAGCATGTTCGGAAAAAAAATTTGTAGTTTTTCAGAACCACACACGGTCATTTAAATTAAGTTTTTGAAAAACAACTTTTTTTAATGCTGAAAAATTATCGTGTGTATGCGGCAATAGAGTTTTCATACACCTTAAGTATAATTGCCATAATGATAAATTACATTTCACTTGTAATAATACATAACAATTCATTTAATTTAAAGGGGTTGTAAAGGTTTGTCTTTTATTTGCTAAATAGGTTCCTTAAAGCTAGTGCATTGTTGGTTCACTTACCTTTTCCTTCAATTTCTCTTCTAAATTTTTTTTTCTTTGTTTGAATTTCTCACTTCCTGTTTCTCCTCAGTAAGCTTTCCACCATCATCCGAGCGGTGGAAAGTCATTTAGAACAGCTTACTGAACAGCTTACTGAACAGGAAGTGAGAAATTCAGAGAAAGAAAACAAAGAAAAAAAACATTTAGAAGCGAAATGGAAGAAAAAATGTAAGTAAACCAACAATGCACTAGCTTAAAGTAACCTATTTTGAAAATACAAAACAAACCTTTACAACCCCTTTAAAGCGGAGGTTCATCTGATTTTTTTTTCTAAAGCCAGCAGCTACAAATACAGCAGCTGCTGACTTTTAAAAAATGGACACTTACCGCGACGGCAGCTCGGCTCTCGGCTTCCCCCGCCGCTATCCTCGATGAGGGAATCAAAAAGTGAAGCGCTGCGGCTTTACTGTCCCTACTGCGCATGTGCAAGTCATACTGGTCCTCGCTGTGTTCTCGGAGCTTTGTGTTTCCCAGAACACAACAGGAGGGGGGGTGACGTGGAGGGGTGGGAATCCCACGGGAGTCTATACCAGGAAGTGGTGCAAATGCCTGTTTTATACAGGTATCTGCACCCCCTTCCCCCTGAAAGGTGTCAAATGTGAGGGTTCCGAAGGGTGGGAGGGTGTTAGGGTTCCGAAAAGTGGAGGTTCACTTTTGAGTGAACCTCTGCTTTAAAAAAAAAAAATACAAGTTTTAAATTTCAGTAACCATAATGATTAGCATGGTACTCCTTTAATAAGAATTATGGTATGCTGAAATTAATGGAATCATTCAAGCTTTTTTTTTTTTTTCATTATTGGATATATAAATTGATACATGATGCAATTACAGTATTGCTGTCACTGACACTTTGTTTTACATACATATAAATAGATTTTCATTTTCATGGTCTATCTATAATGTCCTGTTTTTATTTATTATAGTTAACAAATATTAATTCACACATATGAAATAAATGTGGCCTTGCAAAAATGTTAGGTTATGTATAATACATTTTTATTCAGGCTTTCAACTGTAACATTGAATAAAGTGATACTGAGAATTATTTATGAATTATCATCTTCTACATAGGTGTTTTCAATCCCACTATATTGTACAATATATTCTCATTATATGAGTGATGTGATTGTAATTGGAGGGTCTATAGCAGTAGCAAGCACTTTACTAGATTTGGGGGGATTTTGTCTGTACAGTGAACAGTGAAGTGCTTTTTAAAGCGGAGTTCCACCCAAAAGTGGAACTTCTGCTCATCTTATCCCCCCTCCAGTGCCACAATTGGCAGTATTCAGGGGACAAGGGGGACATGATACCAGTCTTTGACAGGTATCCTTTCCTACTTCCGGGAGTCCCTGCTGTGGAGCCGTGATGTCACCACGGGGCTCCCCCCTCTTCCCCCAGCCACCGTGCCGATAGGAAGGAGGAGCGGGGCCTCGCACATGCACAGTAGGGTTCCCGGTGTGAAGCCGAAAGGCTACACTGCCGGGTTCCCGTACCTGCAATGGTGGCAGAGCACCCAACAGATGATGGAAAAATCAGCTGTGGGTGCGGACATCACTGGACTCCAGTACAGGTAAGTGACCATTTATTAAAAGGCCACTCCAGGACCGGGCGGTGTGTTTGGGATCATTGTCATGCTGAAACACCCAGCCACGTTTCATCTTCAATGCCCTTGCTGATGGGAGAAGGTTTGCACTCAAAATCTCACGATACGTGGCCCCATTCATTCTTTTATGTATACGGATCAGTCGTCCTGTTCCCTTTGCAGTGAAACAGCCCCAAAGCATGATGTTGCCACCCCCATGCTTCACAGTAGGTATGGTGTTCTTTGGTTGCAACTCAGCATTCTCTCTCCTCCAAACACGACGAGTTGTGTTTCTACCACACAGTTCTACTTTGTTTTCATCTGACTATATGACATTCTCCCAATCCTCTTCTGGATCATCCAAATGCTCTCTAGCAAACCTCAGATGGGCCTAAACATGTACTGGCTTAAGCAGAGGGACACGTCTGGCACTGCAGGATCTGAGTACCTGGCGGTGTAGTGTGTTACTGATGGTAGCCTTTGTTACGTTGGTCTCAGCTCTCTGCAGGTCATTCACTAGGTCCCTCTGCGTGGTTCTGGGATTTTTGCTCACCGTTCTTGTGATCGGAGCCGCTGATAAGCCAGTACAACTGGCTCTGGAGGAGGAGAGCGTTACCCCAGGAGCATGGACATCGCCACTGCTCAGATAAGACACTTATTGGATCTGCTGTGTAACACCTGTGAATCCCTTGCAGAGCTGCCTGCGTTCTCCCTCTGACAGTTCTGCAGAGGGATCAGTTCTATCTATGTATGCTTGCTGTGTCCCGATCTGAAGCAGAAGGAGATAGCTGCAGAGTCTCTGCCTGTGCCTCTGCTGGGTCCTGAAACTCCCCCTTTGCCCCCCCCCCCCCCATAGTCGGCAGTGTTATCTCCTGTCAGATGATGAATGAGCAGGAAGCTTGTTCCCCCTCCCTCCAGATTGTGCTCTCACTGCTCTGTGTTCATGGTGAACTCCAGAGTTTGGATCCAGAAGTGTTTCTGCTGGAGGGGGTGAGTGTGGGGGTTGCTACTGGAGTGAAGAGATGTGAATATGGAGCCAGCCTAGAACTGCAGGTAGCTGCCACTGCAGTGCTGAAGCTAGCAGCCAGTGGACACCTCTCTCTCCAGCTGACAGACATCTCTGCCCAGCTATTTCTATATACCACCCCTAAGGCTCCCTATATACTTTGCGTAGTGGGAACACATGTTCCTGCTCGCATTTTTTTATTTATTTTTTGCTTGTTGCAAAACTACAAGTCCCATGATGCATTGCAAGCATGACTTCCAAATACTGAGGCATGTTGGAATTTGTAGTTCTGCAGCAGCTGGAGGGCCACAGGTTGAACACCCATGCTCTAAAACCTTTTGAGGCATGCAGCGTTGCCACATGACAAAACAACAGTGTTTTGCATTTGGTGTACCATAAACAATTATTGGCACCACAAGCAATATTCGAATTTGTGGTGCACTTCCAAAAACGCCCGCTACCTGTGCACTGTCACACATGCAGAAAATGTCAAATGTGAATGCAGCCTAATGCCTAGAATACACTGCTAGGTTTTGTTTTACTCAGCAGGCTGATCGAAAAAAAAACTAACACCTTAGGTCAAAGCCACTGTTCTAACACACATGTTAGTACAGTGATCTCCCCAATCAGGGGCGGACTGACCATTGAGGCACCTGGGCACTGCCTGAGGACCCCATGCCACTAGGGGGCCCCATCAGGGTTGCCAGGCTCAGTAAAACCAGGGACAGTATGTAAAAATCTGTTTTTTTTTTTACATCTGTCCCTGATATGTCCGAAACCGACATGCTTTTGATGTGAAAATTCTGAGATTTTAGCTGCCCCGCCTCTGCACTGCCTCCTGGCATGGTGGCCATCTGTAAGCCCGGGGCCCCATAATCTTCTATTGCCGGGGGGCCCCATGAGTTGTCAGTCTGCCCCTGCCCATACTGTTCTATTGTCTTTTGGCAGGGGGACGGCTTCCCCGCCAGTACATTCCAGTCAGCGCTCTCAGCCATTGGGAGATGGTCAGCAGACCTTTTTTGGTCATGGCCCTTCAGAAGCCGGCTGTCATATAGTCAGACAGGGCTGTATACATGCCATGGCTGTGATGCTTTTCTTCACAGCTGCAGCATGTTTAACTCATGCTGCAGAGTTTGAAAGGCAGCACCACCTGTCAAACTTCTCATTTTGTTCAATGAGGCTCCTCTGCACCTTGAAGCCAAATACTTGGCTCACTGTGTCAATTTAAAATTCCTATTAAGCAATTGAAAAAAAAAAAAAAAACAGGTGTCAGAAAGGGGCAGTAGCGAGACAATAATTTCTGCCATGGCTGCAAAGCATACCATTGCGACCATGGCATTTTAGCGATTTGTTTTTTCTGGGGGGGGGGGGGGGCTGACAGGTAAGTTGTACGGGGCCCCATGATTTCTAACAGCACCCCTGCTTGTGATAATTTTGACCCCACGGGGTGAGATCTTGCGTGGAGCCCCAGATCAAGGGAGATTATCAGTGGTCTTGTTTGTCGTCCATTTTGTAATTATTGCTCCCACGGTTGATATCTTCACACCAAGCTGCTTGCCTTTTGCAGATTCAGTCTTCCCAGCCTTATGCAGGTCTACAATTTTGTTTCTGGTGTCCTTCGACAGCTCTTTGGTCTTCACCATAGTGGAGTTTGGAGTGTGACTGTTTAAGGTTGTGGACAGGTGTCTTTAATACTGATAACAAGTTCAAACAGGTGCCATTAATACAAGTAATGAGTGGAGGACAGAGGAGCCTCTTGAAGATACAGGTCTGTGAGAGTCCGAAATCTTGCTTGTTTGTAGGTGACCAAATACTTATTTCCCACCATAATTTGCAAATAAATTCTTTCCAAATCAGACGATGTGATTGTCTGGATTTGTTTCCATATTTTGTTTCTCATAGTTGAGGTATACCTATGATGACAATTACAGGCCTCAATCATCTCTTTAAGTGGAAGAACTTGCACAATTGGTGGCTGACTAAATACTTTTTTGCCCCACTGTATATGGGCATACCCGTTCTTCAGTGGTTACTGGGCTGCTTTCAAACTGATCCGTAGGTGCAGAGCAGTGCACCTGCGGGTTACCTGCATTGAGCCATAAGCCTCTTTTAAACAGTCAGTCCGACCCAATTGGACCCTCCATTCATCTCTAAGGAGTAGCAGATGTAAATGGACCTGTGTACGTTTAAACGCCTCCCTCCAATTCCATCCGCAAAAAAAAGATTAGAGTGGGCTCTATAAAGTAGAGTGGGCTGCCACCCACCCGCTCTGCTCATTGTGGCATGCGACTGGTTAGCAAGTCGCTTAGGTGGCCTTCGCTCTTCAAAAGGTTTCGCACCCCTGATATAAATCTATGGCAAACAGCTCCCCTCAGTCAGCTACTTCCAATCACCTGGGTCTCAGCATTCCTCCCACCTGAGGCCTTCTCATGGCCGTCTGTGGCTGAGAGGGCAGCAAGCCCCTCTTAGGCTGGACTCCTCCACTCTGGGAAATGACCCAGGGCTCTGTGTGCTCCCCAAAAAAAATAGTCTCCCAGCGCATGCCTTCAGAGCCTGCCTCTCTGTATTAGTATTCATGCTACCATCTGCATAGCTCCACACTTGTCATCCAGAAACTTCAAGTGGCCTAGATGGGGAGCCCCCATAGCAAGCCACTTGTGTGTGCCTATGGACATACATAGCATGGCTACCCCCCCTAACAGGCGCTTATCTAATAGCTTTTTGAAACTACCGATGCTCCCCACTTAGACCACCGCCTGTGGAAGGGAATTTTATATCCTTGCCACTCTCACAGTAAAGAACCCTCTACATACTTTTCTTCGAAGAAAGTGGCAACATGTCTTGTTAAACTCCCTTCCGCAAAAAAGTTCTATCCCTATTGTGGGGTCACCAGTACGGTATTTGTAAATTGAAATCATATCCCCTCTTAAGCGTCTCTTCTCCAGAGAGAACAAGTCCAGTGCTCGCAACCTTTCTTTATAACTAATATCCTCCAGACCCTTTATTAGCTTTGTTGCTGTTACGTACCTCGTGGATGGAGCCTAGTATGCAGGAAGGAGCCCCTCTTACCGCCCGGGTTCAGGGGCTGCTGGAGTGGGGACAGCAAGCCCGGGAGCACGGTGGGGTAAGAGTGCCTGGTGATGACAGCAGACCGGCCAGAATGGAGATCTTGCAGACAGGCAGTGTAGGAGACAGCGTCTCTGGAGGGCCACCGGAACCGGATAGCGGGAACTGGTAAAACAAGCCGGTTAGATGCAAGACAGGAGCAGGTATGCGGTCAACAAGGGTCAGATGGGCGGATCACCCGAAAGTCACTCTTAGTGGAGGTAGCGTTGTCAAAGTTCAGGCACAGGTCTGGTAGCGATGGGCAGGAGAGCAGAGCGGAGTCGGATCAAGCCAGGGGTCGGTAAAGGTATTCAGGTAGTCAGACGGAGCCGGGTCAGAAACGGGGTCAACAGGTATCAGGTATAAGCAGGTATCAGGTTTCAACAGATATCAGGTTTCACGGTTTTGCGGACACTAAGCTGCAGATCAGACAGCAAGGTGTCACTGCTGCTGCTGAGCTTTTAAAGGGTAGATGGGCTTAGCGCGCATGCGCGCGCTCCCGCCATGCACGCGCGCGCTCCCGCGGTGCAGACGCGCGCCGTGCACGCACGCGCACGATAGGTGCACGCGCACGCACGTGCGGCGCGCAGATGCGCGCAATTGGGGCATGAGCGCGAGCAACAGGGGCTTGTTGGAACCCACAGGTAGGTCCCTGACATTGCCCCCCCCCCAAGGGGCAGCCTCCGGATGCCAAATCGGGTTCTTTTTTCAGGGTGAGCGGAAAAGAAATTGCGGATTAGTCTCTGTGCATGGATGTTGTTTTCGGGTTCCCAGGAATTGTCTTCTGGGCCATACCCTTTCCATTTTACTAAAAATTGTGTTTGCCCTTGCCGCTTCCTGCAGTCGAGGATGGCCTCCACAACGTATTCCTCGCACCCATCAACAAAAACGGGTTCTGGGGGACTGGCCACCCTATCAGGAAAGGGATCCGGAACTGCAGGTTTCAACAATGACACATGGAATACTGGATGAATTTTCAAAGAATCAGGTAAGGATATTTCATACGATACCTCATTGATCTTCCTTCGTATTGGAAAAGGCCCCATGAACTTTGGTCCCAACTTCTTTGAAGGACAGGCCAACTTGAGGTTAGTTGTAGATAGCCATACCTGGTCGCCTGGCCGAAGATCCAATTTGCCTCTCTTCTTCCGGTCAAAGAACCTCTTACTGGCAGCTTGAGCTTTAGTCACTGCTTCCCGTAATACCTGGTTGTTGTGGCTGAGAAACTCCATCGTACTCTGCACTGCCGGGACTGGGGATTCTGAAAAAAAGTCAGGTAGAAAGGTTAGGTCAAAACCATAATTGGCAAAGAAGGGGGATTGCCCAGTGGCTGAGTGGTTGGCATTGTTATACGCGAACTCCGCTAAAGGTAACCGGGAAACCCAATCGTCCTGAGAGAAGGACGTAAAGCACCTAATGTATTGTTCAAAAGTCTGGTTGGTCCTCTCTGTTTGCCCGTTGGTTTGGGGGTGATAAGCTGAGGAAAAGGAGAGTTTAATCTTCAGGGTTTCACATAGGGATTTCCAGAAGCGGGACGTGAATTGAACCCCTCTGTCAGACACGATGTTGGAGGGAATTCCATGTAGTCGGACAATCTCCTTGATGAAGATAGGAGCAGTCTCTGCGGCTGTTGGGGTACTCCTTAAGGGAAGGAAATGAGCCATTTTGAATAGGCGATCCACGACCACAAAAATTGCCGTGCACCCCTCCGAACAAGGAAGCTCTACTATGAAATCTATGGAAATCATCTCCCAGGGTCTATTGGGTACAGGTAGGGGCTTCAACAGTCCCCAGGCTCGGCTTCTTGTGGTCTTGTTCCGATTACAAGTGGGGCATGAGTTAACATATGTTTTGCAGAAATCTTCCAGGTCTGGCCACCAGAAGGTACGACGTACCAGTTCGAGGGTTTTCCGAACCCCAAAGTGCCCTGCCAACGGGTGGTCGTGAAGGAGTTTCAGGACTTCCACACGATTTGTTTCTGGAACGAAGATTTGGCTACCTCTCCAAAACAGTCCATCCCTAGATGTTAAGGTGATGCTGGAAGGTTTGGAGGCGTCTGTGGATGCTTCTCTAATTTGGGAGAGTAGACCAGACTGGAGAAGTAGGAAGTTACCTGCTGGTAGAATGGTGTCAGAAACCGATATATCCTTGGGGTTATCATGCATCCGGGATAGTGCGTCTGGCTTGACGTTCTTTGAACCTGGTCGGTATGTGATGTGAAAACAGAAGCGTGAAAAAAACAGTGCCCAGCGGGCTTGACGGGGCTTCAACCTTTTAGCGGATCTCAGGTATTCGAGATTTTTGTGATCGGTATAAATTAATACTGAGTGGGCTGCACCTTCTAACAGGTACCTCCATTCCTCCAAGGCGGTCTTGATGGCAAGTAACTCACGATCTCCGACATCATAATTTTGCGACTTCAGATGCGTCAACCTCGAGGATATAGGGTAGTGCAGGATCAGGGTGACTGAGGATCGGGGCTGACGTGAAAAGCTTCTTGAGTCGGTCAAAGGCCTTTTGAGCTTCTGGGTTCCAGTGAAAACGTAGGTTTTGTCTGGTTAATTGTGTGATGGGGGAAATTATTGCAGAAAACCCCTGATAAATCTTCTATAGAAGTTTGCAAACCCTACTAAGCGTTGTACTCCCTTCTTGTCCAGGGGTACTGGCCAGTCGAGGATAGCAGACACCTTCTGAGGATCCATCTTAATCCCAGTGGGGGAGATTACCAGACCCAGGAACTGGATGGTCCGTCGTTCAAATTCGCATTTCTCCGCCTTGGCGTACAATCTGTATAGCCGGAGCCGGTGGAGGACTTTACGAACATGCTCTTGGTGTCTGTCTAATGATCTGGAAAAGACTAGAATATCGTCAAGATAGACAATTACAAAGATGTCCAGAAAGTCTCTGAGTACGTCATTAATGAAGTGCTGAAAGGTGGCGGGCGCATTACACAATCCGAAGGGCATGACTAGGTATTCGTAGTGACCGAATCGGGTACGAAAAGCTGTTTTCCATTTGTCCCCCTCCCGAATACGGACCAGGTTGTAGGCCCCTCTCAGGTCTAGCTTGGTGAAGATGGTAGCCGACCTCAGTTTTTGGAAGAGCTCGGGCACCAGGGGGTAGAGGGTACCGGTTTTTCACCGTGATATTATTTAGCTCCCGGTAATCCACACACGGGCGGAGAGACTGGTCCTTTTTGGTAACGAAAAATATTCCGGCGCCTGCTGGGGGGGTAGAAGGCCGGATGAACCCCTTATCCAAGTTTTCGTCTATATATATTTTTAGGGCCTCCTGCTCCTTTTCTGACAATGGGAAGATACGCCCAAAAGGAATTTCGGCCCCTGGGAGGAGCTCGATCGGACAATCATAGGGGCGATTGGGTGGAAGGGAGTCGGCCCCCCGTTTACTAAAAACGTCCAGGAAGTCATGATAGGGTTCAGGAATGCACTGAAGCAGGCTTGGGTCAGAGTCCATACATAGTAAGGTGGGAGGTGAGCTGGTGGGTCCGGGTATACAGTATTGCTGGCAGTAAGGGGACTGAAAAGACACCTCCTCAGACGCCCAATTAATCAGAGGGTTGTGGGCCTGAAGCCAGGGCAGGCCAAGGATTACCGGAAACAGAGGAGAGGAAATGACATCTAGGACCAATAGTTCCTTGTGTTGAGGGGCGATTAAAGCGGGTAGAGGAAGAGTCTCTTGGGTTACCTGTCCTGAACTGATGCGGGAACCAGTCGGCCAGAAAAACAGAGAGTCCATGGGTCTTTCTTCGTAAGGGGATGCTGTGCAGGTTGACAAAGGCGGCATCGATGAAGCAGCTGCACGCGCCGGAGTCAAGGATGGCGTTGACCGGAATAGTCCTTCCCTGGCACTGTAACGAGAAAGGTAGAGCAAGGTGGGTTGCATTGGCCGACAAGGCTGAGAAGTTGACAGGAGCTGAGAGGAGGCACTTATGTGTCTTAACAGGACAGTTGCGAACGTAGTGGCCAGTCCCGCCGCAGTACATGCAAAGATTAAGTTGGCGACGACGTGCCCGCTCTTCAGGTGGTAGTGTTGGCCGCATGAGGCCGAGTTGCATGGGTTCAGATGAGTCCTGGTTGGTGCTGGGGGGATTTGGGTAGGTAGGAGGCAGGTAGCGAAAGCCGGCATAGGTACCCTTGCAGTCATCCAGGTGGGGCGGTTTGGCTGAGAAGATCGCTCCGCCCGGCGTTCACGAAGCCGGCGGTCGATCTGAATGGCCGTGGTAATTAGATCCTCGAGGGTCTCAGGCACCCCCACTCGAGCGAGTTCGTCCTTCAGGTTTTCGGAAAGGCCCAAGCGAAACTGGTGCCGCAGGGCTGCATCGTTCCATTGAGTGTCCGCGCTCCAGCGCCTAAAGTCCGTGACATAGTCCTCAGCCGCTCTGCGACCTTGCTGGAGCGTGAGTAGGGCAGACTCTGCGGTGGCGGCTCGTTGAGGGTCATCATATAGCTGAGCCATGGCCTCAAGGAAGGCGAACAGGGTCCGCGTCTGGTCACCATTCTCTTCGAGCAGCCAGTGGGCCCAGGTCTGAGGGTCCCCTTGTAGTAGGGAGATTACGAATCCCACTTTGGTGGCCTCTAAGGAAAAGGTCCAAGGTTGCAAGGCGAAGTAGAGCTCGCAGGCGCTACGGAAGGCTCGGAATTTGGTGCGGTCGCTCTGGCACTGGAACTCTTGGTTCAGGTGGGAGCATCACCACCGAAGGAGCAGAAACAGCCGATGCGGATCTGGAAGTTGAAGGAGCAGCTGGGTCACTGGGGGCAGCCAGGCTGTGTACTTGTCCTTCTAGCCTAACGTAGCCTTCCTGTAGGTTCTTTACTGCTTCTGTGAGAGACGCCAGGTGTTTGCAGATTTCATCTATGGCAGGGGCTATTCCCGCAGGCTCTGACATGGCTGTCTGATACTGTTACGTACCTCGTGGATAGAGCCTAGTATGCAGGAAGGAGCCCCTCTTACCGCCCGGGTTCAGGGGCTGCTGGAGTGGGGACAGCAAGCCCGGGAGCACGGTGGGGTAAGAGTGCCTGGTGATGACAGCAGACCGGCCGGAATGGAGATCTTGCGGACAGGCAGTGTAGGAGACAGCGTCTCTGGAGGGCCACCGGAACCGGATAGCGGGAACTGGTAAAACAAGCCGGTTAGATGCAAGACAGGAGCAGGTATGCGTTCAACAAGGGTCAGATGGGCGGATCACCCGAAAGTCACTCTTAGTGGAGGTAGCGTTGTCAAAGTTCAGGCACAGGTCTGGTAACGATGGGCAGGAGAGCAGAGCGGAGTCGGATCAAGCCAGGGGTCGGTAAAGGTATTCAGGTAGTCAGACGGAGCCGGGTCAGAAACGGGGTCAACAGGTATCGGGTATAAGCAGGTATCGGGTTTCAACAGATATCAGGTTTCACGGTTTTGCGGACACTAAGCTGCAGATCAGACAGCAAGGTGTCACTGCTGCTGCTGAGCTTTTAAAGGGTAGATGGGCTTAGCGCGCATGCGCGCGCTCCCGCCATGCACGCGCGCGCTCCCGCGGTGCAGACGCGCGCCGTGCACGCACGCGCACGATAGGTGCACGCGCGCGCACATGCAGCGCGAAGATGCGCGCAATTGGGGCACGAGCGCGAGCAACAGGGGCTCGTCGGAACCCACAGGTAGGTCCCTGACAGTTGCCCTTCTTTGTACTCTCTCCATTTCCAGTACATCCTTCCTGAAGACTGGTGCCCAGAACTGGACAGCATATTCTAGGTGCGGCCCGACCAAAGTTATTTATCATCTTAATTATCGTTTTATATCTGGAGTTAATCCCCTTTTTAATGCATGCCAATATTCTGTTTGCTTTGTTAGCAGCAGCTTGGCATTACATGTCATTGATGAGCCAGTCATCTTCTAGGACCCCCAGGTCCTTTTTCATCCTAGATTCCCCCAGAGGTTCTCTCTCTAGTGAGTAGATTGCATTCATATTTTTGCCACCAAAATGCATTATTTTAAATTTTTCTACAATGAACCTTATTTGCCCACCCCACTAATTTGTTCAGATCTTTTTGCAAGGTTTCCACATCCTGCGGAGAAGTTATTGCCCTGCTTATCTTAATGTCGTCCGCAAATACAGAGAATGTGTGACATTTTTTAATTGCTTGCTTTTTCTATTATTTATAAGCTCTGCAGAATTAATAGGAATTAAACACTATCTGGAGTGTTGGTTTTTACTGTATTTCAGGTTCCCCTGTAGCTGTCACAGCTCATGCTGTCAGTGTTTGAGTCTCTTGCTGATAATATGAATGAATAAAAGTGCTTTTTTTTCTGTGGCACTGACCGCTTTTGAAAAGCTTCTCCCGCACGATCAGGACCACAGGATGACAAAAATTGTTCATTCATTCACACTATAAGTAAGGGACTCCTAATTTTAGCCTCTGCATTGTTATTATCAGTGTCCAACTCTTCAGGGATTCTTGCCAGTGCTGTGTGAAAGCAGAGAGACCTGGGAGTTAAATCTTACTTGAAGTAGTGGACGCTACAAAGCCACACACTGATAATACAGAGCTGAGCACACTTGCTGATTGCTTATAGTATGAATAAATTAAAGTTTTGTTTTTTTCTACCTGTGTCCTGGCAGCTGCAGAGTGACTGTCAATTGAGCCATAATGGTCAAAAGATTAAAACTCTTTTAAAAAAAATCATACCAGCTGTAGCACTTTCAGGATGACCCATTGGTGGGTTTTTATTTATTTTGTTATTTTGCTTTTAAGGGAAAAACATCTACATAAAAAAATGTCATCTGCCGACAGGGTTTCTTTATTTTTATTTTTTAACGCTCGTGTAGCTCATATACATTATTTATGGCAGGAAAAGCACAAAATTCATATATGCACAAAATTCATATATGCATCCATGCCACTCGTTACACAGTTCAAATAATTGTATTCAATTGTATTGTACATAACCCAAGCTATTAAGGATCCATCCAGTTAAATGGGTGATTCTCTAAGTGGTCAGAATGATCACATGATCCCTGTACAGAATAAGCAGAAATGATTATAAAGAGTCCTGTGTGGGTGGGAGGACTGTCACCCTGACATTGATTTGTATAGCCAGATACTCATGGCATATGCAAACTCCTATGACTCCCAGGCACAGAGATACAGTATGCTGCATCCTGGTGCTGTATGGCCTTTGAGACTGAGTGAATGAGGCCTAAAACACCACCCTCCAGGCACACACAAATTACCCACATATAACTTATGCATGTGCACTACACACATTGTGGTGACGCATGTTTTATGTGTTGGTGTGTGGAGGTTCACCAACACACTAAAGCTGGGTTCACACTACAATTTTTTTTTTTTTTTTTTTTAATACAACCGAGATGGTTGAATAAAAATAACCCGTCAGCTCTGGTCGGAGATGCTGTACTAGCCATCCGACATTGGTACAGCGATCTCCCACGCTGGGCTGTTGTGTTCTGCCAGAACACTCTAATCAGCACTCTCTGGCATTGGCTGAGAGCGCTGATCGGTTGTTGGTCAGCTGCTGGTTTTCCAGTATGCATGTAAGACAGAAGGAATAGACACATGGCCCAAATGTCAGCCATTTTTTTTTCTTAACCGCCCGTTGTTTACCAACATTCCACTCATGTGCACTAAAGACAAAAAGACTGCAGTTGCTCCAGAGCTTAGTAAATGAGCAGAAGCTCTGCTGACTTTCATCATACAATCATGTGTAAAATGCTGTTTTTTTTATTTTTCCTTGCACGTGATTGGTTAATCTTTGCAGAGTGAAGCCTTACCTCTAAGGGCAACTGCACTTTGCAAAGTGCACAATCTATTTGTCAAACCGATTGTGTGTACAGGGCTTAAGGCTCTATTCGCACCAATGGGCACACATTATGGTGCGCATAATGAGCATGCACTGCATTGTATTGCTAAATGCAACATTTTAACATAATACACACTAACATGGAGCACACACGGCAATGCAGATTGGGCATTACCACAATGCATAGGTGTGACACCAACCTCTAGATTATCCAGTTGCTTATTTACAGTTTTGGTATCTTCAGTATTTATCTTTTTTTTTATTCCAATGATACAGGTTGGGTTGTCCCTACCCCACAATCATAGGCGTGCGCACAGGGTGTGCCAGGTGTGCCTAGGCACACCCTAATCACCCTGTGCAGCACAGATTCCCCCTACTGCCCTGGCTCCAAACTCCCCACCACCCCGCAGCGCCGCCAGCTTCCCTCCTCTCCTATTGGCTGTTGCTGCTGGGATGTTTTAGGCGTGAGGAAGTGGCCAGTAAATATGTAATTTACCGACTTCTTTATTTTCTGAATGAACATTGTGAGTGATCGGTAGTGTGTGTTTGGGCTTTGGGGTGCACACCCTAATGCAATAGGCTGCGCACACCTATGCCCACAATACTGTATGTCTCTTTGTTTAGGTGAGCTGCAGGGTGGCAATGAGCAGACCTGTAGCGAATTGGAGAAAATCAGGAAATGCAAGTGTATCTCACCAAAGTTTTTTTGGAGC
This sequence comes from Rana kukunoris, assembly GCA_029574335.1. Classification (NCBI taxonomy): domain Eukaryota; kingdom Metazoa; phylum Chordata; class Amphibia; order Anura; family Ranidae; genus Rana; species Rana kukunoris. The sequence continues at coordinate 223,963,634 of CM056053.1, read as the reverse complement.
AATGGTCACCATGACAAATAATAGAGTGCATCTTCCTTCTGCCATCATAGACAAAGTTTAAAAAGCTAATTATGTTCTGACCTTTGACCACTCTAAAAGTTTAAAAAATAAAATAAAAAATTAGGTTTAATTTACTTTAACATGTAATGGTGTGTTTTGCTGGAGCTGCGTTTGTCTTTTCAGTGTAATTTGCTTGTCTGTTCCACTAGGTTACTAACCACAAATTAATGACAAGTGCATTTGTTAACCCAGGAAGCCTAAGCCAGACAGCATGTGTGTAAGGAATAAAAGACATCATGAAGTAAGACATAGCAGTTCTTGCAGATTCAAATCAATAACACTGATAGAAATATGTCCGTTTGAATTTTTTTTTGTAACACTGATGAATTATAAAGCTCTATTTTTAAAAGCTTTTAAATGATTTTATAATAATGTCTTTTTAATTTCACCTCTACTTTTCAGCTCTGTTTAAAATAATACTTCACTATGACAAACCATAAAATACTCATTTGTAAGGCCTGTGGTCAATGATTAAAGGCTAGTCGCGTGAAGCAAAAAAGGTTCAAAAAGTAAAGTTCACCATAAGAGCCCTCATTTATTCTCTTGTGTTTGAATCTTTGTATCAATAGAAAATCACAAAGCTCTAGATATTAAAGAAGCATTATTTTATTTTGGCAATACAGATTTTAATTCTAAATGCTGCAACTGCATATGCATATTAAAAACGAAAAAAAAAAAAAAAATAACAATTAAAAACTAGAAAAATATACTGTTCAGTATAGCCTATTTTATGCAAATCTTGGCATACAGGTGTGCTCATAAGTTTACATACCCTGGCAGAATTTATGATTTATTTTTCAGAGAATATGAATGATAACACAAAAACTTTTTAGTTAGTGTTTGGCTGAAGCCATTTATTATCAATCCTCTGTGTTTCCTCTTTAAATCGTATCAGCAACAGAAACTACACAAATGACCCTGATCAAAAGTTTACATGAAGTATGTTGTGGTATTTGTGTATGAGGCTCTTTATCTTCTCAGATGGTAAAGCTGCCCATTCCTTTTGGCAAAAAGCATACATTTCCTGTAAATTCTTGGGCTGTCTTGCATGAACTGCATGTTTGGGATCTCCTCAGAGTGGCTCAATGATATTGAGTTCAGGAGACTGAAACTGAGCTGTGGTGGCTCAACATGATTGGCACTGCGCTGACAAGCCGTTCACCTCTGCAGCCAAGGGTTCGGATCCCGGTCTCGGCTACATGTGAATTGAGTTTGGTGGTCTTAGCCCGGCTCCCGGTGGGTGTGCTATGCAAGGTACGCCTGTGCTTAGTACGCCCACCTCCCCCCCACAAAAACCACCACACTTACACGCCCCCTCACTCCCTCATAGGGGGAGTCCCTCTGCCCCATTGGGGTCCCGTTGGGCCCCAGTTGGGCTCCCAAGAGGAGCAGGTAGGGCGGGGTGAGTGGGAGGCCCCCCCTCACACCCACCATTGCCACCAGGGGCATGGAGAAGGATGGCAAATGCCTCTGGGGGGAGGGTCTGCCTACTCCTGCAGTCCGGCTCCTCTCTCTCGAGTTCACGCACAAAAATACACTTTAGAAAAAAAAAAGAGGAGACTGGCCACTCCAGAACCTTAAGTCAAGAGGGGGTGAGATGGCGCTTACTCAGATTAAAAAAATAAATATATAAATATCAAAGATTCCTGCGTAAATATATACCAACTATTCCTGTGCAAATAAATTCCTGTGCATATACGTATAAATATCAATTGATTGACGTAAATAAATAATCTTAATGCTTGTAAACAATTGCTTGTCAACAATTCCTGTGCAAATTAATTCCTGTGTATATACTTATAAAAATAAATGTCAATTGATTCTATGTAAATAAATAATCTTAATGCTTGTAAACAATTTCAGATTAATGCAAATATATAAATAAATATTCTGCAGTGCAAAATAAGCAAATATAAGTAAGTGCAAATAGTGCAACAATGATGTGCAAAATAAAACATATAATAAATAATTCATGTGCAATAAAATAGTTCATGTGCGATATAAATGTTCAGTGTCACACAATCAAGCAATTTAATTTTTGTGATATTTCCTCTGTGCTGGAAAACTTCTACAACAGTCCAACCGATGTGCATAGAAAAAAACAAGGTCAAAATTTGCAACCAATTTGAGAGAAAATTCTCCAAAGAATGCCAAGAAAATGTGCAAAGTGCTTCAATCCTGTGCAGATGCCCTTGTTTCCCCTAGCCTCTCACCGCATTTGGCTTAAAATTAAAGGGGTAGTTCACCCAAAAACCTTTTTTTAACATTGATTGAGGCTCGTTTTGTCAAGGGGAATCGTTTTTTTTTTTTTTTAGAATCGAAGCAGTACTTACCGTTTTTAGAGATGCATTATCTCCGTCGCTTCCGGGTATGGTCTTCTGGTCTGGGCGTTCCTATTTGATTGACAGGCTTCCGACGGTCGCATACATCGCGTCACGAGTAGCCGAAAGAAGCCGAGCGCCGGTGCGGCTCTATACTGCGCCTGCGCATCGTCGTTCGGCTACTTTCGGAAAATCGTGACGCGAGGTATCCGACCGTCGGAAGCCTGTCAATCAAATAGGAACGCCCATTCCCGAAAACCATACCCGGAAGCGACGGAGACGATGCATCTCTAAAACAGTAAGTAATGCTTCGACTCTAAAAAAAAAACACCCGATTCCCCTTGACAAAACGAGCCTCAATCAATGTTAAAAAAAGGTTTTTGGGTGAACTACCCCTTTAAGCCTTTTTGCTAATCTCCAATAGCTGAGCGATCCCTTTTTTCCTATTCTATTGCCCACTATCAAGTTTCCCGTTTTAAGTTCTCAGATAACAAAAAGAGGGAAGGGGGGACTCCATAGTGTAGTATTTTCCACATAGACATTTATTTAAAGGTTAAAAAACTTACAATTCAGTTGCTTGCAAACAGCATAACACAGTATGTATTCCTACTTCCGGACTTGGTCGTGACCGGAAGTAATGTCACCACAGCTCTGTGCCATGATGTGTTGCGTGACTACTCAACGTCACTTTTCAAAGGGGAACTGTTTTATTGCACATTAATTATTTATTTATTATATGCTTTATTTTGCACATCGTTGTTGCACTATTTGCACTTAATTATATTTGCCTTTTTTGCACTGAAGATTGTGTATTAATATATATTTGCATTAATCTGAAATTGTTTACAAGCATTAAGATTATTTATTTACATAGGATCAATTGACATTTATTTTTATACAAATATGCACAGGAATTTATTTGCACAGGAATAGTTGGTATATATTTACACAGGAATCTTTGATATTTATATATTACATTTTTTTAATCTGAGTAAGCGCCATCTCACCCCCTCTTGACTTACTGTTTTAGTGTACTTCTTTTGTTATGGCTGCTGCTAGTTTGAGTTTTTACATTTATAGTCGTTGTGTATTTATACCCGTTGTAGTTTGCGCATTAGTAACTTTCAACACTCCAGAACCTTCACATTATTCTGCTGTAGCCAATGACAGGTCGACTTGGCCTTGTGTTTTGGATCATTGTCATGTTGGAATGTCCAAGTACGCCCCATGCACAGTTTTCTGGCAGATGAATGCAAATGTTAAATTATCTTGCCATCAGCTTTGACCAAATTTCCTGTGCCTTTTGTAGCTCACACATCCCCAAAACATCAGCGATCCACCTCCGTGTTTCACAGTAGGAATGGTGTATCTTTCATCATAGGACTTGCTGACTCCTCACAAAATGTAGTGTTTATTGTTGTGGCCAAAAAGCTACATTTTGGTCTCATCACTCCAAATGACTTTGTGCCAGAAGGTTTGAGGCTTGTCTCTGTGCTGTTTGGTGTATTGTAAGCGGGATACAGTACTTTGTGGCATTTGTGTAGTAATGGCTTTTTTTCTGGTGACTCGACCATGCAGCCCATCTTTCTTCAAGTGTCTCCTTATTGTGCATCTTGAAACAGCCACACCACATGTTTTCAGAGAGTCCTGTATTTCACTGAAGTTATTTGTGTGTTTTTCTTTGCATCCCAAACTATTTTCCTGACAGTTGTGGCTGAACATTTAGTAGATCTCCCTGACTGTTGTTTGGTTTCAACAGAATGCCTTATTTTCCACCTCTTGATTAGAGTTGCCTCCTGAAACTCTTCCTCTTCAACACTTTCGTAGTTCAGACAGCAGGCCCTGTGAAATGTGTGACACAATTAGTCAATATTCACATGGCATAGTAAATATGTGCCATTGTATTCACGGAAATAAAGGATTCCCCAAAATGTTTTAATACTTTAGAATAGTTCAGATTAATAGTAAACGGCTAGAAATAACTGAAATCCTTTGTGAAAATGAATGTATATATTTACATTTTAAACATAGTTATATTTTAAATTCAAATAGTAATTGTGCCATTGCTGCCTTATGTGATAAGGCATTCTATAGCCCAACAACCTCACTTTAATTTACTGGTAGAATATTATTATTATTTCCATATACAGCTGATGTCCTCTTTGTGTAGTCATTTGGATAGATAGTTAATTTGCCAAATATGTGTAATGATCTTGGATAAACATACTGGCCCAGATTCAGAGAGCGATTATGCCTGTCTAACTGGTGTTAGACAGGAGTAATTTCAAATTTTGCGCGCCGTATCACTAGTTTGAATCCTCAAACCATGATACGGCGGCTTCGGGCTTCGATCCGAGAGGCTTACGTCTTCGTAAGCCTTCGGATCTACGTTGCGATATTTGTGCGGCCGCTGGGTGGAGTCCGCGTCATTTTCACCATCGGGGTATGCAAATGAGTTTTTACGGCGATCCACGAAGGTACGAGTGTCCTTCGCAATCGCCTACGTCATTTTTTGGCTACGTAATGTTAGAGCAGCTTTTTGCTGGTCTAACAGTGCGTAACCCATGTTAAGTATGGCCGTCGTTCCCGCGTCAAATTTAATTATTATTATTTTTTTTAACGTAACTCGTTCGGGAATAGGAATGTACGTAAACGACGCTACTACGACGTAACGACGTGATTTCGCGCAATGCACGGTGGGAAATTTGGGAACGGAGCATGCGCAGTTCGATCGCCGCGGGAACGCGCCTATTTTAAATGCTTCACGCCCCCTACTCGCGTAGATGGATTGCGCCGGGAGAAATACACTACGCCGCCGTCGTTTACTGGACAAAATCTACCTGGATTCCACGTAGAGCCAGGTAAAATACGGCGGCGTAGTGTATTTCAGGAAACGCTACGATAATCTAATTCTCTGTGAATCTGGCCCATTGCCTCTAATTTTAGTGACCAGCTTTAAACTCTCCCCAGAACTTATTAAGTGTGGTGCCTACAATTCTGTTCTCTAGAGGCTACATAGAGAAACTATATGTGTACCTTGCATTCTGCATAGCATAGCATTCTGTATTTTATGTTTTTAGCTTGTGCAATAGTTGGATGCTATTCAGTGATATTGCTAATGAACCATTAATCAATATTCCAAGGTCCCCTCAAGCTGTGTTTTGCCCAGCTGTATTCTGCATAGGCAGACTGTTATTACCAGGACCTAGGTGCATAACCTTTTTCAATAAAATGAATTTCCCATTTATCAGCCCATGTTGTTATTTTTATCATGATCATTTTAATAAATTTGAATTATTCTTCAAAAGAGGACATCCGCTGTATATGGAGAAAAGAATATTGTACGGGTAAATTAAGGTGAGGTAGTTAGGCTATGGAATGGAAAAGGAACATTTTCAAATATTATGTCATAGAGATTGTCAAATCTAGTTTGCTTTAATGAATTCACACATAAACGTGATTAAAACATGTAAAAATTACCACACATAACCCCATCTATCAGTCAAATCTAAACTGAAATACCAGTTAAAATAGAGGGACCTAAGCCACAATTACAAATATATACAGACCACATAATATTTTATATAAAAACTAGATGTGCACTGCCAAAAAATGTGTTTGTTTTCGTTTTATTTGTTTTCTTGCTTTTTTCATAAATGTAAAACTTTTTCAGATTTTGGAATTTTCAGATTTTGGAATTTCCAATTTTGGAATTTCAAGTTTTTTAATTTCGGCTTTTCGACTTTCGAATTTGCGAAATTGCTAATTTAAAAAATTTCATATTTCCGGAAATTCAAAAATTTGAAATTCGAAAATTTGAAAATCCAAATTTTATGAATTTCCAAATTTAGAATTTTCACATTTTCGAATTTCCGATTTTTCAAATTTCAGATTTTTGCATTTTGTAATTTTGAAGTTTCGGTTATTCTAATTTCCGATTTTGGAATTTCAAGTTTTTGAATTTCTGCTTTTCTATTTTTTTAATTTACAAAATTGCTACTTTTGACATTTTTGGATTTCTGAAAATGTTGAAATTCTAAATTTCGGAAATTTCAGATTTTAGAATTTCCGAACCCTAAATTTTCTGATTTTCAAATTTCAAAATTATGATTTTGGAATGTTCAGATTTCAGAATTTAGAAATTTTGAATTTCTGCTTTTCGAATTTCCGCTGTTTGAGTTTCCGAAATTTCTGCATCTCCTAAATTGCTAATTTTGAAATTTCCATATTTTGGAAATTTGATAATTAAAAAATTAGAAAATTCGGAAATTAGAAAATCCAAACTTTCAGATTTTTGAATTTCCAAATTCGTTATTTTTCGTATTTTCGAATTTCCAAATTTTCGAATTTCCGTTTTAAAATTTTTCGAATTTCTGATTTTCTCTATAGTTTCTCTATAGTTTTTATTAGACTTTTTAAAATATTGTAGAATTTTCCAACTTGTCACACTTGCAGGACAACAAACTGTATGCCAACATGCCAGGGGCATCCATGCTCATAGCTTTACTACTGACTTTAGATGAGCAAAGAAGGAGGAGGGCACGGAGGAGGGCACGGAGGAGGGCACGGGAGAGGATTTTTTTTCCAAAAACTTTTTATTTGCTTTTATAAACATTACAAAAAAATATACATTCATATATACATCAATACATAACATACATACAAATTCCAAACACGGTCTCACTATCTTTAATTAGGCCTTTAAAACCTTGATGGATATAATAATCTAATACAATATTCTTATCTGATACAAGCCCCTCACCTTTCATTTTTCACGGGGAAGAGGATATATCACACACGCATAGACATCTTTGGCATGAGTGATTCTGAGGTGTCTCGCATCTTCAGATTCACCCCTCATGCCATCATGGAATTAACCACAACCCTGCAGGAGGACATCACCAGCCCAACACATGACACCACCCATGACACCCATGACAGCTACATATACAATCCTAGCCCCATCCCCACAGATTTCGAACAGAACATGTATGGGGACAGCTGGCTGGTTGGTGAGTGACATGGGTGGCAGGCATGACTGTCCCCCCCATGATACTGAAATCACAAGGGGCACATGCACTACTAACATCCTCCTGTCTTATCCCTTCAGGGTGACTCTGCATATGCACTGGGACCCCATCTCATGACTCCTATCCAAAACCCCCCTATGGTACCCTGTTGTATTCCCCAAACTTTGTATGCCAGATTATCAGTGCATGTTGCATGCTGTACAACTTCGCAGTGAGAAAGGGCCTGGAGATTGACATACGTGATGACCTGACCCCCGAACCACACATTCCCCCTCTAACCGAGGCTACCCCGTCTTCTGAGGGAAGAGCAGCCAGGAGACAGCTCACATTAGGCATCTTTGCACGTTAAACACACACATTAATCATGGCACATTGAGAATGCATGCATGCACACCACTGTGGTCCCTAGCACAGACACATCACATCCTCATCAAATTGGATTAGCACAAGCCCACCATGCAGGACTTGTGAGCAGCAACGCCAGGGCTCCAATTATGTCACTGTACATTCATACACCATTCACACGGACCTGGGGATCACTTCTCCCTGGTCCTGGGGATCACTTCTCCACCACAAATGAGGGTGACACCCCTTTTCCGGCAAGAATGTCTACCCCACATTTCAAAATCATTCACAAACAGAACCAAAAAAAAAAAATTAAAAAAAATGACCAGCAAAAAATAAAAATGCCCAGCAAAAATATAATTTAACAAAAAACACAACAAAGAAAACACAGAAAAGACAAAAATCACTCTGCAAAACACTATCCAAAACAGTCAACAAATATCACAAAGACAAGTCACAAAGCAACAAACGCAAACAAACAACAGAACAAAAGCACCTTGCTGTATAGGAAGGGAGACAAAGGGATGTACTTTTGCAAAGGAAGGGCGTTTGTGTCTGTCTATTTAAGCTCTCTGCGTAGCTCACTAAGTTGCCCGGGTCCACTTCCAATTTCACTGATTGCGCCATTCCCGAGTTGTGAGCATGCGCACAGAGGTGCTGACTATGGTCTGCTTCATGTGCGCATGCGCGATCCGGCCGGCCCTTTATTTGCATGGGGTCACGGCTCATTTCAATGTAACACGCCCACGTCCTTCCCAATTTGAATTACTCTGCCTTACGCCTCGGCAATTACGTTGCACCGGCGCAAATTTCAGCGCAAATACTACGAGGATACGATGATTGCGCCTCTACATTGCGCCGGTCTAACGTAAAGGTGGTGCACTACGCCGGTCAATATATGCGCCAATGTATCTGAATCTGGCCCAAAGTTTTTTCCAACTTCATCATTACGACGTTGCCCACACACGATCGTTAAAAAAAAAATGCTCTAGCAAAGAGCGGTGATGTACAACACGTATGACAACACTATAAAGGGGAAGTTCCATTTAGATTGCGCCACCCTTTGGGCTACTTTAGCTGATTTTGTGTTGGTAAAAGATGATTTGCGCTTTTCTGTCCGTTACAGCGTGATGAATGTGCTTACTCCATTACGAACGGTAGTTTTACCAGAAGGTGCGCTCCCGTCTCATAACTTGCTTCTGAGCATGCGTTTTTCACGTCGTTTAAGCCCACACACGATCATTTTTTACAACCCGAAAACCGACATAATTTAAAACGTTTAAATAGATCAAGTGTACCTGGGACCCCAAAAACAAGCCCAGGAACAACCTGGAAATGAGGGAGTGGGCAAGTGGACTATAGCGGTACTGGATACAAGAAAATACAATGGAAGGATGAAATGAGGTATTATAAAAACAAAGACAATATTAATGTCTTTGTTTTTATAATCCAATAATGTGTGTTCAAATTGCCCATTATTATGTATAATAAACGAATGTAATAATTTTCTACCTCATTTCATCCTTCCATTGTATTTTCTTGTATCCAGTACCGCTATAGACCACTTGCCCACTCCCTCATTTCCAGGTTGCTCCTGGGCCATTTTGGGGTCCCAGGTACACTTGATCTAGTTAATCGATATTTAGGATGGTACTTTTATGTTTATTGTTCCTGTGTTTACTTTAAGAGGCTCCAATTCAATCATAGTTTAAAACGTTAAAAAATGCAGCATGTTCGAAAAAAAAATTGTCGTTTTTTCAGAACCCAAAAAATGATGTGAAACCCACCAATACATTTTTTTAAAACGTCGTTTTTTACATGCCGAAAAATAATGGTGTGTACGCGGCATTAGAATTTTCGACATTTAGCTTTTCGAAATTTAGAATTTAAATACACATTTTTTTGGGGGATTTTCAAAATTTAGAATTCCGAATTTTAGGATTTCAAATTTCTATAATTCTGAATTTTCGAATTTCCGAAATGTTGAATTTCCAAAATTTCGCATTTTTTGCATTTCTGAAATTTAGAATTTTGAAATTTCCGAAATTCCGAAATTCGAAAATTTCGGAAATTCAGAATTTCAGAAATTTCAAAATTAGCAATTTCGGAAATTCAAAAATTCAAAGTTCGAAAATTAGCAATTTCGGAAATTCGAAGTTCGAAAATTAGAAATTTCGGAAATTCAAAAAGCGGAAAATTTGAAATTCCAAAGTCCAAAAATTCAATTTTTTTTTGAAATTACGGAATTTTGAAAATTATATATTTTGGAATATCAAAATCTCAAACATTTGCAAATTTGAAATCCGCAAACTCGAAATTCCAAAATCAGAAATTTGAAAATTCAGAATTATAGAAATTTGAAATCCTAAAATTCGGAATTTCGGAAACTTCTGAATTAACTAATTTGTCAAAAAGCGAATTCGGAAATAAACAAAATGCACATGTCTAATAAAAACGAGAGAAAATGTAAAATGTATTGCAAAGGTATTAGCTACAACAAACAACTTTAATTATATAGAATAATTAAAGGTCAGAACATATACAGTAAAACCTTGGTTTGAGAGTACTTGGTTTAAGAGCATTTTGCAAGACAAGCTATATTTTTTATATATTTTGACTTGATATACAAGTAGCATCATGTCATAACTGAGTATAAATGAGAAGAGAGGTGCCTCTAAGCAATATGGTTACATTTAATAAAGGTACAACATTTAGCAACTCACATGGTTTATTGAGTAAAACAAGCACATCTAAGTATGCAGAGATCCGGGGTAAAGCTGTTCACATAGACCATCTTCAGCACTGCCATTGACGTCCTCCCTTCCATGCTGCGCTCTACGTGTGGTTCCAGCCTCGCTTTCAGATCGCTCTACTGCAGGGTAGTCTTCCCGTTCACTATTGCAGACTGACAGCGGTGAGAGTCGGTGGTGCAGAGGATGGTCTATGTGGACAGCTTTACCCCGGATGCCTCCATACTTAGATGTGCCTCTTTTAATCATCAACCATGTGAGTTTCAAATGTTGTACCTTCATTAAATGTAACCATATTGCTACACTTAGAGGTGCCTCTCTTCTCTTTTATACTGTCTGTCAGGAATGGCCCCCCCTGCTGGTAAATATGCCTGTTATTCTGGCTGCAGTACCGGCATCCACCAGCGGGGGGTTCTTGGTCTCCTGGAGCTCACAGCCTTTCCTGCGTTCAGGTGTGACCTGAACGTAATTAACACACCCCCTATTTATACCCGGCGAGCTCAAGCAGAGCTCGCCCTGGTATCTTCATACCTTCTGGACCTAAGCCTGTACCCTGACCTGTATTCTGATCCTGATTTGGTACCTTGATCCTGTTCTGATCCTGATCCCTGATCCCGCCTGGACTTGTCTGCCCTGCATCCTGATCCCTGATCCCGCCTGGACTTGTCTGCCCTGCTTCCTGATCCCTGTCTCCCCTTAGCCTGTATCCTGCAGCTAGTCCATCCATCCGACGCCTGCTCCGTCCTGTCCCATCTGCTGATATCCCTTGTGTATGACCTCGGCCTCGCTTGACCTATGTGTACGGTATTCCCTTTTTGATTATATGTATATATTGTTTGCTATCTTCACTGGTTGTCCTTATTTTCTTATAATTAAACACCTTTTACTTCACTAATCATATTGTCTGGTCTCTCTGTGCAGTCACACGGGTCTGATCTCTCATCCCTCCTGACACTGTAGCTCCTGATGGATTTAGCTTCTAATCGCTTTGTGAAGGCTTCCATTTGTGGATGGACATTTTATGGTTACACAACTAGGTCACATTGCTATAATCTTTTTATATGGACTATGAACTGAAGGATTAATGAATAAATGGTTGTGGAACAAATCATTTGTGTTTCCATTATTTCTTATGGGGAAATTTGCTTTGATATACAAGTGCTTTGGATTACAAGAATGCTTCTGGAATGAATTATACTCACAATCCAAGGTTTTACTGTATATGACTGTGGACCAAAGTCATAACATACAGTTTATTGCATATAGTGTGCCTTAAATGCCCCAAATCTACCAATAGTAACCTGTATGCACCAAAAATGGTGCCTCCACAGGGAATTATCACAGATGATATCCAATATAGCACAACCAATGTGATAACCCCACACATATTGAGGCTCGAGCCACTCCATAAAGAGTGGGAAGTTGATGGTCATAATGCTTTAAATATCCCAAGCCCATGTGTGCCCAATTACATAGCTCCCAACTGTTCCTGATTTTGAGAGACTTTCCCTTATTTGGAGCAATGTCCCTCTGCCCCTCTTTCCTCCTCATGTGTCCTCCATTTTGGTCTGATCTATATAGCTGTATATAAAATGCGCTTTCAAAATGTGTTTCCCAGTGCAAAACCTTTCATCCAAATTCTAAATTGCTGCATTTTTCAATTTTAACCTCCCTGGCGGTATGATTATGTCTGGAATTTTGTACCAAAAGCGGTACAAAATGGAAATTTGGTGATATGTATTATAAGCCTGCAATTCATAGTAATTACTTATACCTGACCAAACAAGACTCTAGTAGACATCCCAGATGTGATAAATTTGAAACACAAAATCATGAATAATAATATAATAAATGATATAATTTTATTCAATAATGTAATGAAAAATAATGAAATTTGTCAAACACAGAAATTCAATAAACATCCTGAGTGTTATACATTTTGAAGCATGGAACTAGACAAAGTCCAACGTCGCAATCAGGACAATGGAACCTTGTTTCTTGTCATCTCTCTTTGAACAGCAAACCACGCACATCCTGGTAGGTGCTGCCTTTTTTGCGGTAGGGGGTATGTAGTTCATAAAATGACGACCAGTCAGGCGTTCTGGGTTGACAACGTCCCAGGTCTGTTCACAGCTACTGATGGTGTCTGGTGGTTGACAAAAATCTGCTCAGCCACCTTCCAGATAAAGTCAGAATGAACAAGAGGCATGTCACTCTTTGCTCTATAAAGGATATAAGAATTCCAAAGGCATTGTTTCAGAATATGCCTGAAAATCTTCTTATAATATTTTTTTTGCTGTTTGCGCATAGCCAGGTAAAATGTCATTGCCTGATCGGCTCTGTCGACACCTCCCATTGTGTTGTTATAGTCGATCACGACTTGCGGCTTCAGCACATATTTCCCATGTTTTGTATGGACCATGGCAGTGGAGGTGCTGTGCACGGTACTCATAAGACACACGTCCTTCTTGTCTCCCCATCGCATTGCCATCATCTTACCCTTCTAAAAGGCAACCATTTCTCCGGTTTTTAGTTTTTTCTTGCCAAACATAGATGGCATGTCACGTTGGTTAGGCCTAACGATACCATATGCATCAGTTTTCTTTTGTAGCAAAACCTCATAGGCGGCGTACACACGATCGGATATATCCGATGAAAACGGTCCGCGGACCATTTCCATCGGATATGTCCGATCGGGAGTTTGATCCGATGGCGTGTACACACCATCGGATCAAATTCCCCGCCGCCGGACGGCGCGGTGACGTAGTGGTGACGCGGCGGTGACGTTGACGCCGCCACGTCACCGCCACGTCACCGCACCAGGAAGTAAAACACTTCCGCGCATGCGCCGAATCCATTCGGCAGCGGCGCGGCGGCGGTGGGAGCCGACATGTCTGCTGGTAAGTGTACTAACCAGCATACATGTCGGGCGGACAGATTCCCACCGGATAGATTTCAAAGCATGCTTTGAAATCTGTCGGGTGGAGAAATCTGTCCGCTAGCCCATACACACGAGCGGAGATGTCTGCTGAAACGGTCCATCGGACCGTTTTCAGCGGACATATCCCCTCGTGTGTACGCGGCCATACAGTTCTGGAGACGTGTAGAAATGTATTGTCACACAACATCCTTGGTTCAGCAATGGCTTCAGCAGTGTAAGGACAGGTGATGTGGCCATCCTATAGCTGCTGTACCTGGGGTTGAACTTTGTGCCTTACCGGTGTAAATGACCGAATTCCAGATGTATCCGGTGGCTGACTCGCAGAGCATGTAGAATTTGATGCCAAACCGCGCTCTTTTGGATGCAATAAACTGTATCCAGCTTAGGCGTCCCCTGTAGGCCATCAGACTTTCATCCACACTTACGTCCCTTTCTGGCACGTAGGCCTGCTGGAAATTGGTAACAATCATTTGGCATACCTCCCAGATTTTTTTTAGTTTGGGCGCAGGATGCGTGGCCTCATCAAACTCTTCAATGTTAGTGAAGTGGAAATATTTCATGATGAGCGAAAAATGGTATTCGGACATCACAGTGCCAAAAACCGGAGTGGCCAGTAACCTATTTGTGGTCCAGTACCATTTCTGGAACGGTTTCCCCACCACCCCCTGAAGGATGAGGAGTCCCAGAAACTGCCAGATGTCCTCTTTAGTCAACGGTTCCCATTTTCTGGTTCTGGAAAACCTGGCATGCAGCATAGTGGATTGCCTCTCTTGGTAGCGATTGGTCTATGTGACAATTTTTTTTAATTACATCCTCAGTAAGGAATAATTGCAGGTATGCCAGAGAGTTGTCACTCTCAACATCTACCTTCATCCCAGGTGATCCAGTGAATCGGAATATCTCGGGGGCTCTACCTGGTCTGTATCGCTGTCTATAGGGCACATCGCTTAGGTCAGGTGCAGGATCATCGCCATTATCACTTTCCGGGTCAGTGTCAGAGTCAGATGACAAATCTCCCCATGACTCACTATCGCTCAGTTCTGCGAGCAACTCTGTGTCGCCGCCACTGTCACTCAACTGATCCAAAAGCGCTTTTGTAGCAAAGTGGCGCTTTTTTGATGCCATGTTCCTAAGATTTTTTATGGGCACAAATGACAGGCAAGGGGCACTGTAAAGTGATGGTGTCAGATCCTGAGGTGATACAGTTTTACTTTTAATTTGAATTTCTCGCCCAGTTCTGCTCCCATGCACCACTGTTGCTCGCAGGGAACGGAACCAGGAAGTCAGATGATTGCTGGAGCGGCTGTGATCTCGCTCAATTACAGCAACGGGATATCATCCTGGATCACCAGGAGATGATAAGAGGACGCCACTGCAGGCTCTGCACAGCTAGCCCGAGCGTGACTCGGGGTTACCGATCCTATCAGAAAAAAACAACCCTGAGTCACGCTCGGGTATACCGCCAAGGAGGTAAAAGCCAATATAAAGGAATAATAGTGGTTAAAAAAAGCATTTTGGTGTGTTCTCCTTAAAATCCACACCAGACCCAAAGACCTAGTATGGATTAGGGGGTGGAACACCACGCTGTTTTTATTTTTTTACATTTTTGTATTGTCGGCTATGCTATTGTATTTCTGTCAATTTAAATGTCATATTTTTTTCTTTAGAAATGTCAGTTTTGCTGAAGCATGTACTGTACTTTACCTGGTACAGATACGCCCCTTTACAAGGGGACTATAGTTAAACCATTTATCATTTTTATTTTTACACTTTAAGCATCATTAAAATCACTGCTCCTTTAAAAATGATTGCATTGCAATAGATACATTTTTGCATTGGTTGTAAATACCCTGGTATAAAATTTAAGGGGAACCGCCATGCCAAAATTGAAAAAGAAAAAGGGTGTGGTGTGGGGACCCCCCAAAATTCATACTTGGCTCTTATCCAAGCACCCAAGTGAGGGCCCCCATCAAGATTTTGCTCCTTACAAATATGCACATGTTTTTTTATAGGTTTAACATATATATCATGAGATAGGCTTTCTTTATTCCCAAGATGGTGTGTTATGAGAGTCTTTTATTTTCGAAAAAAAATATTACTACAGTATGAAAAATATAAACCTGGAGTTTAAATGGCCATGCCTCAAAATATGTCACTTGGCCACTAAATTTTAATTTCCTTTAGCCTTGAGATCAAAAACATTATTCCATAAAGCTTTTACTGAGAACGTTAGGAGAAAAAATATTGTTGAAATCGACCTGTCTTCTACTGAAACAGCTATAGGAACCTGAATGCATTTCACTAATGTTCAGAGGAGAATATCCATTTATTGCATTAAATGTGATGACTCAGAGGAAGAAAATTAATAATAGCATAGTTAATGGAAGCTCTGGCCAGATTCCCAACAGTTACCTAAAATTACTGAGGCGATTGCTTGCTATTGATTTAATTTATTGATTTAGTAGTTAGAATTCAGGAAACTTGGGTCAGGTCGTGAACATGCAGCATGGAATGCAAACATAATATCAAGAACAACGTCATGATGAGAAATTGTCTAAATCTCCTCTCTTACATTCTATGCAAGGGAATAAAAAAGCTGTGCCTTAGTTTACTGATTTATTATTTACATCATCTTCTTCTGTTTTGCTCAAAGTTTGGATACATGCCATGTAATGTTCTTTGCAGTGTGGTAAACTTATTAAACATGAGTACAAATCTTCATGTTCATAAATGACATTTTTACTTAAGTAAAAGATCATTGTTTATTAGCTTAAAAAATAATAGGATTTTTGACTTGCGTAAAATCGTTTTTTCTGAGTTCATTGACAGACCCAGCCTTCTTTATTCAGAACCATAGGGTTATATCATCCCCTACAGGAGTAGGACACTAGGCGGACAAAAGACTTGGCTACGCCAATAGGCAGTCCTAGGTGATATACACCCTCCTCTCTGCTACAGGACTTCAGTTATGTAACAAGCAGTATCAGAAGTATTAAAACTCGAAGCGATGGCAAATTTGGGAATTTCACAGTAAAAACCTTTCTAATTACTATTAGTTGGGCCTCTTGCAAACTGCAAACTGTTGATAGCTCAATGCAGTGTTAGTTATGGAGATGTTATATTTGAGGACTTTTGTATAGCCGTATTGTCCCTGGACTAAGATTAAGAAGGTGAGAGACCCGGATATTCAAGATGTATGTATGTGGAAACTGACTGGAACTTGTTGTTATTATGTAACATTTTTTTTTTTTGTTTTATTCTTTCTTTCCTGTTGTCCTTGACATTTGGAGGTGTTCTCCATCCTGTATGTCTTTATTCTATAACCCAATAAAAATAATTTTCAAAGAAGTATTAAAACTCCATAGAGGGGCGTGTGCTGTGTCTGTCAATGAACTCAGAGAAACTGATTTTACGGTAAGTCAAAAATCCTATTTTCTCTTTTGTTCATTGACAGACACAGCCTTCTTTATTCAGAACCATAGGGATGTCCCAAAGCAGTGCCAAACATAAGGGATAGGACAGCCAACAAAAACAAAAACAAAAAAACCCAGGCCAACCAGACAACCTGGAGCTCAATGAAAACAACCTAGAGCCCACCTGACCAGCAAAAAAAAAACCTTCACGAAGGAAAAACCCTCTAGACCGCAGCCTGAAGAACCAAAAGAAGCATCCGCAAATGCCAGCACATCCACTTTGTAAAATGTTGTGAATGTGTGCACCGAAGACCAGGTGCTCGCCTTGCAAACTTGCTTACTGACGCCCGATGACAGAAGTCCCAGAAGGCAGTGCCTGAGTTGAGTGCGCCTTCACCGGGAAGGGAGGAACCTGACCCTTGATAGAATAGGTAGGCTTGAGTCACCTTCTGCCTGATCCATCTAGAAATGGTCGCCGAGGAACCAGCCTTTCTAATGATAACGAACAGGGAGTCTAGCCTTTGAAAAGACTCAGTGGCCACCAACCCTGACTTCCAATACAACATCTAAGGTGTGCAAGGCAAATTCCCCCAGATGTTGCAGCTGGGGACATAGAGAAGGCAACACGATGTCTTAATTTAAATGGAAATTAGAGACAACCTTTGGAAGGAAAGAAGGACAAGGATGAAGCACCACCTTGTCCTTGTGAATCACCAGGTAGGGCATGTGACAGGATAGTGCTGTCAATTTTGAAACCCTGCAAGCAGAAGTAATAGCCACCAAGAAGGCCACCTTCTGTGATAGTGTGAGCAGGGGAATTTCTCGAATATCCTCAAACGGAGGCTTCTGTAGAAGTACAAGATTCAAGTCCCACGGTGGCAAGGGTGATCGCATCGGTGGAACCACATGTCGCACTCCATGAATGAAGGTACACACCAGGGAATGCGAAGCCAGGGAGAGTTGATAGAAAACTGCCAAGGCCGACACCTGGCCCTTGACAGTACTCAAGGCCAAATTTTTTTCCACGTCTCTCTGAGGAAAAGTCAAAATCCAAGCCACCGAAAAGAAACGTGGGTAAAACCCCACTGACTTACACCATGAAATATACGCTTTCCACGTCCGATAATATACCTTCCTGGAAGAAGACTTTCTAGCTATGAGCAGCATTGGAATCACTAACGCACATAAGTCCCTTTCCTTCAAAACCTGGCTTGCAATAGCCAAGCCGTTAAAGACAGCGACGGTAAGGCAGGGTGGAAAATCGGCCCCTTGGGATAGCAGATTCTCCCTGAGAGGGAGCCGCCAGGGGGGCGTCTGTGACCAGACGCACCAGTTCGGCTTACCAGGACCAACGAGCCCAGTCTGGGGCCACTAGAATTACCAGAATTTCTTCGGCCTCGATCCTGCGCAACAGCCGTGGCAGAAGCTTGAGAGAAGGAAAGGCATAGATCAGACGATACTGGCCCCACAGATTAACCAGAGCATCTGAAGCATCCGTCAGAGGGTCCCGAGACCTGGCCACAAACCTCTACACTTTCCTGTTGATTTGTGATGCCATCAGATCTACCTCTGGAGATCCCTAGCATAGGCAGATCTGTTGAAATACCTCTTGATGGAGAGACCACTCCCCTTGGTCCAATACTGAGGTAATCCGCCTGCCCGTTGTCCACCCCCGGAATGTGAACCGTGAAGATGGCCAGGACGAAACGTTCTGCCCATTGTAGAATGTTAGCTACTTCCAGGCCAGCTAACACACTCCTCGTTCCTCCCTGGTGGTTGACATAGGCCACTACAGTGGCTTTGTCTGACTGGATCCGTATCGGGAACCCCTGAAGCCAATCCATTCAATGATCCAGACAGAGTCTGATCGCCCAGAGTTCCAAGTTGTTGATAGGTAGCCTAAATTTCTCCAGCGCCCAGTGACCCTGAGCCAAGCTCAGGTCCAGGTCTCCTCCCCACCCAGACAGTCTGGCATCGCCGGTGACCACCGTCCAGTACAGCGGGAACAAGGATTTCCCCTGCCGAACAGCCGTGAACAAAGCCACCAGATCAGGGACCCTTTGGCTCCTTCTGACTGTCTAGAGACTCGGGAACATTTGTCCCATTTTAACAAGATTTCCCTTTGCAGGGGTCTCGTATGAAACTGAGCAGAGGGGACCGCCTCGAATGTAGACACCATCAGGCCCAGTACCCGCATGCAAGTCTGCAGGGAGATCCTCCTGCTGGACAGCAGCAAGCGGGCTGCCGTCTGTAATTTCTGGAGTTTGTCCTGCTGAAGGACCAATCTTGCCCGAGTCAGACCCAGATAAACCAATTTACGAACTGGGGTCAACGCAGACTTTTGGTTATTTATCAGCCACCCAAAATCTGCCAGAGTCTGAACAGTGATCTCCACGTCGCCCCTCTGGGCCACTGAGGACTCTGCTTGCAGCAGAAGGTCATCCAGAACAGAAATTCCCTACTGGCGCAGTAGCACCAGAACCGGGGGCCAACACTTTGATGAAGACCCGAGGAGCAGAGGGGAGACCAAAGGGTAACGCCGCAAACTGATAATGCTCCTCTCCCACAGCAAAGGTGGAGGAACCGCTGGTGCCATGCACAAATCGGAATGTTATGGTAGGCATCCTTAATGTTGATGGAGGCAAGAAAGTCCCCCTGATGAAGGGATGCCACCACATAGCGAATGGACTCCATTCTGAAATTCCACTTCGGCACCCACACATAGCGGTTCAGGGCCTTGAGGTCCAGAATTGGACGTACCGTACTCTCCTGGATGCGTTGCGAACCGAACCAGGACAATCACACCCTGGAGCGACAGGCCTTGTACTGGGCCCCTGAGGACTAACAAGTGGTCTGGAGACAAATGCAGATTGGACGTAAAAAATCTGCTTGGGGACAAGTCTGGAACTCGGACTTGTAACTTCATAATCGTTTATCAGGGAGGTCCACGGGCCCGGAAAACAGCAAAGACATACCCCACCTGGACTGCGGGTGAGGGCACCTCTTGATGCCGAAGGAGCCTTATCTGGGGGTCTGGAGAAACCTGCCCTTGGTTTGCCCGACCAGGGCCGCTTAGAACCTGCCGAGGGGGGCTTTAAAGACTTCAAGCCTTTGTCAGTGGACCATGAGGGACAAAAAACTTTGTGTGCCGAGAAGGAATGGCCACTCTTGCGACTTGGCTCCTTCCCTTTCTTTGACTGTGGAAAAAAAGTACTCTTCCCCCTGGTGACACTCTTAATTATATCATCCAGAGTGGCCCTAAACAAACGATCGCCTTGAAATTATAGCCCTCCAGTTGTTCAGGAACTACAATTCCCATCATGCCTAGTCAAGTCTGTAAATGTCAGTTTTACAATGCCTCATGGAATGTGTAGTTCCACAACAGCTGGAGAGCCATAGTTTGGAGATCCCTGAGCTAGGGCCTTCTTTGAGGCCTGGTAGGCAATCCAACACTTTAGCCACAATACCCGTTGAAGCACTACCGCTGAAACAGATGGCTTAAAAAGCAAAGGAGCTGGGTCCAAATTGGCATCGCAGACAAAATGCAGTCTCTTGACCAGTTGGTTCGCTAATTCCCTGAAGGTAGGTGAAACCTGGTCCCCTTCCAGCTCACGGCGCAACAACTTCGCCCACTCTGTCAGCACTTGCGACACCAGAGCAATAGCCAAAATCGGCCGAAGCGCTGAACCCGCAATAGAGAACATAGTGTGGCTCAGACACTCTGTCCTCCTGTCAGCCAGGTCTTTAAAGGCTGGAGAGTCCTCAACCAGAATCATAGTGGTTTTTTTCAACCGGGAAATGGGGGGAACCACCACAGGCGGAGTTGTCCATTTTTTGAGCAGACTCTTCTCAAAGGGATAATGCACAGCCTTTGGGATCACAAAGGGGTGTTTTGGATGCTCCCAATATTTATAGACAAACTTGTCAAAAAAGGAGGGATAGGGGGAACACTTTTGCCGCTTGAGGGACCGGCACCTCCACCGCAGCCGTGGCTGAATCCTCCATCCTCCATCTTTAAAGTTTCCTGCAGAAAATCATCAGTGCATTCACCAGCGCCTTCTCGTGCACAGCCACTGGGGCCAAGGAATCATTCTCACTGTCTGAGAGATCTAGGAGCGTGGTCCCGTCCACGGCAGCTGAATCAGTTTCAAGATCTGATGAGACAGATGAAGCAGGGGAAGCTTCTTGCTTGTCCGCCACTCAAAAGCTACCTCCAACCTTAACACCAAGGACTCCAGGGCCACTGTCAGTGCGTCAACAGATAACTGGGACCCAGAGGGACCTGCAGCCTCTGACAGGGGGTCAGGCGGGGAAACATGCTCCTGAGACTCCATTAAGAGAGAAACAGGAGAGCCCCACAACAAGAGTGACCACTACAATGGGACACCCCCACAGCGGTAGTGGTACTGGACCACCAAGACACCCCACAGCCTGCCTCAGATGTCGACCTGCACACACATGGCGTCCAAGGGAGAAGAAAGCATAGTCCTTGCCAAATTAAAAAAAAAGGGGCTTCAGTCTGTAAAAAAAAAACGGTGTCCTGGGTTACACAGTAATGGCCACCATTGCTTGAGCCAAAAATCCACCATATCATTGCCGCTGAGCTACACAAACATGGTCGCCGGCCATAGAAAGTCATCAGGCACTAGGGAAGAGGAGGCCTGCTACAGCAAAATGGCCGCCGGCCGTGCTACATGAGACTACCACAAATGCAGGAGAAACCTGTAGCCTCCCAGGATGAGAGCGAGAGAAAGAGAGGTTCCGGACACCAGACCCAGTGCCTCCGCTCGGTAAGCACAGCACCTAGGCGGTGCACACCCCCAGCCCACCAGTTCTCAACCCTGTCCCCCAGGACCCACCCCAGGCACACTACCCCATATGGAGGGGAAGGAGAAAAGGGGGGCTGTCGGCCATGAGGGACGCTGCGACTCGAGCCTAGACCCAGTTGTATGCTACCTCGCGAGAGTTTAACTCGCAGGGCCAGCCCCCGTCCAGTGTCATGGCCAACCTAGCACGTAGATGTGGTTTGCACGCACTCGCTGCCCAGACTGGAGTGACCACTGGATCGAATGTTCGGCCTGTCTCCCAGCCCGGCAGTTGATTGTAGATCTCACCGGAAAAATCCAGGGAAAAAACAACAAACAAAAAATATATAAGTAAAAAAAAAAATTGCCAGGACAAGAGATCCCAGCAGGGAACTAGGTCCTTACTCCTGACTTTGGTTCTGAATAAAGAAGGCTGTGTCTGTCAATGAATGAAACAGAAATATATTTTCATGATGAAATTGAATGTTTTACATTTTTTCAATAGCTCCTAAAATGTATGTATAGCCAAAACATTTTTTTACATTTTGAGTAAAGCATTTTTTTTTATGGTGTCCCTGTCAATAGAGTCAGTTAAAGTCACCATCTCAATTTGTCCTGGCAACTATTGGTAATACTACAGAAAGTGATGGAAAAATAGAAATTTTTGAGTCGTCAACAGTGGGGACACCTACACCAAAGACAAATGCTTAAGAGCGGAATTTCCCTAAGGCCACGTACACACGATCAGACATGTCCGATGAAACAGGTCCGACAAACCGTTTTCATCGGACATGTCTGAAGGAATCTTTTGGTCTGATGTGTGTACACACCATCGGACCAAAATCCCCATGGACCAGAACGCGGTGACGTAGAACCCACCAACGTGCTGGGAAAAGGAAGTTCAATGCTTCCACGCATGCGTTGAATCAATTTGACGCATGCGCGGGATTTCGGTCCGATGGTTGGGCGTACTAACCATCGGACATGTCCGACGGACAGGTTTCCAGCGGACAAGTTTCTGAGCATGTTTAGAAACTTTTGTCCACTGGAAAACTGTCCGCTAGGCCGTACACACGATCGAACATGTCCGCTGAAACTGGTCTGCGGACCAGTTTCAGCGGACATGTTCGATCGTGGGTACACGGCCTTACATTGTGAATTTCTTCTTTTGTTTTCAGGAAATAAGGTTAAAGCAAATCTTTTCAATGAGATACAAGCAACAAAGAGTTATAACAGAGCACCCCCACCCTCCGCTCCAGCACCTAGTCTTATGCCGCGTACACACGATCACTTTTCAGCATGTAGAAAAATTTTTTTTTTTCCAACTTCATCATTAAAAACGATGTTGCCCACACACCATCGTTTTTAAAAAATGATGAGCAAAGCGTGGTGACGTACAACACGTACGACGGCACTCTAAAGGGGAAGTTCCATTCAAGCTTCCGTCTCATAACTTGTTTCTGAGCATGCACGGGTTTAAAACATCGTTTTTTAACGTCGTTTTAGCCCACACACGATCATTTTTTACAACCCCAAAAATTTTTTTTTAAAACAATGTTAAAAAATGCAGCATGTTCGAGTTTTTTTTTTTTTTGTTGTTTTATAGAAGATGAAATACGATGTGAAGCCCACACATGATTATTTTAAATGACGTTTTTTAAAAACAGTTTTTTTTAATGCCGAAAAATTATCGTGTGTACGCGGCATTATACTTCAATTCACTGACCAGTTTCCCACCCTTTTTTATTTCTATCTTTGCTGGCTGCCAAGTGACAGAGATATCAACAAATGCAGATATGTGGAAAGTGAAAGGAAATCATCGCAGTCACTAATAAAATAATTTGTGACATACAGTATAAACCTAATGTACTAGCAAATCAACGTGCTCACAAATCTGTGAATTATTGGCTGCTGCCTAGCACCGTAAGGCGTTTTCACTCCATCCCTCTAAGATAAGATACAAATAATGATGCAGCACAACTAAAACAGTGTCTCCTAAATAAATGATTCCAAAATAATGAAACAAAAAAAGTCCTGAAATATGTATGTGTGGCCAACCACCAGTGTATTTCAGATCTCACAGTCTTCTCTAGGGATCACCCACGTGTCACATGCATAATACCCAGTGAACCATATGTGCTCACCTCATGGGCTGGACCCAGTGGTGGGACAAGTTCAACTAGTGCCCAGGGCGAAAATGACAAACTCCCCCCCCCCGCCAAGGAGTTGGGAGGGGTTAGAAAAGTATATCCAGCACTAAAATGTATGTACTGGTTACAGCAGGCTGCTGCAATGATTACAACTTATCAAATCCCCCAATGACCCCCTAATTGCAAAAGCAGCAATATAGAGGTCTACATTCTAATGCATATTAGCAGGGGCGGCTCTAGGCTTTGTGAGGCCTTGGGCAAACCTTAGACATGAGGCCCCATTCACATCCATAATTGGAAAAATAATTCAAGCGATAAAAATTAACTGTATAAATTGCATATAGTAAGAGCCTCAATTCCTATGAACTCAGTTTCTAGAATTTTCTCTAACCAATTACTCTTTAATCAAATATCATTAAACATTATATATATATATATATTACACTCACACAAATATAGAGATTACAATTTGTGCAGCCGCTACTAGCAATGTATTTAAGTTATAACAAAAGTCAAAAACATATTTCTACATTTACATGAAGATCAGGTTAATATATGGTCAGAGGCTGCAGACATAGTACAGGAGATGGTCAGAGACTGCGGACATGATACAAGAGATAGTAAATTGGGTGTGCTGCGCTGCTAAAATTAATACATCAATAGTGAAGGTGATAACAAAATGTGCATTGAGTGCAAAAAAATTGTATATAAAAAACCAACACCAAGTGTTCCAATGTATGACAAAATCATATAAGAAAACAAACTGAATTGACAAAGTTCGTAAAAAGCTCCAGGGAAAAATCAAAGTTCAGTGAGTTCAGAGAAATATCCCAAGTAGGGGATTGAGATACTGCAGGACAGAAGAGAGCCTCCACCTCCACCTCTTATAGTAAATCTGCTTACCAGATAGATAATAATCGTGAGCATCAACAGCACAGCAGGCTGGATTGCCTTAACGGGTATTAAAGTGGAATCCTGTGTGTATCTCCAAGCTTGGTCTCAATGCGGCTGGATCCCAGAAAAACAATCACTCCCAGAGTGTAGCCAAGGGAAGAGAAAGGAAGCCAACATAGAGTAGTAACGTTTTAGAAGTTTAATAAAAGAAATTCGATTGCACTTACAAAAAACGAATCCTTTGGAAGCATATAAATAATAAGCCGGCCGGCTCTCACAATCCGCCCGTCCTTCCGGATGGTCGTGAGGATAAAAACAATGGTGTCGTCAGCACGCCGTTCCTCCCTACGCCGTTTCGTCCAATAGCAGACTTCATCCAGGGGCACTGGATGAAGTCTGCTTCGTTTTTTGTAAGTGCAATCGAATTTCTTTTATTAAACTTCTAAAACGTTACTACTCTATGTTGGCTTCCTTTCTCTTCCCTTGGCTACACTCTGGGAGTGATTGTTTTTCTGGGATCCAGCCGCATTGAGACCAAGCTTGGAGATACAAACAGGATTCCACTTTAATACCCGTTAAGGCAATCCAGCCTGCTGTGCTGTTGATGCTCACGATTATTATCTATCTGGTAAGCAGATTTACTATAAGAGGTGGAGGTGGAGGCTCTCTTCTGTCCTGCAGTATCTCAATCCCCTACTTGGGATATTTCTCTGAACTCACTGAACTTTGATTTTTCCCTGGAGCTTTTTACGAACTTTGTCAATTCAGTTTGTTTTCTTATATGATTTTGTCATACATTGGAACACTTGGTGTTGGTTTTTTATATACAATTTTTTTGCACTCAATGCACATTTTGTTATCACCTTCACTATTGATGTATTAATTTTAGCAGCGCAGCACACCCAATTTACTGTTTATATTTTGTTCATCTGACATTTGTGCTGCAGCAGCATTCACGTTTATCTTTATGTAAAATCGTTTGGTTTTGCCACCAATCCAATTTTTATTTTCATTAGACCTGCGCAGTATTTTCCACTGTTTTTCACATGATACAAGAGATAGTCATAGACTGCGGACATGATAAAAGAGATGGTCAGAGATTGCAGACATCATACAAGAGATAGTCAGAGACCAGGGTGGTAGGATGCCAGAGGATGGGGTAAATGGGGGGGATGATGATGACAGGAGGCAGAGTGGTAGGATGTCAGAGGTGGGGTACAGGGGAATGATGGTGACAGGAGGCAGGGTGGTGGGCAGCTGGCAGTGGGGTACAGCAGAGATGATGGTAGGGTGGTGGGATGCCAGGAACAGGGGGATGATGAGAAAGATGATGGAAGGGGCTCAGTAGGTGCCATATGCGGGGTGGGATGTATATCATCACTCAGGACTGTGTGTGAGGTCATGGGTGAAAGGCAGCAGTCATTTTCAGGTGCCCTCATTCAGGGGGTGACATCACGGAATGTGTCAGTGTTGGGCAGGACCGTACATGCTGTACCTTTTGAGACTGTTGCAGTCTGGCTCCTGGATGATGGTCAGGCTCCAGCTCTGGCAGGTCCTCCATTTCAGATTGTGATCGCCAATCCTGCAGAGGAGATCAGGGAGCTGCTCAGCCGCTGCAAGCTCTGCACATGGCCGGTGTTCTGCCGAAGAAGTTCTGGACACCAGAGATCTGAGGTGCATGGCAGGAGGGGAGGAGCCAGGGAGGGGAGTACATGTTGCCACCCACTGACCCTGCGACCTCAGGAAATGCTCAAGTGGTCAGTGATAGTGGGCGGGGAAAACTAGTTGCAGCCCCGGACGCAAGACGAGGACACCGACCGGGGGACATTCTGTCCAACTCACCACACAAACGTTAGACAAATTAGGCGGCCATGAGAACCCTGGGAGTGCGAGGCCTTAGGCAGCCGCCTAATTAGAGAGCTGCCTCTGCCTACACCTAAAGGGAGTCTACCACTAACTGCCCTGACACTTTTTACAGTGACAAATGACACCAAATTTAGCGATCAGTAAATAACTGAACATTGCAATCAGTGACACTGTGACTGGGGGTGCAGGGGGTAATCTGGGGGGTGATTAGGAGGTGATGGGGGGTGAAAAGTGTGCCTACGTGCACTGGTGTCAGTGTGCTGTTGGTGCACTTACTATTGATGTCTTCTCTCCTCGGGCGCTGGACCAAAAGGCCAACACAAGGAGAGATGACATCACTTCCTCTGCCTGTGTTTACAGTTTCACGGGTAGAGGAAGCTTCTCATTCGCCAGGAGCGATCGTGAGGGGGTGGCCATGAATCGGTGGCCTCCGCCTCATCACTGATCGCTCCTGGAACGATTCCGACCGCCGCAGGCACCAATCGGGCCCCCCACCCACTGGGAGGCAGGGTCATATATATACACCCATATGCCTGCCCGTGCCATTCTGTCGACGTATATTGTCGTTCGGTGGTCGGTAAGTGGTTCAATTCAGAAAATAGCTAATTATGACCACTAGATGGTGCTGAAGAAAAAATATGTTCAGTGTAAACGCTTAAAGCATTCAGACAGTGATTTTTTATTTATTTTATTTACCCCTATGTGTAGATTGAAGGGCAAGTATGTGATTTGCACATAAGCACAAACCAAAAGACACTGTAACAATTTTGTAGGAACCATTTTGTTGAAAGATGGTACTACAGTATATAACAAAAAAACATGGGGAATGCCCAGGGAAGAACCAAGCCTACTTACCGACCAGCTCGCAGAACAACCAATTAACCTGTCTAACAGTATGGGTTAATCACAGGGGTTTTGTCTGCACGCATTTGCAAAACCCATGCGTGAGCCACAGAGCCACGCCAAGGCACCCTGTAATCTGTGGTCCCAACACTAAACAATGAGCGTCCCCACAGTGGAGGCACATGCATTCTAATGGATAGATAGGGGCAGGTGGACTGAAGGGGAGCCACCCCTCCTTAAAGGTACAGGAGCACACCAAACACCCAGCATATAGCACAATGGCTGCAAAGATGTTGGTGTGTTGCTGGACCAATACAAGCACCACAGGTGAAACATAAACGTGTCCACCGCCCCATCTATAGCTGGCCATAGCAGCAAGTTGGAAGGCTAAAGCAGATAACAAAAAACCTGGGGAATGCCCAAGGAATAACCAAGCCTACTTACCGACCAGCTCGCAGAACAACCAATTAACCTGTGTAACAGTGTGCGTTAAAAACAGGGGTTTTGTCCGCACACATTTGCAAACACATGCGTGAGCCACTAAACAATGAGTGTCCCCAAAATGGAGGCACATGCATTCTAATGAATAGATAGGGGCAGGTGGACTACAGTATATATATTTAGTCCACCCACATTATAATATAAAGCATGTTTGTATTGTTCCAGAAAAAAAATGTACAAAGCTGGTGTTACATTTAATCATCCCTCAAAACTAATAAAAACACATATCGTGTCTATACTGTAGATTATAATACTACCAACTAGATAACATATCATGGCATCATCTTCTTCTGGGATGAATCAGGTCTAAGCATTTCATGCCACTTTTTCAGGGCCCAGTCTTTTTAATCACTCCAAGGTTCACATTCACATTTTGTTGGCATTTTTCAAGCTGTTTTATAAAAAGTCTTATATTAGTATATCACTATGTTATTATAACTTTAACATTATATTCCTAAATTTATAGTAACAATTTACCCCACGTACTGAATATGTGCCTTCGTACTTACAAAGGTAGTATCAACAGGTTATGCACAACACGTCTGTCCCCTGATGGTACACTCAATAGACATCTAGATAGAACACCTTTAACGATATCTGTGCCACAGAGCTACATTACTTCTGTGTTCCTATTTGAAGAAATGCACCATTAATAATAAACCAGATCGGTGCAACAAATTTTCAAAAAACACATATAAAATGTCATGTCAAAAGTGCATGTTACAACAAACTGCAAAAAAACATAAAAACTCGACAGGCCTTAATGGTAATTTCTAATCATCTAATGAAAAGGGGAAATTCTAAGCCACCCTTCACATAATACCAGTGTGACCACACACACATTGAGATGCATTTATTTTAGTTTGTCTTAACCATTTCCTGACAGCCGGATGACTTTGTACGGCCGCAGTGTGGATGCCAATTGCCGGGAGGCCGTCTATATACGGCCTCTGGCCTCCAGCCACCGCGGGGTGCGCGAGCGCCCGCCTAATCACTGAGATGCCGATGCGCGTGCCTGGGGGCCGCTATGTCCACCAGGCACCCGCGATCGGCGGTCACAGAGACAAGGACGTTGATCTGTGTGTGTAAACACACAGATACAAGTCCTTTCATGGAGAGAGGAGACCGATCTGTGTCCCTTTTTTCAAATTCATCAATAAAACAATGTTGCCTACACACAATAGTGAAAATAAAATGCTCTAACAAAGCGCGGTGACGTACAATACGTACCACGGCACAATAAAGGGGAAGTTCCATGCGGATGACACCACCCTTGGGGCTGCTTTAGCTGAATCAGTGTTAGTAAAAGACGATTCGCGCTTTTCAGTCTGTTACAGTGTGATGAATGTGCTTACTCCATTAAGAACGCTAGTTTTACCAGAACGAGCGCTCCCGTCTCATAACTTGCTTCATGCGCGGGTTTTTCACATCGTTAAAGCCCACACACGATAATTTTTTACAACCTCAAAAATTACATAGTTTAAAACGTCATGAACAAATAAAGCATGTTCGAATTTTTTATTTTTTTTGTCATTTTTCAGAACCCGAAAAATGCTCTGAAGCCCACACACGATCGTTTTAAATTACATTTTTAAAAAACGTTGTTTTTTACAACCCGAAAAATGATCGCATGTACGTGGCATTAATCTAATGCCCCGTACACATGACCATTTTACATGACGAGAGAAATGCAATTTTTTTAATTGGTCATTAAAAACGATCATGTGTAGGCTCCAGAGCATTTTTCTTGACGTGAAAAATGGCAATTAAAAATTTAGAACATGCTCTATTTTTTCTCGAAGTTTTTCACTTCGCCGTTTTTCACCTTGTTGAAAAATGGTCGTGTGTAGGCTTTAACGACGGGGAAAAAACGCGCATGTTTAGAAGCAAGTTATGAGAAGGGAGATTTGCATAATCAAGCCCAAAGGGTGGCGCCATTCGAATGGATTTTCCTCTTTATAGTGCCGTTGTACATCACTGCGCTTTGTTTGAGCATTTTTTTTTCATGATCGTGTGTATGCAAGACTTGCTTGACAAGAATCCCGTAGAGAAAAACGGTTGCGTGTACGCGCATAAGTATTTGCTGCAGTACAGTGTGACAGTGCAATACCACATGCATTTTTTTGAATTGTGTTAAGGCAGTACATTTAACTAATGTTAAGGATGTCAATGCACCCCAACACAAGAAAATTGGACGTGTACCTTTTTTTTATCTGTGTGTTGAAGTGTGCCAAATTGTTCATGCATTGAGTGCTGGCAAAATGCATTGCATACCATTTCAAATGTGCTTTATTGTGTTTTACAGTGCGTTAACTGCAGTGTGTTGGTGTAAACCCAGTCTTAAAGTTGATTAATTCTTCTACTGGCCCCTGGGGTTTTTCCATAATGTGCCAGTATTCACAGCACTTTCATGTACATTATGACAAAGTACTTACCTGCTGAAGAGCTTCCTTCCAGCAATGGGAGAATTGTAATCTTCTATGTTGCTCCTTCACCACCTTCCAGGTTCAGTCTGTTCTGCCATATTGATTGCCAAGGTCAGGATGGCATGCATGTGCATCTCAACTTTGTTGGCAGATAAGTCAGACATTTTTATTGCAGAAGAGAAAAAGAAGAGTCTCTTCTGCTGTAAAAGTTTACCCTCCAGCATTTTTTTGACTTTGGTTCTCCTTTAAAAGCACTGGCTGACAAACTGATTATTATTTTATAGCAATAGCATTCACCTTATCAACAAACAGTCTTAAAAAAAAACAGATTACATTTGTTCTCAAAGTGCTTTCATAGTGGTTTTCTTTTTTAATATGATAAACAAAAAAAAATAAACAATTGTAATAAAACATAAATAAACTGAGCAGTTTTATAATTTAAAATGAACTAGTCCTAATGTACTGCAATATTCAAAAGAAAACAATGTACAAATACCTTTTTTTATTAACCACTTGCTTACTGGGCACATATACCCCCCTCCTGCCCAGGTGAAATTTCAGCTTCCGGCACTGCGTCGCTTTAACTGACAATTGCGCGGTCGTGCGACTAGGCTCTCAAAAAAATTGACGTCCTTTTTTCCCCACAAGTCGAGCTTTCTTTTGGTGGTATTTGATCGCCTGTGCGGTTTTTATTTTTTGTGCTATAAACAAAAAAGGGCGACAATTTTGAAAAAAAATACAATTTTTCTCAGTTTAGGGCGATACGTATTCTTCTACATATTTTTGGTAAAAAAAAAAATTGCAATAAGCAACTGGTTTGTGCAAAAGTTATAGCGCCTACAATATAGGGGACAGAATTTTTTTTTCTAGAAATGGCGGCGTTCTGCGATTTTTTTATTGGGACTGCGACGTTATGGCGGACACATCGGACTCTTTTGACACATTTTTGGCGCCATTCACATTTATACTGCGATCAGTGCTATAAATATGCACTGATTACTGTATAAATGTGACTGGCATTGAAGGGGTTAACACTAGGGGGTGAGGAAGGGGTTAAATGTATTCCCTACATAGTGTTCTAACTGTGGGAATAGTGGGGGGTGACTGGGGGGGGGTGACCGATGCTGTGTCCCTATGTACAAGGGACATAGGATTTTTTTTTTCCTGCCTGGTAAAAACCCCTATAAACCCCTATAAGGTTATCTTTTGCTGTTTGTGTCCTGCTACAGAGAATTCCCTTCACTTCTTGTCTTGGGTAATTACCTTGAAATAAGAAGAGATGTATCTAAAGAGAGAGAAATTCTCTTGTTTATAATTTTTTTTACCCAAATATCTATCCCCATTCAATAATTTATCAACGCATGTTTGATTTCTCCTCACTTTCTACCCTAGGGATAAATCTAACCAGAACAAACAGAGGGTAAATCACCCAAATGGGGAAACGGAAAGCAATAACAACTTGACATATTTACATGGGAACTTTCAAATCATGTACAGCTACCTGATCCCTGTTAGTCAGTGATACCTAATTCAAGAAGTAATATGTAGCTACATGGAGACCAGAAGAGCTAAGACGTTTGATATAGTTGATATGCTTTCATTTTTGGCGCTTTAGATTAAAAACTCAGATTGACGTATGTAATGTAGGTTGTGGCAAGATATAAAATTGAAAAATCAAAGATTACTAGGTTTACAGTAAGCATTGAGTTAATTGCCTCGTGATCATGGTTCATCAATAAGTCATTATTAAAGGATGTTTAATTCTTGTGGCTTTGGGTTTCATTCAAAAAATAGCCAACCAGATGGGTTTTCCAGGAACTTGCTTTGACACAGGTTCTCCAAACATAAATCATACGTTTCGGGTATGCCAGTGTACATGTAAAGTAAAGGAAGGAAGCTCAGATTAATATCCTTATAATGAAGCCATTTTTTCCTAAACCACCATCTTGTCACCTTCCCAACCCTTCTTATAACCTTCCCAACCCTTCTTATAACCTTCCCAACTCTTTGCCAAATCTAAAAAGAAAACTTTTGCCTTTACATAAAAACATTTGATGCCAAACATGCAACCCATTTTTCACAGTCTGCAGCCTCAGCTGACACTCTTCACATTTAAGCAGAATCAATAATAGATTATTTTATACATAACTTATTGTATTAATAAAATATGCTTGTATGGTTTTTAGATTCTCAGAAAGTAATGCATAACAGAAAAGAGTCGTGTTTGAAAACAAAACTTTTTTTTCTTACAAAAGCATAACCAACTATTATCATTGTTCTCTTCTCCAAGTCATGCATGAAATTAAATTTAGATTAGATCACATGTGAATCTATGGCAACTTTTTTTGCTACTAAAATACTTTAAGAAAACTTATCTCCGGCCAATTTGAAGTCAGCAGTGAAATGAATCAGTATGTTTGGTGCCTTAAAAAAACCTTAAATATACACAAATCCATCATAAACAATCTGCAACCCATGTAAACAGATTTCCATCTTTTCGCACATTCAGTAAATGCTCCCTTTTGATGGATGTCTGTTTTAACCATATGTTATTTACTGAAAATGTTATATTAGAAATTCTCTCTAATGGGCTAAGCCCTGAGTGGTTTGTTGGTTGGTTTCTAGAATTATATAGTGGGAATCTTTTCTACCCTTACGATTTACTATAGATAGACTTGAAGAAATGTAAATACTTTTTTAATTTACATTTTTCCAGTAGCCTTTACATGCCCTGGTACCATGGTGATGTGTTTTTTATGTTTAGCCTATTATATAGCAATATAATAAAGCTGAATTTAGTCAGATTAATGTTTAAATAAAGTCAATGGGGGAAGGTAACACAAAATACTGTATGTTTTATATAGTATTTAAGTTACACTGTTCCAACTAACATCACTACAACCCAGCAAAAATGTGTAGGCAAAACCAGTTGTGTACCACTAAAATCCACTGATCTGCTTTTTTAAAGTCACATAGATCTGCCCCCGCACCCACATTGCTTTAAATGGTCCTATCGCCTTTTTTATTTGTTTATCTATTTAGATATAAATGTAAAAATTATCAGCTAAATGTAAATAGTTGTCTCACATATGCTTGTGTTTTAAAACTCCTCCCACTCCCTGCACGCCTCAGTGTTTTTCTGGTTTCTTAAGAGGATGTATGTCAGGAGCCGAGTCTACTGGGTCTTGAACTTAAACTGGAGCATGACTTAAAGGGTCACTAAAGGAAAACAAATTTGGGCTGAAATCACTGTTTACAGGGTATAGAGACATAAAAGTTAACTTATTCCTTTTAAAAATGATTAAAAATAGATACAAATCTGTTCCGGGGGTGTGGTCTGACGATGGAGGAGTAGAGTCACACTTGTTCCAGAGCTCCTCTCCTCTCCCATACACCCTACCGACTAAATAGTGGAGGATGGAGAGTGCCCGCCCGTAGATTGAAGATCAAGGAGCCAAACCAAGCAAACCTTATTTACCCGCTAAACGTCTTTTCCTGGGCCCGCGGTGACACGACCGGCCTCCTGGGGATGAAGAGGGAGGTGAGAAACTCCAAAGCCCGACTCCAGCCCGAGATCCAGCAGTACTTCCCCCCCCAGACCAGAGCGGCAGTGTCGCGGAATAGAGAGACTGAGTCTTGTGAGGAGGTGACGCGCAGAGAACCACGTGAGCCAGTGGTGAGAGGCAGTCTCGCACAGACACGAGGAATGCTGGCTCCCGAAGTAAGAGGAGGAAGAGAGGGGGAGACGCCGGCTGACCAGAGAGTGCTGAAACTACCGCATATAGAAGGAAAGGACAGCGGACAAGAGTCGGAGCTAGGAATATTAAGAACCCTGCTTCAGAGTCTCCCCACCCGCGCTGACATACAAGCGTTACCCACACGGACCGATATGGAGGCTTTAGTGACACGGATGGAGGAAATGCACCGCAGAGACTGGGAATCTGTTCGGGAAGAAGTGCAGCAAGTGTCAGATAAGTTAAACCATGTTGAAGTGTCTGGGATAAGGGTGGAGGAGCGGGTTAAAAGCCTGGAGCGGCTTCTGAGGTTGCAGACTTTACATGTAGACTGCATGCAACTTAAAATGGAGGAAAACGAAGATCGTAATAGGCGAAAGAACTTAAGGTTCAGGGGGATACCCGAAACGGTAGAGAAAGAGGCATTACAGAGGACTATTGAAGAAATATGTCACCAACTAGTTGATACTTTTCCCTCTCAACCCCTTGAATTTGAGAGGTTACATAGAGCCTTAGGCCCTCCATCAGTGAACCTGAGCAGACCCAGGGATGTGATTTGCTGCTTCCATCGCTTTAAACAGAAGGAGCTCATAAGCAGGAGGGCCTGGGAGGCAGGAGAAATCACATTCCAGGGGTCTCGGATACAAATCCTACCGGACCTCTCCCGAGCGACTTTGCAGCGGAGAGCAATGTTGCGTCCGTTATTGGAGAAGGTAAAAGAAGCAGGAGGGACATATCGATGGGGGTATCCGATATCGGTAATAATTAAGAGAAATGCACAGTCATTTCACTTACAGCAATATACGGATCTCTCCGGCCTGTTTAACTTTATGGAGATAGAGGCACTGGAGGTACCGGACTGGTTTCAGCAATTACCAAACTCAGGAAAAAGAACAGCGTACCTAGAAGCTCAAAAAGCAACGGCCCCCCCTAAAAAATAGGACAGGACTCAATGGATCTCTAGAGATAATAGAGCAGCAGAGACAAGGGGACCCACTCCTTGACTGCCTCTTCCCTTTTTTTATTTTAGGAAGGGGGGAGGAGGGGAAGTAAGATCTCTGTTTTTTTTTTTTTTTTTACTGTCTTCCCCTACTGCTTTTTTTTTTTTTTACTGTATTTTATGTGGGACAGGATCCTTTACCCTACCCCCCCCTCCTGTGGGACTATTATACCATCCTAGACCACGATGTGGTGGGGGTAGCCTTAGGGGTAGCCTAGGGACGGTCCCCTCATGCACCCCCCCCCCGAGTAGCCGTGCTACTTTGTCCCGCGCTCCTTCCCCTTCAAGATCCGCCCGCCCGATAACTAGCCCCGTATAACTCACGGTTTTTTCCCTTTTTTTTTTTATTTTTTTTTTTTTTTTCTCTCCCACATTTTCACGTACTTGCGTGTTCACGATTAATCCCATCTAAAAGATGGGACCTCACAATTATGAATATGTTTTTCACAATTGATGACACAATATGCTAGGATACGGTAATATTGCTTTGATAAGGTGTTTATATTTATTTTTTTTTTTTTCTTTCTTATAATATTTCCTTTTTTTTTGTTAAAAAAGAGTGTTTTGTGTTGCACTTAATTATTTACTTATTAGTGGTTTTATGGTCATTTATTTATCTAGTGGTTTTATGTTAGGAATTGATTTAACTGCGACACAGGGGGGGGTAAGGAAATGCACGGAATAATCACAATAGCACAAGGTAATACTTACTGCCCAACTCCCAATAGGAAAGGAATAAGAAGCAGTAGAAGAAATTGGAGAGGCAGTAAGATAATAAATGCACGGAGGGAGAGGGGTTTCCCCCCCCTCTCCCCCCCTTTTTTTTTTTTTTTTTTTTTTTTTTTTTAAAAATCACATCAAAGATGGATGTAAGAGTAAAAAGGTTTGATTAACAAATAGGGGATAGAGAGCGGGGGGATGGGGGGGAGGGGGAGGGGACTCGAGGTGGGGATAAGGGGGGGACAGGGTGCTGACAGGGGTAATAAGGACACCCGGATCTGACAGCTCCTAGAAATGAAGATACAGATTCTCCCAGTGGTTATTATGGTTATTATGGGAATGCGGAGGGTAAATATGCAGGACTGTAAAATATGTGTGGAAGGGACACAGACTACATATATAATCTATATAGAGGGTATATAAACTGTATATAGACCACTGGTTGATAGAGGAAGAGAAAAGGAAAGGGAGTTGAGAGGAGAATAAAAATAAATGCAATGTAATAACATTACCAACATTACTAGTAGGCGGAATGTGGGATGGACATATATGGTTGTATAGAGGGGTGGGGCCGGGGAAGGGATGAATAAAGAGGGGGTAGAGGGAGGAGGGAGGTGGAGGTAGCTTATTTCCAGAGGGGAAGGGAGAGGAAGGGGAAGGAAGAAAGGAAAGGAATGGACAGATATATATATGTCCAGGGATACATGGGAGGATATTGGTTCAAATTTTCCTGTTTCTCAGTATTGCCCCATTTATGATTGTATTGCCTGGAGAAATTAGGCCAAAATAGGGTTTACGAGAATAAGAAAAATAGTTAGACGCATTAGGATGTTATGAAGTAATAATATCTACGGCAGAAGGTAAAATAGTCGGAGGGTGGGGGGAGGTGGACAGTCTGGAACCTCAGACTTGTCAGACCCGGCCCCTAAATTAGGTTTACACCCACTGAACCATAGGGGAGGGGGGTTAAAGGTGGGTGACTTCCCTTTGGGGTACTTAGGTGGGAAGGGGAGGCGAGTAGAACTCAGGGCGGCGGGAGGGATAGGGTAGGGTAAGGGATAATAGGGGGTTTTGTTCTTTTTTTTTTTTTTTTTCTCCTCTTTCTCTGTGTCGCATGATGGAGGGAATAAAGATAACTTCACTGAACGCTAAGGGACTGAATATCCCAGAAAAAAGAAGGATATTGCTGAATGATCTACGGCGTTCGGGGACAGATATTGCTTACATACAGGAGACGCATTTCAGGACGGGGGGACTCCCACCCCTTCAGAATAGATTCTTCCCATGCGTATACCACGCAGGAAATCAGGAAGCAAAATCCAAAGGGGTATCAATTTTGATCTCTAACAGAATCCCTTGGATATTAGAGAACAAGTGTACAGACCCAAAAGGTAGATTCCTCTTTCTTAAAGGTAGTATCGGAGGAATTAAAGTGACACTGGCCACGATGTATTCCCCAAGTGTACATCAAGATGTATTTTTGGGGAAAGCTCTTAAGGAGTTGTTGGATTTCTCGGAGGGCAGGATAATTCTGGGGGGGGATTTTAATATCGCCCTGAATCCAAAAATTGATACCTCAACAGGTACCTCATCAATTCCAGAGGGGGTTAGAAGAAGTGCACTGCGGAAACTGCATGATGCCCAGTTAGTCGATGCATGGAGGACATTACATGGAGAGGAAAGGGATTATACCTTCTTCTCCAACCCACACCAGGTATATTCTCGCATAGACCTGTTCCTGATCCCCCACTATCTAATATCTTCTGTGACGGAAGTATCCATTGGAAGTATAACATGGTCAGACCATGCTCCGATCAGCCTGCGCCTCTCATTGACCAACACTATTCTTGCTCAGGAGAAAAAGTGGCGTTTAAATGAGAATTTACTACAGAACCCTGAAGTCAGGGAAGATGTGGCCCGAGAGATCAGGGCCTACTTCCAGGTGAACGACACACCTGGGAGTGACCCGGGAATGGTATGGGAGGCGCATAAGACCGTAATCAGGGGAATCCTGATTAAACATGGATCCTTCTTAAAAAAAAAACGAGAACAACAGGTTAAAAAACTACTGGAGGAAATTTTAGCACTGGAACTCCAACATAAAAGGACACAAGAACCTCATATAGGTAGAGAGTTGGGACGGCTGAGAAGGCAGATTACAGAAATTTTACGTTATAAAGCTAAAGCAATAATTCAACGGGGGAGGAAAATAAATTATGAACTGGGAGACAAATGTAGTAAGGTGCTGGCCGGAAAGCTGAAGGAAAAAAATCTTTCAACTTATATCCCGCAAATTAAGGGAGAGGAAGGACAACTAAAACGAAAGCCAAAAGAAATAGCAGAGGAATTTGGTAAATACTATTCCACCCTATACAATCTGGAACAAACTTCGGAAGATCCGTCAAAAATAGAGGAATACCTTTCCTCGGCAGATTTAACAAGGGTATCACCCCTAGTTCGAAGTAGTCTAGAAACCCCTATTTCGATAGAGGAATTAAATGAAGCATTAAAAACTATGAAGGCGGGGAAAGCTCCAGGCCCCGATGGATACACACTAAGATACTACAAAGAATATGTTGAAATACTAGGGAATCAGATAGTAAAAGTTTTTAATACAATGGGGCAGACGGCGGCATTCCCGCCGGATGCGCTGTTAGCTCACATTACAGTTATTCCAAAAGAGGGCAAGGACCCGGCGGAATGCGGTAGTTACAGGCCGATTTCATTATTAAACATTGATTTAAAACTTTTTACGAAAATTTTGGCTAAACGGCTCCAAGAATGGCTCCCTGAGCTGATAGACAGGGATCAAGTGGGTTTTATCCCATCACGAGAGGCAAGAGATAATACCATAAAAGTCCTTAACCTGGTTAACTATGTAAAAGATAGAGACATTCCTTGCGTATTTTTAAATACTGACGCAGAGAAAGCATTTGACAGAGTGAGCTGGTGTTTTCTCTTTTCAGTACTGCGCCATGTGGGTCTGGGAGAGCGAATGATCGGCTGGATCAGGAGTGTCTATACAGTCCCACATGCCGCAGTAAGAGTTAACGGAGTATTTTCCAAACCCTTCAAGATTACAAATGGCACACGGCAGGGATGCCCTCTCTCACCCTTATTGTTCGCACTGTACCTGGAACCCTTATTAAACAGAGTGCGTCAAAACCCGGACATATTGGGAGTACAAATAGGGGAACATATACATAAAGTATCAGCTTACGCGGATGATTTGTTATTTTCTATGCCTAACCCACATGTATCACTGCCAAATCTGGTGAAAGAGATTAAAAGATTTGGTGAGCTGTCGAATCTAAAAATAAACCATGCTAAATCCGAAGCAATGATTGTGGCAATGCCACCCCAGAATTGTAAGATTATACAATCAAACTTTAGATTTAAGTGGAAGACCGCGCTGAAGTACTTGGGTACACTGATTCCTTCAAATTTAAAGGATGTTTTCAAAATTAATTTCATACCACTTTATAACTCTGTAAGAGTCCTGCTGGATAAGTGGCAACAGGGATTTTATTCATGGTTTGGTCGAAACAATATAGTTAAAATGAGCATCTTACCGAAAATTTTATTTTTATTCCAAGCCCTGCCGATAGCCATTCCAGCAGAATTCTTACGACAAATGAGTACCCTTTTGATGAAATTCATATGGGCAGGGAAGAGACCAAGAATTAAAAAAGAATTGATTATGTTACCCAAGTGCTTCGGGGGGATGGCAGTTCCAGATATCGCGAAATATTATCAAGCAGCTCACCTGACGAGATTGGTAGACTGGTGTAGGCATGGGAACTACAAACGATGGGTGGATATGGAGCAACAGATCAGTCCGGTACCATTACGTAGAGCCCCGTGGTGCTATAATTCACTACCAAGTACGTTGAGGAAACATCCCATAATTGGTCCAACACTGTCAACGGCGGCTAAAGTCTGCCGAAATCCACAGTTTTCTACAGGGCACTCCCCCTTACTTCCAATTGTAGGAAACCCTGGTTTTGTGCCAGGATTAAAGGGAGGAACATTCAACAACTTAAAAAGGAAGGGCAACGTACAGGTTTCAAGTTTTTTGCAAACAGAAATATGGCCATCTATTGAGTCACTAAGGAAACCAGGGGGAACCTTTGAACTAGGTTTCTGGCAAGCGCTTCAGGTAAACCATTTCCTGAAGTCACTGGGACAACCGCTTGATTTCCGGCGTCAGTTAACAAAATTTGAGGTTTATTGTGACGAGGAGGGACCATTACCACGAGTGGTCTCTAAGGCCGCGTACACACGAGGGGATATGTCCGCTGAAAACGGTCCGATGGACCGTTTCAGCAGACATCTCCGCTCGTGTGTATGGGCTAGCGGACAGATTTCTCCACCCGACAGATTTCAAAGCATGCTTTGAAATCTATCCGGTGGGGATCTGTCCGCCCGACATGTCTGCTGGTTAGTACACTTACCAGCAGACATGTCGGCTCCCACCGCCGCCGCGCCGCTGCCGAATGGATTCGGCGCATGCGCGGAAGTGTTTTACTTCCTGGTGCGGTGACGTTGCGGTGACGCGGCGGCGTCAACGTCACCGCCACGTCACCGCGCCTTCCGGCGGCGGGGAATTTGATCCGATGGTGTGTACACGCCATCGGATCAAACTCCCGATCGGACATATCCGATGGAAATGGTCCGCGGACCGTTTTCATCGGATATATCCGATCGTGTGTACGCCGCCTAAGATGTATGGTTTGCTAAATTCCCCTCAGAGGGATTTTGTGATGCCAGGAATTAGTAAATGGGAAAGAGACCTGGGGAGGACCTTTACGCCAACTCAACATAAACGCATAACTTATCTAGCACTGAACTCCTCGGTTTGTACGCGAATCCAGGAACTCAATTACAAAATTCTTATTCAATGGTACTACACCCCTGTAAAGATGCATAAATTCTCAGTAGATAATTCAGAAAGCTGTTGGAGATGTGGACTGGAGCAGGGAACTCTGTTGCATATATTCTGGTCTTGTGGGAAAATAAGACAATATTGGTCGGAGATTCAGCGAATCTCCCAAAAATTTACAGAGTTCCATATACCAGACGATCCAGCGTTTTTCTTGCTCCATTGTTCACAGATCCCAGTGTCAATTTATAAAAAATCAGTACTATGTCATCTGATTAATGCTGCTAAAAGCGGAATAACCTCA
Organism: Rana kukunoris; assembly: GCA_029574335.1. Taxonomy (NCBI): domain Eukaryota; kingdom Metazoa; phylum Chordata; class Amphibia; order Anura; family Ranidae; genus Rana; species Rana kukunoris. The sequence continues at coordinate 223,922,649 of CM056053.1, read as the reverse complement.
TATTGGAGAGATACTAGAACACCCTCCATAGGGAGCTGGCTTAATAGAGTCCGGGAGATAGGAGCTATAGAAGATTTGGTTCTTTCAGCTCGAAATAAAAGGGAACAGTATATTGAGACATGGTCAGGATGGAATTCATTTGTTCTATCTGAAGAAGGGAAAAGATTGTTCAACGAAGAAAGTGTAGGGTGAGGGGTCCTCCCGGGCGAGAGATGTGTCAATATGAACTGTAGCATTAATAGGAAAGGTTACCTCCACCATGGGTCACACAGAAGAGGAGGGAACCTTCTTTATTATTCTATTTATTCAGGAATAGGGTTATGCGGGGTTTTTTTTTTTGTTGTTTTTTGGGGGGGGGGGGAGGGATGAGGGGGGTATATAAAGAAGGGGGAGTAAAGAGATTTAGGAAATGGAGTGAAGAACAGGAGTCAAGGCAGGGCCCAGAGCCATGAATAAGACGGAATAAGCGGAGTTGTCTATTAGTAGAGGAGAAGAGAGAAATATATGAGTTGGAATTTCTATTGTTACTGGTATTGTTTATAACTTCTTCATGTCTGGGCTCATGTTGGTGTAATCTAGCCCTGCGAGGCAATATGAAGGTGACTAGGTTCTTTGTACCTATCTTTACTTGGATATTGTTGTGTTCTTTTTGAATATTTCTCTTTTTTGTTCCCTTGGATATAAAAATAAAAATAAAGGATATGAAAAAAAAAAATAGATACAAATCAATCATATAATCAACCTACAGTTCTATATTTAGTTTTTGCTGTTATTTCCTGTTTCTCTGATGTACAGAGCCATTGAGCCAATAGAGGGCAGTGATGGTTTGTCTAAAACCCCTCAGCACCAACCCAGTTTCAGTTTACACACGTTAATCACACCTCCTTGATTAGTGACCACAGTGAGATAGCTCCCAGCACTGTGGTTATAAGGAAACAGACAACCAGGAAGTGTGGAGATCAGAGCAGAATTACAGCAACATCAAAGCAAAAAATGAACAATGAGGACATGAAAACAGCACTGCAGTAAGGTTAAGGAAGCTATTTAGCTAAAAAAAAAGTCATTGGGTGACCCTTTAAGTGTTCTGCCACTGTGGCCTTTGCTTTAATTAATAGAAAGGTTATAGCTCTGCAGAACTGAATTCCAGTTGCAATGAGTATCTCCTGTATCTGATCATGTGGCTAGGGTGATTGGCCAGTTATTTAAATACACCCTGGTTCTCTGCCATCTGCACTAACCTTGGCTTGTGACCCCAATACTGGTTGCATGAACCGTCAACTTTGCCTTTCCACTGGCCAAGAGGTTCCCCCTGCATGATGTGTCTCCTGGCTGTGCAGAAACCAACTAACACTTTGTCTGGGCATTTGTAGGCTACAAATGCCCAGACAAAGTGTTAGTTGGTTTCTGCACAGCCAGGAGACACATCATGCAGGGGGAACCTCTTGGCCAGTGGAAAGGCAAAGTTGATGGTTCCTGCATCTGCGTTGAGGACCATCTGTGAGACCACACTTCAGAATCAAACATTGTCATCCGTTTGGCCTCTGAGCGGCCGTTTGAGCTGGATTTCTGCTTGTTTCCTGTCATCTGCTGATATTGTCTTCAGTCTTCATCCTGTGAACAGCTGTGGAGCTGTGATATGCTGTTTACCCACTGCTTGCTGGTAAGCCTCTGTCCATAAGGTGGCGGTTCACTGGATCGTATCAATCACTTGGGTGTCGTTTAATATATGCACTTTTGTGGACTTTATTTCCTATTTAATATATAAGGACTTTATATTTGTTTATTGGCGCAATTTTTTCTCTTTTATATGTTACTGTGATATACACGCTTACTGCTGCCTTTGCTTTTTTGATATCACCATCACCTGTATTTTTTGGTTAGTGCAATTTTCTTCTTCTAAATACTAATTGCATGCCTTGAAGTTTTTGGCCGCTGGTCTCCACTCTCTATGGGTACAGTTCTAAAAGAATAATCTGGCCCAAATAATGTCCAGAAAAGGCAAAACAAAGACCAAGTGATTCAAGATTTATAGTCACCAATTGCAAGAATTACTCAGCCAAGTAATTGCTTTGCAATCACAATTTTTACAACAGCTATAGCCAGTAATTAGGGATGAGCCAAACACCCCCCTGTTTGTCTCACAGCAGAACATGTGAACAGGCAAAAAATTTGTTCAAACACTGTTAAAGTCTATGGAACACGAACATGAAAATCAAAAGTGCTCATTTTAAAGACTAATATGTAAGTTATTGTCATAAAAAGTGTTTGGGGACCTGGGTCCTGCCCCAGGGGACATGTATCAATGCAAAAAAAAGTTTTCAAAACTGCTATTTTTCAGGAGCAGTGATTTTAATAATGCTTAAAGTGAAACAATAAAAGTGAAATATTCCTATAGCTGTCTAATGCCGCATACACACGATCATTTTTCGTCCTTAAAAATGTTTTAGTTTTTCAAAAATTTAATTTAAAATGATTGTGTGTGGGCTTCACATACTTTTTTAGGTTCTGAAAAACAAAAAAAAAAATTCGAACATGCTGCATTTTTTAACGTAGTTTTAAACTATGTAATTTTTCGGGTTGTAAAAAATTATCGTGTGTGGGCTAAAACGACGTAAAAAACCTGCGCATGCTTAGAAGCAAGTTATGAGATGGGAGCGCTCGTTCTAGTAAAACTACCGTTCATAATGGAGTAAGCACATTCATCACGCTGTAACAGACAAAAAAGCGCAAATCGTCTTTTACTAACACGGAATCAGCTAAAGCAGCCGTGAGGTGAATGGAACTTCCCCTTTATAATGCCGTTTTACGTCACCGCGCTTTGCTAGATCATTTTTTTAAAACAATGGTGTGTAGGCAACATCGTTTTAACAATGAAGTTGGGAAAACGTCGTTTTTTCGACATGCTAAAAAACAACGTTTTTTTCATGCTGAAAAATTATTGTGTGTACACGGCATTACCTGGGGGTTGTCTATAGTATGCCTGTAAAGTAGCGCATGTGTCCCGTGTTTATAACAGTCCGTTCACAAAATGACATTTCTAAAGGATAAAAAGTAATTTAAAACTACTTGCGGCTATAATGAATTGTCTGGTCCCGGCAATACAGATAAAAGTAATTGAACAAGCTGAAGTCAGAATCTGATTTGCTACCATACAAAGATGCACCAGCTTTGCACTCCCCAGTTTTAGTAAATCAATCCGTTTATTGGCGCCCTTTACATTTTTTCCCCAAATATGAGATTCACAGAGATGGGCGCATATTTATGCCGGCGTAGCGCACACATAGTACGCTACGCCAGCGCAGTGCGGAGAGGGATGCACTGAATTCAGCAAGCTATTGCTCCCAACTCTGCGCCGGCGTAGCGTACATTTCAAAGGCACAGGCTGGCGTAAGTGGAAGTAGGTGGAAGTGGGTTGGAAGTGGGCGTGATTCATGCTAATGAAGCGTGACTCCATTAAAATGATGGGCCGGGCGCCAGACAAGTACTTAAAACGAACTGCGCATGCGTTAAGATGTGGACGTATCCCCGTGCGCATGCTCACGACCACTTCGGAACAACTGCCTAAGATACGCGGGATCACTGTGTACGCCATTAACGTAACCTACGCCCAGCCTGACCCACGTCGGCCCATTATCACAAACGTCCAACATACAATACGTAGGCTTGTGTTCCCTGGTCCATACCTTTGCATGGGTTGCGCCTCATCTATGGGGAATAACTTTATGCTGGATGTAAAACTTACGCAAACCGTGTATATCATGCGCCAGGCGCAAATACGTTCCTGAATCGCCGTATTCCCCTCATTTGCATATGTGAATGCCTAATAAATGGGAGAAGCAACATATTTCCAGACCATATTTGCGCCCACGCCACGCCGGCGTAAGTAAAATACGTTGGGGTAGGATGGCCTATTTTTAGGCGTATCTTGGTTTGTGACTCTGGCTCACACATACGCCGGGCGCATATTTGCGCTACGCCGGGAAAAGGTGAGTTACGTCAGCGTAAGTGCTTTGTGAACTTGCGCCTTAGTGTTTTAAAACCATTTCTATATTATGTTATTGAACTTATGGTAAATAAACAAGATTAAGCACAATTAAAATACATTTCATAGTGCCTTTTGCTGATCCTTGTGTTATATAATAATTTTGCAACATTATACATTTTAAACAGCTGCTGCAATTTGGAATTTTCTGATCTGTTGTTAGTATCTATTTGGCGCTGAGTGGTGTACTTTAGGCCGTATTTGTACATCTTTTTTTTATTTTATATATATATATATGGCTTTGCCCCTTGGTTCCAGTGAGGGGGAACTCTTAAAGTGTCAGCATACCAAGACACTTTGGACAATTTCATGCTTCCAACTTTGTGAGAACAGTTTGGGGATGGCCCCTTCCTGTTCCAACATGACTGTGCACCAGTGCGCAAACAAGAGTGGAGCGGCGACTGCGAACCAAGCCTTTTCATCCACATCAGTGTCTGACCTCACAAATCCGCTCACAAATTCCCATACACACACTTCTAAACCTTGTGGATGGCCTTCCCAGAATAGTTGAAGCTGGTATAGTTGCAAAGGGTGGGACAACTCAATACTGAACCTTAAAGACTTGAGCCCCATACACACTATCAGTTTTCCTGACGGTTTTCTCTTCAGGTTTACCAAAACCATCTAATATGAGGTCAAACCTCAAGAGTTTCAATTTGTATGCAATCAGGCAGGCCCTTGCACTACATGGTTTTGGTAAACCTGATGAGAAAACCGTCAGGAAAATCGATAGTGTGTATGGGGCTTAAGATTGGGATGCCATTAAAGTTCATGTGTGTATATTTGGGTCATTGGGAAGAACGACAATACAATAATTTTTTAAGACAGGAGAGTTTCCCTTGGAGGGGACCTCCTCCGCACACCCCAACGTAGGCGGGGGAATGGATAGAATATCCGGTCCCCCAGTAAAAAATTGACAGTCTAAAAAGAAAAAACAGAGAGGATGTAGGAGGGGAGGCGAGCCCAAAAGGCAAAGACCCCACTAGGAGATGTGATCTTCAATTTAAGTGACATTCCTCTTTCAGAGGATGAGACACGAGTCCTTGATAAAGGTTTGAAGTTCGATCCTATCCGTAACCTCAATAAGTTCCAGATTTGTGTGAACGTTCAAAAATGTATTTGTAGTTTGAATATGAAAAAGTATTTTTTGTCTGCCCCAATACAGAGGGACTCTTCCCAATCGGAAACTACACATTCCAATCTTAGGAACAGATCAGTTTTTAATCCACATTGTAATGATAATAGACACTAATGCCGTGTACACACGATAATTTTCCGGGTTGTAAAAAACTATGTTTTTCAGGCTCTAGAACAAACACACGATCTTGGGAAAAAAAATGCTCTAGCAAAGCGCGGTGACGTACAACACGTACGACGGCACTATAAAGGGGAAGTTCCATTCGGATGACGGCACCTTTTGGACTATTTTAGCTGATTTCATGTTAGTAAAAGACGATTTACGATTTTCTGTCTGTTACAGCGTGATGAATGTACTTACTCCATTACGAACGGTAGTTTTACCAGAACGAGCGCTCCCATCTCATAACTTGCTTCTGAGCATGCGCGGATTTTTTACGTCGTTAAAGCCAACACACGACCATTTTTTACAACCCGAAAAACTATTAAAACTTTGTGAAAAAATAGAGCATGTTCGAAAAAAATAATTGCCCATTTTTCAGAACCCGAAAAATGCTCTGAAGCCCAGAAGCCCGCGTACACACGATCATTTTTTGGGTTGTAAAAACATTTTTTTATTTTTTTTAATGTCATTAAAAACGATCGTGTGTACGTGGCATTAGAGGTTATTAAAGAATGGTATGTAGTGATCTTGATACTCTCTGGATTAAAATAGTCAGAGATTCTTAACATATCAAAAGAGGAATTTTATCATTTGAACAAAGGAATGATATTGTGATTCGGCCAGTGGATAAGGGGGGGGGGGTCTGGTTGTGCTCAGCAAGACATATTATCAAGAGGAAATTTCCTGATCACTCAGCAACCTAGATACTTACCAATTATTAAACTGTGATCCTATGCTTAGATTCAAAAATGAATTGCATTCTTTGATAGAGGGAGGTAAAAATAAAGGGATTCTGAACCTTAAAGATGCATCCTATTTGGAGCCCTTTTACTTCAGGATTTCGATTTATATATTTTTTGCCTAAATTGCATAAAAACTCTGATCAGCCCCCCGGTCAGCCGATTGTAAACGGGATTGATATTGTGACTTCACGATTAGGCCAATATTTTTCTGCAGCCCCATGTCACTAAATTGGAAGCATATCTGAGGCCGCGTACACACGACCGAGAAACTCGACGGGCGAAACACATCGTTTTCCCCGTCGAGTTCCTTGTTCGGCAGTCAAAAAACTCATCAAGCCAAATTTTCCCATTGCCCATTGAGGAAATAGAGAACATGCTCTCTTTTTGGCTCGATGAGTTCCTCGACGGGTTTCTCGGCGAAAAGTGTACACACGACCGGTTTCCTTGGCAGAATACGTCTCCCATCGAGTTTCTTGCTGAATTCTGCCGAGGAAACCGGTTGTGTGTATGCGGCCTAAGAGATACGAAGCAAATCATCCAGATTCTTGGCACCCTTCCATGCACTCCTACTAGTATATTGGTAACTGCCGATGTAGGATCATTAAATACTATTATAGATCATGACGTGGACACTAGCAGGGACTGATCTTAATAGGGAACACATTAATTTCCTTTTAGAGGGTTTTAAGTTCTTTTTGCTTAATAACAATTTTTGGTTTTACAGAGATATGTCCAGTCTGCAGTTATTCATGGATAAACTAAATGGTAATACCAAAAATATTAGGCCGCGTACACGCGATCAGTCAAAACCGATGAAAATGGACTGAAGGTCCGTTTCATCAGTCCAAACCGATTGTGTGTAGGCGCCATCGGTTAGTTATCCTTTGGTTAAAAAAATAGAACTTGCTTTAAAATTGAACCGATAGTACGCACCACCATCGGTTAAAAATCCACGCATGCTCAAAAGTCGACGCATGCTTGGAGGGATTGAACTTCATTTTTTTCAGCACGTCGTTGGGTTAAAACACGTAAATGTCACCGCGTTCTAACACGATTGGTTTTTCAACCGATGGTGTGTAGGCACATCAGACCATCAGTCAGCTTCATCGGTTAACCGACGAGAACGGTCCTTCAGACCGTTCTCATCGGATGGACTGATCGTGTGTACAAGGCTTAAAGCTTGGACTGTAGACACACAACAGATAACTTTTTTAGATGTAGAATTTTTTAAGAAAGATAGCGGTTTTCATACTAGAAGCCATTTTAAAACTAAACATTGGCCTATTTTGAAGTATGATCATATACTAGGCCCAGTGCTTCCAAATCGCACTGAATTTATTTTCTCGTAAGGCACCCTCCCTTCATGACAGTCTGGCACCAGGAGTCATTGATCCGTCTAAGACAGAGCACAATAAGTTATTCAGTTTCCTCTCTGGCTTTTATGCATGCGGTAGATGTGCAAATTGCAAAAATGCTAGAAATAATATCAAAATTTTTTCGGATTTTTGTTCATTTGTTACACACAAACAATATCAGATCAAAGATCTTATTACATGTGCGACAATGGGTGTGGTGTATATGCTTGAATGTGACTGCATTTGGAGTATATTGGACGCACCTCGAGAGCATTACACGTGCGAGTAGACACACATATTAGCAATATAAAAGGGGGCATCAAAACCCATAGTGTGTCTAGGCATTTTAGGATGTGTTAGAAGCAGCAGTGGTTCAATCAGTAGAGGCACTGCAGGGTCTTTTGTATAGAGGGCTGAAAACTAGACGAGAGTTGACTCTTCTAATGAAAACAGTTAAAATATGGAAAGCGGCTATGGTAAAAGAGGGATGGTCAGAAACGAATCTATCCCCAAATACCCCAATATGGAGGAACCCTGAACTGCCGCACCTGGATTCCATACAGGATCCAGGGACATGGACTAAATACGGGATAAAAAAGATATTGCAAATAATACAGGGAGGAAGATACTCCACATTTGAGGAGATGAGTGAGGCATGGAATATCCCACAGAGTTACATCTTTAGATATAGGCAACTTACCCATGCATTAGTGGCCCAGTTTTCAGGGAGAACCCCGCAAATAATGGAGGTAGGTCTCGAAAAAATGGTGAAAAGTGGAAAAGGGACAATTTCAATCCTCAATAAGTATTTAGTAAAAAATACACCATTTGATACAAATAAATTAAGAGAACAGTGGAGAAGAGATGTCCCAAACCTGGAGAGGGAAAACTGGGAAGAAGTGTGGGGGTTCCCACTACAGAAACTGCTATCACTTTGAGACAAACTAATACAATACAAGATAATATATAGGAGTCACTATACACCATATAAATTAAATAAGATCTCACAGTCTAACCCTCCGAATTGTTGGAGATGTGCAGACATTTCAGGAGATTTTATGCATATATTTTGGCGATGTCCAAAGATTGTGGTATTCTAGAGGGATGTTCTAAGAATGAAAAGGGATATGACGAATCCTCTGTGAACCTAGAGATGCTAAATGTAGAGCAGATTGACCGGGAATCTCTTTTAACAGATAGACCTCTACGAGTTAGCGATAATTCTTTCCGTTACTCTATGCTTACAACTTATTCCAACCAACATAGAGATATAAAAAACATCTTTAAGCGTCATTGGAACGTGTTAAGAAAGGACAAAATCCTTGGACAAGTTTTACCGGAACAGGCTAGGATCATCTTTAAAGGTGCTCCTTCTTTGAGGAATAGTATCGCTCCAAATACGGTTGACCCCCCTGTGCGTCCCACCTTTTTTCAAAACATGGAGGGATACTTTCCATGTAAAAAATGCACAGTCTGTCAGTACAATTTGTGTGGGAGACGTAAAACTTTAGAATTTCAATCTACAGTGACCAATCAGAGTTATTCGATCAAACACTTTTGTACATGTGCTACCACCCACGTTGTCTATCTGATCACTTGCCCATGCGGGAAGCAGTATGTGGGTCGCACGACGCGTGCGTTTTCTGTGCGGGTAGGTGAGCACATAGCCAAGATTGTGGGAGGTGACACTAAACATACTGTACCTAGACATTATAGATCCTGTCACAGTCGGGATCCTAAGGGGTCGCAGTTCTTGATCATTGACAGATATATCCCACCTTGGCGAGGGGGAGCCAAGACTAGAGGAGTATCCAGACTTGAAACCTACTGGATATATGAATTGCAATCCCACTCTCCCCAGGGTATGAATGTAGAGTGGGATATTAACGCATTCATTAACCAGTCTTAAAATTGATTCTATTCAATATATTATTATTGTTTTTTACCATTATGATATGAGTGTTTTCTGTAAACCTATATTCAATCTTGGCTCCTATAGGATGCATGTCCCTTTTTTTTCCCCTGATTTTCATCATAGGGGGTTAATTAAGACATTTTTATAATTTTAATTATTTTCCTATTACTGCCAAAATGTAATACAATTTAAATTACATAAAATTATTTATTTAGGTTTCTGACATGATGTGCACAATTTTTTGTCACTTATGTCATCTAACACCATATTGTTATTTTAATTATAGGTTAATCCCTAATTTTTAACATACACACTGTGTCTATCACAATGATGCGTTTTGGATTCAGCCTCCATTATGCTGTTTTTAAACCAATCCATTTTTTCTGTGCCTCTTGCTTCAATGTGCTTCCATAGTGTGGCTATTCAATATCATTTAGCCTGCTGTGGAGCACACAGCCTGGGATCCATTACGAGGCTTGGTGATGTGGTCATGTGACCGCAATCTACCAACAGGGGGAGAGAATGCTGATTCGTTCTCAATGTGCTTCCACAGTGTGGCTTTTTCATTATTTTTTAGCCTGCTGTGGAACACATAGCCCGGGATCCACTATGAGGCTTGGTAGTGCGGTCATGTGACCGCAATCTACCAATAGGGGGAAAATAATGTGGATTCGTTCTCATCCTCAGAACGAGGCTTGGTTTTAATATCATGTGATGTGCTGTGACATGCTGTTTGAGCTTGGAGTGCACATCTTTTTATCAATACAGGTGCCTGTGTTTTTATTTTTTCCTGCATGGCTAATTCTCCGCTTTATCAGAGCGGATGCCATTTTATGAGCTTATAGCTCTGTTCTTTGAGGTCTGGTTTGAATAATTACCCTCTCGATGTACTTCCTGTACTGAAAGAGAGGCTTGACCCGCACACCATATCCTCCATTGCAATTTACAGGAAGTGCCATGTTATTACCATCAGCTGCCTATGGGAGCCTTGATATGAGTGTGGGGACCTTTTGCTGTATATAAGGGTAAGTGTAGCATGATGACAGCACCCCAGATGATCTTTTTGTAACAAAACATGTCGGGATGGACTACTGTTGTTCCTGCTACCCTTTTTCTATAAGCTCTATTGACCATTGCAAAATGTGAGTTTTTCTCTTTATAATAAATATCGATTTTTATTACGGAATTACGCTATGTACGCCTTGCCTTCTCTTTTCATGCTTATCGGTTGGAGTACTGATATGCCCTCTGAGTGATCTGTTGAGAGTTGCTGCTTGCTGGGAAGTATTTTTGAATCATCTGTCTGAGGTTTGCCTTCATTGATACCGAATCGCATGACGTGTATGGTGTACCCGCTTCAGTATGTCAACTTTAACAAAGCTTGATTGGCCTAGTGGGTATATGCCTGTCTAGGTCCAATCGGTCCGGTAAGCCCCTTGTCATAAGCGGTGGTGGATTTTTCACTTCTTTATGCACTGGATTTTGTGTATCTGTTTTACTCAAAGAAACCGACTCACCGATTCATTCAAAACATTTATGGACTTTTGAATACCATTCATTCACATGTGGTGTTGCATGATTTAATCTTTATTGTATTATCATTATTTGTGTCATTATTAGCGCTACACTTTTCCACACATTTTCTATTAGCAATTTTTTGATCTCTCTTGCTGTGTTAGCGGCTTTTTGTATTTTAAGATAGCGCAGTATTTTTTCTTTTTCGATGTTCTAAGAATAATAACTACAGTAACATCAGTATCTCTGGAACAAGAGGCAGAGATATGTTTACTGGGATTGGTAAGGAAGAAGATTGTTCCGATGGGAAGGAGAACACAGGTGGCACTATTAATATACTATGCAAGAAAGACGATAGTCCTAAATTGGAAAAAGGAAGAGGCCCCCTTGGTGGCACATTGGAAAAATCTAGTAAGCAACTGTTAACCCCTATACAGGGAGACATACAGTAACAGAGGACAGAGGGAGAGATTTAAGAGCGTTTGGGCAAGCTGGATAGAAAATCCTATGGCAGCTTCAGGATAAACAGGACACAGGGGAAGGGTAAATGCACCAAGAAAGGAAGGGAAGGAATGTAAGAGGAATGTGTAGATGGATGAATATATGGAAGGAGTGTTAGAATGGTAGGAATTTGGGATATATATGTATGTTACTGTTCTTGTGTATGTAAATGAAAATAAATTTAAATAAAGAGATATATAAAAAAAATATTAAAAAAAATATCTTATTACGTGTGCGACAATGGGTGTGGTGTATATGCTTGAATGTGACTGCATTTGGAGTATGTTGGACGCACCTCGTGAGCATTAAACGCACGAGAAGACGCACATATTAGCAATATAAAAGGGGGCATCAAAACCCATAGTGTGTCTAGGCATTTTGGGATGTGCCACCAATGTGATCCCAAATGTTTGAAGTTTTGGGGGATCAAAAATATCCCTAGACATTGGAGAGGAGGCCACTACATGAGCCAGTTAAGTCGCAGAAAATCTTTTTGGATTTATGAGACCAAGGTGATGTCGCCTGCTGGGTTGCATGCCCGGCCTTTTGGGTGTGCGGGCTGTGCGACCGCACAGAGCGCCATGGATAACAGGGGAGCCGTGCTGCCGTCACAGCTCACAGTCAGTTTACCCGTCCCTGAATGATGTGTGCGGGGCGACCGCCGTCTGGGTCACTGCGCAGCCAGCACGGCACCCCGGTGCTGCAGAGGGGGGGCGCCGTCGCACCCGAAGTAGTGCGACTGTGTATTTTTCAAGAGCCCATATCTCTTCCTGTTGTACTGGCTGGCAAGCTGCAACATCTCTTACTATAGAGGGGGGGGGGGGGGCGCCACAGGATCTGCTCGCACAGGGTGCCTGAACACCTAAGGCCGGCCCTGCTGGGTTAAATGTAGATTTTGACCTCAATTGCTTTATTTCCAACAGATAAATGTCATCTTAACCACTTGCTTACTGAGCACATATACCCCCTTTCTGCCCAGGCGAAATTTCAGCTATCGGCACTACGTCCGGGACATTTTTTTTATTTATTTTTATTTACTAGTAATGGTGGCGATCTGCAATTTTTATTGGGACTGCAACATTATGGCGGACACATCGGACACTTTTGACACATTTTTGGGACCATTCACATTTATATAGCGATCAGTGCTATAAATATGCACTGATCACTGTATAAATATGACTGGCAGGGAAGGGGTTAAATGTGTTCCCTACTAGTGATTCTAACTGTGGGGGAAGGGGACTGACTGGGGGAGGTGGCCAATCTGTGTCCCTATGTACAAGGGACACAGCATCGATCTCCTCTCCCTGACAGGACGTGGACCTGTGTGTTTAAGTGGATCTGTGTAACGGCAGATCGCAGGAGCCTGACGGACACTGCAGCCGCCAGGCACGCGCATCGGCACCCCAGTGAAGCGGCGGGCATGCGCGCGCCGCAGTCAGCGATCGTGGGCCCCCCAGTGGCCGGGGGAGCCGAGGACGTCAATAGACGTCCTCCTGGCATTTGAGAGCCACCTTGTGGCCGTCATTTCTCTATGGCCCTGGCTCTCAGTGATTAATATGTGTTTTTTCAATATGTGGTTTCTATACAGTATCTATATTTATATTTATTTATATTTATTTTATTTTTCATACAAAGTGGATGTATATATCATCAAATGTATATACATTTTTATATTTTATGTCTTATTTTTCATATTTTATGTAATGGTTAATATGTATGTATTTTCGAGTCAATAAGTCATGGACTGATGTCTTTTTTATGACAATTTTGATTTCAATAAGTAAGAGTGCTTCTTTAATAATGGTATGTTTCCCTTTAAATTTTTAACTTGAGATTTGTGTGCCTGTATATCCCTTAAATTTTTTTGAGGATAGGCGCCAGTCTTATTTATATGATCATACTATTTCTTTGCACTTTATTTTATGTAATTCCTTGAGTCCGGTATTCCTTCTCTCTGTACAGCTCTCCTGGTTATTTTAAATGATGTGAGCTGCGATTGGGCCGCTCTATCAGGGAGTCTGATTTGTTGATTGATGGTTACCATGACTATATTTACACACTGTGGGCCGTCGATGTGAATGCAACCCCATGCTGGAGAAGTCCCGCCCATTGACGTAACACATACAGGGGGAGGAGTCACGTCTGACATCACCCGCGGCTATCATTTTGGTTTGAAACGATTATACACTTGTATGCTTACACTTGTTTGAGTGCTGTATATTGTAAGTAGCTTTTTTACCCTTTATTCATTAAAAATCCTTATGGAGAGCACTAGTCTTCCTCTGATTTTTACATATGCTTTGGAGCTTATTAGAGTTCATCAAAAGCTGAATTGCGATCGTTATCCCAAGTGTGGGCTTTTACTGCTTTGTGACCAGTTTGCAGGTCGAGTATATGAGGTGAGAGGCCAATATACCTGTGATGGAGGGATCACTATCACCAGTTTTAAATGTCCTGCTCTTGTCACTTTTTTTTTGTGCTTTTTCCACATGCACCAATTTATGGACTATTTTTAATTAATGTTATGGACTTTATTTTATGTGTGTGTAAAGGTAGGTGTCCCAATACTTTTGGTAATATAGTATATATATATATATATATATATGCACACACAATTTTCATCCTCAAAATATCTCTAGGTTTCTATTTCCTACACAGTACTTTTATGTGTGCTCTGATGAAATGCTTATAAAATGCCAAGAACAGATGGCATTTCTCATAAATGCAATAAAAAGTTAGAAACTACAATCAGTTACAAACTCTACTCAGATTATTAATTGGATTCAGCTGTTTGCAAGCAAGCTTTCATTTTAGAAACTTTAGAAAATTATGTTTATGAAACACAAGTATATGCAAGATTGAAATGCTGTACTTGGTATATGGTATTTAAGACAGTAGTCATATTTTCATTACCCTTTAATGACTAGAGGGCATTGATGCCTAGATGCAAAGGTCAAATTCAGCAGTATCAGCTAACTCAACAATATCTACAGTATATGACTATTATGCATACCTTAAAATGGTAGTAAAGTCCCCCTGCAGGTTTATGTCATTTTATGCTAGTATGTGCTGCATTATGACAACATTACCTGCAAAGCAGATCCCTCTAGCGGCGCGTTGTCACAACTGGCAGGGCTTCCATCTTCACCTGGTATTCCTTCCGGGTTCACTCACTCTGGCTGTTTGATTGGCCAGGCCACAATGATATCACTCCTATGGATGTGCACAGAAGTTACGATCATGGCACAGTGCTCTGAATAGACGTTGCATTTGAGTGTGCCATTCGATCAGAGCACAGTGTTCATGTGCTAGTGACGTCATGTAATGTAATGTGAATATCTCCTAAACGGTGCACATACTGTAAGAACAAATACAACTTTTTTTTGGTACAGTGTTTTAAAACAAACCCATACCACAAATTTTGAGCACATAGGGCCAGATTCAGGTAGCTTTACGCTGGCGTATCTCCAGATACGCCATCGTAAGTACAAATGTGCGCCGCCGTACTTTTACGCCGATTCGCAAAGCTAGATACGCTGTAAAACAAGGCTTCAGGTGCCCGACGTAACTTGCCTACGCTGGCGTATCTTGGGCGCATAGTTACGCTGGACGCATATTCCGATCCCATGTTAAATATGCAAATGAGTAAGATATGCCGATTCACAAACGTAGATGCGCCAGGCGGAAAAGATACACGGTTTGCGTAAGGGTTACGTCCGTCGTAAAGTTATTTCACCCTATAGGTGGCGCAACCCATTTAAAGGTATGGACGTTAGAACAGCCGGCGTCTTTTACGTCGTACTATGTGAATAGGGCATGGCGTAGGTTACGTTCACGTCGTAGGCATTGAGCCGACGTATCTTAGGGAGTATATGCGACGTGATTCTGAGCATATGCGTCGTTTAATCGGCCATTCATTTGCATGGGGTCACGCTTAATTTAAATAAATGACGCCCACCTCCTTCCTACTTTGAATTAGGCGGGCTTACGCCATCCAATTTACGCTGCGCAGCCGCAACTTACGGATCAAGTGCTTTGTGAATACTGCACTTGCCTCTCTATGTTACGTCGGCGTAGCGTATTTTCGATACGCTACGCCCGCCTAAATATGCGCAAAGCTACCTGAATCTGGCCCAATTTCTCAATAACTCTAATACTCTGTTATTCATTAGCATTTCATGTAACACATACAAATATAAAAGACTTTAAATAAAATGTCCTTATTTCCCAAGATTATCACCACTGTCATGCATGCAAGCCGCAAAAGTCGTGTTCCCCACACCCCCTACATGCCAGCTTTGTTCCCCTGCTGACACAGTAGTGTGGGAGGATCAAATGTTTGCGTACACAAACTTATTTTAACTAATTTCATCCTGAGGACTTTGTCAAGAGAGAGAGAAACATAAGTAAACAAATTATTCTGCATTTTTTGATCAATAGCTGTTATACATATCCTGGTTATTTGAAAAAGTGATGAGGATTGATTTCATTCTAGGGACAGTGAACTCCAATAATATGGGGAAAAAATGTACTTCAATTTAGAGGGGTGTACTTCCAGTACATTGTGAGCATGAATTAATATATATATATATATATATATATATATATATATATATATATATATATATATATATATATATATATAAATTACAGTATCTCACAAAAGTTAGTACACCCCTCAAATTTTCTAAAATATTTTATAATATCTTGTGTGACAACACTGAAGGAAATACACTTTGCCACAATGTAAAGTAGTGAGTGTACAGCTTGTTATAACATATATTTTACATGGGTGGGTAGAATTCAGTTTTTAGCTGTGGATAGATAGAAATCCTTGCACCTAAACTCACACAATGCTTTCCTATGGCCCCATTCACACACTGTGTTTAGCAACGGTTTTGTTACACAGGGTTTTGTGCGGTTAGAAAAAAATAATTTGGCTGCGTCCAGGAGTGATTTAGCGCAGCTTTCTGCACATAACCGCAGGTAATCGCAGTGTACTATTTCACCTGCAGACAGCAGCAGCAGCGAGAAAAGAAAAACAGGAAGCACATCAAAAATGGCAAGAATGTTCCACCGCAGCTAAAGGCAGCTGCATGTAAACGCACGTAATTGCACGTAAACGCTGCTAATCGCAATTTACAACTGCAAGTGATCGCTGTGCTTGGAGTCTTGGAATTTCAAAATACTGTAACAAAACATGCTTTTAACAGCAGCAGAACAGCCGCCTGTGTGAAAGAGGCCCAACAGTGTAAATTTGCTGTCCCCTCAAAATAACTCAACACACAACCATTATGTCTAAACCGCTGGCAACAAGAGTGAGTACATCCCTAAGTGAAAATGTCTAAATTGGGCCCAATTAGCCATTTTCTCTCACCAGTGTCATGTGACTCGTTAGCGTTAAAAGGTCTGCGGTGTGAATGGGAAGCAGGTGTGTTAAATTTGGTGTTATTGCTCTCACTCTCTCACACTGGTCACTAGAAGTTCAAAATCTCTCTGAGGATCTGAAAATAAGAATTGTTGCTCTACATAAAGATGGCCTAGGCCAGTGGTCATCAATCTTGTCCTGCAGGGCCCACTTACAGGCCAGGTTTGCAAGATAACTGAAATGCATCACAGGTGATATAATTTGCTGCTCAGTGATTGCAGTATTCTAGTCTGAATCTCCCCAAGGTAATACATAAATCCTGGCCTGTTAGTGGGTCCTGCAGGAATGGTTGATGACCACTGGCCCTAGGCTATAAGAAGATTGCCAAGACCCTTAAACTGATCTGTAGCCCGATGGCCAAGACCATACAGCCATTTAACACTCAGAACAGGCCTTGCCATGGCCGACCAAAGAAGTTGAGTGCATGTGCTCAGCATCATATCCAGAAGTTGTCTTTGGGAAATAGACATATGAGTGGTGCCAGCATTGCTGCAGAGGCTATGGGGTGGGGGATTCAATGCTCAATGCTCAGACCATACACTACGCACTGCATCAAATAGGCCTGTATGGCAGTCGTCCCAGAAGGAAGCCTCTTATAAAGATGATGCACAAGAAAGCCTGCAAACAGTTTGCTGAAGACAAGCAGACTAAGAACATGGCTTACTGGAACCATGTCCTGTGGTCTGATGGTTTCAAGAATGTGAGGGGTACAAAGACAAGTGTTTCTTGCCTACAGTTAAGCATGGTGGTAGGAATGCCATGGTCTGGGTCTGCATTAGCTCTGCTCTGTTTATTACAGAGGAAAACTAAGTGTAAAGTGAAAAATGTGTGCAGATGCATAAAGTAGCGAAAATTTGTTATGGCAAAAAAAAAATTTTGTTTGACAAACTTAATGTGTGTGATGCATATGTATAATGAATTAACAAAGACAGCTTTCACAGATGCAGAACAATTAAAACTAGAAAACCTGACAAGTGGATAAATCTTGCATGGAGAAAGCCAAGTTTTATTTTCAAGTGTTGTCAGCTGCAATTATCATTAAGTTCCCAAAAATGTGCATGATATCCCATAATCACTTCTAATACATCATAAACATATTATTTTATTTTAATTATATTGTATTAATTAGATATTTACATGCATTTGAATACATCTTATATCCCCAACATTTCATCAGACATTTTTCTTTGACAGCAATGGATATTTATCATAATATCTTAATAAAATGCATCACTTTATTTATTTATTTTCTGAAATACTTTAAAATTAAACATTTTTAGTCACTGTGTTTTGATAAGTGCTCAAATTGTTAATTCAATGGATATTCTTATATGAGCTTTATTAACTGCTTGCCGACCGCCCACCGCAGTTATACGGCGGGATGGTGGCACTGCTGGGCGAGAGCACGTAGCTCTACGTCCTACCTTTAGCGGCCGCTAGGGGGCGCGCGCGCCGCCGGTGGGCCGCTAGGGGGTGCGCGCGCCGCCGGTGGCCCACGCGCGCGCCCACGCTCGTCCCCCGAGTCCCGCGCGTGTGCCCGGCAGGCGCGATCGTTACAGAGCGGGGAACGAGAGCTATGTGTGTAAACACGTAGCTCTCGTTCCTGTCAGCGGGGGAAACGCTGATCTTCTGTTCATACAATGTATAAAAAAGATCAGTGATTTCCCCTAGTGAGGCCACCCCCCCATACAGTAAGAACACAAGCAGGAACACACTTAACCCCTTCCCTGCCCCCTAGTGTTAACCCCTTCACTGCCAATGGCATTTTTATAGTAATCCAATGCATTTTTATAGCATTGATCGCTATAAAAATGCCAATGGTCCCAAAAATGTGTCAAAAGTGTCCGATGTGTCCGCCATAATATCGCAGTACCGAAAAAAACATTGATCGCCACGGTTACTAGTAAAAAAAAATATTAATAAAAATTCCATAAAACTACCCCCTTTTTTGTAAACGCTATAAATTTTGCGCAAACCAATCAATAAACGCTAATTGCGATTTTTTTTAACGAAAAATATGTAGAAGAATACCTATCGGCCTAAACTGAGAAAAAAAAATGTTTATTTTTTGGGGATATTTATTATAGCAAAATGTAAAAAATATTGAATTTTTTTCAAAATAGTCGCTCTATTTTTGTTTATAGCGCAAAAAATAAAAACCGCAGAGATGATCAAATACCACCAAAAGAAACCTCTATTTGCGGGAAAAAAGTGCGCCAATTTTGTTTGGGAGCCACATCGCACGACCGCGCAATTGTCAGTTAAAGCGACGTAGTGCCGAATCACAAAATGTGCTCTGGTCTTTGACCAGCAATATGGTCCGGGGGTTAAGTGGTTAAAATTTCAATACACTTTATCAATAGCATGGTTTTAGGTATGTGTATAAAGAAACATGTATATTGAATTATCATTTTTTTTTTTTTTGCACTTACTTTACTGATAAACACTGGCCAAAATTATACCACAGTTTTGAGAAATTATAGAGATATATTATGTTATTTTCTGGAATGTAGGCCCAGATTCACATACATCGGCACATATATATGCCGCCGTAGCGTATGTCTTTTACGCTACACGGCGCAGTGCGGAGAGGGAAGCATGGAATTCACAAAGCAAATGCTCCCAACGTTGAGCCGGCGTAACGTAAATTTGTCGGCGTAAGCTGGCCTAAGTCAAAGTAGTTGGAGTTGGCGTGATACACTTAAAGCGTGACCCCATGCAAATGATGGGCCGAGCTTCAGATAAGTACTTAAAACAAACTGCGCATGCATCCTGTCTTGGACGCATCCCAGTGCGCATGCTCACAATCACGTCGAAACAACTGCCTAAGATACGTCGAATCACTGCCTACGACGTGAACGTAACCTACGCCCAGCCCTATTCATGTACTACGTAAACTACGTAAAATTTGACGGCATTCGTTCCCTGGTCCATATCTTTGCATGAGTTGCGCCTCCAATATGGGGAATAACTTTACGCCGGACATACAACTTACGCAAGAAGCGTATATTATGCGCCGGGCACAAGTACATTCGTTAATTGCCGTATTTGACTAATTTGCATATTTGCATTGAAAATCAATGGGAGTGCCACATGCGTCCAGCGTAAATATGTGCCCACTATACGCCGGCGTAGGAAAGTTACGTCGGGCGGCTGAAGCCCATTTTTCCACGTATCTTGCTTTGGGGGTAGGCGCATAGATACGATGGCGCACATTTGTACTTACGTCGAGATACGTTGGCGTAAGTGCTTTGTGAATCTGGGCCGTAGTGTTTACTAAAACCCATCTGTGGCAAACAATACATCTCAAATACATTTTTTTTTGTGATTTCCAAAACTTTCATTTAAAATTTGTAGCTCAGATTTCATAACCATATGAGAACAGGAGCACTGTGATATTACTGTGCAGAATATAATGGTAAACTCTGGATGTTGTTTTTTTCTTGACAAGTAGAGGCACTGGAAATTCTTTGCTATGTCACTTCCCATTTGTTTTACTTTTATGACAAGTTGTTAAATATATCATCTTCTTGACAAGTCTTTGAAAATAGGTTTCATACTTTAATATGTTTGTGTCCCCCAAAGAAATGAATTTCAGAAACAGTGTAGTATGGTTTGTTGCCTTTGTCACAAACCAAGATTTTTGACTCCTGAACGTGGAGATAAATCTGTTGTTGGATAAATAACGTTTGCTGTTTCTTTGTGTACATGTAGAGTTTGTAGATGCTCAAACCATGAGTCAGTTTATTCTGTATATGATCGTTTAAAGATAAGTAAGTAAGTAGTATTTTTTTATTTTTTTTGGCACTTACTAAAATGTTTTAATATAATTTTTTTGGGAGGGGGAACTTCACTGGCCCACACAGAGTCCTGACCTCAACTGATAGAACACCTTTGACATGTCAGAACTATTGTGAAGAAATAGATATATTTTCATTTTTTAATATTATACCCTATATCCCAAGGCGGTAATTATACATACTTTTTTACAGCACATAAATCCTACAGCAGGCTAGACTATTTTCTAAAGGTTTGGGAGCTCCGCCAACTGTACCAGCACATATTTGACACCAACTCCCTCCCAACGTCCATGAGCGAAGCCCTAATAGTACTCATCACCAAGCCAGGTAAGGACCCCCTGCTCCCTGATTCATATAGGCCCATTTCCCTCCTCCAGCTCGATGTCAAAATCCTTGCCAAAATCCTAGCCCTACGCCTCAACAAAGTTATCCTCAGCCTCATACAGCCTGACCAGTCCGGCCAGGCAAAACACAGCCTTTAACCTTAGACGGTTACACATGAACCTCCAGGCACAGCATATGGATGTCAGCTCCAGGGTGGTAGTCAGCCTAGTTGCCGCCAAGGCATTCGACTCTGTCGAATGGAACTACTTGTGGGAGTGCCTTCATAGATTCGGATTTGGCCCTAGCTTCCTCAAGTGGCTCCAAATCCTCTACCAGTCCCCATCGTGCGCATCCAGGTCAACGGCAGGATCTCGACCCCCTTTCCCTTGGCACACGTCAGGGGTGCACGATCTCACCCCTGCTCTATGCCCTGGCGGTGGAACCACTGGCTATAGCTCTCAGGGCCCACCCCAGCATCAGAGGCCTCCGCTGCGGTCGGCTGATCGAGGTCATTAGCCTCTATGCCGACGACATGCTTCTCTTCCTGGCTGACGCGGGTCCCTCGCTCCGGACGGCTCTCCAGGTTGTCACGGCCTTCGGAACATACTCGGGGCTCTGGATAAACTGGACTAAGTCCCAGATCCTCCCTCTGGACGTGGGTGCCCCCACTGCTGACCAGGCCGTACTCCCCCTTGTTAGAGCCAGCACTATTAAATATCTCGGTATTACTGTCTCCAGGTCCCTCTTTGATTATGTTACCCTCAATGTTGAACCCCTGTTTGCACTCCTAAAATTGAAAATGCAGATTTGGTCCCGTATCCCTCTTTAGGTGATGGGCCGATCAAAATGATTCTTCTCCCCAAATTGCTTTATGTCTTTTGGCAGGCCCCCCTGTACCTCCCCCCACGCATATTCTAAATGTCATGGAGGCTATCCTCAACACCTTTGTTTGGGGCTCCTCCTGGCACAAATTATCCTGGCGGGTCCTGAAGTGCCTGGCCGACTTGGGGGCGCCGCACTCCCTGACCTGCTCTTCTACTACATTGCTTCCCAGCTCTCACATTTCTTCCATTACAACCACTCTGACAGGGACCGTTACTCCACCCTCGTCTGCTCACATGCCCCTGGCCCCCTGTGTCATCCATTCCAACTCCTGTTCCGCGGAACTCGCAGCCCACCCCATGTTGGCGACGGGGGCACATGCTTTTTCACCACTGCAAGATATGGCAACTCGACGAGCTTTCTTCTGTCCCTGACCGTGGACTGTGGATTGACAGGGGTGTCATCTACCTGTCACATTTCACATTTCACTGTCACATTTCAAACACTTAAAGACAACTTCACCGTACACAACCACATGTTCTTCCGCTTCCTTCAGCTCCGTCACGCACTTGACACGCAGTTTGGTAACTCTATCCCAGCCCTTGACTTATTTCTCAACTTTACGCATACCTCCTGCAGCCAATGGCGACTGCCGCTGCCTACCGCCTCAAGTCCCAAAGGGAACTTGACTTGGGTGCAGTCACCAACTGTAAAACTGTTTCCCCCAAACTCCCAGACCGCCTCACCAACCTGTTTATTGAATGAATAAATGAAAACTTATATAGCGCAGCACATGCGAAGTAAATCGCCTCTGGACGCTTGTTGTTCCTGTCTCCTTTGAAATCAAAAGAGGTGGGTCTTGATCTTTCTCCTGCTAAGTGATTCTCCTCCAACCGAATGCTGGTTGGTAAAGCGTTCCATAGTCTGGGACCTTGGACAGCGAATCTTCTATGTCATTTGGACTTGTAATTGGCTTTCGGTATCTGGAGTAGATTTTGATTGGTGGATCGCAGAACGCGATTGGGGTTATGGGCTTTTATTTTTTCGCATAGATAATGGGGAGCATTCCCATGAATACATCTATGCGTTAGACAGAGTGCTTTAAAGGTGATTCTGTCTTTTACTGGTAACCAGTGAAGGGATCTCAGTGAAGGTGAGATTGATTCCCAGGGTTTTTTCCCAGTCACAAGTCTAGCGGCCGTATTTTGAACGACTTGCAGACGAGCGATTTGGTAATTGGGGAGTTCGAGGTAAAGGGCATTGGCATAGTCCAGTCTGGAGTTCACAATTGCTCCCAACACGACCGCTATGTCTTCTTTGGTGATGAAAGGAGTAAGTCTGCGTAGTAGGCGCAGCAGATGGTGAGATCCGCTGACTACTGACCCTATTTGTGCGTCCATTGTCATGTAGGAGTCAAAGATGACCCCAAGACTTTTGACTTTGGCGCTAGGGGTGATAATTTTGCCCAGAATGGGCGGGGGGGTCCAAGTTGTTGTGGATTGATTCATACGCTTGGCGTGAAACAGAAGAAGTTCTGTTTTCGCTCCGTTGAGTTTAAGATAACTCTTTGTCATCCAGTCCTCTATCAAAGAGAGGCATGTCTCTAGATTGAGGTGGTGATCCTTTTTATTGCAAATGTGGAAATACAGTTGCGTGTCGTCTGCATATGAATGATAAAGCAGTTTTTGGCTGCTGATGATTTAAAAAAGAGGACGAAGATAGATGTTGAATAACATCGGCGACAGGGGGGATGCTTGAGGGACTCCACACGATAATGTGCATTTTTCAGAAGTGAAGGGTCCCAACTTCACTGTTTGCGATCTGTTTTCCAAAAAAGAGGAGAACCAAGATAGATCGCATTCTGCGACTTTGGCTACTTTAGCCAGCCGAGTCAATAAAAGCTTGTGGTCTACTGTATTTAAGGCTGCGCTTAGGTCCAGCAGAACCAGAAGACAAGATTCTCCTTCATCTGCGGCCTCAAGAACGTCATCCCATATCTTGAGCAATGCTGTTTCCGTCCCGTGTCCGGGGCGGAATCCCGATTGAAATGGATCAAGTAGGTTGTGGGTATCTAGATACTGTTGCAACTGTTGTACCACTACTTTCTCCATTACCTTGGAGAGAATGTTTAGGCCTGTTATGGGGCACCGGTGGAGTCGGTCCTTAGGATCCAGGGTGGGTTTCTTCAAGATGGGTTGAATTATGCCCTCCTTCAACTGGGAGGGCACTATGCCCTCCCTGAAAGATTGGTTAATAAGCTGCGTGATAGGAGGTGCCAGGATGTCGGCGCATTCCTTCCATTCAGTTTGGTGGGAATGATATCATTAGGCGCAGTGCTGTTACACAAAGTACCGATGATATTTTTTGTGGTCTGAATAGAGATGGGTTCCAGCGTGAACTTACCTGGTTGTGGTGAATCACTGCAGGTGTTGTGTAAATAATTACGGGGGGGGGGCTAGGATGGGAATTGTTTTGCTGAATGCTTTGCCGGATTCCCTCGATTTTATTAATGAAGTAATCCGATAATTCATTGCAAACTTCTTGTGTGTCCGAATTGGGGGCTTCAAGACATCCTGGATTCATGGTCTGAGTGACCAGCTTGAAGAGTTTGCGGGGGCGGTTGAAGGCGCTGTTGATAGCCTCAGAAAAATAGTTTTTCTTGGCTTTGAAGATTTCTTTGTGGTATTTTCTTGTTTTTGCCTTGTAGATGGAGAGGTTCTCATCTGAAGAGCTTCTTTTTCAGGCGGCTTCCGCCCTTCTGCGCTCTTGCTTCAGTAACGCCAGCTGGTTGTTGAACCAGCTGGAGTTATTTTTTCGGATGTGGGTTTTACGTTTCGGTGCTATTAAGTCAGCTGACTGTAATAGTGCTGTGTTTATGGCATCCGGTGTTTCTTCAGCCGTTTGATGCAGCTGGATAGTTTTTATTTTTTTCGTTAACGTGGCTTTGAAGAATTCCGAGTGGAGCTTCTTCTGAGATCTAGTCCAGTGTGTTCTCACTGGATTTGATGTTTTTGTTAAGGGGGGAATTCGGAAATAATGAATTTAATTGCATGGTGATCTGTCCATGGCAACGGTTCATTTTCCAAGATTTTTATTTCCGGATCTTGTCTGAAAATAAGATCGAGCGTGTGACCTGAAGCATGTGTGGGCCCGCATACTAGTTGCTGAAGCCCTAATCCTTCCAGGTGGTCAATGCAGGTGTCGGCAATGGGGTCTTGCGGGGAGTTGGCCCAGAGGTTGAAGTCCCCGAGCAGCAAAAGGTGTTTGCTGTTAAGGGTATAGGTGGAGATAAAGTCCGTCAATGATGGGAGAAGCTGCGATTTTGGGCCGGGTGGCCTATAGCAGAGTAGAATCTGGACGGTCTCCTGGGAGTTTACTTGCAGTTGCAGAGTAAGGGTTTCCATAAATGGAAGAGAGTTTTGAAGGATTGGTTTTGTGATCGCAAGATGAGTCTTATGGATCACCGCCAGTCCTCCTCCTCTTTGCCCTATTCTGTTTTCCGTTATAATACGATTGTTTTCTGGCACCAATTCTCCTAGAATGGTGTTACAGTCGGCTGTGAGCCAGCTCTCTGTAATAAAGAGGCAGTCTAGATCGTATTGTAGGATGAAATCATGGATTTCTAGTGGGTGTTTTACTGCCGATCTTGTGTTGATCAAAGCACATGATATGTGCTTAGGCTGGGGTACACGGCTGAGATTTTTGATAGTCGATCGTTGATCGATTCTTAAAAGTCGCTCAGTTCGAAGGGCTTTTTTGGTGATGGCTGGTAGTATTGCAGCAAATCGCCTCAGATCCCAAATGGTCTCTGCCGAGTATTGCAGATTAACCATGGTCGCCAACACCGGGGGGGGGGGAGGGGAGGATTCTCAAGGATTACTGAATCCTCAGATCCTAGCTTGGTCCAGAGGAAGGCAAAAAAAACCCTGGTCGTGCTAGGCCAATATGCTACGGCAGGGAGAAAAAATTCCTTCCTGACCCCTAAAGAGGTGAACGAGGGAGCCCTGGATCAAGTTTGATGGTGTTGAGAAAGGGGAGTTTGGGGCTGGGTGTAGCAAGATGGCCGCCAATCAGGCAGCAGGATCCAGGCTGGGGGGTTCCAGATTAAATGGATCGGAGCTGCCAGGGGGGCTGGGAGTGATGGCCGGGAGGAGCAGGGGTACTACTGGGGAAGGGGGGGGCTTTCAGGTCCGTTGGGGCAGTTTGCTGAGGGTTGCCAGGGGGTAAGGAGCGGTGCGCCGATAGGCCGCGGGTGAAGCCACGGCCTTTCCTGAATCGCGGCTGCCGCGATTCCTTACAGGCCGGCGCGGAGGAACGAAAAAAGCGTCCGAGAACGGCAAAAATTGCGGGATAGGTGGGGAAAGACTATCCTGAGTGGTGGGTAGTAGTGTGGGGGTACTGGAGGGGAGATGTGGAGAGGGGGAGAGCTGAGGTGTTTTGTGGAAGCTGGCGCGGCTTGTCCTAAAAAGGACGGCCGCCTACAGCTCCAGTAAAATGGCTTACCTGCCTAAGAAATCCCTCACTCAGGCTTACCTGCCTGAGATGTTGCTGGAGGAAGGAGGGGGGACCCCAGGAGGTGGAAAGAGCGGCTATCCTGGATCCTGGAGTGCTGTGGGGGACTGCCTGCCTGGCTAAACTGTCCCTGGGGAGAGCCGACTCGTTTGAGAGCGTCCTGCTCTCACTATCCCTACGGTGAGCAGGCTAAGATACACAGATCATATCTGACGCCCTACCGTATTTCCAAATTCAGACGGGACTATGACCCTAATTGCCCTAGCTGCGGACACTCCGATGCCTCCTTCTTCCACTTGCTCTGGACCTGCCCACCTATACAGGGGTTCTGGACCGCATGGACTTCCCTGTATCCCTCTGCCCTTGTCAGTGTATACTGGGGCTCCTCTCGCTCCCCGAAGGCGAAAAATATCTAAACATATTTATACGAGAAACGTTATTCCTTGCCAGGATGCAGGTCACCAGGAGGTGCTTGAGGGGGGGGCCCACCCACTCTACAGCAATGAATCAGGGCAGTCAACATCACCATCCCCTACAAGAAAGCGATGTACACCCGCAGGGGATGCCCAATGTAGTATAATAAGATATGGGACAGGTGTTTGGAGGATGCCTCCACTTGCAATTCGGTCGACTAGGGTTGGTCCCTGCATGTTGAGTGTCTGCTCCCTCTGTATACCATCCCCCCATTTTTTTTTTTTTTTTTGCTGCCTGGTGCCCCACGGCTCATACCACGCAATAACCCTTCTTCCCCGCCTGTTCCCGACAAACCTGTTTTTTTTTAACTTCTCCTTATGTATGTCTAAATGGATCTACTTGTACTTGTAGTGCATGTTACACTTATCACCCATCTGTTTATTTACACTCTATGCTCAATAAAAGTCGTTTTGATGTAAAAAAAAAAAAAAAAAAAGTTTGGGAGTGGAATCCCTCCTTAAATATAGAATCCTTAATTTGGTCTGATCACTCACCTCTTTTCTTAACAATATAGCTCCCACAGACTCAGGGTACTAGCTGCTCTTGGTGTTTAAATTATACTCTCATTTTGCCACCAGGCAATTGTAGATTGTATTTCTGACCATGAACACGATGAGGCCGCCCTACCCCTACAATGGGAGGGCCTTAAGGCTGTACTTTGAGGGCTGTTTATTTAACATGGTCCTCGTCTTAAAAAAAGAAAGGTCCGCTGCCATTTAAAATACTTTGTTAAAGCTTCACTCTCTGGAAACATTGCATAAAGCCTTGCAGTCCGCAGAATTACTGACTGATATATTATCTATTAGGGCATCTTTACTACAGCTTGTGGAGGCATCCCATAGCTCCCACCAACATAGACATGCTTTGGGTAGTTACCAGTATGGAAACAAATGTGGGAGATTGCTGGCATCTTTACATCCTTGTTCCTCTCAGACTTTTATACCTAGTATCAGGGGCGTCGATAAGGGGTGGCTATTGGGGCTTTAGCCCCAAATCTGGAGACCATAGCCTGAGTCCCTTGCTGCAGGGTCCTTGCCTAATCAGAGTGTCACGGCTGCATGAGAGGAGAGAGGTGAGTGGGTGGACAAGCAGAGATGACATCTCTCTCTGCCAGCTCCTCATCAGCTCTCTTCACAGCCCGGCCTCTTCACTGTGGGAGCAAGCTACGGTGGGGAGAAAAGAGATGACATCATCTCTCACTGCCCATCCACACATCAGCGCTCTTCCACCCTCACAGTGCAGTGGTCCTGTGCTTTTGGTCATTGGTGGAGCTCCACTTTGCAGCCAGACCCCCTTGCTTCAATGTCGGAGGTGCGGCGTGGATCAGGAGATGACATCATCCCTCACTGCCCTCCTCGCATCACCGCTCTCCTGCCCTCACTAAATGTACCAGTGCTGCCAGACTGCCACCAATGCAGCATCAATGAGCATTTGGTGGCACTGGCTGTCATGCAAGTGACAATCCACATCAGTTGGCAAGTGACAACCCACTTCTGGTGGCCATGTGACATGGCAAGTGACAATCTGCAAATGGTGGCAGAAGACGTGGCACGTGACAATCTGCAAATGGTTGCAGGTGACATGGCAATCTACAAATGGTGTCAGGTGACATGGCAATCTGCAAATGGTGGCTGGAGACGTGGCAAGTGACCATCTGCAAATGGTGGTACAGGTGATGTGGCAATCTGCAAATGGTGTCAGGTGACGTGACAAGTGGCAATATGTAAATGGTGTCAGGTGACAGGGCAAGTGACAATCTGCAAATGGTGGCAGAAGATGTGGCAATCTGCAAATGGTGGCAGAAGACGTGGCAATCTGCAAATGGAGGCAGGTGATGTGGCAAGTGAAAATCTGAATCTGCTGCCAGGTAAAAGTGACAAATGACAATCCACATCAGGTGGCAGGTGATGGCGGCATATGCCTATAGAATATATATATAGGTCTAGCTACCCTACTCATACATAATATTAAACACATGCTTTACAGTGCCTTGAAAAAGTATTCATATCCCTTGATAATTTTTACCTTTTTTCATGTTACAACCAAAAACTTAAATGTATTTTATTGAGATTTTATGTGATAGACCAACACAAAGGGCCAGATTCAGGTAGCTGGGCGCTTCTTTACTTTGGAGTAACGTTTCTCATTTAC
This sequence comes from Rana kukunoris, assembly GCA_029574335.1. NCBI lineage: Eukaryota > Metazoa > Chordata > Amphibia > Anura > Ranidae > Rana > Rana kukunoris. Next base: position 223,893,764 of record CM056053.1, on the reverse strand, counting down.
GTTACTCCGCCGACACTAACGAAAATGCGCTGGCGTAACCCGACGCAAGTGGAAGTGGGTGTGATCATATGTAAATGTTGGGCGGAGCCCAGCGCAGAGGCTTACGTTCAGCGCATCATCCACGGAGCATGCGCAGTAAGTGAGGCTTCACTCGGCCCCCTGTGCGCATGCTCACAACTTCCGTCGGCACCACTTCACGGGAAACGCCAGCGCAATGTGTTCCGTTGCGCGTATAAAAGCGCCAGCGGAAGCGCCATTCCGGCGCAAAAGTATTTCCGTTTCCCCCCACCCCAGGGAATTTACTTTTGCTCTGTTATGGCTGCTCCCGCTACCCCCAAAGAGAGAAGGAACCTCAATTTTAATGCCCAGGAGGTCTCTGTGGTCATCGGTGCTATGGAGACTTACAATGATTTCCTGCATGGGAAGAAAAGTAGGAAGACCACCCGGGAGAGGAAGCAGGCCATCCTGGACACCATTGCTGGCAGGGTGAATGTCTTGGGGTACTCCACCCGGACTGCTGGGGATATACAAAAAAAAATCAATGACCTGCGGTGCAAGGTCCGTAGCAAGGTGGCCACCATTCGGAGCCATGAGCGGGGCACAGGTGGTGGACCCCCATGTCCAGTCAGCCTGACCACAGAGGAGGAGGTGGTCGCCCGCTGCCTGGAGAGGGAGCAGTTGGAGGGGGTCCCTGGATATGACTCCATGGAGGAAGGCTCCAGGACAGGTAAGTGTTTTTTAACCCCTATTTGGTGTGTTGCCTGTGGGGGGGGAGGGTACATGTGCCAAGTGTGTGGGACCACCAACATGTGCCTGCTTTGTGTCATCCACAGATGACGGAGCTGGGCCATCATCTGTCGGCGGCCAGTCCACCCCATCCCCCGAACGGCACCCAGTGCCGTGTCCCTGGGTGGTGAAGACACCGAGGTGGAGGAGGAGAGTGCCCACACCACACATGCAGAGGTCGTTGAGGAGGAGCCTGTTGGGGCAGAGCTGGACATTATTTTATATTTGGACGAGTCCTCCTCTTCTGCAGGGCCCTCTCAGATCCCCTCCCCCATCATAGGAAGCCCCTCAAGGGCGACTCCATCCCCCCGGGGACAACCATCTACTGGCCCCAGGAAGGCCAACTGTAAGACCAGGGGGGGCTCTGATCTGGTCCAGGACCAGGTGGCGAGGGATCACGCCAGGCAGACCCAATAAATGGGGGACATAGTTGGGCACCTGGACAGAGTGGCTGACAGCCTGTGCTCCGTGGCCCAGATTTCTTCTGCAGTGCAGGATGTGAGCTGCAACTGCGCTGCAGTGGTGACCAGTCTGGGGGAGGTGCAGGGTGACATAAGGGACCTCACTGCAGCCGTCCAGGCAAACACTGCTGCCATCCGGGACCAGGGGAGGCAGAGTCGGCGGGCCCAGCATTATCAGGTCACCCGGCAGCTCAGGATGCAGGCCCAGCAGCTCAGGGTGCAGGCGCAGACCAGTTCGTACCTCGGCCGGATTGCCGTGGCCTTGGAGGGCATGCAGGCCACACCTGCCAGGAGTGGCCCACCCGGGGATCAGCCACCTCCAGATGCCCCCCCACCCACTCCATCCAGGCAGCTGAGGAGCCAGAGATGGGCCGCCAGAAGAAGCCCCCGGCATCCCAGATGATTTATTTATTGTTTTTTTGATTGATGCTCAGGACATGAGTTTTTTTATTTATTTTTTCTGAATGCTCAGGTTATGAGATTTTTATTTTATTCTTAATGCTCAGGTTATGAGTTATTTTATTTGTGATTATGCTCTGGATATGAGATATTTTTTTTTTTGATACTGCACACTTTGCAGTGTGAATGGTGTGTGAATGTGAGGGGGTGGCACTCCTGCCAGTAAGGGGTGTCACCCTCGGCCGTGGTGGTGAAGTTAACCCCACGGCTGTATGAATGACGTGTGAAAGGTGTATGAATGGACAGCGACATCATTGGGGCCTTGACGCTGGCGTTGCTGCTCCCAAGTCCTACATGCTGGACTTGGGCTAATCCAATGTGATGTGGATGTGGTGTGTGTGATCTAGAGACATCAGTGGTGTGCATGCATGCATTGTCTGTGTGATCAATGTTTTGGTTTATTGTCCAAAGATGCCTACGGCGAGGACCCTCCTGACTGCTCTTCCATCAGCTGAATGGGTCTCCTCTGGCAGGGGGGGGCTGTCTGGTTGGGGGGTCAGGTCATCACGTATGTCAATCTGCAGGCCTTTTCTCATGGCAAAGTTGTGCAGAATGCAACATGCACCGATGATCTGACACACGAAGGTAGGGGAATACAATAGGGCCCCCCCAGACTTATCCAGGCAGCGGAAACGGGACTTCAGGAGCCCAAATGTTTGCTCCACCACTGCAAGGGTTTTGATGTGTGCTTCATTGTATCTTCTCTCTCCTCTGGTTTGGGGGTTCCGGAAAGGAGTCATTAGATGGGGTCCCAGTGCATATGCAGAGTCACCTGTAAGGGAAAAGACAGGAGGATGTTAGTCATGCATGTGCCCCTTGTGATGTGCATCATGGGAGGGGATAGTCATGCCTGCCACCCATGTCACTCACCAACCAGCCAGCTGTCCCCATACATGTTCTGCTTGAATTCTGCTGGGATGGGGCTCTGACGGTATATGAAGCTGTCATGGCTGGACCCGGGGTGTTTGGCACGGACCTGCCATATGAGGCGTTGGGCATCGGCTATCACCTGTACGTTGATGGAATGCCAATGCTTCCGATTGCGGTATATGTGCTCTGTGGCACTGGGGGGCTGTAGGGCCACATGTGTGCAATCAATGGCCCCCACAGTGAATGGGAATCTGGCAATGCTGTAGAAATCTGTCATTGCCTTCAGCCGCAGCTCCTCAGTGGTGGGTCTGATGAACTGGTTGGACATGCGTCTGAGGATTGCAGGGACAACCTGGTACACACATCTGCTTATGGTGGACTGTGACATCCCAGCCACCACTCCACTTGTACGCTGGAATGATCCACTTGCTAGGAAATGAAGTGTTGCCAGTACCTTCACCAGTGGCTGCACTGCTTGTGAGCGGTGTGTCTTGCTGGTGATGTCATCCTGCAGGGTTGTGGTTAGTTCAAGTATTGCATCTGGGCTGAATCTGAAGAGGCGATACACCTCCTCATCCCCCATGCCAAAGAGGCTCATGCGCGTGCGGTATATCCTCTCACGTGCCCGCCTCCTCCGTACCGGGGGACCCAGTACTAGTGCTAGGACCGCGACTGCCCCTGGCATGTTGGCACACAGAGGTGTTGTCCTTGCAAGTGTGGTTGTTCAGCTTGCTAGTTTCGTCGGTAACGCTGCTGCTGTAGCTGCTCTCCTGCTGACCTGAGGCCATCTGGAGTAAAGATAAAGCAGCTATTTGTAGAAATAACTTTGCGCCGGACGGACGAGATACGCGCGGCGCATGTAGCCAGCGTATGGTGCTAATCCGTTCGCGAATCGGGAAATCTCCCTCATTTGCATATTTGCAGGGGAAATCAATAGGCGCGACTGATGCGCCAAGCGAAATTATGCGCTGACGAGACTCTGGCGTCGGAAAGTTAAGCCGATCGGAAATGGCCCGTTTTCTGTCGCATCTAGTTTGGTGGGTACGGCCACATAGAAACGACGGCGCATATTCACAGTTACGCGGCGCATATCGAAATACTCCAGCGGAACTCTACCTGAATCTGGCCCAAAGTGGCACATAATTGTGAAGTTAAAGGAAAATGATAAATGATTTTCATTTTTTTTTTTTTACAAATAAATATGTGAAAGGTGTGGCATGCATTTGTATTAAGCCCCCAATTGGAACCAATTTCCTTTAGAAGTTACCTAATTAGTAAATAGAGTCCACTTGTGTTTAATGTAATCTCAGTAAAAATACAGCTGTTCTGTGAGGCCCTCAGAGGTTTGTTAGAGGACCTTAGTGAACAAACAGCATCATGAAAGCCAATAAACACACCAGACAGGTCAGGGTTAGGTTATAAAAAAAAATCCCAAGCTTTGAACATCTCATGAAGCACTGTTCAATCCATCATCTGAAAATGAAAAGAGTATGGCACAACTGCAAATCTACCAAGACATGGCCATCCACCTAAACTGACAGGCCGGGCAAGGAGAGCATTAATCAGAGAAGCAACCAAGAGGCCCATGGTAACTCTGAAGGAGCTGCAGAGATCCACAGCTCAGGTGGGAGAATCTGTCCACAGGACAACTTAGTTGTGCACTCCACAAATCTGGCCTTTATGGAAGTGTGGCAAGAAGAAAGCCATTGTTGAAAGAAAACCATGAGAAGTCCCATTTGCAGTTTGCAAGAGGCCATGTGGGGAACACGGCAAACATGTGAAAGAAGGTGCTCTGGTCAGATGCTTTTTGACCTAAAAACAAAACGCTATATGTGGCAGAAAACTAACATTGCACATCACTCTGAACACACCAGGGCAGGGAAGCTGGTCAGAGTTGATAGGAAGATGGATCAAGCCAAATACAGGACAATCTTAGAAGAAAACCTGTTAGAGCCTGTAAAAGACTTGAGACTAGGGCGGAGGTTCACCTTCCAGCAGAACAATGACCCTAAACTTACAGCCAGAGCTATAGTGGAATGGTTTAGAATAGATCAAAGTATATTCATGTTTTAGAATGGCCTAGTCAAAGTCCAGACCTAAATCAAATTGAGAATCTGTGGCAAGACTTAAATTGCTGTTCGCAGATGCTCATCATCCAATCTGACAGAGTATGAGCTATTTTGCAAAATATAATAGGCAAAAATGTCACTCTCTAGATGTGCAAAGCTGGTAGAGACTAGTGATGAGCGGAATACGCCATATTCGATTTCGCGATATTTCGCGAATATATAGAAGAATATTCGCGAATATTCGTTAATATCGAATATTCGTGATATTTTATCAAAAAAAAAAAAATTGCGAAATTTCGCTAGTGCGAATGCGAAATTGATTGCGAAATTCTCGTCAACACGTGAAAACGGAGATCATTTCCTGGATTACTAAACTAATATGCACTAAACACTAACTCTACTTACACAAACTTATATGACTAAAACTAAAGCTAATTTTTTTTTTTTTATTTTTTTTTTTATACACAAAACACAGAAGGGCAGAGAACGTATTCGCGAATATTCGTTAATATCGAATATTCGTGATATTTTATCAAAAAAAAAAAATAGCGAAATTTCGCTAATGCGAAAGCGAAATTGATTGCGAAATTTCGCTATTTTTTATTTTTTTTATAAAATATCACGAATATTCGATATTAACGAATATTCGCGATATTTTATAAAAAAAAATAAAAAATTGCGAAATTTCGCTAATGCGAAAGCGAAATTGATTGCGAAATTCTCGTCAACACGTGAAAACGGAGATCATTTCCTGGATTACTAAACTAATAGGCACTAAACACTACCTCTACTTACACAAACTTATATGACTAAAACTAAAGCTAATTTTTATTTATTTTTTATACACAAAACACAGAAGGGCAGAGAACGTATTCGCGAATATTCGTAATACGAATATTCGCATTGTGAATATTCAGCAACATAAAAGGATCGCCTCAGCTACTCGGCCCAGGGTCTCTAATCATACCATCAATGCTTTTAGACGTCGATGGAGATCAGATCACTAGGATGTGATCTGTTTTAAAAATAAGTTTGAAAAAATACGAATATTCGCAATAGCGAATATTCACCGCGATATTAGAGTTATTCGCGAATACTCGAATATGCAATATTCGTAACGAATATTCGCAATGCGAATATTCGTGAGCAACACTAGTAGAGACATGAACAAAAAGACTTACAGCTGTAATTGCAGCGAAAGGTAGTTCTACAAAGTATTGACTGAAGGGGGCTGAATATAAGTGCACACACACTTTTCACATATTTATTTGTAAAAAATTCAGAAAATAATTTATCATTCTCCTTCCACTTCACAATTATGTGCCACTTTGTGTTGCTCTGTCATATAAAATCTCAGTAAAATACATTTATGTTTTTGGTTGTAACATGACATGAGTGCTGCTGGCACTGGGGAGCTACATTTCATTGAGGGAACCATGAATGCCAACATGTACTGTGACATATTGATCCCATCCCTTCTGAGACTGGGCTGCAGGGCAGTATTCCAACATAATGACCCCAAACACATGGTAAAGGTGATGGACTGGCCAAGCATGTCTCCAGACCTGAACCATATTGAGCATCTGTGGAATAGGATTCCAGTGGCAACCTGCGAAGCTCTGGTGAACTCCATGCCCTCTTAGAGGGCAGTGCTGGAAAATAATGTTGGCCACACAAAATATTGACACTTTGGGCCTAATTTGGACATTTTCACTTAAGGGTGTACTCACTTTTGTTGTCAGCGGTTTAGACATTAATGACTGTGTGTTGAGTTATTTTGCGGGGACAGCAAATTTACACTGTTATACAAGCTACACTCACTACTTTCCATTGTAGCAAAGTGTAATTTGTCACATTAAAAGATAGGATAAAATATTTATAAAAATGTGAGAGGTGTACTCACTTTTGTGAGATACTGTGTGTGTGTGTAGGTGGTACTCGAAAAATTAGAATATCATGCAAAAGTTCATTTATTTCACTAATGCAACGTAAAAGGTGAAACTAATATATGAGATAGACTCATTACATACAAATCGATAATTGTGATGATTATGGCTTACAGCTCATGAAAACCCCCAAATCCACAATTAATTAAGCCATAACACCTGCAAAGGGTTCCTGATCCTAAACCTTTAAATGGTCCCTCAGTCTGGTTCAGTAGGAATCACAATCATGGGAAAGACTGCTGACCTGACAGTTGTGCAGAAAACATTGACACCCTTCATAAGAAGGGAAAGCCTCAAAAGCTAATTGCAAAAGAATTTGGATGTTCCCAAAGTGCTGTATCAAAGCACATTAATGTAAAGTTATGTGGAAGGGAAAAGTGTGGAAGAAAAAGGTGCACAAGCAGCCATGCCACGCCGCATTGAGGCAGTAATTTCTGCAAAAGGGGGCCCAAACCAAGTACTGAGTACATATGCATGCTTATACTTTTCAGAGGTCCTATATCGTTCTATGTACAATCCTTGTTTTATTGATTGCATGTAATATTCAAATTTTCTGAGATTGTGGATTTGGGGTTTTCATGAGCTGTAAGCAGTTCTTGATAATAATATGTAGAACACAGTATATGTTCATGCTACAGATATTCTCATAACAAGTAGTAAAGCATTTGGCCCCTGTGACAGATTCACCTGGGACAGAAGCTTTTGGCGGGGTCTGGATGCTAGCATCTTGCCTACCGACTATGGGCCCTGGCAGAGAGTAGATCATTCTCTAATGATGGACCAACACTTAATGGACTCTGATGCCGCGTACACACGATCTGAATTTCCGACAAGACAACCGTGGATTTTTATCCGAGCGTCAAGAACGCGCTGACGCACAACACTATGATGAGCTGAGAAAAATGAAGTTCAATGATTCCGAGCATGCATAACATTTTTGTACGTCGGAATTGCATACAGATAATCAGAATTTCCGACAAGAACTTTTCTTGTCGGAAAATTTTAGAACCAGCTCTCAAATTTTTGCTGTAGGAAATTACGACAGAAAATGTTCAATGGGGCCTACACACGGTCGGAATTTCCGACCAAAAGCTCACATGAAACTTTTCTTGACGAAAATTCTGATTGTGTGTACGCGGCATAAGAACGTGCTTTGGATTACAGCAGATGGGACAGTAATATTTATCAACAATATCTCTCAAGAAATCTATGATACATTAATTCCACTGTATCAGAATGATGGAACATTTGTATGGGCCTTGCCTCAGACTATTATAGGTAGAAGATGAACAGTCTGCTACTGGGGTCTCCTGCTATTGTCTGTTTAATAAGGTGTTCTTTGTTTATACTTAGGATATTGTATAAGGTACTCTGCTTTACCGTTGTTGCCGGAACAGTCTGTTTACCTGGGCTGGTTTAAGAGCTGTGTTAATTAGCATGTTAATTATATCATTGTCAGCTAGTAGTTGCTAGAGAAGGGAGGAGTAGCCATGAGTCAGCCCTACCTCATTGGCTAAACCATTGTGTGATGTTTTGGGTAAATATTCAGGTTACCGTGTATGTGGGGGACTGACATACTTTTCAAGTGTATAAAAAGCCTGTATCCTTGTCCAATAAAACATTCCATGTTTCTAGAAGCTAGTGTAAGCAAGTGTATGTTTGGCTATAATATCTGATCTCTGATGTTCAGACTGGAGCAGGCTGTATACTGACAGACGCAGTGTGGTAAAAGGTCCTGTGCCCTTAAGATTTGGGAGTCCCCAGGTTTTCATGATTAAAGTGGCATTAAAATAAGGACCTCTCAGTGCCTGCATTTTATTTTTAATAGCAGTTTAGAAGGTTTAGCTTAATGATGATAATTTTTAAGGGTGCATGAGTAGCTATCACTTGATCGACAGATGGAAGCTATCTCTGCCTACCTTTATAATTGTATGCAAATAATAATTGTTTATTTATTTATTTAAAGAGTGATTATTGCATATCCTTGCAAGTCCATTGTAGGATAAGACAATAATGATAATGGTACTGTATATGTGACTGTTTAGAAAAATTAAAATATATTAATAATTTTTTGCTCAATGATTGATTTTTTTTTTTTCATTATTTTAGTATTTCTCTTTGTAATTGCAGGTTGAAAAGATGGCCAGTTTATATAATATCCATTTTCGCACAGGCTGCTTCTGCAATTCTGGTGCCTGCCAGAAAATGTTGGGGATTAGCAGTGGTGAAGTAAAGCGTAATTTGCAGGTCAGTAAGATATTCATATTGATTACTCAGTTGGGTTTGATTATTAGTACTTGATAAAAATCATAATAGTAAACAATATTTCTTACTTTTACATACAACTGAATTAATAAGTATCATGGTTCATAAGCCGTTTTCTAATCATAAAGAGTTTAAATGCTATTTTTTTTCTACATATAGTATTTTCATAAATTGTTAACATTTGGAAGATAGACTTGACCACCCTAACCATGCCCCTCCCCTGCCGAGTCTCTCTTCCAGTAGTGAAGAACAGTGGTTATTTTCACCCCCAATAGAAAGTGTCCACATCAAAATTATGTGGGAACCTGAATAAGAATCCTCTCACTCTGCAGTCCAGAACAAAAAGGACTTGGGACCCAGACTCTCACATGTCCCCAGAGTCAGTTGAGAAAATGGGACCTTTTTGTTTAATGTAATTGGGAGCTTAGTAAACTTAGGGTGAACTTTATGGGGGGTAATTGTTGGGAGTTGTTGGGATCCTCTTGGATCCCTTTAGGTGTGGCAATGTCTATGTTAATTGTATCTTCCATTATAGACCTGTCTAGTGGACACCACAGAGGTTGTCAGACTTGTTGCCACCAACAGCACCAGTGGCTTCTACTATACCTATTTATACAAAAGAAAAGTTCATGTGTGTATAGATTTTATATACACTGTGTGCACAATTGCAGTATTAGGCAAGTGAGTATTTTGACCAAATCCTCATTTTATGACGATTGTCCAACTCTAAGCTGTAAAAACTTGAATGTTTATTGAATTTAAGCATATCAGGTGATGTGCATTTGTGAGGTTGTAGCCTAAGAAGATCAGCACCCTATATCAGGGTGTGCATAATTATTAGGCAGCTTCTTTTCCTCAGGCAAAATGGGCAGAAAAAGATATTTAACTGACTCTCAAAAGTCTGTAAAAAGTCTTTCAGGGGGATGCATATTTGGGCGTGATCACAGAACAATCAAAGTTTTGTTGCAAATAGTCAACAGGGTCACAGGAAAAAAAGATGCAAATTAACTGCCAAAGATTCGAGAACAATCAAACATGGAGCTACCAGGAACCCATTATCCGCCAGTGCTGTCATATTTCAGAACTGCAACTTACCTGGAGTGCCCAGAAGGTGTTCAGAGCTCAGAGACATGGCCAAGGTAAGGAAGGCTAAAACCTGACCACTACTGAACAAGACACATTGGTTGAAACTTCAAGACTGAGCAAAGAAATATCTGAAGACAGATTTTTCAATGGTTTTAAGGACTGATGAGATGAGAGTGACTCTTGACAGGCCAGAGAGATCGGCCTGTGGCTGGATAGGTAACGGGCACAGAGCTTCGACTCAGATGCTAGCAAGGTGGAGGTGGGGTACTGGTATGGGCTGGTATTATTAACCACTTTCCCACCGCGCCATAAGCATTTTACTGCTACGGCGCGGCGGGGTTATCTTGGGACGACGTCCCTGGGACGCGCTCGCGAAAGTGTCCGTGCTCGCCGGGTCTAGAAGACCCGGCGCATCACGGATCACGGTAAATTGCCGCTGATTGCGGCCGTTTACCACGTGATCGCGCCGTCAAATGACGGCGCGATCACTTGTAAACAAACCGGCGTCATTTGATGATGCCGGTTCCTCCCTCTCCTCTCTGTACAGTGTGCGAGGAGAGGGGGGGGGGAGCGGGGTGTCAGCAGCCGAGCTGTGGCTGGATCTGTGACAAATGCAGTCACAGATCCAGCCATCCCTCAAAACATCCCAGCTCTGCAATCCCCCCAGTACCCAGCAATCCCCCAGTACCCAGCAATCCCCCAGTACCCAACAATACCCCAGTACCCAACAATACCCAACAATACCCCAGTACTCAACAATACCCCAGTACTCAACAATACCCCAGTACTCAACAATACCCCAGTACTCAACAATACCCCAGTACTCAACAATACCCCAATACTCGGCAATACTCCAGTACTCAACAATACTCCAGTACTCAACAGTACCCCAATACTCGGCAATACCCCAGTACTCGGCAATACCCCAGTACTCGGCAATACCCCAATACTCGGCAATACCCCAGTACTCGGCAATACCCCAGTACTCGGCAATACCCCAGTACTCGGCAATACCCCAATACTCGGCAATACCCCAGTACTCGGCAATACCCCATACCCCAGCAATACCCCAATACTCGGCAATACCCCAATACTCGGCAATACCCCCAATACTCGGCAATACCCCAATACTCGGCAATACCCCAATACTCGGCAATACCCCAATACTCGGCAATACCCCCTCGACAATACCCCACCCTGCATGATACTTTGCAATACCCCAATACTCTGCAATACCCTGCACGATACTCTGCAATACCGCCTATGGGGATTTTTAAGTAGCGAAGTTTGGCGCCATTCCACGAGTGTGCACAATTTTGAAGGGTGACATGTTGGGTATCTATTTACTCGGCGTAACTTCATCTTTCACATTATGAAAAAAAATTGGGCTAACTTTACTGTTTTGTTTTGTTTTAAGCACAAAACAGTTTTTTAAAAAAACACGCGTTCAATAAATTTCTGCGAAAATACCGTGCGAGATAAAAAGTTGTAATGGCCGCCATTGTATTCTCTAGGGTCTTTGCTAAAAAAGCATATATAATGTTTTGGGGTTCTATGTAATTTTCTAGCAAATAAATTATGATTTTTCCATGTAGGAGAGAAATGTCAGAATTGGTCTGGGTGTTCCAGAACGCCTGGTGGCGTTCCCTGCATGTTGGGCCTCTGTATGTGGCCACGCTGTGTAAAAGTCTCACACATGGGGTATCGCCATACTCGGGAGGCATAGCAGAATGTGTTTTGGGGTGTAATTTGTGGTATGCATATGCTGTGTGTGAGAAATAACCTGCTAATATGACAGAAACAAGTTATTTATTTTTTTTTTTTACAGAATTTTCAGTCGTTTTTCTTTTATAGCGCAAAAAATAAAAAACCCAGAGGTGATCAAATACCACCAAAAGAAAGCTCTATTTGTGTGAAAAAAAGGACAAACATTTCAAATGGGTACAATGTTGTATGACTGAGTAATTGTCATTCAAATTGTGAGAGCACCGAAAGCTGAAAATTGGTCTGGTTAGGAAAGGGGTTTAAGTGCCCAGTGGTCAAGTGGTTAAAGGAGCTAGTTGGAGTTAAAGATGGACACAAAAGCAATTGCCAAACCTACTGCCAGTTTTTAGGATACACCTTCTTCAAGCAGTGGTAAAGGAAAAAGTCTGCATCTTTCAAGAAGTTTATGATATTTATGCAGGACAATGCTCCATTGCATGCATCAAAGTACTCCACCGTGTGGCTAGCCAGTAAAGGCCTTAAAGATGAAAGAATAATTTCATGGCCCCCTTCCTCACCTGACCTAAACCCTTTTTAGAACTTGTGGGCCCTTCTTAAATGGGAAATTTATGGTAAAGGATGACAGTACACCTCTCTGAGCAGTGCCTGGGAGGCTGTGGCATTTAGATTGACTGAGAGCACTGTAGTTGTTCAATAATGAAATTAATCCTCAAACATATGACTTGCCTAATAATTGCACACAGTATATATATATATATATATATTGTGGCATGGGGGATTGTTAGCTTTCGTAGATGCTTTTGTCAGTGATCCAAGCCAGTCAGGAATTACATTTTAGAGCATGGTAGCCCATGTTTATTAAAACAGGAAAAATACACAGAACAGAAAATGCTAGCCCGCCTGGCTGTAGCAGTACTTCTTCACTTTATACTGGTCACCCAGACCACAGGACTCCTCAATGTAGACGGCTTCATGTTAGCGCCCGCAACTCTGCCTCTTGCAGTCACAAACATTCTGGCTGCCTAATGCAGCCCCTCTGACTCCTGGAGACCTCCTGTCTCTCTTGGTGTGGAGCAGTCTCCAACTGGGAGCCATGAGGTCTTCCCATACACTCAATATAAGGGCTGTGAGGAAACCTTTGATATAGACCATACCTCCAACTCTATGGGTTGAGTTGCTAAAACTGGAGAGTGCAAAATCTGGTGAAGCTCTAAATCGAAACCAGGCTTCCAGGTTTTTTGGCAAAGCTTAATTAATAATCGATGAAAACGGTCCATCAGACCGCTCTCATCGGATGGACTGATCGTGTGTACGCGGCAAAACTGCTTTCTGTTACAACCAATTTCCAATTTCACTCCAGAAAACCTGCTGCCATTTTTTTACACGCCAGTCCTGGTTTGCCTTGTTTCCATATCAGAGGTATGTGGGTGTTTTTTTTAGCCACAAGTCTTCTATGAAGAATACATACCAGGGTCCCACTGGTTATTGTCCAGTCTGAGCTGATGGTGCCACTGTACACCTTTTGATAGTAAAGGAAATCAATATGATGTGTCTTTTATCTCCTTTAATGGTTCCTTGGCCACAACCACTCCAATTGGAGCACTCAGGATTGCCTGTCACTTTGGGCTTTTGCAAAAGAGCTTGAACAGCACATCTAGAAAAACCTATTCTCCCTAAAAAGTATGGCCTGGATTCACATACATGGGTGCATCTTTCTGCCGGCGTAGCGTATCTTGTTTACGCTACACCGGCGGAACGTTGAGAGGCAAGCATGGTATTCACAAAGCAAATGCTCTCAACGTTGCGCCGGCGTAGCGTATAGTTGTCGGGGTAGCCCAACGTAAGTCAAAGTAGCTGGAAGTGGGCATGATATATTTAAATGAAGCGTGACCCCCCGCAAATGATTGGCTGAGCTTCAAAAAACGAACTGCGCATGCGTCATATCTTGGACGCATCCCAGTGCGCATGCTCACAGTTACGTTGAGATAACTGCCTAAGCTACATCAAAACACTGCCTACGAGGTGAATGTAACCTACGCACAGCCCTATTCACGTACTACGTAAAAATCGATGGCGTTCGTTCCCTGGTCCATACCTTTTGAATGGGTTGCGCCTTCTATATGAGGAATAACTTTACGCTGGACGTAACCCTTACACAAATCGCTTAAAACATGCGCCGGGCGCAAGTACGTTCGTGAATCGGCGTATCTTACTCATTTGCATATTTCAAATGGGTAAGCCGAATGCGTCCAGCGTAACTATGCGCCCACGTTACGCCGGCGTAGGCAACTTACGCCGGGCGGCTGAAGCCTATTTTTCCGATGTATCTAGCTTGGGGAATGGGTGAAGAGATACGACAGCGCACATTTGTGCTATAGATACGTCTGCATAACTCCTACGTGAATCCGGGCCTATGCCTTTAGGAGATCTTGTTGATGCAGTATCTAGCTGTTCTAAATCTTGCAAAGATTTTATGCATTGAACAATCTTTAGTGACCTAATCTTGTTGGTAAAGCATGGCTTTCCTTCACCCAATTTCAATCCTCCTACACATAAGATTATCTTGATTTAACAATTATATAGTTAACTTTTAATTCGCATTGATCATTAGCACCTGTTTGATATAATTGTTTAAACTTGCACTAGACCATATGCCTGCAAAATTCAAGTGTGCAAGTGTACCTGTGATAAATGATGCTGTTTTATTTTTATTTTTTTTCTATTTATGCATTCTCTTTATGCATTTTTTGGTTGTTGATAAACAAAAAAAGTCTTTTTTTTTTTTTAAACAAACTTTTCTGCATTTTTGTACAGTATATACAGTGCAGAAAATAAATATTTGAACACCCTGCTATTTTGCAAGTTCTCCCACTTTGAAATCATGGAGGAGTCTGAAATTGTTATCGTAGGTGCATGTCCACTGTGAGAGACATAATCAAAAAGAAAAATTCCAGAAATCACAATTTATGATTTTTTAACTATTTATTTGTATGATACAGCTGCAAAGAAGTATTTGAACACCTGTCTATCAGCTAGAATTCTGACCCTCAAAGACCTGTTAGTCTGCCTTTAAAATGTCCACCTCCACTCCATTTATTATCCTAAATTAGATGCACCTGTTTGAGGTCATTAGCTGCATAAAGACACCTGTCCACCCCATACAATCAGTAAGAATCCAACTACTAACATGGCCAAGACCAAAGAGCTGTCCAAAGACACTAGAGACAAAATTGTACACCTCCACAAGGCTGGAAAGGGCTACGGGGAAATTGACAAGCAGCTTGGTGAAAAAAGGTCCACTGTTGGAGCAATCATTAGAAAATGGAAGAAGCTAAACATGACTGTCAATCTCCCTCGGACTGGGGCTCCATGCAAAATCTCAACTTGTGGGGAGCTGGGAGCTGGGACCACCATTTCCAAGGTTACTGTTGGTAATACACTAAGACGTCATGGTTTGAAATCATGCATGGCACGGAAGGTTCCCCTGCTTAAACCAGCACATGTCAAGGCCCGTCTTAAGTTTGCCAATGACCATTTGGATGATCCAGAGGAGTCATGGGAGAAAGTCATGTGGTCAGATGAGCCCAAAATAGAACTTTTTGGTCATAACTCCACTAACCGTGTTTGGAGGAAGAAGAATGATGAGTACCATCCCAAGATCACCATCCCTACTGTGAAGCATGGGGGTGGTAGCATCATGCTTTGGGGGTGTTTTTCTGCACATGGGACAGGGCGACTGCACTGTATTAAGGAGAGGATGACCGGGGCCATGTATTGCGAGATTTTGGGCAACAACCTCCTTCCCTCAGTTAGAGCTTTGAAGATGGGTCGAGGCTGGGTCTTCCAACATGACAATGACCCGAAGCACACAGCCAGGATAACCAAGGAGTGGCTCTGTAAGAAGCATATCAAGGTTCTGGCGTGGCCTAGCCAGTCTCCAGACCTAAACCCAATAGAGAATCTCCGTGTGAAACCTGACTGATCTAGAGAAGATCTGTGTGGAGGAGTGGGCCAAAATCCCTCCTCCAGTGTGTGCAAACCTGGTGAAAAACTACAAGAAACGTTTGACCTCTGTAATTGCAAACAAAGGCTACTGTACCAAATATTAACATTGATTTTCTCAGGTGTTCAAATACTTATTTGCAGCTGTATCATAGTTAAAAAAATCATACATTGTGATTTCTGGAATTTTTATTTTTGATTATGTCTCTCACAGTGGACATGCACCTACGATAACAATTTCAGACCCCTCCATGATTTCCAAGTGGGAGAACTTGCAAAATAGCAGGGTGTTCAAATACTTATTTTCTGCACTGTATATTGTGAGGCACTGACTGACAGGAATGTATTTGTGTCACCTAGGTTTTTTGCACATACCTGTACAGTAAGGCCCCTTTCACATTTCCGCCTCCGTTCGTCCATTTTTACAAGTCTGTTTACGTAATGGACGCCTATGGGGTCGCGTCCGTTAGCGGATGATGCATCCGCTAACGTCCGCAAAGATCCGCGTCCGTCTGGATCCAGTTTTTCGGACGGAAGAAAACCCTATTTTTCTTCCGTCCGGCGGAACGGATCGGATGAAGATGGACAAACGGTCCGTTTTCATCTTATTCCCTATAGGGGAGAGCGGAGGAGAGACAGGGCGGTCCCTGCACAGTGTGCGGGGACCGCCCTGTCCGCCGACAGCTGAGCGGGACCCCCCGCTGAGCCGACGGACACACACGGAGCGGACCGAAAAACGGTCCACTCCGTGTGAAAGGACCCTAAGGGGCTCTAAGGATTTGGAGTGTTTATGACTAATGTGGGCAAACAAAAATAACTTTCTTGTTTTCTCAGAATCTTAATAAGTTATTTTCTAGGTCATGGAGCTTGAAGACTGTAGAGTTGTGGGTGGGATAAAGCTTTTATTTCTAGGTCCACTAATTACCTGGTAGTCAGATGTCATTATTAGTCTCAGATGTCCACAAGCCTTTATATATGTCAGTTGACTGATGCTCAGTGCTCTTTCTCGCTCTCTTTTTTGCTTTTTCTGCTGTGGGAGCCTACTGCTGGATAAAAAGACTATGGCCCGCATTCACAAAGCACTTACGCCGACGTATCTCGAGATACGCCGCGTAAGTGTAAATATGCGCCATCGTATCTGTGCGTCGTACCCATAGAACTAGGACATGAAAAAAAACTGACTTCATCCGACCGACGTAACTTGCCTACGCCGGTGTATAGTGGGCGCATAGTTACACTGGACGCATTTGGAACTCCCATTGATTTTCGATGCAAATGAGGGAGATACGCTGAATCACCAACGTACTTGCGCCCGGCGCATGTTTTAAGCGATTTGCGCAAGGGTTACGTCCAGGGTAAAGTTATTCCCCATATAGGAGGCGCAACTCATGCAAGTATGGACCAGGGAACGAACGCCGTCAAAATTTGCGTCGTTCACGTAGTACGTGAACAGGGCTGGGGGCGTAGGTTACGTTCACGTCATAGGCAGTGATTCGACGTATCTTAGGCCGTTATTTCGATGTGACTGTGAGCATGCGCACTGGGATGTGTTCAAGGTACGATGCATGCGCCGTTTGTTTTTAATACTTGTTTGAAGCTCAGGCCATCATTTGCATGGGGTCACGCTTTATTTAAATGTATCACGCCCACTTCCAGCCCACTTCCACCTACTTTGACCTAAGTTGGTTTTCGTCGATGACTATACGCTACGCCGGCGCAACGTTGGGAGCATTTGCTTTGTGAATTCTTCCCTCTCAGCGTTGCGCCGGCGTAGCGTAAATAAGATACGCTACACCAGCATAAAAATGCGCCAATGTATGTGAATCCGGGCCTATGTGCTGACAGAACACTAAAGGGTATAAGTGTTGCCTGTTTGTTTTGGCTAACCCATTGGAGGGCTCCCCGTTAGGAGCTGATTTGAGTGTATAGTTAGCGGCTCGGACAAGCCGAGGATTTGTTTTTTTATGCTCTAGACTTGCTGTAAAAAAAATCTATACTGGATTAAACCCTGTTTTTGTTTGCTGCTGTGCTAAATAAAAGTGCAGTTCAAAACTTCTTAGGCCGCATACACACGACCAAATCTGTCTGCTGGAAACGGTCTGCCAGACTGTCCCAGCAGACAGATTCGATCGTGTGTACGGGCGAGCAGACGGATTTGGCCAGCCGACAGATTTGAAAGCATGCTTACCAATCTGTCGGCTGGGAACCCGTCCGCCTGACATGTCTGCTGGTTAGTACACTTACCAGCAGACATGTCTTCTCGCACACGCGCCGAATGGTTTCGACGCATGCGCGGAAGTGTTTTACTTCCTGGTGCGGTGACGTGGCGGCGTCAACGTCACCGCCACGTCACCGACACGTCAGCGCGATGTCTGCTGGCGGGGATTTTGGTTTGCTCGTGTGTACACGCGAGCAAACCAAAATTCAAGCAGACAGATTTGTTCAAATCGGTCGGTCCGACCGATTTGAACAAATGGATTTGATAGTGTGTACGGGGCCTTAGACTGTTTCCGGGTTTCCCTGTCTTGCACATAGTTTACCACTGCCAATACCAGTTGCGCATGCTCCCCTTACAATAATTATATCATTTATGATCTACCAGTCAGAAGGGATATATCCTTGGTAGCAGGTATATATTCTGTCATTTTTGGAAGTGGGCCCATTAATAGACAATGCAGGGTTATTGACTGAGGAAGTGGAAAAAAATGGGAAAAAGATGAGGCGGTCTTAACTTTGTTTTGGCTGCCCTGAGTTTAGCGTGGACAGAAAGAACCTAATTCCCTGCATGGCTGCATGAGATGGCTGCTGCTGCTATGTATTTGGACTTTTATTTGCTTTGTTACATTATGCAGCTGAAAGCCAGGATCTTTAACACTGAGGACTTTAGAGTTGCCATAAGAAGCATGGGTTATGTTAATTTTATGCAGCTAAAAACAAGCAGGTTAGTTCACGGTTAAGATTGTCTTGTGACAAACACATTGGTGTAATGCATCCTAGCTAATCTAAGCTAATTTTGGGGGTGTCTTAATGATTCAATAATTCAATTATTAACATCCCTCCACAGCTCAGAGCTCCAGTGAGCATGGAGAAGCAGAGAGGAGAGACGCTGACTGACAGTCAGCAGTTCTCCTCTTGGGGATCTGTGAAAACCGAGCCATCGGTGAAGTTCGTGGCTCAGTTCTCAGTGCAGAGATGGCGGGGGACAGGTGGAGCATTGGTCTGTAGCTGCATGCACATAAGTAAGTATGAATAAAAAAATCATACTTCTCTTTCTCTAATTCTCCTGTGGATCACAGAGTGCACTTAGTATTAGCTAACAGCGGACTAAAATCCGCTGTCAGCTGACCTCATGCAGCTGGTCCAGGCTCTGGAGAGATTCTGACTTTAATGCTGGGTTCCACACAGATTCCTAAGTAGCAGCTGGCTAAGGCACTCGGCACACTGCTGAGAGCCTAAACCAGCCACTTACATCCCCTCCACAACTTAGTGCTCCAGTGAGCTCTGAAGTAGCAGAGTAGAGAGCCAGTGACTGACAATGTAGGGGAAGACTCAGCAGGGATCGCTACGTTGATCCCCGCTGAGCCAGCGGACGATAGGTCCGTCTCCACTTACTGTACATAGATAGACCTGTCAGAGCTCCGCTCCTTCTGAATCAGTCTGGATTCAGCAGATCGGAGCAGATCAGATGTCAGCGGACATGTCACCGATGACATCCGTCGCTTCATAGACCTGCATGGATCGTCCATTCAGGTCTGCCTAAAAAACTGACAGGAGGACCTGAACAATCCGCCCTTGTGAAAGGGGCCTTTAAGCTAAAAAAAAGTTTTGTAATGGATTGTCACCATATTTCAAAATATTTTGTCAAGTAGCAGTCTTGTCGGCTACCAGATTTTCTAGTTTAAATATATTACAGGATCTGGTGATTGAAAAAAATGAGCGTACCATTTATTGGTAGCCTATATACTTCATTTTATTTTATTTTAGTTTTGCCTCAGGCTGGGAGTTTCTGTCTGCGTATAGACATCAATTTTAAAGGGATTGTAAAGGTACATTTTTTTCCCCCTAAATAGCTTCCTTTACCCTAGTGCAGTCCTCCATCACTTACCTCATCCTTCGATTTTGCTTTTAAATGTCCTTATTTCTTCTGAGAAATCCTCACTTCCTGTTCTTCTGTAACTCCACACAGTAATGCAAGGCTTTCTCATTGGTGTGGAGTATCGTGCTTGACCCCTCCCTTGGACTACAGGAGAGTCAGGACACTCTCTATGTTGCAGATAGAGAAAGGAGCTGTGTGTTAGTGGGCGTCCTGACTCTCCTGTAGTCCAAGGGAGGAGGTGAGCATGACACTCCACACCAGGGAGAAAGCCTTGCATTACTGTGTGGAGTTACAGACAGAAGAACAGGAAGTGAGGATTTCTCAGAAGAAATAAGGACATTTAAAGCTAAATGGAATGATGAGGTAAGTGAAGGAAGACTGCACTAAGGTAAAGGAAGCTATTAAGGAAAAAGATAAAAATAGACCACGGCATGTTTACTTAGGACACGATTATCCCTAGTTTTAATTAAATCACTGATAACTAGTTTAGTTATTGAAATTGTTTAAAAAGAATACTTAACTATATAAATGTAATAATATTTGCTATTTTTTTCCACAAAGGCTGGACACATATGCGGTGATAACATGGACATCGTTAATGGCCGACCAACAGGCTCAATCAGAATATCATTTGGTTTTATGTCTACATTTGAAGATGCTCAAGTATTTTTAAAGTTCATAGTATACACATTCATTAAAAGATCATCATATTGCACTGCCCAAATATATGATGTTGAAAAGATTGCCAGAATCAACCAGTCTCACTCAAAAAGCAATTCAGAACAAAGCAGCAGTATCAATGACAAAATCTCAGAGGATGTGATTGTCCCCACAAATCCTACTTTTTCCAGATTTTCTAAAACAGAGCATATTTGTGCTTGTAAAGGAAGAGGAAATGTATCTAAAAAGGACAGGCCAATCACACTCAGTCATATCTACCTTTATCCAATCAAATCTTGTGCAGCATTCCAGGTAAGATACTTTATGTATTGGTATTATTAACATTTACTTATAAATTAATATAATAATGTGTACTTATGACAATGGCTTGATCCAACAAATTAATTGGTATTTTTAAAAGGCAACCTGTGCCCAACTGCTTCTAAATATTTTTAAAAGGAAAAATCATACCCTTGAATCATTACCCATCTTTTTGGCTGACATATACCTGCACTGTATATTAGTATACAGTAAAACCTTGGTTTGAGAGTCATTGGTTTGAGAATGTTTTGCAAGACAAGCAACATTTTTAAATACATTTTGACTTGATATACAAGGGATGTCTTGGTATGAGTAGTATCACAGCTGAGTATAAAAGAGAAGAGAGGCACCTCCAAGTGTAGAAAAATGGTTACATTTAATGAAGGTACAACATTTAGAACTCACATGGTTGATGATTTAAACAGGCATATCTAAATATGCAGGCATCTGGGGTAAAGCTGTCCACATAGACCATCCTCCTCCCCGCCATTGATGTCATCCCTTCTATGCTGAGCTCCATGAGCGGTTCAAGCCTCACTTTCAGATTGCTCTACTGCAGGGTAGTCTTCCCAATAACAATTGCAGACTGACATCGGTGAGAGCCGGCGGTACGGAGGATGGTATATGTGGACAGCTTTACCCCAGATGCCTACATACTTAGATGTGCATGTTTTGATCATCAACCATGTGAGTTTCTAAACATTGTACCTTCATTAAATGTAACCATATCGCTACACTGATGCCGCGTGCACGCGACCGTTTTTCGGGTTCTAAAAATTACGATTTTAATGGTCTATAAAAAAAAATATTTTTTTCAACCCGATCATTAAAATGGCCTTGCCAACACATGATCGTGAAAAAAAAAAGTGCTCTAGCAAAGCGCGGTGACATACAACACGTACAACGGCACTATAAAGGGGAAGTTCCATTCGGATGGTGCCACCCTTAGGGCTGCTTTTGCTGATTTTGTGTTCGTAAAAGACGATTCGCGATTTTCAGTCTGTTATAGCGTGATGAATGTGCTATATCCATTATGAACGCTAGTTTTACCAGAACGAGCGCTCCCGTCTCATAAATTTCCACATTCGTACTGCTCTTACAGTAAAGAGCCTTCTATGCAGTTAAGGGTTAAACTGTTTGGCCCATATTCACAGAGCGATTACGCCTGCGCAACAGGAGATGCGCGTGCGTAAGTCTAAATGTGCGCGTGCGTTTCGTTGCGCGGCATCCCCAGAACGAGATACGCAAAAAAACGTCTTTTTTTTGTCCCGCGTAATTTCGTTAGACTGGCGCATCCGTCCGTGCAAAAGTGCGATAGACACACCATTGATTTGCTAGTCAAATATGCTAATGAGGGACTTACGGGGATCCACAAAACAACGTTGGGGGAGCGCAGGCGACGCAGTGTGCGCAACAGCAAAATGTCCTGTCTAAAATTAAAGCTGATAAAAGCTGGTCTAAAAAAAGAAAAAAAGTCTACTTGTCAGATAAAGCAACACTGTTAGTGAGGAGTTCAGCAGTCACACGTGTTGCTCAACAATCTGTATGCCAACATGCCAGGGGCATCGTCGCACATAGCTATACTACTGACTTTAGATGAACAAAGAAGGAGGAGGGCACGGAGGATGGCACTAAGGAGGGCACGGGAGATGTTTTTTTTTTTTTTTTTGCTTATATAAAATTTACAATTTAATCTAATCTAATACAATATTCTTATCTGTTACAAGCCCCTCACTCTTCACTTGATATATCACACACGCATAGACATCTTTGGCATGAGTGATTCTAAGGTGTCTCGCATCTTCAGATTCACCCCTCATGCCATCCTGGAATTACCACAACCTTGCAGGAGGACATCAGCAGCCCAACACATGGCACCACCCATGACACCCATGACAGCTACATATACAATCAGAGCCCCATCCCCACAGATTTCGAACAGAACATGTATGGGGACAGCTGGCTGGTTGGTGAGTGACATGGGTGGCAGGCATGACTATCCCCTCCCGTGATGCACACCTCACAAGTGGCACATGCATGACTAACATCCTTCTGTCTTTTCCCTTCAAGGTGACTCTGCATATGCACTGGTACCCCATCTCATGACCCCATCTCATGCCAGCTCACATTATGCATCTTTGCACGTTAAACACACACATTAATCATGGCACAATGAGAATGCATGCATGCACATCACTGTGGTCCCTAGCACACACACACCACATCGTCATCACATTGGATTGGCACCAGTCCACCATGCAGGACTTGTGAGCTGCAACGCCATGCCACGGCTCCAATTATGTCACTGTACATTCATACACCATTCACACAGACCTGGGGATCACTTCTCCACCACAAGTGAGGGTGACACCCCTTTTTCCGCAGGAATATCACCCCCACATTCCAAAATCATACACAAACAGAACCAAAAAAATTAAATAAATGACGAGCAAAAAAAAAAAATGCCCAGCAAAAATATAATTTAAACAAAATAACAACAAAGAAAACACATAAAAGACAAAAATCACTCTGCAAAACAGTCCCCAAATATCTCAAAGACACGTCACAAACAAACAAAAGCACCTTGCTGTAGAGGGAGGGATACAAAGGGATGTACTTTTGCAAAGGAAGTGCATTTGTGTGTGTCTATTTATGCTGTCTGCGTAGTTCACAAAGTTGCCCTAGTCCATTTCCAATTTCACTGATTGCGCCGCTCCCGAGTTGTGAGCATGCGCACAGCGGAGCTGACCATGGTCTCCTTTAAGCGCGCATGCGCGAGCCGGCCGGCCCTTCATTTGCATGGGGTCATGGCTCATTTCAATGTAACACGCCCACGTCCTTCCCAATTTGTATTACTCCTCCTTACGCCTCTGGAAAAACGTTACGTATGCGCAATTTCCTGCGCAAAAGCTACGAGAATAGGGTGATTACGCGGCAAAATTGCGCAAGTCTAACGTAAAGGCGGTGCGCTACGCCGGTCCAATAATGCGCAGATGTACGTGAATCTGGGCCATTGTCTTCTAATTTTAGTGAATGGCTGCGTGTCTTTTTAAATTCTCTTTCACAGAAAGTATTTAAACATTGAAATCATATCCCCTCTCAAGCGTCTCTTCTCCAGGGAGAATAAGTTCAGTGCTCTTAATCTATCTTCATAACTAGGGATGAGCTCGAACATTGACTGTTCACCTGTTCGGCGAACAACGAACAACGAACACCCTGTTAAAGTCTATGGGAGAAATCTAAAGTGCTAATTTTAAAGGCTAATATGCAAGTTATTGTCCTAAAAAGTGTCCCCAGGGGACATGTATCAATGCAAAAAAAGTTTTAAAAACGTCTGTTTTTTCGGGAGCAGTGAATTTAATAATGCTAAAAGTGAAATATTACTTTAAATTTCGTACCTGGATGGGGGGGGTGTAAAGTTAGCTTGTGAAATATCGCATGTTTCCCGTACTTAGAACTGTCCCTGCACAAAGTGTCATTTCTGAAAGAAAAAAAAAAGGCATTTAAAACCGGACTTGCGGCTATACTGAATTGTCGGCTCCGGCAATTCAGAGAGAATTCATTCATAAAAAAAAAGCGTGGGGGTCCCCCCAAATTCAATTACCAGGCCCTTCAGGTCTGGTATGGATATTGAGGGGAACCCCGTCGTCAATTTAAAAATAAATGACATGGGGTTCCCCCCAAATAACCATTCCAGACCCTTCAGGTCTGGTGTGGATTTTAAGGGGAACGCCACACCAAATGTTTTAACAAAATGGCGTAGAAATTCCCCCAAAAATCCACACCAGACCTCTTATTCGAGCACGTTAACCTGGCCGGCCGCAGAAAGGAGGGGGGGGACAGAGTGCGCCCCCCCCCTCTCCGGAATCGTACCAGGCCACATGCCCTCAACAATGGCCTCATTCCCACAACCCTTGCCCGGTGGTTGTGGGGGTATGCAGGCGCGGGGCTTATTAGAATCTGGAAGACCCCTTTAACAAAGGGGACCCCCAGATCCTGGGCCCCCCATGTAAATTGGTAATGGGGTACATTGTACCCCTACCATTTCACAAAGGAAGTGTAAATAGTTGTAAAAAACACACACAGACACCGTAGAAAAAAAGTCCTTTATTAATAAAAAAAATATTAAAAAAATCCAGGGATGGTAATCCACTCGGTCCCGACTCCCTGCTCCAACGTTGTCTGTATCCAGCGACGGGTGATCTCCTCTCCGGTCCAGAGATGAGAAGATCATCCGGGATCCAGAGCACCATCGCCGACCTTCTCTCTCCGCCGGACACCGCCCGACGAATGAGCGGCTGGAGCTTTGACATTTCTTATATTTGTGAGGCGGGCAACCGTCACGTGACCCCATCCCCCTGTGACGCACCCTCTGCTACGTCACTGGGGAAGTCCAGGCTTTCCCCTTGCGTCAGAGGGGGACGGGGTCACGTGACGGTGGCCCCGCCTCACAAATATAAGAAATGTCAAAGCTCCAGCCGCGTCATTCGCCAGGTGTCCTTTTTTTTTTAAATTAATAAAGGACATTCTTCTACGGTGGCTGTATGTGTTTTTTACAACTATTTACACTTCCTTCGTGAAATGGTAGAGGTACAATGTACCCCATTACCAATTAACACGGGGGGGCAGGATCTGGGGGTCCCCTTTGTTAAAGGGGTCTTCCAGATTCTGATAAGCCCCCCGCCTGCTGACTCCCACAACCACCAGGCAAGGGTTGTGGGGATGAGGCCCTTGTCCCCTTCAACATGGGGACATCCTCCCCATGTTGAGGGCATGTGGCCTGGTACGGTTCAGGAGAGGGGGGTGGCACTCTGTTCCCCCCTCTTTTCTGCGGCCGACCATGTTAATGTGCTCAGATAAGGGGTCTGGTGTGGATTTTTGGGGGAACTCCACGCCATTTAAAAAAAAATGGGGTGGAGTTCCCATTAAAATCCACACCAGACCTGAAGGGTCTGGAATGTATATTTGGGGGAAGCCCACATCTTTTTTTTTTTAAATTGACGGCAGGGTTCCCCTTAATATCCATACCAGACCTGAAGGGCCTGGTAATTGAATTTGGGGGGAACCCCACGCTTTTTTTAAAAAAAAATCTTTATGAATGAGTTCTCTCTGAATTGCTGGACCGACAATTCATTATAGCCGCAGGTCCCCAAACACCTTTTAGGACAATAACTTGCATATTAGCCTTTAAAATTGGCACTTTAGATTTCAAATGTTCGAGTCCCATAGACTTTAATGGGGTTCTAAAGTTCACACGAACATTTGGTGTGTTCGCAAGTTCTGGTGTGAACCGAACAGGGGGGTGTTCGGCTCATCCCTATTCATAACTAAGGTCCTCCAGTCCCTTTACTAGCTTTGTTGCCCTTCTCTGTACTCTCTCTAGTTTCAGCACATCCTTCCTGAGGACTGATGAACAGAACTGGACAGCATACTCCAGGTGCGGCCAGACCAGAGTCTTGTGGAGCGGGAGAATTATTGTTTTATCTCTGGAGTTAATCCCCTTTTTAATGCATGCCACTATTCTGTTGGCTTTGCTTGCAGCAGGTTGGCATTGCATGCCATTGCTGAGCCTGTCTTCTACTAGGACTCCCAGGTCCCTTTCCATCCTAGATTCTCCCAGAGGTTCTCCCCAATAAGTAGATTGCATTCATAGTTTTGCCACCCAAATGCATTATTTGAAATTTTTCTATATTAAACCTCATTTGCCACGTAGTTGCCCACCACATTCATTTGTTCAGATCTTCTTGCAAGGTTTCCACTTCCGATGTAGAAATTATTGCTCTGCTTACCTCGGCATAGTCTGAAAATAGCTGTTTATCCCATCCTTTAGGTCGTTTATGAATAAATTAAATAGGATTGGTCCCAGGACAGAACCCAGGGGGACCCCACTTTCCACACTGGACCATTCCGAGTACTCCTCATTTATCATTACCCTCGGAACTTGCCCCTGTAGCCAGTTTTTAATCCATGTACTCACCCTATGGTCCATGCCGACAGACCTTAGTTTGTACAGTAAACGTGTATGGGGAACTGTATCACATGCCTTTGCAAAATCAAGACACACCACATCTATGGACCTTCCTTTATCAAGATGGTAGCTCAGCTCCTCATAGAAGGTTAATAGATTGGTTTGGCAAGAATGATTCTTCATGAATCCATGCTGATTCCTGCTAATAAAACAGTTTTCATTACTAAAATCTTGTCTATAGTCCCTTATCGTCCCCTCCAAGAGCTTACATACTATTGATGTTAGGCTAACCGGTCTGTAATTCCCAGGGATGTATCTTGGCCCTTTTTTAAATATTGGTGCTACATTGGCTTTTCTCCAATCTGCTGGTACCATTCCAGTCAGTAAACTTTTCGTAAAAATTAGAAACAATGGTCTGGCAATTCTTTAAGGACCCTCGGATGCAAGCTGGTCCCGGTCACTTATTAATGTTATGTTTTTCAGGTCTATTCCTAATTATTTTCTCTGTTAGCAAAGAGGGTGCTTCCTGTGATGTGTCATGAGGATAAACATTGCAGTTTTGGTTACTGGAGCCCCTTGTAGACTGAGGAGAAGAATAAATTCAATACCTTCGCCATCTCTCCATCCTTAGTGACCAGATTCCCTTCATCATTTTTCATAGGACCAATATGATCTGACCTCCTTTTCTTACTATTTATATACTTAAAGATTTTTTTTTTTTTACTCTCCTCCACTATGTGCCTTTAGTGTTCTGTCTTATCCACCCTGATTGCACCCGTACATCTCTTTTTGCGGGGGGGCTGGGCGAGTGGCTTAGCAATGGCCGGGTGAGGACGCATGGCAGCAGAGCTCCTGGTTTATGATGGCTCTGGACTGTTTAAACGTCCAAGCAGCTCACGGCAGTTGATATTCCTCGGCTTGAGAAATTCCCTTGAGCTTGAGAAAGCTCTGATTACCTCAGCAATACAGTAGTCAGATCCTATCCAAAGCTCACCTAGCTTTGGACCCTGTGGTCCCACGGTATCCCTGGCGGCAGCAGCAGAGACAGCGTGGTGTGTGGTGGTTATGAGCTCTGACTTTCCCTGACTCCTGATGGTGGGGTGGATAGTGGTGTACACAGCCGGATGAATGGGTCCTATGTAACTCCAGACATTGTGACCCATATACTACAATCCTGCTAGCAATAAGGGAGTACAAATGAGGAAAGTGATGCATACAGCAGCTGAGTGCTTTTAAACTTTTCCGGTCTCTAATTAGTGGAATCTTCCCAGCAATAGTAAAAGTGAAAGTGGAATAAAGTGGAAGATAGCAGCATACAAGCCTCATACAAGGTAATTGGACTTTTTCAGCTCTTATCTGAACCTTACCTGACTGTAGACCATTGTTAGCATAGTGACTGTGTGGCCCCTATTGCAATAGTAGAGACTGCAACGTATATGGCAATTGAGTGATTGGAACTCTCCTGGCTTTTTTTTTTGTTGATCTGACATTACCTACCCTAGTATTACTCCAGCAGTAGTGGAAATAGTAATACGCCTATTGGCTGAGCTACTCTATTAGACTACTCCCCACTCCAGAGCAAGAAATTGCATTGGAAAATAGGGGTGACACAGTATGCATTTGCATAAGCAGTGGGAAACTAAAATATCCCTCAAAGTAACCAAAACGGGGGAGAATTACAAGCCGAGATCCAGCAGTATTTCTCGGCAGTAGACAGACATGGATCTGGCAGTCAGATGATGAGTTCACGGGGTCAAGAAACTGGGATGCCTATCTTGCAGACAACACAGACTACATTCACCACATCCACCGTCATGGCAGGAATAGAATCCAATCCGGAGACACATCTGGTACCAGCACTGGAGAGACGGCTCTCTTTACAGCAGGACAACACAGTACCACTCTGTATGGAGGAGGAAGACCTGATGGCACTGATACAGGCACTACCCACAAGGAAATATATAGAAGCACTCATCTACAGAGTGGAGGCCCATAATAAAGAACTCTGGGTCGTACATACAGAGATACAGTCAAAATCAGTCAAAATCAGGTTATCTTACAGTGGATGAAACCACAACCAGTGCTCTGGAGCAATGAGTAGCTGTTCTGGAGAGGGACAGGAATTCTTATATGAAAACCACAATAACTTTTCAACTACAGTTAGAAAATATGGAGGACTAAAGTCGCAGAAACAACACTCAACAGAAAGGTAATGGACAAAGTACAAAGAGCACTGGGCCCAAAATACCTAGACTGCCCCCACAAGGTGACATGCCACCTGCATTGTTTTACTCATAGAGAAATTTTATTACGGAAGACATGGGAGGCCAGTATGGTGGACCTGGAGGGGGTACAAGTTAAAATATTACCATGACTTATCATGACTTATGACTTATCAAAAGCTACGTTACAACATAGAGCTCTACTTTGGCCAGTATTAGACCAAGTGCGCCAGATTGGCGGTACATATAGATAGAGTTTCCCAATAGCAGTTACATTATGGTAGAATACCTCCTTCTTTTTGCTAAATTAACAGGCTGATCTTGCATAACTATTCACTTTTTTGGACATCCCGGTCCCCAATTGGCTACAGTTGCTCCCACGGACATTGGGCTGTATAAGAGCCAGGGCAATACACCCTCAAGCATATACGCTGCCGAAATAACCAAAATTACAAACAGCAGACGGAGACTATTAGATTAGACAAGGGATGGGTGAGAATCAAGGGCTGGGGTTATTAAGTTTTGAACTACTAAAGTTGGGGGGCAATGAGATGTCTGTAACTTCTATATGGAATCTCTCGACAATTTGAAGGTGATTAATAAGCATTATGATATTATATGGATATATTGTTTGTTGGATTAGGTACCCTATTGTTTCCCTTAAGTTCCCTGACGCTTAAGTCCCCTTCCTAAAAGCATTCCCTAGTAAATAGGTGGTAAAAGTAGAAGGGAATTAAACAAATAAGCGAAATTAGATGGGAGGTAATTATTAGCAACTTATATTTAGTAGGAGGAATAATAGGGGATAGGGAGATGGGAGAAATGGTAGGAGAAGAGGAAAACAGGAGTAGAGCAAATTGATAGGGGAAGGAAGATCATGGGGAGAGTGGTTACAGTCATATATACTAAGAACAATAGAGGGAAAAATATATAAAGTGGAAAGAATTATTAAACATTTTTCTTTTTTGAGATGAAAGGTTAGGAGATAGCCAGTTGGTGGATGAGAAAGAGGGGAGGAGAGGCGTGGAAGGGAAGATAATGGGTGGTAGGGGGATGGGGTTGGATAGCCCCCTCTTTTTTTTTCTCTCTCTCTTTTCTTTTTTTTTGACACTATGGTAGGATACACGCTCTAAACAAGCAACCTGGTGATAATAATAGGTGAAGAGGGTGGGAAAGGGAAGGGAATGAAGAAGCATATTTGAACAACACATACATGAGAATAGGGGTAATATGGCGCTATAACACTAAAACCCTAATAAGAATAACTAAAATTGGGAGAGATGGGGGTCCCCCCCTTTTTCTTTTTACTTCACTGGGAGGAGCACTTAAACAGAACAATGACTTAAATCAGGATACACAAGCAATACATAATGGGATGTATGCACCCCATAACAATTGGGGAATAGTGGGGGTGGAATAGTGTGGGAATGGCAGCTAGATATATATACACAAGGCAAGATGCACAATTATTATTTTTTTAAATCATCATAGTACACCATTATTCAAGAATCACCATATTTAGGGGATAGATAGAGGGCTTTTGTGACACATGGACACTAAGAAATGAGTGGGGATTAGATGGTATGAGATATGTTTACATTTGAGATGAGACATTTTGTGGTTTGGGGGTTCTTAATTTTATTTAAAAAAATCTCTATTTTTTTTCTCTCTACTATCTAGTCACTATATGTGCCTGGATTTGGGGAAGGACTTATTTTTCTGGCACTTATAGAAATTAAAGCACTCACAATATTTTCCTAAATACTAAATAAAATAAATAACTAGGGTTGAGCGAACCCAAACTGTAAAGTTCGGGCTCGTACTGAACTTTAGTTTTTTTGACCTGGACCCGAACAATCTTCTGAAAGTTTGGGTTCGGTGTTCGGCTATGTAACAGCGCGCTGCAGGGCAGCCAGACAGCATTTCTTTCACTTGTGTGACTTGGAAGCCATCACAGCCATGCCTACTAATAACATGGCTGTGATTGGCCAGTGCAGCATGTGACCGAGCATGTGACCCAGCCTCTATATGAGCTAGAGGCATACAGCACAGCTGATCACTCTGCTTTAGCTAGGGTAGGGAAACACTGCCGCTGCTCTCAGGGACAGATTTAGATAGGATTGTCCTGCTTCAGAAATCGAATTACAATACTCAGCGATCGATCTACATAGCATTAGCTACATTAGGGAAAGGTTCCTGATTGTGTTTATAGGGAGAGAATTAGCTAGGAGTCAGTCCTACTCACAAATCTAATAGCAGCAGCACTGCATATGTTCCTGTCAGATACTCTGCATATTGTACCAGCACTGCATATGTTCCTGTCAGATACTCTGCATATTGCACCAGCACTGCATATGTTCCTGACAGATACTCTGCATATTGCACCAGCACTGCATATGTTCCCGTCATATACTCTGCATATTGCACTAGCACTGCATATGTTCCTGTAACATACTCTGCATTAGCTACTGTCGAGAATCAGGTTCCTGATTGTGCTTATATGGAGAGAATTAGTTAGGAGTCAGTCCTACTTCACAAATCTAATTGCACCAGAATAGTGTCCCATCATTGGTATCATTGGCAGGAATAGTGTCCCATCATTAGTGTCAGTGGGAGAAATAGTGCCGCATCATTGGTATCAGTGGGAGAAATAGTGTCCCATCATTGGTATTATTGGCAGGAATAGTGTCCCATCATTTGTGTCAGTCGAAGAAATAGTGCCCCATCATTGGTATCATTGGGAGGAATAGTGTCACATCATTGGGGAAGGTTCCTGCTTGACAAGATCATTTTTTTATGTTATTTTAAGTTATTTCCCTATCCACATTTGATTGCAAAGTACTTGCCATGCTCTTACCAACATTTTGCTGCCATTTTCAGCCCTCTAGCCCTTTCCCTTAGTTTTTTAGAGACATTTTAGTAGTCAAAAATTTGGGTCCCCATTGACTTCAATGGGGTTCGGGTTCGGGTCAAGTTCGGGTCCCGAACCCAGACTTTTTTCCGAAGTTCAGCCGAACCCGTTGAACCCAAACATCCAGGTGTTCGCTTAACTTTTCCCCATCAATTAATTTCCCCCTTCCCATCCCATCAGTTCTTTCCCGCATTTCCACATCTGTGATCAAGTCTGTATTGTTGGTAATCAGTAGGTCTAGTAACATTTTGTTTCTTATTGGCGCATTTACCATCTGACTCACGAAAGTGTCCTGCAAGACATTTAGGAATGGCAAGCTTTAGATGAATGTGCGGTTCCTTCCGCCCAGTTTATGTCTGGATAATTAAAATCCCCCATTATATTGACACTTCCCATTATTGTACTAATCCAAACTGTGATAGGAGGTCTCCCGCCCGCTCCTCCCTCTGGTTTGGGGGCCTATAGTATACTCCCAGTATTACTTCCCCTCTAGCTTTTTTATTTCAATTAACTACCCCTCAATCAATAAACACAAAAGCTCACTATTGATTTACTAAGTAAATGCTGCCAGAGCAAGTATTCTAAGCTTAATTACGAAAGAGAAATTCTGGAAAACTTAGTACTAATGTCGAGAGTTCTGTTCTAGATGGAATATGTTTCTCATCTTCTTAACCACTTCCTTACTGGGCACTTATAACCCTTCCTGACCAGGTGAAATTTCAGCTTCTGGCACTGCGTCGCTTTAACTGACAATTGCGCGGTCGTGCGACGTGGCTCCCAAACAAAATTGGCGTCCTTTTTTCCCCACAAATAGAGCTTTCTTTTGGTGGCATTTGATCATCTCTGCGGTTTTTATTTTTTGCGCTATAAACAAAAAAAGAGCGACAATTTTGAAAAAAAGTCAATATTTTTTACTTCTTACTATAATAAATAGCCCATGTTTAGGCCGATACGTATTATTCTACATATTTTTGGTAAAAAAATAAAAAAATCGCAATAAGCGACTGGTTTGCGCAAAAGTTATAGCGCATACAACATAGGGGACAGAATTATTATTAATTTTTATAATTTTTTTTTTACTAGTAATGGCGGCGATCTGCGATTTTTATTGGGACTGCGAAGTTATGGTGGATACGCATACAAAATAGGGGACAGAATTATTATTAATTTTTATCATTTTTTTTTTACTAGTAATGGCGGCGATCTGCGATTTTTATTGGGACTGCGAAGTTATGGTGGACACATCGGACACTTTTGACACATTTTTGGCGCCATTCACATTTATACTGCGATCAGTGCTATAAAAATGCACCGATTACTGTATAAATGTGACTGGCAGTGAAGGGGTTAACACTAGGGGGGCATGGAAGGGGTTAAATGTATTCTGGGTGTGTTCTAACTGTGTGGGGGGAGGGGGGGTGACTGGGGGAGGTGACCGATGCTGTGTCCATATGTACAAGAGACACAGATCGGTCACCTCACTCCCTGACAGGACGTGGATCTCTGTGTTTACACACAGAGATCCATGTCTTGTCCCTGTAACCGCCGATTGCGAGTGCCTGGCGGACATCGCGGCCACCAGGCACGCGCATCGGCATCTCAGGAATGCAGCGGGCACGCTCGCGCGCCCTATAGTGGCCATTAAAAGCACAGGGAGCATATATGCACCCTGTCAGAGATTCAGGACCGCCCGACGGCCGCATATATTCGTACGGCCATCGGGAAGTGGTTAATGACCTCACACGACCTTCTTTTTTTATTACAGCTCTATTTTTTGTTCCTTATTTTTATATTCCCTCTGTATAGCTCAAATCAAGCATATCCCTCATCCACTGCAGACCCCACCCAACCCTTTTTTTTCCCACACCCTGATCTTTCCTTCCTTCTCTTTATATATTTCCATTCTGCTCTTTCTATTCTTCCCATTTTGCCTGTGCATTTGAGCTTTGCTCCCTCTCTATTTCCTACCCTTTAAATTAATTCAAAGACCTCCTTCCTGTTACCACCCCTTGACAATTGTAACCTCTTCCCACCCTGCGGCCGACTATATACTGCCGCAAGGTGGCTCTGTCCTACCGAGAGGCCGTCTATATATGGCCACCTGCCGCGCGCCACTGGGGGCTGCGATGTCCGCCAGGCAATCGCGATCGGCAGTCACAGAGCCAGGGACGTGGAGCTCTGTGTGTAAACACAGAGCTTCACATCCTGCCAGGGAGAGGAGACCAATGGTGTGTCCCTTGTACATAGGAACAACCATCGGTCACCTCCCCCAGTCACTCCCCCTCCCCCCACAGTAAGAATCTCTCCCAGGGTACATATTTAACCCCTAGTGTTAACCCCTTCCCTGACAGTCACATTTATACAGTAATCAATGCATTTTCATAGCAGTGTTCGCTGTATAAATGTGATCGGTGCCAAAAATGTGTCAAAAATGTCCGATGTGTCGGCTGTAATATCGCAGTCCTGACAAAAATCGCAGATTGCCACCATTACTAGTAAAAAAAAAAAAAAATTATAAAAAAAAAAACTGAAATTATTATTATTTTTTTTAAATAGGATATTCATTATAGCAAAAAAATAAAAAATATTGTGTTTTTTTTTAAATTGTCGCTCTATTTTTGTTTATAGCGCAAAAAAATAAAAAACGCACAGGTGATCAAATACCACCAAAAGCTCTATTTGTGGGAAAAAAAGGACGTCAATTTTGTTTGGGAGCCACGTTGCACGGCCACGCAATTGTTATTCAAAATGTGACAGTGCCGAAAGCTAAATTTTCGCCTGGGCAGGAAGGGGGTATATGTGCCCAGTAAGCAAATGGTTAAAATGAAAGCTCTTGGTAAACATGGGGACCACAACATATGTACATCCAAATGCAAGAAGTGTATTTCTAATCATTCTCTCTTAAAATATTGTTTCCTTTCCACTCATCTTTTCATATGGATCTCATTTCATACACAATTTTTTTTTTTGTGCTTTATATTGATTCTTGATACAGATACCTAACAGTACAGTTAAGTGCATTGTCTACCTTGGCGATTGTGTGGAACTGTATATACACAATGTGGCTCTCTTGCAATAAAAAAAAGTATTTTAAAAATGTAAATACAATATATAAAAACATTGTAAATATAAATTAGGGTTGCACCGATACCAGTATCGGTATCGATCTGTCAGGGCTGGGCTCAGCCCTTGCTTCTCTGTGCTGGCAGCTCAGCTGTCAGCTAATTGCCAGCTCCCATCTCTCCACAGTAATCCACCTGTTGATGATCCTGCTTGTCAGCTCTGCCTACTTAAAGTGTAGTTCCACCCATTTTTTTATGTTTGTCTGTGCTGCATGCCCTAATCTCATAGTGTTCAGAATGGACAATTTTTATTTATTTTGTTGCTTGTAAATACCTTTATTTTGTAGTCCTTCATTACTTCCTCCCCCTTATTAGCCTAGGCTATTAAGTCACAAGGCTATTTGCAAGGGTTTCTGGGATAGGCATCATGTTTCCCAGTAGTCCTTGCAAGCACTGAGCATGTGCGAGATATGCAAAACTGAAATCTAGGTCATACAGTCTGGCTTCATGATGCCCACACTTAAGATGGCCACGATCTATTTCTAGATTATAAACTGAATCTAAATGCTGTAACAACCTAACAAAACAGACCTTAGTTTACAGACTAACTTTACTAGAATACTTTAAGCTTGTGTATTACAGGGGTATTTATATTTAAAAAGTGAAATTGTGGGTGGAACTCCCCTTTAAAGCCTTCCAGTTCATTTTCTCTTTGCCTTCTCCTGTGTTAACATCACAAGACTTTCTCCTGCGTTCCTGTTGAAGACCTGCTTGACCTACGTTCCCTCTGGCTACAGATCCTGCTTTCTGTAGATCTACCTCTATCGCTGGTTCTTGGACATTGGCTTGGTCAACTACCCAGTCTGGTTACTGAACTCTGGCTATGTTTTTACTACGCTTATTCTGTTCACCTTTTTATTTTTATTATTAAACAAGTGTGATTTAACTGTACTTCTGGCTCGGTCTGATTCATGGTTTCGAACACAATCCTAAGCCTTTTCGTGAGTATTGGTCCCCGTAAAAATGCTCCAATACCTGAAGCCGATACAGGAAGTGGCAGCTTGGAAGTAGTCTTCTCCTGCCATCCCCGCCTTCTCCTCCCAGCACTGTGTCTTTGCTCCTGCCTCCCACACACCTACAGTCCCCGGTGGTGAGTTATGGGGTGCAATTGGCCCAAAGGGGGATGAACTGGCACCCCCATAGGGCAGCATAAATTGATGGTCAGGGGGCAGTCTTGGCTTGGCTGTGCTTGAGCAGGATTGGATGTGCTCGGGTGGGTGGGGGCAGGCTCAGCTCAGCTGTGCTCAGAGGGGGAGGGCTCAGCTTGGCTCTGCTCAGAAGGGTGGGCTTGGCTGGTAACCTGCAGTGCAAATGTGTTAGAAGAAAGAATATGATCATGATACAGAAGAATACAGAACAGAAGTTACAGAAGTTTTAATGTTTTTGAAATTTAGCTTTTGCCCACTGTGATTAAAATGAATAAATGGATGGAAACTTTTCTATTCCCTATGAGGACCATGGGGAGTCATGTCTGCAGTCTCTGACTGTCT
Source organism: Rana kukunoris (assembly GCA_029574335.1). Classification (NCBI taxonomy): domain Eukaryota; kingdom Metazoa; phylum Chordata; class Amphibia; order Anura; family Ranidae; genus Rana; species Rana kukunoris. The sequence continues at coordinate 223,857,305 of CM056053.1, read as the reverse complement.
CTGACTGTCTCTTGTACCATGTCCAGTCTCTGATCATGTCTGCAGCCTCTGATCTTCTCCTGTACCCTGTCAGCAGTCTCTGACCATGTCCTGTATCATATCCGTAGTCACTGACTGTTTCCTGTACCATGTCTGCAGTCACTGCTGTCACTTCTGCCTGTTGCCTCCTCCTTCCTTCCACCAACTGTCACCTCTGCCCCCATGTTTCCCAGAGACCCTCCCATCCCTGTCCTTATCCCCGCAGCAATCGCATCCTTTTCCATTCCAACTTTCCCACCCCACAATCCCTATTTACCCCACCCTCAACTACCCTACCACTTACCCCTCTAACCCCCCCTCACCAATCTCTCTAACAACCCCACCTCCAAAACCACCCATCTACTTACTCTTTCTAGGCGTAAAGTATCGGTAATTCGTATTGCCGAGTACTTGGAAAAAAAAGTATCTGTACTCATACTCCGTGTTAAAAAAAAATGGTATCGGTGCAACCCTAGTATAAATAAAAAAACATTTGGGTAACTACTTAAGAAAATACATACGCAGTGTACTTCTAATTAATGAAAAAAATATAAAGCACCACATAAAAAGGTATTTTCAAGTAAGAATATACAGTGCCTTGCGAAAGTATTCGGCCCCCTTGAACTTTGCGACCTTTTGCCACATTTCAGGCTTCAAACATAAAGATATAAAACTGTAATTTTTTGTGAAGAATCAACAAGTGGGACACAATCATGAAGTGGAATGAAATTTATTGGATATTTCAAACTTTTTTAACAAATAAAAAAACGAAAAATTGGGCTTGCAAAATTATTCAGCCCCTTTACTTTCAGTGCAGCAAACTTTCTCCAGAAGTTCAGTGAGGATCTCTGAATGATCCAATGTTGACCTAAATGACTAATGACGATAAATATAATCCACCTGTAATCAAGTCTCAGTATAAATGTACCTGCACTGTGATAGTCTCAGAGGTCCATTTAAAGCATAGAGAGCATCATGAAAAACAAGGTCCGAGATACCGTTGTGGAAAAGTTTAAAGCCGGATTTGGATACAAAAAGATTTCCCAAGCTTTAAACATCCCAAGGAGCACTGTGCAAGCGATAATATTGAAATGGAAGGAGTATCAGACCCAGGCCCGGACTGGCCATAGGGCATACCAGGCAAATGCCCGGTGGACCGCAGCAGCCCGCGGGCCAGTTTATGGCCCGCGAATGGCCCCCGCATCCTGGGGGCCGATTGCAGCCCGCGAACGGCCCTTGCAGCCAACGAACGGCCCCCGGCGGCTATCAAGCCTCACTGTGCCCATCAAATGCAGCCACTGGGCCCATAAAATGCTGCTACTGGGCCATCAATTGTCATCACTGTGCCATGCCATTAAACGCAGCCACTGTGCCATCAATTGTCACCACTGTGCCATGCCATCAAACGCAGCCACTGTGCCATCAATTGTTACCACTGTGCCATGCCATCAAACGCAGCCACTGTGCCATCAATTGTCACCACTGTGCCATGCCAACAAACGCAGCCACTGTGCCATCAATTGTCACCACTGTGCTATGCCATCAAACACAACCACTGTGCCATGCCATCAAATGCAGCCACTGTGCCATGCCATCAAACGCAGCCACTGTGCCATCAATTGTCACCACTGTACCATGCCATGAAACGCAGCCACTGTGCCATGCCATCGAACGCAGCCACTGTGCCCTTTAATTGTCGCCACTGTGCCAATTGATGCCACTGTGCCCTTTAATTGTTGCCACTGTGCCCATTGTCGCCACTGTGCCCATTGATGCCACTGTGCCCATTAATGCCAGTGTGCTCATTGATGCCACTGTGCCCATTAATGCCATTGTGCCCATTGTCGCCACTGTGCCCATTGTCGCGGCTGAGCCAGAGGGGGTGGCTGAGCCAGAGGGAGCGGCGCTCCGTCGCCCTCTATAGATGCACTGCCACTGTCTATCTATCTTCTTTCTTTCTATCTTTTTCTATCTATCTATCTATTTTTATCTATCTATCTAGATCTATCTACCTATGTTCCTTCCTTCTCTTATTTTTCTATCTTTATCTATCTTCCTTCCTTCCCTTCTTTCTTTCTATCTTTATATTCCTTTCTTTATCTATCTATCTATCTATCTATCTATCTATCTATCTATCTATCTATCTATCTATCTATCTATCTATCTATCTATCTATCTATCTATCTATCTTCCCTTCTTGCTTTCTATCTATCTATCTATCTATCTATCTATCTATCTATCTATCTATCTATCTTCCCTTCTTGCTTTCTATCTTTATCTATCTATCTATCTATCTATCTATCTATCTATCTATCTATCTTCCCTTCTTTCTTTCTATATTATTCATTCTTTCTTTATCCATCTTCCTTCCTTTTATATCTATCTATCTATCTATCTATCTATCTATCTATCTATCTATCTATCTATCTATCTATCTATATATCTTCCTTACTTCTTTCCCTTCTTTCTATATTTATCTATCTTTATTTCTTTATCTATCTTCCTTCCCTTCTTTCTTTCTTTCTATCTATCTTTATCTATCTTCCCTTCTTGCTTTCTATCTTTATCTATCTTTATTTCTATATCTATCTATTTTCCTTCCCTTCTTTCTATATTATTCATTCTTTCTTTATCCATCTTCCTTCCTTTCTATCTATCTATATCTATTTATCTATCTTCCTTCCCTTCTTTCTTTCTATCTATCTATCTTTATCTATCTTCCCTTCTTGCTTTCTATCTTTATCTATCTTTCTTTCTATATCTATCTATTTTCCTTCCCTTCTTTCTATATTATTCATTATTTCTTTATCCATCTTCCTTCCTTTCTATCTATCTTAATCTATTTATCTATCTTCCTTCCCTTCTTTCTTTCTATCTTTATATATCTTTCTTTCTTTCTTTCTTTATATTCCTTCCTTCCTTTTTATCTATCTATATCTATCTATCTTCCTTCCTCCCCTTATTTCTTTCTATCTTTATCTATCTTTCTTTATCTTCCTTCCTTCCCTTCGTTCTATCTGTATATATCTTTTTCTTCTATCTATCTATCTATCTATCTATCTATCTATCTATCTATCTATCTATCTATCTATCTTCCTTTCTTTCTATCTTAATCTTTCAATCTATCTTTCTTTATCTCACCCCACATCCCGTCATTAATCCCCGGTGAGGCCCCCCCCCCCTGGGCTGCTCAGTCTAAAATGCCCGGGCCTATTTTTTGTCCCAGTCCAGGCCTGATCAGACCCCTGCAAATCTATGAAGACCTGGCCGTCCCTCTAAACTTTCAGCTCATACAAGGAGAAGACTGATCAGAGATGCAGCCAAGAGGCCCATGATCACTCTAGATGAACTGCAGAGATCTACAGCTGAGGTGGGAGACTCTGTCAATAGGACAACAATCAGACCCTGTATACTGCACAAATCTGGCCTTTATGGAAGAGTGGCAAGAAGAAAGCCATTTATTTAAGATATCCATAAAAAGTGTCGTTTAAAGTTTGCCACAAGCCACCTGGGAGACACACCAAACATGTGGAAGAAGGTGCTCTTGTCAGATGAAACCAAAATCAAACATTTTGGCAACAATGAAAAACGTTATGTTTGGCGTAAAAGCAACACAGCTCATCACCCTGAACACACCATCCCCACTGTGAAACATGGTGGTGGCAGCATTATGGTTTGGGCCTGCTTTTCTTCAGCAGGGACAGGGAAGATGGTTAAAATTGATGGGGAGATGAATGAAGCCAAATACAGGACCATTCTGGAAGAAAACCTGATGGAGTCTGCAAATGACCTGAGACTGGGACGGAGATGTGTCTTCCAACAAGACAATGATCCAAAACATAAAGCAAAATCTACAATGGAATGGTTCACAAATAAACATATCTGGGTGTCAGAATGGCCAAGTCAAAGCCCAGACCTGAATCCAATCAAGAATCTGTGGAAAGAACTGAAAACTGCTGTTCACAAACGCTCTCCATCCAACCTTACTGAGCTCCTGCTGTTTTGCAAGGAGGAATGGGCAAAAATGTCAGTCTTTCGATGTGCAAAACTGATAGAGACATACCCCAAGCGACTTACAGCTGTAATCGGAGCAAAAGGTGGCGCTACAAAGTATTAACTTAAGGGGGCTGAATAATTTTGCACGCCCAATTTTTCAGTTTTTTATTTGTTAAAATAGTTTGAAATATCCAATAAATTTCGTTCCACTTCATGATTGTGTCCCACTAGTTGTTGATTCTTCACAAAAAATTACAGTTTTTTATCTTTATGTTTGAAGCCTGAAATGTAGCAAAAGGTCGCAAAGTTCAAGGGGGCCGAATACTTTCGCACTGTATACTGATATTTATAGAGAGAGACTGATAAACGTACCTGTAGATTCTTGGCTGCACATAAACATTTTATTGTATTGGCACAGCTTTTCATTTACATCATCCCACACATCATTTTAATTTGAATTATATACAGCTCTATGGTCTGCATACTCTTAGTTTGCCCACCTCTGCTTTTTCTATACCGATATATAGCCATTTTAATTAAATTGGTTGTAAACATCAGTCATGAAAAATCAATAAAGCACATGCCAGTATATTGTACACTAACCTGAATCCAAAGCACCAAGTTTGGATCCTTTCTGATCTCTCTGTTCTCGGCATGAGTCACTTCAAATGCCTTGTACACATGATCTGTTTTTCCGTCTGAAAAACTCAGATGAGAGCTTTTGGCCGGGAATCCCAACCGTGTGTATGCGCCATTGGACTTTTTCCTACAGGAACACTGCCCCCAAAAAAAGAGAGTGGGATCTCTTTTTTCCTGTCAGGAAAAATCCTAGCGGGAAAAAGGTTCGTCTGTATGAAATTCTGATGGGAAAAAACATGCATGCTCGGAAACAATTCAATAAATGCACGAAAGCATTGAACTTCTTTTTCTCGCCTCATCGTAGTGTTGCACGACACTGCGTTCTTAACGCTCAGTCAGGCCTGAGAGTAATTCTGTTGGGAAAACCATTGTTTTTTTTTTTTCTTATGGGAAAACCACAGTTTTTCCTGGCACAACAGCCTAGAGGGAGATTACCCATTTCCCTCCAGCACACAGAAGGTGACTCATAGCCTTAGCAATCACTTTTCAGTTTATTGATGTTTGACTAGAGAAAAATGAAATTATGATTGGTTGTTTTGGATCACAGCATTTTTCACATTCCCTTATTAACCATTCAGCTCCAGGAAGGTTTTACCCACTTTCTGACCAGGCCATTTTTTGCAATACGGCACTGTGTTGCTTTAACTAACAATTGCACAGCCGTGTGATGCTGTACCCAAATAAAGCTGAATTTCTTTATTTTCCCACAAATATATATATATATATGTATATATATATATATATATATATATATATATATATATATATATATATATACATTTATATATATATATATATATATATATTTGCGCTGTAAATAAAAAAAGAATGACAAAAACAATATATTTTACTTTCTGCTAAAAAACAAAAAAATACCCAAAAAACATAAAAAATATGTAATTTAGGCCAATATGTAGTCTGCTACATATTTGTGTTAAAAAAAATCCCAATAAGCATATATTGATTGGTTTGTGCAAACGTTATAGCGTCTACAACTATGGGATAGATTTAAGGACTTTATATTTTTGTTTATTGTTTTTTTTAGTAATGGCGGCGATCATACATTTTTAGCGGGGCTGCGACTTTGCTGTGGACAAATTGGACACTAAGTGACACTTTTTGGGGACCAGTGACACCAATACAGTGATCAGTGCTAAATAGAATGCATTGTCACAGAATAATGACACTGGCAGGAAAGGGGTTAACATCGGGGGTGATCAAGGGGGTTAAGTATGTCTCTGGGAGGTGCTGGAGGCACTGGAGAAAAAGAGAGATCTGTGTTTCAGCTTAGCTGAAGCACAGATCTGTCTTTTGCTCCCTGACAGATCAGATTTGCCTTGTTTACATAGGCACACCGCTGCTCTGGCTCTCCACTGAATGATCGGCGGGTCGCAGCGACCATCGTGGACACCGAACTCGCTCATTGGCTCCCGCAGTGTCCAATCACAGCGGGAGCGGCACAAAATCACGCCCTGCTACAGTATATTTACAAAATAAAAAAATATGATGTATACAATTGTGGCACAAGTAAAGTGTTATTGGATTTTATTAATCGAATCTGCAGCACTGAAATGTTCTGTAAAATGCAATATGGCAACCTGGAGTTTGGAGTATGTAATTTTCTGCTTGTGTGATTGGCTTTTGGATTTTTCCAGAAGTCTGCACCAAGATGCAAATTAGATTTTAAGCATCCCTTGCAACAAAAATTTCTGTTTGATAATCATGAAATCACTCCCATCACAGACATTTGTTGAAATCCATGCAATATACATAGATCACCTACAGGGGAATATTTTTTTTCTGAGCAAGTGGCATTACTCTTTAATGAGACCAACGTTTATTACGCATATATTTTGGCCTCTCTGATTTCACCCGCCCCCCCCCCCCCCATCAGCAATCTTATTATTTTTTTAAAGAAAGTTTTCAATACATATCGTGACAAAACCCACTGTCACTGTGTGTTTTGGAAGGGACTGTAGGTGGGCCTCTTACCCACAGATTATGGCCCAGAAGAGACTGGAGACTATGCGGGTGCGTTTGGAGCACAGGAGACACAGGTCTGCGCATGTGCCCACCTGGGGTATGCGAGATCCGTCACACATATCTTATTTTAGACCTAGTAATATCATCACTTGGTCTCAGTGCTTCTTTATGTATTGCAAGCAGATCATGGCTGTTTGGAGGAGCTGGTAAGGAGAGATGTACAAGTTCCTGAAAACACAACAGTATCCTGACTCATCTCAAGAGCCGTCAACCCAAATGCAAGCAGTAGGCCAGCTTGTAGGGGGAGTTATGATGGGTAGATACCAATCTGTAGGAGTTTGCATTTATAATCAATGGCCACAGGTGATGTTGATGCTCTAAGATGGGAAGAACTGAAATCTAATGAATGAAAGTTGCTGGGAAGGGACAGTAAGTATGGTTGCCCCTTTTCCCTTTTTTTCGAGCCAAACCCAAACACTTATTGGCACAGAGTACATTATTTTTTCATAGTATAACCCTATAGGATTATAAAAGACATGGGGCATGTTTGGGTGCCCCAAGGAGATTGGCAATGCAGCGTGTTGTGGTTTTACATTTGCTGACATCATCCCCCCAGTGCCCCATTGATGCAAAACCTGCCCCCAGACAGTGGCTCACAGCTCCCAGATCCCAGATGGCAACAGATTTTTGTGTTACTATCTCAGTTACTTGGGGAGCCACAGCCCAGTCTGAATAATGTGTCCGGGTTTCAGGCAGACTGAAACCCGGACACATAATTCCAAGCCCGGACTGTCCGGGTGAATCCCCGACAGGTGGCAAGCCTAAGAGTAAGGCTAGAGAGGAAAGAGCTAGATGATGCTGGATGTCTCCTAATTCATACTGTAAGAAGCTCATAGAGTGCATACAATTAGAGTAAGCAATTTTAGTACAGGTGAGGCAGCTGTACAACTGTATAAGACTAAATGTAAGGCTGAAGTTCAGCTTTAATTGACCCTAGCATATCTTGACAAACAAACTACTGTTTAAACAGGGAAAATTCACATTATTATGTATATAGCACTACCCCCGAAGGAGCTGCTGGTTTGATTTGGATGGCATGTTACCTTATCTCCGCCGTCTAGGGTACTGGACGAGAGCTGCAGTTAAGTGAATGTCCACACGACAGGTGTCTTTTCTGTGCTGTCAATGTCCACATGACAGGTGTCTTTACCCAGCTGGGTAAAAACGATAAATAGTAGAAAGGTGAAGGGATAGCAAAATAGAAAACAGCAAATTCAAGTGTAACTGGATATGGAAACAGTCCTGGACCAACAGTCCAGGACCATCTGGCAAATTAGGGACCCAGTCAACTCACTGGATGCACCAGCTAGATGAATGTGCACTCCGGACCAACGTGGTCCCGGAGCCAGGAACACTGTGACACACACCCCGGCCAGGAGGGCCTTACACGGGGGTAGTGGGACGACTGCCCAGCTCAAGGGCGGAAACACAGCGACCTCGAACCAATGGCGTCTGCCCTTGAAATACCCCTTCCAAGCATGCACAGCGAGGCGATCAACCCTCCTGATTGGCTGCCAGAAAGAGATATCCAACTGCACTTGACTCTAATGCTGCCACCTGTTGGCCTGGGGCGGAAATCACTCCCCAGACAGCGACAGTATGCACAAACAGTACAGCCAAAACTGGAGCAGAGGCCCTCAATTTAACCAAATAAACAGGTTCAGAGCCAACTACCTCTCTGAACTCCCTTTAAATTTACAATAGCACCGTCTCTGAAAATAGCCAGGCGCTACATGTACATACTCATGAAGCAGATCACTTAAAAAAGCTATAATATCATCTGAAGTGAACCATCATAAATCCTCTGATGGTTAAAGTAAGTGTTACATACAACATAACACATTGTTAGAGGAAAATAATAAAGATGTTACTTCTTGCTACCTACATTGAATTACCAGTTTTGTATAAATGTGGTTATATCAACCATTTGTTGTCAGGGTGAATTATCTCCACAGCTGTAATAATTTTCTTTGCAGTACCAATTATTCAATATATTTAATGAATAATAAACCAACATAACAGCGATATTCCACTCTACTGATGCCCATTTAGTAATTGAGCAATAACTTGATTAACATGTTATAATTGAGAAGAGGAGTCAGATTTACATTACAAAGAAATGTTATCATTAAAAATATATTTGCAGCAGAAATATGACATTTAAATACTGTTGAACTATTTGAAATGCTTTTCTTTGAAGATATTAATTGCTTTTTTTTTTGCCAAGTTAATAATATGCGCACCTTAGCAGTGACTTGGCTGAATAATGCATGATGAAATAGGTGTACGGCCTGCACACTGACCTGGCATCAAATAGTACCCAGCACAGCTGTGTGAATTGAATAAATGAATGTCAATAACCGTGGAGCATTCTCCACACAACCTACTAGTTCAGGTCACACTCTTCCAGTAAATTGGAAATTGAGGGCAATACCGGGGCAGCGACAAATCACCCAAATATAAAAGATAGTTTTCCAAATAACAGATCATATTCTAAAACGAACACTGTGAAACTGAATAGCAATAATAAATGATAAATGGCCATGGACACAAGTGCATCTTTAAAGTATTTGAACAATTTCCTTGCTAGTGGCTTGAAGAAATGACAGAAAAACAAATTGGTACCATTATATATTTTCCAGACATAGACCTGTAGATGAGCATTTGGTAATTTAAGATTGATTTCACTCATAAAAACACCAGGTAACCCATAGTTCAGAGGAAGGGGTCATCTACTATTGTCTAATTTCAGCCGTTACAAACACAAATGTGTTAATCACGCTCTTTTTTTCATAACATTCTCTGCGTGATCTATATTTGCAATCATGTTTTGCTGCAGTCACCCAACATTTGTTTGTGAATGATTGTGCAGTGCTGTACAATCGGAGCTGAACACAATCAGGGATTTTTTAGAGATCAGACTGATTTACACAAGATGGAAATGTTTGATCTTTTAGTGGGTGGTGAAAAGCCCTGCCTCATTTTACTAATGTTTTTACTAAAAGCAAATAGGCTGTATACTTTGCAAGGGAATATTCTCTTAGCCTTCAAAGTAAAAATTCCTTAGCAGAGTTAACACCCTTTTTTCCTTTAGCATGTCACCCCAAAGGGGTCCAATAGGAAAGGAAATAGTTTGGTTTGTTTCATGAGTGAGGTTGGATCAAGCAAAAATGTACTTTTCAGAAATATGAAACTTAAAAAAACAGTCCTGATTGGTCTCTGTGCTCCAAAATTTCTGCTTACCCTCAGAAAGTGATTTTGTTTTCTGATACCCCGAAAATATCAATACTGACTCTTTTATCTTGTATTAAAGCAAAGCTCCAGGGCCCCCTACAAAAATGAAAAGTCAGCAACTACAAATACTATAGCTGCTGACTTTTAATATTAAGACACGTACCTCTCCAGGGGTCCCGCGTGTCGGCACCCCAGCTGATTTTTCAGTTGGCTCTCGGGTGCTGCCACTGCCATTCCTTGTAAGGGAAACTGCCATTGAAGCCTTGCGGCTTGCGTTCCCTTCCGCGAATGCACAAAATGCACTGCGCTTCCTGAATGGTCCGGCGGTGGGGGAACGAGGAGGGGGCCCAAAATTCTGGAGGGGGGGTGGGTACCTGTCAAAAACAGGTACCCACACCCCTCTCCCACACCAAAAGGTGCCAAATATGGCAGCGAGGGGGGGGGGCAGGTAAACAAGCAGAGCTTCTACTTTTAAGTTGAGCTCCGCTTTAATTTCAAGAAGAAATGCACCATTTTCTATGCATTTATTATTGCTTTCAGAAGACATTGCAGGTTCTGTGGGGTTTATTTACGAAAGCTGGAGAGTGCAAATCAGGCTCACTTCTGCATAGAAACCAATCTTCTTCCAGCTGATTGGCTACCATGCACAGCTGCTTCAGATTCTGAGTGCACCAGCTTTAGTAAATCTACCCCAATATTTGTTTATCTAACAGGTATATAAGTCAATTACTATACAGAGGCCTTTTGTTACAAAAAATAGTCTGTCTTACAGAAAAATAGCCACATGTATTACATTCAGACCCTCCCCCATGCTTTTAAACCCTACACCAAGCATTCTTATAGAGTTCATCAGTCAATCGGAACACAACAGAAGAATCAAATTCAGATGTTCCGATATTGTAGTTAAGCTTCAAAACAAATCTTTTATATCCAAACTATTTGGAAAAAAAAGCAACAAACATCAACAACGTTGTATACTACACTTTTTATTTGCACTAAAATATTTTTTTTAGGACAGGCTTTTAAGTGATAAATTCTCCCTTTTTTGACCCAAGCAGTACTGATGTACAAAGGAAAAAGGCGCAAGATCAATAGAGCATATTACTTTACATAGCTGGAACATATTTCAACTTCAATAATGACATTTATCTTTAGTGTATGGGATCTGTTATGTGAAGTAAACAGGCACCACAATATGCTACTTATTTATAGTAGACCTAGATCGCAAATTCAATAGCCACATACAACAGAATCCATATATTATTGCTATATTCATTTATGCACAGAAAGGGAGGAAAATCTCAAAGATTCATTTAATATTGAATATTTTCCACCGATCAATCACTCCATGTTTTTTTGTACACTCGGTGTGTGGGGTAGGGGGGGAGAGGTTCAGTTATGTGCCTTTTTTTTTCCTTTCTCCTTTTTTTTGTTCCAGTTTGGCAATTGCAGTGGTTCCTCTTTCTTGACAATGCATGTTGTACCTGCGGGTTGGTTGGCGGGCTGGGGTATAAAATGTTTGTAAAGATGGTGGCGGGAGAGGTGGGGGCCCCCCTCTGGGTCTTTGGGCACTTGCTTATCCTATTGGCAATATACGCAGACACCCCACATGGTCCTCATAGGAATTGTTTTCTGGAATGTCAGGGGCCTTAATGACAAAATTAAACACTCTCTCAACATGGCCTTTCTTAAACAGCATAATCCACCTGTATGCATCTTGCAGGAGACCCACTTGGTGGGCAGCAAGACCGTTAGCCTCACAAAACATGGATGGTGTAACGGTATTGCCAGTGGGACCCAGAGACTTTTGAAGGATGCAGGGTACTCCTTTGCCAGCTTCACCAATGACTCTTATGTCTAGGGTCATCCTATGTCCCTTAGGGGCATAGGATGACTGAGAAATGATATCATGAATTACATGAGATGGGACATGAATGATATTTCATGTATTGCAGGATATCTTGAAATGTAAAGTTGTTTATTCTGACCCCAACAGGTCAATAAGACAGTATTCATTCATGTGGGGACACATACTTTTGAGGTGTTAATTGAGTCGGGCTCCTAAGATATTTCATTGTCTATTGTGTGATGCTAATTACACTGTATTGTGTGGAAGTTCTTTTGATGATAGATATGTGTTGGCAGTCTGAAAGGTTAGATGTCTGACTTCTCAGATGTAGTGGATTAGCATGTCAATTACGTCTACAAAGAAATGTGCATTATGTAGCAGATGAATAGCTTATAGTGGAGTCAGAACGTCTGTCTAAGATGTGAATTGAGGGGGACTCATTAGGAACTCATTGTGTGATGCTAATACTGTTTGGTGTGAATTCTATTGATGATAGATGTGGAATGTCATTATCTAAAAGAATGTGTATTGAAGCTCCTTGTGTCATGTTGGGGGTGGAGTTGATTCATTGTTCACTCTTGGTTCCTGACTGTATATAACAAGGCTGAGTTACCATTAAAGTATTCATTCGTTTGGAACCAGAGAACAGAGCTGTGTGTCTCGTTTTCTGGGGAATTGATATGGATCGTGTCTGCTGGATTGTTGGAGTGTCGGATAAGCTGTCGTGGGTTGGTGGAATGGAAGATCATAAACGGTGATAACCCCTGACCGTTACAGTGGGGCATTACTATCAGGCTACTTACTCTAGCTATGCCAGGGGAGTCAGTATCCTGATACATAAGTCCCTAACCTTTAAATTCTTGGATGTGAATCTTGACCCAGGGGGTAGGTACGTGCTAATGCATGCTATAATTGATACACTTGGAATGTTGATAGTTGATATATATATTCCTCCACCTGCTACAACTGCATTGCTGAAAACACTGGTTCCCATTCTGTCCACTTGTGCAATGGATAACATTATTATACTATTGCTTTAACATGCTTCTGAGTCCTTCTCTAGACAAGCTAGCAGCGAGCACTGTTGTGGAATCTCCCTTGTCCAGTTGGGCCTTCCTGTACGGTTTGACGGATGTCTGGCAGTGTAAGCACCCTGATGAGCGTGCCTTTACACTGCCTCATACCACACCCTCTCGCGGATAGACCCGATTTATGCCAGCCCGGTCTTCTGTCGAGGGTGAGTGGGGTTGAGATCCTCCCATGAGGCATCTCGGACCATGCTCCCTTGCTCTGTTGTCTGCAGACGCTGACCCCACCTTTTGGGAGGATTTGGAGACTCTCCCGATACTGGATCTCAGACCCTACTATTGACTGTGAAATGGGCAGCCTTATCCCTGTATTCTGGCTGCTGAACGACTGTACAGCCTCTACTAGGGGGGGCTGGGATGCCTTTAAGGCATATATCCAGGGCTGCTACCAGTCCTCCATCTTTAAAGCCCTTTGGGATGCTGCTGTGACTATAGAGGAGGCTGAGTCAAGAGCTCACTCTCTAAAAGTCTCAATATGTCCTTACTAAAAACCTGATTACCTGTCTAGACATGCAGGCTGCCTATTGGGAGGTGGTCCTTCTGAGGGTTACCAAGGCTAATAAGCACTAACTGGCACAAACGCAGCACATTTTCGAGCAACGGTAGAAAACTGGCAGACTTTGTGTCAAAAACTGTGTAAAGTGTCTCCGGCGCAAAAATACATTTTATGTGGTGACCTGCTGCAGTACTGTGTTGACCCTTAAGAGAGGGTTAAGTGCATAAAGAATGTGTGTGTTGTTACTGCTCTTTTAGTGTGGCTAGCTAAGAAACAGCAGTCGGTTACTAGCCTTGCCCGCATCAGAGATGACCAGGGGGTGATGGTGATGGACCCACAGGCCATTAATACGCAATTTGCCTCCTGCTACAAATCTCTGTACTCCTACAGAGTGACATACTCTGGTGAAGAACTAGACAGCTATCTGGATCAAGTTACCTTTCCCAAACTCACTGAGTCTGATAGGGACCGACTGGATGGCCCGATTACACTCAAGGAAATACAGCAGGCTTTGGGTACACTGCAGGCGGGAAAGACCCCTGGGACAGAAGGGTTACCGATGGAATTTTACAGACAGTATGGTGAACATTTGTTACTTAAACTACATGACATGGTGCCCAGGGCCTTGGAGGAGGGAGCTATCATTGTGGTAATCCCTAAGCCAGACAGGGACCCAGAGCTCTGCACGTCCTACCGACCCATACCATATCCTTGCTTAATGTGAATGTTAAGATACTTGCCCAGGTACTGGCCAGTAGAATAAATGATGTTATCCTCACCCTAATTCACGAGGACCAAACGGGTTCATGCCCAGTAAAGGGACAGATATCAATCTCCGGAGGCTGTATACGGTCCTAGCATCCACTGATTTTCTCACTTTATTGGATGTGGTGGCTTCCCTAGATGCTGAAAAAGCATTTGACTCGGTCGAGTAGGTCTATCTGTGGGAGGTCCTGCACTGATTTGGTTTTGGACCCAATTTCATCTTGTGGGTCCGGGTGCTATATAGCTCTCCGAAGGCCAGGGTGTGAACCAGGTTCACTCTTTCCCCACCCTCCCAGCTTTGTAGAGGTACAAGGCAGGGCTGCCCCTTGTCCCTGGCCCTATCTGCGCTGGCCATTGAGCCGATGGCGATCCTTCTATGCTCTTCAGAGGCAGTGGATGGAATACCCATGGGCCAATACAGGAGCAGATCTCTCTCTATGATGATGATACCCTTTTGTATCTGAGGAATGATAGAGACTCTCTGGGCCACCAAATAAACTTTTTTGTTTAAAAAAAATAAGAAACCTTGGTGTAGGGAAGCTAAAATGTTTTCATTAACATCAGGTAAGATGTTGCTTGCAAGCACTGAAGCCTAATGACAAAAACTTCTTAAACTTAGCTATAGTTTATTCAGCCACTGGAACACTGAAACTTTCTAAGGAGCCACCTGGTCTTCACCAGGGCCACTGGTGGCTGTGGATTTTGCGCTGCGTGTCAGCCCCCTGGTTTCGGCTCTCTAGCGTACCAGTGCGGGGACAGCGTAACCAAGGACACAGGATACACACAAACGCTATACTGAAAGAGACACACACAGCAACAGGAAATGAAGGGGTCCAGGGACAGAAACAACAGGGAATATACCTATACAGCCAGAGAAAAACACTGAGAACAAAGAAAGGATCAAACAACACACAGAATAAGGGAATACTCAGAAAACGCAAACGCCAGAGGAGCAGGAGGCTCCGGCTTCAGCGTGGAGACATGTTGCTCAAACACTAAGCCACAGGTGCAAAGGCCTAATAATATCTAGGTTCAGGGCAAATTGGCAGGAACCCGAGCAGCTCGAACAAAAGGTAAAATTTGGCGTGGTGTCACCAACGGAACCGTGACACCATCGGTACTCTGCACAAGCAAATGGTCTCCATATCATCAGCAGCTGCGTACCTGGGGGCCGTGGCCTGATTCCTGCTTGTTGCAAGTCTATCCCAATAATTAAGGGGTCTGTTGAAGAAGCAGGATGGCACTTAGACTCTGCACCCTGGGGAACCCAAGGCTGGCATTCTACAATGGCTCACTACCACAGAAACCTGACACACATATTTAGATAACTCTCATGGCTTGCTCTTCAGACATGGACGCCCCGCGCCCCCTACCCAGGAAGTGAAGGACTGTGCTGCTGATCTGCTGCTCCGATCCGCTCTCCTAAACAACCTGCTGGACTGCCTTGCACAGCTGTGCGTTTCAGTGCGTTTTAGTTTTCTGTGACTCTCTGTGACTCTCTGTGACCTTGCACGGCACTGCCTGCCCACTTTCCCTGGCCGCTCTGCTCGGAAGCCACTTGGCTGCTACGGCAACACCCAGCAACCCCTCCTCCAGTGTGCTGATTGGCCGGCTGGCTAGGCCCCGCCCACTCATGGCTTGCTCTTTAGACATGGACGCCCCGCGCGCAAGAGGCAAGCCCGTCTGTGCCCGTCCGAAGGGGAAACTTACCCAAGCGAACCTGGTGAGATTTAGCTTCGGCGGGAGCAGCAAGAGTCCCAAGATGGCGCTGAACCGCAGCTCGGAGCACGGCGGAGACGGAGAGGACATAGAGGAGGATGATGAGATCTCGCTCCCAGCCTCGGAAGGCTCATCACGAGGTAACACACCCAACGATCACCCGCTGAACTACGCTATCATGACCGACATAGCGGCGGACATTAAACAGTCCTTCGCAGCGGCTATCACGGACATTAAGTCTGAACTCCTGAGACTTTTGGAGCAGATGGCGATACATGATAGGGCAGTCAATCGGAGGGACAGGGCCTTGGTGAGGTTAGATGACATAGCGATGGCTCACTCCACTCACCTGATAACCATGAACAGACAATTAGAAGATTTGGATAACAGAGGACGCAGGAATAATGTTAGGGTGAGGGGGGTCCCCGAGTCCGTCGCCCCTGACCAAATCAAACCTGTCCTTACATCCATCTTCAATGGCCTCCTGGATAGGCCCGAGGCCTCACCCATCGAGTTTGATAGGGCGCACAGGGCCCTGAGGCCTAGCTCCAGATGACAGCCCGCCACGAGACATAATTTGCTGCATGCCAAACTACAATCTGAAAGAAGACATATTGCGGAAGGCCAGACAAAATGACCAAATTAACTTGAATGAATTCACCATACAGCTATTCCAAGACTTGTCTCCCATAACGCTGCAAAACAGGAGAGCCCTGCGCCCACTGCTGGAGGCTCTAAGAGAAAAGGGTCTGCCGTATAGATGGAAGTTCCCGTTTGCGCTACAAACCTCATATAACGGCAGACAATACCTGCTTAAGACCCCTGACGAGCTTCAGAAATTCTGCGAATCTGTGCAAATTGCCCCGGTGGAACTGCCTGATTGGTATGCGGTAGGGCTGTTACTGATCAAAATTTTTGTGTTCGATTAATCGTTTTTTATTTTAATCGATTAATCGACTAATTTCGATTAATTATAACGCACATACAGATCCAACTACTTTTAGCTGATCTCCTTGCCGGCTGATTCCCAGTGCAGCTCCCAACCACTGGAAAAATTAATAGCAGGATACAAAACACACACAAAGGCAGCGCTTGATGGGAATAGCATTAAAACTTTTATAGTCTTCAAATAGGTAACAAAATAAATATTGCACTGGAGATAAAATCGATGTAGCTACATAAACTGTAAAAATGGTGCGAGTAATACCAAACGATACCAAAAGCAGTCATAAAAACATGTAGTCAAGTATGATACTGGTATAAAAATGTGTACAACGATACCACTGCTGAATCCAGATGAGGAGAGGTTAACATCAGTCCGTCGGCATGTAGCTGTCCCATGAAGGGAACTATCACAACTCCCAGTGGATGGCTGTAGAATCCCAGGTTGATAGAGGGAAGTGATAGAGGGAAGTCTAACAGCCCTTGCGTGTGGCAGATAATAAGGTCCCACCGGCATGCAGATATGAAGGCACAGCAAAGGAGCCCTTCAGATGGACACTGCAAGCCCCGCCGGTGTCCATGACGTTACTGGATCTCCGACGGAACTCCCTGAAGGCCCAGAAGCCGGCCGAGAGGCGAGTACCAATCAAAAGAATTTTAATCGATCAAAAATATTTTGATCGATCAAAAAAATTAAAGATTAATCGATTAATTAAAAGTTAATTTGCACAGCCCTAGTATGCGGAATTTCGTTTAACACCAGAAATCAACAACTATTCAGCCAAACAGGGCCCTTCCCCCGCCAAATCCCCCTACAGGCACGGCACCCCCAGGAGGAATGCGGGTTGGAATGAATACAGCTCCCCGGCTGCTAAAAGCCCCAGTATGTGATGGTCGTGGGGTTAACCCCCAGCTCTCAACCGTGAACGTCTTTTTCTTTGCACTTTTCCCCAGGACAGTGGCCCGCTGGGCCCCATAGATCTGCCTTCATGTTTTTGGTTCTCCACAACCTGCTCTGAATTGTTGATTGCAGTGTCAATTCTATGCTCCCCTGGAGAAGATCTGTGTTTTTCCTGCCAGGTGACAGTGGTATTGCGGACAAGCTGATCTTGCTACAACCTCTCCGGGAACTCGATATTGCTCCACGAACACTTCTCCCTTAGGGACCGCATTACCGTTCCCAATCGGATGAGAAGGACGTGCAGGTAAACCCACTGAACTATCCGCTGCCCTCAATGGCTCCTAGATGCCACGGATCTCTCACTCCCCGTTTAAACCCTGCAGCACAAACCCTGACCAGGGCTGGTCTCTATGGACAGAGTCTTGGTATGTTCAGCCTAACCGACAGCTGGGGTTCTCTGCTCACCGATTGCCCATATTTTCGCATCCACAAAACCGAGCTGACCCGACTCTGTATCAGCTCGCAACTCCCTGTTTGCCTTCCATGCTCATCTCCTACATTCCCCCCATCCCCTGCTGATTCAACAGTGTGTGGAACCGTGCTGCTACTGTACACCCCATGACTTTCTTGCCCGCCACTGATCCGCTACTGATCCTGCCATTAGACTGACCCTGGACTTGGTTGAGCACATCGCGAATGACATCCTCAGCATGCAACCTGTTTGTCCAGTTAATCTTTTATTTTCACAGGTCCATGGAGATCGGGGAAGGACACAAGCTGTTCCCATGTGCGAGAAGACTACTGCTGATCCGGGTTTTCTTTTTGGACATTTTTTCTAGAGCAGATAAGTTGTCTTACACTTTGTTTGGATACCACTGACAGAGCGGTTATATCGCTTCTGAACTCAAATGATAGTTATGTTAAGATGCAAGCATGTGGCTGTCCCCCATACGGGTACCCCTGGGGAAATGTTAATGTTAATTTCTGTTTTATGTTACCTTGGTTCTACACAGCAGTTTCTTACAATGGTTTGCTTGGTGCACCTACATCGGGTTGTAATGCATACTTGCTTAAAGATGCTATTAATACTTTCTCCCTGGAACTTCACGTTCCTTGACATACACGTTTATAGACTTTTTCAACTTTGCATATCCACTTTGACATCTCCCACTTTCCCCCACTAGAGACACCAAAGGTGCACACATAGTGACACCTGATATCTCTGCGCTTTTATAAGCGATATCCAGAGCAAGATCTCTACTTTTCTGCAAACCCCTTTTGGCTCACATACACATCTCTCCTCTCCCCTCTACCCCCCTACCTGATTTCCCCACCCCACCCAGACCTAACCTCCATCCTTAATTTCCATCCCCCACACAGCACATCCCTGCTGGTATCTCTCACTAATACCTCTACCTTTCCCTCCCTCAAGATGTCATACTCCCACTTAGGCAGGACAACTACGATCATTTCCCACAATGTTAATGGCCTCAATGTACCCGAGAAAATGGCAAAGCTTCTAAGAGAACTCAAAAAAACAAACCCTGCAGTAATCTTCCTTCAGGAAACCCACTTCAAAGGACCAAACCCCCCTAAATTTACTAACAACTTCTTTACCAAGGCATTCCACGCCACAAACCCCCTGGCAAAAACTAAAGGAGTTTCTATTATACTGAGTAAGCGGGCCCCATTTGAAGTTTCCAGCCGAGATAATTTTGGTGCAGAATGTAATATGGGCAGAATTAGGGAAATACACATTTGCCAGGGTGACTGGCGTGCCCCCCCAAGAACCTTTGAGAAAGAGGAATCTACCCTCTGGGTCGGCAGAGGGTAGATTCCTCTTTCTCAAAGGTTCTTGGGGGGGCACGCCAGTCACCCTGGCAAATGTGTATTTCCCTAATTCTGCCCATATTACATTCTGCACCAAAATTATCTCGGAACTCAAATGGTTCGCAGAGGGTTGTATTGTACTAGGTGGAGACTTTAATATCCCATTATCTCCCTCTCTGGACTCCTCCACTGGCCACTCCCATGTGTCCTGTAGGGTCCTAAGGAGGATCAAGACCCTACTTCATTCACTCAAACTCGTAGACTCCTGGAGGCTCCTACACCCCACAGATAAGGACTACTCTTTCTATTCTCCCCCCCACAAGAAATATTCTAGACTGGATTTAATTTTTGTTTCTCAAAGGAATCTTCAGGCACTCTCAAGGGCCGAAATAGGCATCATCGCATTCTCTGACCACGCCCCGGTAGCCGTCACGTTAACACTAGGAACTAAACAAAGATCGCAGTTTAACTGGAGGCTTAACGCCTCTTTGCTTACAGACCAGGTTATTCATGACAGTATTAAAGACTCTATTGACACGTACTTCAGACTAAATAAAGACTCTGATACGGACCCGCTCAACAACTGGGAGGCACACAAAAGTGTTATAAGGGGTGAATTCATCAGTTGGGGAGCGAGGCGCAAAAAAGAAAGGACAGACGAGATCACACGCCTTTCAAACACCATAGCCTCACTTGAGACACTCCATAAGAAATCACTCTCTGACGCAGTGTTGGATGATCTGACCAGACATAGGAAATCCCTCACACAAATACTGACCTTCCAAGCCCAAAAATCTTTGTTTTTCAAAAAAAGCATCTTTTATGAAAAGGGAGACAAGGGGGGGAAACATCTGGCCAGAGCCCTCAAAGATGCCACATTGGCAAATCAAATTTTTTCGATCCGAAATAGCTCTGGCACTCTCGAACACGCCTCTGAAAAAATAGCCACGATTTTTTAATGATTTTTATGCAGGCCTGTATGACCTCCCACCCCAACACAAGCCAACCCACATTCACACCTCCAAAGAAGACACGATACGACAGTTTTTGACTGATAGCAAACTCCCTTCGCTCCCTCACGAGGATATTTCCAAACGAAATGAACCCATTACTATCACCGAAGTAAAACAAACAATTAAGGACCTGAAGTCAGGGAAGAGCCCAGGACCCGACGGTTACATGTCACAATATTACAAAACGTACTCTCTCACCCTCACTGATCCCCTACTTAAAGCCCTAAACCACCTGGCAAAGCAAACGCACGACTCTAGATCCCTACTCTCGGCCCACATAGCTGTAGTGCCAAAACCTGACAAGGACCATACTGAAGCTGCAAACTACAGGCCCATATCCCTCTTGAATTTGGACATAAAAATATTAGCAAAAATCCTAGCCAATAGACTCAAACCCCTCCTGTCCAGAATCATAGGCCCTGAACAGGTTGGCTTTATGCCCGGCAGGGAGGCCAGAGACAACATAACTAAATCTTTAAACTTGATCCATTACACACATGTCTCGAAAACCGAGGGCCTTCTCCTGTCCACTGACGCGGAGAAGGCCTTTGATAGGATTTCTTGGGATTACCTGTTCGCAACATGCTCACATATAGGTCTTAATGGGAATATCGCAAATTGGATTAAGGCCCTCTACCAAAACCCAACCGCTCAGATTAAAGTTAACTCTATTCTATCCAACCCCATTAACATACGGAATGGCACTCGCCAAGGCTGCCCCCTGTCCCCTCTTCTTTTTATTTTATCCCTGGAACCTTTAATTCGGACCGTTAACCTTTCACCTGACGTTAGAGGCCTTACCATTGGAGATAGAGAATTTAAATTGGCGGCATACGCGGACGACCTCCTATTCTTTCTTACCCAACCACACATCTCCATGCCGAACCTATCCAAAATATTTAAAACATTCGGGTTTATTTCAAACTTTAAGGTCAACCCAACCAAATCCGAGGCATTGAACCTTAACCTCCCCCCAGACAGACTCAACTCACTTAAACAAAACTTCAAATTTAAGTGGGAAAAGGATTCAATGAGGTATCTGGGAATCAAACTCACACCTGATCTAGACTCCTTGTTCGAGACTAACTTTCTACCACTACTGAATGCGATCTCCCGAGACCTGAAGAAGTGGAAATCCAAATTCTTCTCCTGGTTCGGAAGGGCGGCCATCTTGAAGATGGTGGTGCTTCCTCGCTTACTGTACCTCTTCAATGCCTTCCCAATTCATATCCCGAAATCCTTTTTTGCCAAGCTACAATCAGCCCAACGGGGATTTCTTTGGTCAAATAAAAAATCAAGAATCTCACTGGAAACTCTTACATTTTCCAAAAGCGACGGAGGCCTGGGCCTTCCAGATTTCAAGAAATATCATTTCGCTTCTCACATTACTAGGGTAATAGATTGGCACTGTAATGGCTCTAACAAAGATTGGGTGCAACTGGAATTAGCCTCTTCCCCACAACCTCTCCTTTACTACCCCTGGACCATTCACTCTAAATCCTTCAAAAACGCCACCAACCCTCTGATAGCCAACACTTTAAATCTGGCACAAATTAGCCGACACATATGACTTGGCTTCGGTCCCAGGTCCCCTGACGCCACTCATGGGGAACCCTGACTTCCCTCCGGGACAAAACCAAAGGTTACTTCCACTCCCTACTCCCCCCAAAAGATTCCTGACCACCCACTGCATGTCAGGAAATTCGGTTAAATCTCTTCCCTCTCTCCAGTCCGAATTTGGTAATTCTGCACCTACTCCGTGGTTCTACTTGCAGCTCCGGAGCTTCCTGTTGAATAGCAGCCACAAAACTTCTTACACTCAGAGGCTAACACCTCTAGAAGAACTCTGCCTCAAGAGGTCTTCTGTCACTAAAACCACTTCCATGGCATACAAATGGCTAAATTCGCGGGACTCTCTGAGCTCGAGCAGGCACAAGGAGAAATGGGAGAGAGATCTAGATAGACAAATTACTGACCGACAGTGGGAAAAGGCCTGCATATTCGCACACAAATGCTCTTTGAGTACCAAACACCATGAAACTTCCTACAAGATTCTTACGCAATGGTATATTACCCCTGTGAAAGCTCATGCATGGTCCCAGACGATCTCTGACACCTGCTGGCATTGTAAAACCGACACAGGCACCTTCCTACACATTTAGTGGGGATGCCCCCTGATCCGCAGTTTCTGGGATGAGGTAACCTCATGGATCAAGCACATAACTGATACGAAACTTACTTTGGATGCTGCAGCGTGTTTGTTACATATCAATCCTTTCTCAATTAAGCGCTATAAAACGTCCCTAACCAGACACCTGCTCACAGCGGCAAAATCCTTGATTCCATTATACTGGAAATCGGATAAAGTCCCAGGGGTCAGAGAATGGCTGAATAAAGTGAGATATACGTACAAGATGGAGGAACTAGTGGCCATGAAAACTGAACGTAGTTCCGCTTTCATTGAGGTCTGGTCTCCATGGGTGGCTTTCACATATACAAAAGAGTATGAATCGCTTTCTCCTTGTTAAGATAGTTGTTAAGGACCTTAGCCTCGAGGCCTGTTATTGAAAGTTTTGTTCTTTACCTATTGCAGAACATAATATCTACTATGGAATCTAAATGTGAAATGATTGTGCCCACTATGTTGCCCCTCTCACTTGTCTAGGCTACAGGACGAGTTCTATATCACAGGCGTACCTCTTACTTGGATACGCAATTTCCTGACAGGTAGAACATTCCAAGTAATATTGGGCCCATTTAGGTCAGCGAGGGTGCCCCTTCTTTGCGGGGTCCCTCAGGGCTCGGCAATTTCGCTGTGGCTGTTTAATTGCTATGTGAGGCCCGTGGTAGATATCATCTCTTCATGGGGGTTGGCCACGCAGGTATATGCTGATGACATACAAATTGTGGCCAGTGATGCTCTCAACCCCACGGCAGCCCACCTTCTTTCCTGCTGCCTCTCATCTATCCAGATATGGATGAAGGACAATCGTTTGGCCCTGAACGTATCCAAAACTGAGGTACTTCTTACAGGTCCAACACAAAGCTTAAACCTGCTTGCAGAGTGGCCCGTATCAATGGGCCCGTGCCCCACTCCATCCAGCCAAGTGAGAAACCTGGGCGTCATATTCGACAATAGACTTTCATGGATTCCACAGGTGAGGAATTGCACCAAGAATGCCCTTTACTATCTTGGGATGCTACGACGGGTAAAACATCTGCTCTCCCAAACACATAGAAATACTCTGGTACAGGCCTTAGTTATCTCACGCCTTGACTTTTGCAATGTGGTATACCTGGAACTCCCTATTAAATGGCTCTCCAAGCTGCAGCTGGTGCAGAACCAGGCAGCTAGGTTGATTACGGGGACCTCAAGATGGGACCATATATCACCCGTTCTCAGACTACTTCATTGGCTCCCATGCGCAAGGAGGATCGAATTCAAGGCTTTGTGTGTCATGTTCAGGGCCTTTAAACAACATGACACATTGTTCATTAACAACTTGGCCATACAATACCATCCCCCCAGGGCACTGAGATCGGGCGATCAGGACTTTGCTGCCGTCCCTCCAGTAAGGTTGATTTCTTTTGGTGGCCGATCCTTTAGAGCCAGAGCCGCTTCGCTTTGGAACCTTCTCCCGTTGCCTTTGAGGAAGTCTACTGTTCTTATTACCTTCAGAAAGGCTCTGAAAACTTTCCTCTTTGAGACAAGTTGATTATGACCACGCCTAATTAAACCGACCTGGCCCCTCCTCCCTTTGTCCTATGTCCCCCTCACCCCAAACTCCCTTGCTACTGTTTGTTTTTATTGTTGATATTTTACATGGTTTCTTTTTTCTTTTATGTACACGAGCTATCAGTTCGTCTGTGAAGTCTTTTTTCTTTGTTTTCTTGGATTGCTTTTTGGTCCAGAATAGACCGGCGGACCTCCTTCCAGCGCTTAGACACACCCTTCAGGGTGTATGTGGCGCTGTATAGAAATATTAAAATCAATCAATCAATCAACTCACAACAATCAAGATTTATCAGAAAAAGAACTACAAGTATAGTTCTCCCATCACCTGAGGCAGTTTGATGCATTCCATTATACCGTGTAATAAATATATATTGTGACAGGGTGGTTCCTTGTCATGATGTTAAAAGACTGTTATGTCACTCAGGATTCTCAGCTAGGCAGGTTGAGGGGCTCTGGGGTGCTTGTTTCATTTGGCGAAAACTATTTTCCTCACTGGTTGGTAAAATTTGGTTTGGGACCTGGGGGCTGGTTTTGGTTACAACCAGCATCTTCATTTTGCAAGTTTGAGTTGTGTTGTTTTTTTTGTAGTCCCTGGACTGGGGTTCTGGGCTATACCCTTCCAAGGAGTCCACGTGGGTGTGGGGAGCAGCAACAAATGTGTGCATGTCTGCACGGTGCAGCCTGTGATAGATCTTTCATTACCGACAGGAAAACAGGTCATGTGTATGAGGCTTGAATCTGAATTTATCTTGTGTTGATGGTGAATCCCCTGTGTGGAGAATGATTCGGTGTTGAACATTTCTTTCTTTTAATAAACAAGTCCTTAAACAGCATGATTGGCATAGACCATACACACTGGTGAGCACTACACTGAGCTGAACAACCCACAAACTTTACAATATAAATACGCTAATATATATATATATATATATATATATATATATATATATATATATACACACACTTACAAAGGCTTTCCATTCAAATTAACATAACCCTGTAGCTAAAAGTGCTTTTACTTCCACTATTGTTGCTTTTCTGTCAATTTAGCAAGCAGCCGTAATCTTAAATTGAATATCCCTTATGAGAGTTACAATTGGAAGACGATGGCTTCATTTTCCATTCTCCTTTATGAACAACGATGCTACATTAAGAAAGGTTTAGTAATAACCTACAAGATTTGGCAGCTTTATGAAAATGAGAAAAATAACATTCTGACAGCAGCATCTACAGTATGAGATGCAACGCATCATTCCCAAGTGATTTCAGCTCTACAACCCACTGAGAATTATGCCTAATTATACCGATGTAAAATATCTGTGTCACCAAACACGAGAGAGACAGACAAGTATTTTTATAAACCTAGATGTTAAAAAAGGAAACATTTCTTGAAATGTATGTTTTTTTTGTTTTTAGGACTAGCATGTAAAACATTAAAAAGCAAAAAAAAAATCACTTAACCAAGAAAGAGCTAAAAAACACATGGATGTACAGTATACAACCTTTTTACGGGATTGCTTCAATTCTTAGTCTAAATTGTAATTTACTTATTTAATTAGAAAGGCACTCTGGGAATTCATAAAGGGTGTTCTAGACACTAAAGAATCCCATTGCTTTTTCACATAACTGTTGCTGCATGGAGCAGGTATATGAATCTCTCACATGGAGGGGGGTACCACTGGTAACCACAGACACTCAATTCTCAGTCTTTGGGAGTTATTTACAAAAGGCAAATTCACTTTGCACTACAAGTGCACTTGAAAGTGCTGTCGCTGTAAATCTGAGGGGGACATGCAAGGAAAATAAAAAACATAATTTTAGCTTGCACACGACTGGATGATATAATCAGCAGAGCTTCCCCTCATTTCAGATCTTCCCCTCAGATCTACAGCGACTGCACTTCCAAGTGTACTTTCATGTGCACTTGTAGGGCAAAGTGGATTTGCATTTCATAAATAACCCTCTTTGCGTGGTCATGTTCCTAGCAAGTTACCAACAGGATCATTGAGTGACAATGGGCGAAAGTTTTTTTTTTTTTAACAGTTTGCAACATAATTGTGGCATGTAAAGATAGTTATTGATAATTTTTTTAATTAACATAATTGCATCCTATTTCTTTTCTTTTTTGTCAGGTTTCCCAGTGGCCTGTGGTAGAACAGGGTCTACTGTTTGATCGGACCTGGATGGTTGTAAATGAACATGGAGTATGTCTCAGTCAAAAGCAAGAGACAAAATTGTGTCTTATCCGTCCTTCAATTGATCTGATTCAGAACATCATGATAATTCATGCATACGGTAAAATTAGTCTTGTATTAAAATGCATTTTTCTACCCACACTTTAATTTGAACATAATTCATATTCCCTAGTTACCAAAAAATACAATCCAGTCCACTGTTGTTTTGCTGATATCCACCTGTGTTCTGACTTTGTCATGTTTCTTACAATGACTCTGTCACGAGGAAAGTATAGGATTCGCAATTGCTGACTTAGAGATTTTAAGTTACCTGGCTGCCATGCTAATGCTTTGGCTTCAAAGCCTTAAGTCTTTTTCCCCCTATACACACGACCGGTTTTCCATTCGAAAAAAAAAAAAACAATGTTTTTCCCGATGGGATTCCGCTCAAGCTTGTCTTGCATACAGACGGTCACACCAAATTCCAACTATCAAAAACGCTGTGACGTACAACACTACGACGAGCCAAGAAAAATTAAGTTCTATGCTTCCGAGTATGCGTTGAAATTGCATACAGACGAACGGTTTTCCCGCTAGAATTTTTTTCTGACAGGAAAAAAGAGATCCTGCTCTCTTTTTTTTTCCGGAAGTTTTCCTGTGTGAAAAAGTCACATGGAGCATACACAAGGTCGGGATTCCCGGGCCAAAAGCTCTCATCTGACTTTTTCCGACCGGAAAACCAGTCAGGTGTACGGGACATTTGACCTGGAACAAATATAGTAATCAGGAATTCTGTTAGAGCTGGTTCACACTGGGGCGACTCGTCAGGCGACTCAGCCGCCTGAAAAGTCGCGTCCCGTTCTATTCAATAGAATCGTACTAATAGGAGCGAGGCAAGTCGCTCCAACTTAGAAAAAGGTTCTCGTACGACTTTGGGGACGTTGGAGTGACTTGCATTGACTTCTATACAGAAGTCATTTTGCAAGTCACCTCTGAAGTCTTCTTCAGGTCGCCTTGCCGAGCCGCCCCTAAAGTCATGCCACCCCTGTGTGAATGGGCTCTTACTGTTCTGTAACTAATTTATAGCATGTTTGTGTAAAGAATATGTTTACTGGAAAAAAATGTAAATGTATTATTTTTCACAAGGGCCTGCAGAGCATTGAACATGCAATCAGCGGATTGCAGGTGCAATGTCAGGCTCCTGCACATTATTCCTACAGCTCTGTGCTGTACCTATGTGTAGGCTGTCAGTTTCAATGCTGTAAGAAGTGTGAATGAACTATGATCAGCCTGCTCGCAGTTCATTGAAACTACAAGTCTGTCTGCCATGGTGACAGACTGAACTTGTAGTTTATTCATTCTGAGAACCTGTGGAGCCCTACACATCCACACCAATTTGAAATGTGACAGAGACTATAGTGAAGAGGATTCCATGTGTGGTATTTTGGAGAAGGGCGGGGGCTAGAGGGAGAGGGGGTCTGCTTGAGCATGTTACATGTTTCACCCCAAATACAGGTGTAACATGTTAAAAAGGTGAACCTGACTTTTAAAGTGTATGTATAGCCAAAACCCATTTTTAGTTTAGAACAGAATAGGGAAGACTTAAAACCCTTGGTGTCCATGTACCATTGGGGAAATTTCCATTCACATCCTGTCCCAGAGATGCAACAGAAAGTTAGCAGAAATCTCACAAAGTTAGGGGGATTCCCTTTTAGATTGTTGTTTCTTGGACAAGTGTTCCCAATAGAAGATTCCCCCTCACGTCTTGGTCTGTGGACAACTCTAATGCTCACCCATACAAATTCCCGGGGGGGGGGGGGGGGGGGGAATCTTCAAATTGGGGACACAAGAAGCAATAATAATCTAACAGAGGGTCTAAACTTTTGCAACTCTGTAAATGTTTTTTTTTTTTTTTTTTTTTAAAGTGCATATTCCCTATATATATATATATATATATATATATATATATATATATTTTTTTTTGCTTTTTTTCTTGTTAATATTTTTGTTGAGTTTTGCATAAGAAAACAAGTTACAAATGCAGTATAAAGAATGCAAATATGGGATAAAGATCATAACAATAATGACTAAAATATCGGTAGAGTTTGGTGCTCAAATGCACGTTCATATTTTTCAGATAAATACCGAAAAAACGCAAATGTCAGGTATAAGGGACAAAAGACGCTTTTTTTTTTTTTTTTTTTTTGACTGCTAGAAAATCACAAGGCAAAGTACCTAAAATACCAGAAGTGTAATTCTCATATTACAATACAGTTACAGTTGTGCTTATAAGTTTACTTAACCTAGCAGGATGTATGATTTCTAGACCATTTTTCAGAGAATACGAATAACACAAAAAATGTTTCTTTCACTCGTGGTTAGTGTTTGGCTGAAGCTATTTATTATTATTAATCAACTGTGTTTACTCTTTTTAAATGATAATGACAAAAGAAACTAGCCAAATGACCCTGATCAAAAGTTTACATACCCCGGTTCTTAATGCTGTTCCTAATATCTTTAACATTGATGACAGCTTGAAGTTTTTTGTGGTATTTGTGGATGATGCTCTTTATTTTCTCAGATGGTAAAGCTGCCCATTCTTCTTGGCAAAAGACCTCCAGTTCCTCTAAATTCTTGGGCTGTCTTGCATGAACTGCAAGTTTGAGATCTCCCCAGAGTGGCTCAATGATATTGACGTCAGGAAACTCAGATGGCCACTCCAGAGCCTTCATCTTATTCTGCTATAGCCAATGACAGGTCGACTTGGCCTTGTGTTTTGGATTGTTGTCAAGTTGGAATGTCCAAGTACGCCCCATGCGCAGCTTCCAGGCTGAATGCAAATGTCCCTTCAGTATTTTTTGATAATTTACTGAATTCATCTTGCCATCAATTTTGACCAAGTTTCCTGTGCTTTTGTAGCTCACACATCCCCGAAATATCAGTGATCTACCTTCATGTTTCACAGTAGGAATGGTGTACCTTTGTGTACCTTTCATCATAAGCTTGTTGACTCCTCTCCAAATGTAGCATTTATAGTTGTGGCGAAAAAGCGAAATTTTGGTCTAAGTGGGATACTTTGTGGCATTTGCGTAGTAATAGCTTTCTTCTGGTGACTCAACCATGCAGTACATCTTTATTCAATTGCCTCCTTATTGTGCATCTTTAAACAGCGAGAGTCCTGCATTTCACATTAAGTTATTTGGGAGTTTTACATTGTATTCAAACACTTTTCCTGGCAGTTGTGGCTGAAATTTTAGTTGGTCTACCTGGCTGTGGTTTGGTTTCAACAGAACCCCTCATTTTCCACTTCTTGATTAGAGTGTGAACACTGCTGATTGGCATTCTCAATTCCTTGGATATCTTTTTATAACCCTTTCCTGTTTTATACAGTTCAACTACCTTTTCCCGCAGATCCTTTGACAATTCTTTTGCTTTCCCCATGACGCAGAATCCAGAAATGTCAGTGCAGCACTGGATAAAAGGGTCTACAGGAGTCCAGAAACTCATTGACCTTTTATACACACACACTAATTACAAGCAAACAGATCACAGGTGAGGATGGTTACGTTAAATCCATCCAAACCCACTGTGTGCCACATTGTGTGCATTTATCAAGCCAAAAATCACCAGAGTATGTAAACTTTTAATCAGGGTCATTTGGGTAGTTTTTGTTGTCATTATGATTTAAGTAACTGCGATGAGTAAACACAGTTGATTGATAATAAATGGCTTCAGCCAAACACTTGAGTTCTTGGTGATTAATGGTCTTTAAAACATTTTTTTATATTATTATTGTGTAGCGATGGCCCCATGGGGTTGCTACGTGTTACAGTGTCCACACATTTCACCCTGCTGCCAGATATCCATTAGACACACTTCTTAGTCAATGAACAGTCTCTTGCTTGTTTTTGTTGGTTTTATTAGGGCATTGAATAATATTGGGGGATGTCAGATTGCGTGCTTGGATAAGGGTCTGGTATGGATTTTTGGAGGGAACCTTAATATCTATACCAGACCTGAAGGGCCTGATATGGAATTTGGGGGGACCCCACACATTTTTTTTGTTTCAGGGTTTCCCTTAATATTCATACCAGACCCAAAGGGCCTGGTAAAGGACTGGTAAATGCCATGCTGTGTTTTTCAATTACTTTTATCTGTATCGCTGGGACCCGACAATTCAAGGGCTCTTTCACACGGGGCAGATCAGCGATGATCTGCCCCATGAACCTCCACTTGCTCAGCGCAGATCGCTCCGTTGATCCCCGCTGAGCCGGTGGATGACAGAGCGTACCCGCACACTGTGCAGGGACCGCCCTGTCAGATGTCCGCTCTCCCCTATGGGGGAATTAGGTGAACACGGACCATCTGTCCGCGTTCACCCGAACCAATGTATGTCCCTTTTTCATCCGTACACAGATGGATGAAAAAGCGGACATTTGGTCCGCCCGTGTAAAAGAGCCCTAAAGCCGCAAGTAGTTTTAAATATTTTTTTTGCATATTAACCTTTAAAATTAGCACTTTT
Organism: Rana kukunoris; assembly: GCA_029574335.1. Classification (NCBI taxonomy): domain Eukaryota; kingdom Metazoa; phylum Chordata; class Amphibia; order Anura; family Ranidae; genus Rana; species Rana kukunoris. The sequence goes on along the minus strand of CM056053.1, from coordinate 223,826,340 downwards.
GATTTCCCCCATAGATTTTTTTAAGAGTGTTCCGCAGCTTTCGAATTTGCCACGAGCACCCCAAATTGTTCACTAAATGAGTATGGGGGTGCATAGAACCTCTCTCTACTGAGTCACCCAAAAAGTGTCACAAAGTAATAAAAACAAACAGTTTTTGACAATTCCTTTTTAAAAATAAAAAACCGTGTCCCCCGATGTAAATTCATCATCAATCACACCACCCACCGCACCCAAAATGATTAAAATAAATAAAAATCCTCCCACCATTAATGAAGGCTAGTTTCAGATTTCTTTAATTAGAGATGGGGCCACTTGGCTGTGTCACCTGGTGGTCCTGCCCCCCTGTGATGTCTCAGACTGGTGCATGCTGGGCTGGTTTCGTCACAAGGGGTGGGACCACCAGGTGACGTAGCCAGGTGGCCCCGCCCCATACCTACATAAGAAATTACAAACGATGGAGCCTGCAGTAAGCAACCAGCCTTCACTGACGGCGGGAGAATTTAATTTTTTTTTAATTTTTCAGGTGTGGTGGGCAGAGTGATTGACGATGGATAATTTATTAAATTTTTTTATGAATTGGACTTTTTTTAACCGCATGTTTGCCGTTAGTGAAGTGACTCCTGAGTTAGGTAAAGATGGTGTATGTGCTACTCAGCTTTGTTATTTTTGTGTGCTTTGTTTTCTGCAATTTAATCGATATAAGAATATTTGCCTCATTCAGAGTCTCACATTGGGAATTTTTGTGCAATGGGTTTATGTTAAAAATAAAAAAAGGATTAAGGAAGAAAGTTGCCCAGCTCTTTCTAGTCATTTTTTTAAGCTTAACATTTAAAATCATGCAGATAAACACAATGGGGGGGGGGGGGGATTTACTAAAACTGGAGCACTCAGAATCTGCTGCAACTTTGCATGATACCCAATCTTCTTCTGACTTCAGATTGTTCATTTAGGCTTTGACAATGAAACCTGAATGCTGATTGGTTTTCATGTAAAGCTGCACCAGATTCTGTACTCTTCAGTTTTAGTAAATCTTCCCCAATGTATGTCAGAGGCAAGTATGTGATGCCCTTAAACACCAAATGCTTTATAATATCTTGTACATTTAGGAATTGCTACATATTTTCTAAAGCATAAAGCAATGGAAAAAAGGCTGTTGATTATTTGAAGCCTTTTCCTGCCACAAGGTAGAGTGCTGTTTGATAAAAAGCATATTTGCTGCTCTTCAGCAGCCGTTTAATTGCTTGTGTTACCAGTTCAAAGGAAATAATACTGACTTAAAATAAGTTTTTTTTTTCGTCTAACCTACTTACAGTTTATAATAGCTATCGGAATAGAATATGTAGTTTATGTGATACTTCTGGGTCCCTGCCTTAAATTACAACACATTATGCTAAAGGCTAGGCTCTTACAAAATAATACATATTTTAAATAATTGTCAGGGATGCTTTGCTGTTAGTTGTGTTTGCAGGTTTTTTTTTTTACAATACTTCTACTACCCTTCTATTAGAAGCATTAGTGTGGAAACAAGATGACAAGAACATATACATACAAGAAAGAATTTATTGTGACATTCCAAAGAGGTTTGCTATAAAAGGCAGAAGTTCTACGTACTCATAAAACAGTAGAAATTCAAGAATTTAGAACTGTCCCTTTCACATTTTTGTATAGGCACAGAGCAGTAAGGATCTGTTACTATTTAAGAGTACCCTTCAAGGGCATATTTGCCAACTGTCCTGGGTTTTCTGGGACAGTCACCCTTTTAACTGGAATTTTTTATGTAGGCTGTGTCCTGGTGTGTGTGTGTTTTTTTACATTTTGAATTTTTTTTTGGTGTGAAATGGTAGGGGTACAATGTTAAAGGGGGCTTCCAGATTCCGATAAACCCCACCAGCAGACCCCCACAACCACCAGCAAAGGGTTGTGGGGATGAGGCCCTTGTCCCCATCAATATGGGGACATCCTCCCCAAGCTGAGGGCATGTGGCCTGGTATGGTTTAGGAGGGGGGGCGCTCTCGTCCCCCCCTCTTTTATTGCGGCCTGCCAGGTTGTGTGCTCAGATAAGGGTCTGGTATGGATTTTTGGGGGGAACCCCACGCCATTTATTTTTATTTTTTTATTTATTCATGTTCGATCCGAACATAAAACTTATCCCTACTGGTTACTAAGTAGCCCAGCAGTGATATATGGACTGTGAAAAACATGTGCAGTGGGTGCTGTGCGTAGACTCTATTTAACCATACTCATTCAAACCATGCCCAATATTCAATGCTATGTAGCCAAGCTCACACAAGGTGCCCTGTATGCACTGCATTTCCCCTTATGCAGGCTGTCCCTCTTTATGTACCGTAAGTTTAAAGTTGGACAGTATTCTATTGTTAGCTTTAATATAATCTATACCATTTTAAGTGTCCATACTGAGCCATTGTAGGTTTACTTTTATCTAAATATACTTTCCTAATACAAATATGCCATCTGTTTTCTTTCAGTCCAGCTCATCTGTACATAAGCAAGAATAAACTGTTAGGTTTCTGCACTTTTAAAAAAACTTTATGGACTAGGGGTTGTAGCTTGCTTAACAAATGCATACATCATTTTACTAATCAACAATATCTTCTTTGCTTTGTATTATGTTTTATTTTTATTTATTATATTTGCACAGTGCATTGTACATTCACATCATTCCCTGCCCTCAAGGAGCTTGCAATCGAAGGTTCCTGACTCACATTCATACATACATATACCAAGGCAAGTAGACAGGAGCCAATTAAGCAAGTACCTGGAGTATACTAATGCAGGCACAGGGAGAACATGCAAACTCCAGGCAGGTAATGTTATGGTTGGGATTTGAATCAGTGACCCCAGTGCTGCTAGGTGGAAGTGCAAACCACTTAGTTTTGTTCTTATTATGGTAAATCTTCCTGTTTATAAAGTATTTTAAAATTAAATTGCATAGTTACAATATGTCTCTTGTGGAATGTTCCTCATTTTATATGAATGTCCTGCCTCAAATTAAAGAACATTCTCCACCTACAATGGCTTTCTTGGCCCACAGCAATAAAGGTGTCCCTGGAAAATTGTATTAAAATGTTGGCAACTAAGCAAGGGCTGTAAATACTATGCAGTTGTAAATACAGTTGTAAAGGATTATCCCCCCTCAAAAAAATATTTTACTTATATCTTTAAAATGACAAAGCTTAATATAAACCTGAAAATAGGGCACAGTTCGCAATGGTTGCTATACAAATTTAAGCCTTAGTTTTCACAGGCTTTGATTTGTAAATTCAAGTCTGAAGAGCTGTGTGTACAAGAGGCTTTAACAAAGCATTTGCAATGCTTTTATCCAACTTCTAGTTACTTTCATAAAGAATGAGGTTAACACTTGTCTTAATGGGAAGGTTGGATGAAACTCTTAAGTGTACCTTAATGAACTTGTACCTGCACTATTTACATACCATTAAAGTATATGTAAATCCTTACCTTGTAAAGCAACCCATTCAGTTTAAAATAGAAATGAAAGGCAAAACATTTTTGTAAAGATATAAAAAACATTAGAATATATATAGAATATATCATAACTGTTGATGAAGTCCCGCCCCCTGGGACGTAATGCAAATGGAACCATGTGACTAGCGTGATGTCATCCGTGTCATATCGTTGATCCTCGATGATTAGTTTTACTATTTGCTTAGTCATTGTGCACTGAGGAACAGTGCTGTATTTGTAAGTGTGATCTTTTATTCTTTAAATAAATGCTTTTTACCATAGCACTATATTGTGTCACTTATATTACATGTACATACCGGAGCCTATGGTCAGAACACAGGGATTCTGCAACCACCAATATCATTATACAGCATTAACAGTGATCCAACTGTCTCTCCCTTGTAAGGGAACTACCTGTGTGACCTGTTTCATTTATTCAGGGATCCATTCATTAAGGTGAGCTTCTAGGAGTGTCGTTGGTGGAGGTTGGCACATGATCACCTTATATTGCACTTATTGCGCTTATTTGGACACTTGGTGGCATTCAACTGTTTTGATTGAGGACATTATGGACTTTTTTTATCATTTAACACCTATTATGCGATTGTGTGTTTTTGCACTGCACTGCTTTTCTATTTTTTACTGCTTTTTTGGGATTTGATCATTTCACCCTCAGTGTTTAGCTGCTGTTGTTAGGATTTGTTTGCGCTGATTGATTTGTTTTATACTTATTATATATATATATATATATATTATATTTGTAGTCAGCGTCTTCAAGTAAGACCTGCGATGACCCTAACAACCAAGGCCTATGGTGTGCGATGACCCTAACAACCAAGGCCTGAGGTGTGCCTTGGCCTAGCTGGTCGGTATGCCTGAGAAGAGGGCATACCCTGAATGTAAGAATAAGAAAAGTACAGAGAAATAGTATGAAGCTGGGGGAAACGGGGGGTGGGAAACCTGAAATGGCGCCAACACTAGACCCGACTGGTGAGGAGGATTTATATACTCCTCAGACTCCGACCTACGAATTCAGGCTAGCCTACGGCCTGTCTTATACTTGTAGTCAGCGTCTTCAAGTAAGACCTGTGATGACCCTAACAACCAGAAACCAGAAACCAGAAAACGCAGACAGTAGCTATGCCAATTACAGCAATGTAAGGAAACTACCGGCGTGACCCGTGGGAGGACAGATGCCCCCCCCAAGCTCTGGATGAGTCGGTGGACCCCCCCACATGACACTGGTGTGGACAGTGGGTGGCCATGCAAGTTCCAGCGTGCCCCCCCCCAGCGTCAGCTCCAAACCGACAGACAGGGAGGAGTGGCGACCCCCGCAAAATGCTGGCGTGTGCCCGGAGGAGTGGGAGGGTGGATAGACGGACGCCCCCCCTCGTGCAGCAGCGTGAGCCCGGAAGAAAGACCAGGGTGGAAAGCGGGTGGTGTTGTACAGGGCAGCCCTCCCTTCTCCTGATTACTACTGGAGGAAAACAAGGAGCCAGATGAACGCCCCCCCCCTCCGAAGCCGGCATCCCCAGAGGAAAGACGGGTGGCTGGATGGGTGGGTGCTGCCCCTCTATTGAAAGAGCCGGAAGCTCAAGGGGAGACAACATGTGGACGGCGGGCGGCCCCCCTCTCTGCCTACATGGGACCAGGATAAGGTGATGGATAGCTAGATGAACGGTTGCCCCCCCCCCCCCCCCCCCCCCGGATGCCGGCATGGGAACCAAGAGGTGTGCAGGTGTCCCCTTCATGATCCCCCACATAAGTACCAGGGAGGTGAGCAGGCGTGAGAATCAGGCGGCAGCCCCCTCACCCCCTGAAGTTTAGCATGCGGACCGGGATAAGCGGACAGGCAGCCTCCCCTGGTGCCCTGGAGAACGAGGGTGAGTGGCGGTTGGAGGGACGGAGGCCTCCCCGCTCCCACCCCGGCATGAGCACCGGGAGATGCGGGCGGGCGGCCCCCACGATGCTGGCAGGACCTCGGGGTGAAAGGGAGGTGAAAGGGAGGGAGGAGGCGGGCAGGAGGTCCCCCGATGGCGCCCAGGAGTCGAACATGTGCTGCGGCCGAACCGCCGCTCCGACTGGAAGTCGGAACTGATGAAGGCCGGCCGCATCATCACCTGAAATGGCGCCAACACCAGACCCGACGTGTGAGGAGGATTTATATACTCCTCAGACTCCACCTACAAATTCAGGCTAGCCTACGGCCAGCCTTATACAAATACCTTGTTGTTTATTTGGTCTCAGTTTCCTTGTGCAGCTATGTGTCTGGTCTTCTTGCAGTAGAAAACCTGACATAATTCTAAAGCCCACCAATGACAAGGTCTGCTGCACCTAGGAACTAAGAGACAGTTGCATTGAGCTTTTTTGCTTTGCCTTGTCAGGATGCTCGGAGCAAAGGTAACCTGTCATGTGCAGCTCGCAGTAGAATTGGATAAAGATTATTGTCGCTTCATGTGGCAGGGTCTCACTGTGGAGGAACTGTTGGGGAGCATTCTGACAGCACATGCCTTAGCTGTTGAGGGCAGATTCTCACTTAGCAAAGTACAACCTTTGATTCAGGTCTGCTCTGAGCTATTATTTCCGGTTATTTCCCAGGACCAGGATGTTTTCACTCCACCAATTACTCTGCACCAGGTTGGATTTTTGAGATGGTTGCTGGAACATTGTGCAGGTTCTTTTGTTTAGCAATATTCAGCCTATTCTTAACAGGTGGTGTTGGATTGTATTGCTGCTGTGCACTTAACTGAGCAAGGGAGAGACAAACTGACTTTATTTCAACTTCTGCTACAAGCTTGGTCAGAGATCATATTCCAAGTGCTAGATGAGTCACATGAAGAATTAAGAATCTCTTTCTCTGTTACCCTTAGCAACCACAGATGCTACTGAGTGTCCGTTACCTCCTGTAGATCAGTACCCTGCCACCAGAGCACACTTCCTCTGTATGTAATCCTAAGAAAGCTCCCCCTGCAGTACCATTACCCATATCAACATCTCTGACTTCTTCCTGTACTTCTGCTACTCTTCCCTCTATTATCCCCATTACTGTTACTACCTTGCCATCAGCAGTACACTCTGGTCAGCTCAATGTAACTACATGCAGGACTCCAGTATCTAAGCCAAGGAAAAATTAACACTTTTTTTTCCTGCTCTTACAACTCTGCCACTATCCATGTTGCCAGCTGACCCTGTGCCTACCAACCCGCAGAACTGGTGTCGGCTACCCAACTTGATGTGCTTCCGACTGCTGCCGATGTGATCCAGTCCTCCTCCATGCAAACAACTACTGCCAATGTGATCCAGTCCTCCTCCATGCCAATGACTACTGCTGATGCGATCCAGTCCTTCATGCAGACGACTGCTGCTGATATGATCCAGCCCTCCTCCATGCTGATGACTGCTGCCGATGCTATCCCATACTCCTCCATACTGATGACTGCTGCCAATGCTGTCCTGTCCTCCTCCATGCTGTTGTCGCCTGCCGATAGTGTCCAGTCCTCCTCCATGTTGCCACCTGCCGATGGTGTCCAGTCATCCCACATCATTGCCGCCTGTCGATGGTGTCCAGTCTTCCTCCACGTTGCCCAGCCGGACTGCGCTGATTCCAGGGCCACCGCCCTGCTGGACAATGCCAACTAATTGCTGTTAAGCTGGACTCTGTTGACTGGGTTAAACTCCCGCCTGCTGATGTCTGAGGCTTCAGTGATCCCCACTTGCTTCTAGATTTTGTGCAGAGTGGCTGGTCTGATGCATTGTAAATACAGGAGGTCAGCAACTCAGCATAGGTGCCGATCTGAAATGTTTTGCATTTTCTGAATGAATGCAAAACATTATCAGATTAGATGAGGTGGAGAAGTAAAGCCATAAAACCTCATCACATCAGAAAATGCTTTGTCTTCATATATAAATTGCAAAGCATTCTCTGAATCCTGCCTGTGCTGGGTGGCTGACCTCCTGCATTTAAATGCATCAGGCTGGCCGCTCAGCACAGGGCTTGGAAGCCAATGGAAATAACTGAGATAAAGACTGCTACTAGTTATTTTCAGCTTCCTAGAGCATAGGCCAGGTATAGTATATACCAAAAAACCTGGGGAATGCCCAGGGAAAAACCAAGCCTACTTACCGACTAGCTCGCAGAACAACCAATTAACCTGTCTAACAGTATGCGTTAAAAACAGGGGTTTTGTCCGCACGCATTTGCAAACGCATGCGTGAGCCACAGAGCCACGCCAAGGCACCCTGTAATCTGTGGTATTATCACTAAACAATGAGTGTCCACACAATGGAGGCACATGCATTTTAATGGATAGATAGGGGCAGGTGGACTGAAGGGGAGCCACCCCTCCTTAAAGGTGCAGGAGCACACCAAACACCCAGCATATAGCACAATGGCTGCAAAGGTGTTGGTGTGTTACTGGACCAATACAAGCACCACAGGTGAAACGTATCCACCGCCCCATCTATATCTGGCCATAGCAGTAAGTGGCATTGGAAGGCTAAAGCAGATAACAAAAAAAAACTGGGGAATGCCCAGGGAAAAACCAAGCCTACTTACCGACTAGCTCGCAGAACAACCAATTAACCTGTCTAACAGTATGCGTTAAAAACAGGGGTTTTATCCGCACGCATTTGCAAACGCATGCGTGAGCAGGTATAGTATATACATAGTGTGACGGCATGCGAAGTGAGATACACGATTATAGGTACATTTCACCTCGCATTCGCTCTGTTGTAAGTGAATGAACCAGAATCTGGCACGGGTTTTTCCCAGCCTCTGTGGCAGGCTGGGTTCCGGTTTTGGTCCACCTGAGTCCACACTCAGGTGGATGTTAAAAGACCAGGAAAAGAGCACAGCAGTCCTCTGGTTTTGGAGACTCAGGAGGGAACCTGAGTGAGGAGCTCTGTTGGTGTGGATTAAAAAGGAAAAGGTTTGCTTTAGCATGTGTTTTGTGGGTGACGGGGACTAGCCCCGCACTGTATAGAGAGGAGACCATTTGTTTAGTTTAGCATCGAATGGCAAGGATTTAATTTACTGTTTTGTTTAGTTTCACCTGCAAACCTCATAAATAAAACCTGGCACCCACCAGACTTTTAAGAAAGTGCCTGTTTACAGACTTTGATTCAGAAAAGGTGATCCCCACGAGCTAATCTCCCACAATAGTTACGTTGGTTTAAGCTGGACCAATGTAAAAATTTACCATGCCTCAGATTAGTCGAACCGTCAAATCTTGTAACAGAAGTGAGGTTCCGTCACAGCCATCTTGCTACACTCGCTCTCAGCCGCAGTAAACCTAGTGTCTGAAGTCGCCAAGCGGACATTTTTTTACACCCACTGAAGTCTTGTATTTCACTTATTTTTACCAGTAAACCTAGCTTATATTGTGAAATATTGGATTTAGATATCAGTGATATTGTTTTGATGTTGAATTTTAAAAACATCGGCAAGTCTGCTGATCTCACACGTTTGCTAATCTAACAAAAGACCTGTTAGGAGAATACCTGTAATGAGTGGTGACCAATGGCCAACAACGCCAGACAAGCTCAGTTTTCAGGTATGGAAAGGGATTGGAAAGTCTGAATAGCTAGACCTTTGATCAGTATTGGGGTTACAAGCCAAGGCCGATGCAGGAGGAGAGTTTCGTAGTCGGGGTCACAAGCCAAAGTCGGTGCAGGTGGAGAGTTTTGCAGTCGGGGTCACAAGCCAAAGTAGTTTCCAACAGCAATAGAAGTAGCTCTAGTAGTAAGCAGGATCAGACCACAATAATCTGGCGACAGGAAGAGCAGAGGCAATGCTTATATAGGAAGTTCATGGGAGGAGCAAGGAGTTCAAGGTTCAACAGCGATCAAGACATGAAGCAGGGTTGTTCCAATGTATCAAAGAGGATTGTCCAAAAGATCAGGCAGGAGTCTGTCCATCATCCAAGAAAGCTCAGTTTGAAGAATCAATGCCAGACACAGAATAAATCCCAGGTTCGAGCCTAGGTCCTGACAAGAACGCTACTTTTAAAATTCATCATCAAAACAGTGTCACCAACTTCTAAATACTGTATTTCACTATATAAGCTCAGTTTACTGGTAAAAAAAAGTGTGAAATGCAAAACCTCGGTGGGTGTAAAAAGATGTCTGCTTGGGGACTTCAGACTGTAGGCTTACTTTGAGTGAGTGCAGGGTGTACCAAGATTTCCGTGACGGAACATCACTACCGTTACAAAATCTGATGGGTTGCCTAACTTGATGGAACACCTGAAACCTTTTCTTTATGCCAGTGACATCCAGAGGAACTTGGTCAGTTATGTCAGCATATGTAGCTGTATCAGGATAGCTTTCTTTGAAACATTTTTGGAATCCATGTTAACAGCTTGTTAATGTGACAGCCAGTATTCCCACTAAAGCCCTGTACACACGATTGGTCCATCCAATGAAGCTGACTGATGGACTGATGTGCCTACACACCATCGGTTCATGAACCGATCGTGTCAGAATGCGGTGACGTAAAACACAACAACGTGATGAAAAAAACGAAGTTCGATGCTTCCAAGCATGCGTCTACTTGATTCTGAGCATGCGTGGATTTTTAACCAATGCTCGTGCGTACTAACGATCAGTTTTGACCTATCGGTTAACCGTCCATAGGTTCGATTTTAAAGCAAGCCATCTGTTTTTGGACCGAATGATAATGGACCGATGGGGCCTACATACGATCGGTTTGCACCGATGAAAATAAACTTCAGTCTGCTTTCATCGGTTTGAACTGATTGTGTGTACGCTGCTAAAGATACGTTTTAAATCCCTAAATTAAAAATGAGGGTTCAATAAACATGCTTGAAACTGGTCAAAAAGCTGTACATATACTGTAGTTCTTTAAACTAGTATTCATAAAAAAGTCAAGTGGCACTGCCATTGGCTATTGTGTGATATAGTACAATTTAATTCAACAAATGGTAACATTGTTAAGAACATATAACATTTTCTTACCTGTGTTTAAATTTGTATATGAACACCTAACTCACTTTTTTTCCCATGTAACTAGAAACTAAAATTAGGTGACTGGTTTGTTACAGGTATAAGATGCTCTGTAACTAGGTGTCAGGCTCTTATTTATCAAAGTGTCTAAAATAAAAGATCAATTAAATGTTTGTCTTATTTCTTTCTTGGTGTAAAAGGAGAAACTGATGATTTGCTGGAGGGGAACATAGACTGTTGAAGGCAGCTCTCCCTCAGAATCATTTGATAATTGTGGGAATATATTGTATGTATGAAAGTGCTCGAAAAATTCCCAGTATTTTGCCAAATAACATTTCTAATTGTACTGTATATTTTTAGGGAACCGTTGTGATCAAACGTTCTGTTTGTTTCCTTTTTTTTCTAAATCTTTACACCTTGTCTACCTTTGTATATTCTGGGAAGTTCACCACATTATCTGCTGTTGCAAATCAAACTGATGAATGCAAATTATATCACTATACACGTCATTTGTACTGTATGAATTAAGCTTTTAGCACCACCTTCTGGTCTGCAATTTTATATGTTTATATTGAACCAAAGAAAGTAGTTAATTTCCTTATTTTTATTACATATGTATGTACAGTATATACTAGATATTTTGTTTTCTGTGTGTAGGTATGTCACCGCTAGAAGTACCTTTGAATGATGAAAGCAAAATGACTGTTCAAATATGCCAAAGCAAAGTTTGTGGAGATAGGTAAGTGATATGTAAAGTGTAAATATATGGGAAAATATTAAAGGTAAAAATGAACAAGATTGATTTTTAGCCAGGGTTATCACTTTAAAGCCCCATACACACCATCAGATTATCTGCAGATTTTTGTCTTCAGATTTACCAAAACCATGTAGTACAAGGGCCTGCCTGATTGCATACAAATTAAAACTCTTAAGGTTTGACCTCATATTAGATGGTTTTGGTAAATCTGAAGACAAAAATCTGCAGATAATCTGATGGTGTGTATGGGGCTTTACTCTGTTACTGTCACTTAAGGCCTGTGTTTAAAAACATACATTATAAATTATACATTTAGAGGGATTGTCACTCCTGCTTAAAGTGGATGTAAACCCACTCTCATCCTTTCTAAACTACTATATATAGATATAGATGCCTCCTGCATGTATCCTTACCTGTCAAATGTCTCCCCTCTGTCTGTTATGAGACCTAAAAAACTGCAGATTCTGTGGGTGGATCTGTTGTCTGGAGCTCAGTGGGTGGAGTCATGTCAGACTCCCCGCCCACCTCTACACTCCCCTTGTCAACATGAATTTTTCCTGTGTATTCCATACACTGAATTCTGCTTTGATCACTAACATTCAGTCAAAATCCAGAAAAGTAACCACATGACTTCAGAAAAGGGGTTGGGAATTGAAAAATAATGCCTGTCTCAGGCTAGTGCATGAGATATGTAAATAATCTGTCATTCATAGCAAGGGGGAAGAACGGACAAAAGTTTTCTCCCGTTTGTCCGTTTATCTCACTGAAAAAAGAAAAGAGGATTGCTCAGAGCTGGATTAACTCTGGCAAGACTGGACACAGATGATAGGAAATCTTATACTATACATTGTGACATCATAAAAAAAAATTGGGGGTTTACATCGACTTTAAGACAGTAGGTAGCTACACTTGCATTAAAAAAATAAATCTACTTTAAAGTGGACGTAAACCCTCACATATACCCAGTGAAGTGAACGGTCTCAGATGATACACAAAGATGAAACAAATCTACATACGTTTTACAGCTATATCTTCTGTCTTCAGCTTTATACACTGTTTAGAAAGTGCACGTCCTGTTAGAATATTTACTTCCTGGTTTCCCTGTAGGTGTGGATACGTGCTATACACTCTGAGAGACTGTGAAACAGCTGATTGGAGGAAAGGCACACACCCCCTCCACACACATGCAAAGCGTGCCTGTGACTAGTTTAGCTTTGTGCTAATCTATTTATAGCAACCTCCCCGACACACACTTCAGGTTCCCACCTCAGAGAGGTGAGCAGGATAAAGCTATGGGGCATAGGGCTTCGAAGAGAGATAATAAAACACTGCAGCTAAAATTTCATGAATCAGGTTTACATCCTCTTTAAGGCAAATGATGATACCATTTGTTTACCATAGTAGAGAATACAGTGCCTTAAAAAAGTATTCATACCCCTTGATATTTCCCAAATTTTGTCAGGTTACAACCGTAAATGTATTTTTTTGGCATTGTATGTAATACCCCAACACAAAGTGGCACATAATTGTGAAGTGAAAGGAAAATTATAAATTTCAAATTTCAATTTCAATTTTTTTTACAAAAAAATATCGGAAAAGTGTGGCGTTTATTTGTATTCAGCCCCTTTTACTTTGATACCCCCAATTAAAATCTAGTGGAACCAATTGCCTTCAGGAGTCACCTAATTAGAAAATAGATTCCATCTGTGTGTAATTTAATCTCAAGGTATATATGCAGCTGTTCTGCAAAGCCCTCAGAGGTTTTTTTTAGAGAACCTTAGTGAACAGACAGCATCATGAAGACAAAGGAACACACCAGACAGGTCAGGAAGTTGTTGTTGAGAAGTTTAAAGCAGAGTTAGGTTATAAAAAAATATCCCAAGCTTCGAACATCTCACGGAGCACTGTTCAATCCATCACCCGAAAATGGAAAAAGTATGTCACAACTGCAAACCTACCAAGACATGGCCATCCACCTAAACTGACAGGCTGGACAAGGAGAGCATTAATCAGAGAAGCAGCCAAGAGGCCCATTGTAACTCTGGATAAGTTGCAGAGATCTACAGCTCAGGTTGGGAGAATCTATTAGTCATAGACGACCACAAATCTGGCCTTGGGGAAGCAACAAATGTGGAAGAAGGTGCTCTGGTCAGATGAGACCAAAATTTTACTTTTTGGCCTAAAAGAAAAACGCTATGTGTGGCGGAAAACTAACATAGCACATCACTCTGAACACACCATCCCCATTGTAAAACATGGTGACGGCAGCATCATGTTGTGGGGGTGCTTTTCTTCAACAGGGTCATGGAAGCTGGTTAGAGTTGATAGGAAGATGGTTCGAGCCAAATACAGGGCAATCTTAGAAGAAAACCTGTAATGCCGTGTACCCATCGTTTTTCGGGTTGTAAAAAATAAAGTTTTTTTTTTTTAATGCCATTAAAAACGATCGTGTGTGGGCTCCAGAGCATTTTTCACAATGTAAAAAATGGCCATTAAAAATTTCGAACATGCTCTAGTTTTTATCAACGTTTTTAATGTTGTAAAAAATGGTTGTGTGTGGGCTTTAACAAAGTGAAACAACCGCGCATGCTCAGAAGCAATTTTTGAGACGGGAGCGCTCGTTCTGGTAAAACTAGTGTTCGTAATGGAGTAAGCACATTCATCACGCTGTAACAGACTGAAAAGCGCAAATCGTCTTTTACTAACACAAAATCGGCAAAAGCAGCCCAAAGGGTGGTGCCATCCGAATGGAACTTCCCCTTTATAGTGCCGTCGTACGTGTTGTACATCACTGCGCTTTGCTAGAGCATGTGTAGACAAGGCCGTTTTAACAATTGGGTTGAAAAAAAATCGTTTTTTCTAGACCATTAAAAATGTCTTTTTTTTTTTTTTTTTTTTTTAGACCATTAAAAATGTAATTTTTTTACAACCCAAAAACGGACCTGTGTACGTGGCATTAGAGTCTGCAAAAGACTTGAGACTGGGGGGTTCACCTTCCAGCAGGACAATGACCCTAAACATACAGTACAGCCAGAGCTACAATGAAATGGTTTAGATCAGTTGTTCTCGGCTCCTGTCCTCAGGACCCACTAACAGGCCAGATTGTAAGTATTACCTTGGGGAGATGCAGACTAGAATACTGCATTCACTGAGCAGAAAATGATATCACCTGTGATGTATTTCAGATATCTTGCAAACCTGGCCTGTTAGTGGGTCCTGAGGACAGGAGTTGCGAACCACTGGTTTAGATAAAAGGATATTTATGTGCTAGAATGGCCAAGTCAAAGTCCAGACCTAAATCCAATTGAGAATCTGTGACAAGACGGTGAAATTGTTGTTCACAGACACTCTCCATCCAATTTTGCAGAGCTTGGGCTATTTTGCAAAGAAGAATGGGCAAAAATATCACTCTGGATGTGCAAAGCTGATAGAGACATACCCAAAAAGAGTTGCAGCCATAATTGCCGCGAAAGGTGGTTATACAAAGTATTTAGGGGGGCTGAATACAAATGCACGCCGTATTTTTCACATATTTATTTATAATAAAAAAAAAAGAAAAAAACATTTATAATTTTCCTTCCACTAGACAATTATGTACCACTTTGTGTTGGTCTATCACATAGAATCCCATTAAAATACTTCTAATTTACTTTTTTGGGTGTAACATGACAAAATGTGGAAAATACTATTTTTAAGGCACTGTAAAAAACAAAAGAAAAGGCCAAGTTAGCTTTACCTAGCCTCAGTCTGAAATTTATGGGTGACAACGTAGGAGTACATCTGTATTGTAATCCCATAACAGGAAGTACCAGAACGAGGACCATCAGTAGGTGTTATTTTAATGAAACTTGCACATGTTAAAGATTATATAGGATTTTAGAAACTATGGGATGGGATAGGATGGGATGGGGTAGGATGGGATGAGATGGGATGGGGTTTGGTGTGTGGAAGTCTTGCAGATCTCTCTCTTGTCCAATAGAGCACACAGTAAGTATCCATGCCCCAACCCCTGTGTGTTGTAACTTTTGCGTTGGGTTTTTTTTTGCTGGGCGGTGGGGTTTTGTGGTGGTGGGTAAGCTCACTTGCTGCCTGGCTTACCAGTGCCCATCAATGACCACTAAACTCACCTACCTGACACACTGACCTACCTGACCTCACCTACCTGACATACACTGACTTCACCTACCTGACATACACTGACCTCACCTACCTGACATACATGGACCTACCTGACATACATGGACCTATCTGACATACACAATGACTTCACCTACCTGACATACATGTAACATGGACCTACCTGACATACACAATGACTTCACCTACCTGACATACGTGTAACATGGACCTACCTCACATACACAATGACTTCACCTACCTGACAAACACCCATCATGTGTCACGGCAGCCAGCCACAAAGGAGGGGAGGAGAGGAGAGGAGGAGAGGAGAGCCGCCCAAGCCGGGATCTTTACAGTGCATGGTGTGGAAGAGGGTTGTAATTGCCGCCTTCTGGAGTCTGCGGGCACCTATGATGTCCATCATAGGAACTGCAGGCTCCAGAAAGTGGGACTTGCAGTATCACTCAGCACCGTTCCTAATAATGGCGGTCCCTGTCCGGCGACGCCCTGCGGCGCTTGGGGCTGTCAATTGGATACAGCCCTCCTAGCCACACCCTCCCGACGCCCCTGCACATGACTCAAAAACCGGACAAGGTGGCAATGGACGGAGGATGTTTACTCGTGTTGCCTGGGAGACCTGCCGGCCGTTGCGTGGGCCACATGGCAAGGTCTGGTGGGCCCCGCTCTAGTGGCTAATCTACAAGCCTGAACATTTAATACAATAAAATACAGTACAGTATATAGAAATATATATGAAATATGAGAGAGGCACATTGAAAGTTCTTTCATTGAAAGTTAAACACTGCACAATAAACTTATATTTGTACTATACACTGTACTAATTGTATTCTTTGTAGAGTTCATACATATGACTGCGGGGATGAATCTGCAAACTGGCTGTCTAGTGTTCTTGGACGCAAATGTCGTTTGATAAGACAGTCATCGATCTTTAGTCGCATTGCAGGTGCAAAAAAGAAAGGTATTTCAATGTTTCCTAAAATAAAAATATTAGAATGAAAAGAAAAAAGTTACTTTAGGGTACTATGCCGCAGCTTTCACAAATATCAGCACTTTCAAGGTTTGCGTGTATTTGCATTTAAAATGACAAGCTGATATCAGTGCTCCATATTTTATTAATATTTAATACCAAAACTTCACCCGTTCACTTACGTTTATTTTATTGTTTTAATAAAGCCTAAAGAGTTCACAGCTCCAACTGTAGTAGGCAAAATCAGATCTAAGCTTAGGGTCTATTCGCATCAAATGTAGTGGGATGCATTTTTGACTGCACTCCAACTGCATACAGTCCAAAATCCAGCTTATATTATGGGCATAGTTCACACTATTGTGTGCAGTGAAAAAAGTACAGCTTGATGCACAGAAATGCATGAAAATGCACAGCAAGGCAGTGCAGTGCACATACAATTCCAAAGAAGTAAGAAGATGGAAGGAAACACACGCTTAGGAAAAATGCACTGCAAATGTAAACATTTTTTTTAAAAAGTGCATGAAATGCACATGACTGTGCATGCAAAAACGTGCAGTGAACACATTGGTGTGAATGGGCCCTAAAGCTGAATATGTAACTGCTGAAGATGTAATCTATATGGTTGAAGAAGAACTTCAAATGAAAATATTGTGTAAAAATTATGATCTGTTTAATGGACTAAATTTGGTTACTTTATGCTTTTACTTATGGGATTGTACACCCCACCAACACCCATTATACCATAAGAACATACCTTAAATATAAAATAAACACAACAAGGATTGTGGAGAAGTTTAGGCCGCGGCCCCTTTATTGGGTTTAAAACAATTTTAATTATGAAATTAACTTTAACCTTTAATACCAAACAGAATCGCTGTTAACCATTAACAGACCAACATGCTTAGTCACTAAGACTCAAGCAGCAATATCTTATACCAACCAAATACCAGTTTACCAAACACTGTCCACCCACAAAGTGGGCGACATTACCCAAAAAGATAGCTCTTCAATATCAAACAAAACTGTTGGTAACCAATAACAAATCAACTTGCTTAGACACTACGACTCAAGCAGTAATATTTTATATAAAACAAGTAACAGCGTACAACCACTGTCCACCCACAAAGTGGGCGACATTACTCAAAAAGATAGCTAATCAACTTGCTTAGTCACTACGACTCAAGCAGTAATATTTTAACTCAAAAAGATAGCTAATCAACTTGCTTAGTCACTACGACTCAAGCAGTAATATTTTGTATAAAACAAATAACAGCGTACAATCACTGTCCACCCACAAAGTGGGCGACACTACCCACATAAAGGGGGACCGCGACAAGGGGAATTATAGGGGAGGGAGGGTGGGAGAGCAGGTCAAAAGATCCAGAAGGAAAGCTGAGGAGAATCCAGAGGTGAGTCCAGCTGAGAGACCTGAGGTAAATGCTGACTCCTCCCAGTGACAGGAGAGGATATAAGTAAAAGGTTACACTCATTGGCTAGATGTTTCCCGCCAAAGGATTTGTCACCAATCCAGTGATCTGCAGCTGAGATGAATCTTTCTAACAGCAGCAGGCAGCTTGTCACCTGAAACACAAAACAGAAAGAACCAGCAAAGCAGCCATAGAGAGACATGCACTTATCAATTACTGTATCATAGCCCTCTATTAAGAGTAAAATGTATTCATTGAACAAAAGGGCGTTAGGGGGCGACAATTCCATGGGGCCACTTCTCTATTTTATTCTTTCGTGGCCCTTACATGGGATTGTACACCCCACCAACACCCATTATACCATAAGAACATACCTTAAATATAAAATAAACACAACAAGGATTGTGGAGAAGTTTAGGCCGCGGCCCCTTTATTGGGTTTAAAACAATTTTAATTATGAAATTAACTTTAACCTTTAATACCAAACAGAATCGCTGTTAACCATTAACAGACCAACATGCTTAGTCACTAAGACTCAAGCAGCAATATCTTATACCAACCAAATACCAGTTTACCAAACACTGTCCACCCACAAAGTGGGCGACATTACCCAAAAGCCAGGTTACCAACCTGGCCCCACCCCACCACCGCGGCCTACAAATCACTCTTCACAATCTAGCACTAGAAAATGCCCTTACTAATGGCAAAGAAAATGTACCAAAAATATACCTCCCACATCTCCAGAATTATAGAGAGGGGCACCCTTCTGCACAGTAAGTAACAAAGGACATGTCCCCGGTTACAGGGACCTCAAGGATCTAATATGCAGAAAATGATGGCTCAACAATACATGTGCTTTTTACTTACCTCTACTTTTCATTTAAAATGATTTTTCAAAATAACAAATGCAGTAATATAGAGGCTGGATAAAAAGCTTAGTGCAGCATAACACTTTGGCAGCAATAGTACATTTTGTATAGAGATGTACATATCAGACTAAAAAGCAGGACAACTGAAGCTGCATGGGGGACAGGGGAAATTTGGTCCCAATGGAGGGACAATTGGACCCTATGCCAAATACTGCTAGACCTCTGATGTAACTCTGCAGATCACAGTAGGGATAAAATGAAGTAACTTATAATGAGTATACCGTAAATTAGCATATCAATCAATTTTATGGTAACTGTACCATGAGCTGAAGCTCAGGCCTAGAAAACCATTTATTTGTACAGGACAGTTCCTGTTTTTTTTTTTTTTTTTTTTTTTAGAAGGTCTAATATTTTTAATCCCTTTCAGGTTAACAAGAAGGATATCTAACACCGCTCACACTTGCAAATAGGGAATATGATCAGCCAACTATTCCAAATACATAACCCGTATACCCTGCAAGAGGACTGGATTTTTAACAGAAATAAAATCCTCTGCACTAGGCAACATATGAATGTCAACTATTTATACTATTATTTTTATATATAAAAGGTGGGGACTTGCATAATAAATGCAAAGAGCAGGGTGGACATAAAGAGCAGGGCACCCATCTACGTCCTGATGCACTCCCTATGTAGCAGCTGCATATCCTGCACCATAAACATCTTTTAGGGATTTAAATTATGATTCTGATAAAGGAGAGCCATTCATATGTGACAAAAAAACAAAAAAAACTTGCAAATAGTGGAAATTGCTGAATCAGCTCTATTGGGCAATGGGAATGTCCTAAGGCATTAAATCATAACTGCCTATCCTTGTTTTGCTAATCTAATTCTGCAAACACTTTTGTCCAGCAAGTTAACAACTTGCCTCAAATAACCAGTCTGAACGGAGTGGGAAAGCAGCTCTAATGTGTTTTATATGCAGAAGAACAGGTTGATTCCATAGCCGTATCAAAATCACATGACATGTTTAATGCAATTTGTGACCCAATAGCAGCATATAAACACTGCTTCTAAAATCCTTTTAAGAATTCCTAACCAAAAACGAGAATTATATGCAAAGTCATTATGTCTCAAACTCCTACTAACAGTTTTGTGAAAGAGTTTGGAAACAACCACTTTAATACATGTCATATGAAGGCCAAACAAGTTCTGCAGAGTTCCCTAAAGAGAAACAACCAGTGGCATAGATAATGCAGGTTGTCTCAGAAAGGGAATGGAATATTATGTGAGGATATAACTGCAAGCAAAAAAAAAAATGTTTTTAAGGATGTTGTAGGCCATTGCTCACTGCTGGGGTAACCGCTGTCCTGAAACACTGCAAACATAGCAAAACAAAGCATTTGCTATTAAATGTTTGGCTACCCTGAAAATGCCTTACTTCAACCTTAACATTAAATGAAGACCAGGAAGAACCATATATCTTAGACAATTAATTGCATAAAAAACGCTATTCTAACATGCACCAATAAGAGGCTCTGGTGGCTGAACTGCTTGCTTCAAAGTGCCACAGCCCCAACAACAGGGAAGAGCCCAAGTGAACAATATTCTTAGGGATACCATGAAAATGCAATATTCTGGTCAAAACGCTGAACATTATTTACCAGACCAGAGATGACCACATTCAATATACTAATGTTGCATCTGTAGATAACTAGAAAATGTTCATCTAAAACTAATTCCACCTGCCACATAGAGCTAACATTTTAAGTTGAAATAAATTACGCTAAAACCATTACAGTAGGTACTCTTTTACCTTCTAACAGAACAAACATGCCAATAAGGGAATTTAAGGCCAGAGATGAGAATCACCCAGCCCACTAGTAAAATTCTGCTCACAGGCATAATGCCTGATACAAACACTAAAATGCTCAAAGATAACTGAATCACATAAACAGTATACACATTTCTGATAAGGTGGTTCTGAAAAGATACTGTGTCTTTTTTTTTTGGAGTCTAAAAATCCATCCTGGCAAACTCTATACTGACACCAGGAAATAAATGTGGAGCAAGGCAGAACTGTGATTCAGCAGATAAAGGGACATGATACCATAAACTGGAAGACCAGGGGAATCACTTTCCCCATGCTCACTGGACTCTGGCTTTGAGAACAAACTTCCCACCAGGCAACAGTGTTTTCAAAGCAGATTTCTGCAGCACTGTAGCAGAAATGCATTGTGATTTAAAGAAAATCGGCGCCCTCTATAGAATTGGGAGGAGGAGGAGCATTGGCGGATGCAGATCTGTGTGGCAGAGCCTCAGAGGATATCATGTAGCTACACTAAAAAACCTACCAATGCTTCACTATTGAATCTTCATGCTGCTTATCAAGAAAATACATTTGAGATGAAACAAGAAGAGTATGACCAGGGACTCACAAGCTCCTGACCAAAAGCAGAGAACAAAAAGATTTAATGTCAGATTTGACTAAAAGGGCATCTGATCAAATGATCTAAATCACAAAAAGAGCTTGATATACTGTAGATTTAGATATATCAATGAGAATATGCTATCACCAATTAGATCAATAAACTTGAACCCTTAGGAACTGACAAATGATTAAACTCATGGGTTTTCTTCATAACCTAAATAAACACATGGAGGAGGGATCCTCACTTCATACATTTATTTTGAAAATCCTAAAACACTATCGTGTCTTCATGTCATGTTCTGTGACACACTGTGAACTGTATGTGTGCTGCTTGTAGAAACACAATATCAGGCAACTCATTCACAAATGTAAAACTTACAAGCCTAAAACAGCCTAATTCCTGAAAAGAAAGTAAATAAAAACCCTCAGAAAAAACAATGATGATAGCACACATGTAACCACACAATCTCCACTAACAACCCTGACATGTTGTATACTGCACAGGAGCACTATCCTAGCACAGTACTGTACCTGCAATAACTGCAGCAAATGAAAACACAATGAAGACATTTCACAGGTCAGAAGTGTGATGAGTAAACTATAAATGAAAGCATAGAGAGCAGAGAGTGAACCAGGATGGGGTGACTAAAGGCTGACAGACAGAGCAGAGTGAGCAGGGAAGACACTGACAGAGGAGACTGAAGCAGACAGAACAGAATAAAGTGTGTGTACATTCCCAGCCCTTAGAGCCTTCACTCACCCCCTAGTCTGTGGTGATGATGATGATCCTGCTGAAGATGTGTTTATCACGCTGTCGGCCCATGGTAGCAGTTTCAGACCCGCTGCCTACCTGGCCTATGCTGTTGGAACAGTGGTGCTGTGGGTGTCTGAGTAGGGGCTCCTTATCCTGCGTATTCTTTCACAGTAGCTTCTGTCCTGTCAGCGGTCCTCTTCTTCTGGTCCCTGTAAAGTCCCAGTGGTGGTGTGATGTGATGCTCCTATGGTTTTTCCTCAGGTCCAGGTCTGCCTACAGGTGGATGAAAAGTTCCATGTCTGGCCTCAGGTAACCTGTTACCATCAGTATTTAGAGTATACCTGGCACTTCAGGAATGAGAGGCACAATATAGACCCAGGGCCCACAGATGTACAGTAAGTGAAGATACAGCTGTCACCAGTGAAAAATGAGAAGGGGGGGGGGTAAAAAATAAAATAAAAAATAAATGAATAAATGACTGAGGCAAGCCTTTCTCCAGGGGAATTAGTCCTTTGAAGTAGTTCATGAAATAGAATATCCATTCTGGGCTGAGAGCAGGTCAAAAGATCCAGAAGGAAAGCTGAGGAGAATCCAGAGGTGAGTCCAGCTGAGAGACCTGAGGTAAATGCTGACTCCTCCCAGTGACAGGAGAGGATATAAGTAAAAGGTTACACTCATTGGCTAGATGTTTCCCGCCAAAGGATTTGTCACCAATCCAGTGATCTGCAGCTGAGATGAATCTTTCTAACAGCAGCAGGCAGCTTGTCACCTGAAACACAAAACAGAAAGAACCAGCAAAGCAGCCATAGAGAGACATGCACTTATCAATTACTGTATCATAGCCCTCTATTAAGAGTAAAATGTATTCATTGAACAAAAGGGCGTTAGGGGGCGACAATCCCATGGGGCCACTTCTCTATTTTATTCTTTCGTGGCCCTTACATTTTCTTGGTATTGGGAGCTGAAGAACAGTTTTCTTTATCGTACATCACGGGACACAGAGCGCATAGCCATTACATATGGGTTATATGGGTACCTTCAGGTGTGGACACTGGTGTAATCAACTTCACAGGAGGTTCCTCCCTATATAACCCCCTCCCACTGAGAGTGCTTCAGTTTTTTCGCCAGTGTCTTAGGTGTTGGTCACGTCTAGCTGTCCCTCGGAGGTCTCGGGACCCAGGATAGCTAGCCGGATCCGTCCGAAGTGCTTCAAAGCCAAGGAGTACGGTACCCGGGCCCTGCCTACGTGGGGTGTTGCCTATAATGCCTCTCCTTGGAGGGCTGGATTCTGGGCTCCAGTGCCTTGGTCTCTCCCAGGACTAAACGCTACTGATGCCAGGATGCTATATAGGTCCAGGGGTGTGGGTTCCTTAAACACAGGACCCCGGTCCCTGAAGGTCCGAGACAATAACCACGGAGATGGGAGAAGATTGGGCCTCTTGCAGTTTGCAATACCCTGCGGCGTGGAGCAGGTAAGAGGGAACCTGCGGGACTTGGTTCGACAGTAGGTATCCCCCTGGGGGTTCTGGGTTGGCTAATGGTATGCTTGTGCATCAGCCACTATCTCCACTATGTCTTTTTAGGCAGGATGGGATGTACTAATGTTTACCCAGATAACATGTAGATATATGTATACTTGTTTAAGATATATATTTGCTACTCACCCCAGGTCTGCCTGTTAGCATTGATACTGCAGCCCCACGTACTATAAAGAGGGAATTGCTGGTGAAAACTCCTGTTTCTTAGGAAGCCTATGGGGACAGCTTCCTCTCTGTGTGCACTACAGTAAGGATTAGTGCTTACCTGGTGTCTGTTGGTGCTGCTGGCGCTGGTCCATGCTTTTCCTCTGCTCTCTGCTTCCTCCATGTTGTTTCAGCGTGGGGGGGGGGGTGCACGCGCGTGCACGCCGCCTTTTATAGCGTCGGCGTGCGTTGGGGGGGCGGGCCAGCAGCGTCAGGGTCAGTTAAAAGTAAAATGTTTCTCTCTGGCTGGTCTTTTCCCTCCTGGAAGCAGAGGAAGAAGGACACAGTGACACCCAGTGGCGGTTTGTGGATCTTCAGGTCTAGGACTTAGTTCCACTATTGACCAGAAAAAAAAAAAAAAAGAGTTTTTTTGCTTAAAGGGACTCAGCCTTAGATCCAGCAGTATCTGAGTCAACCTTGGACTCCGGCTAATGGGCATTGGTGTTGCAATACTCACAGGTTTTCCTCAGTATTGCCACCTCCCAGGCGGGTAAAAAAAAAAAAAAAAAATTTTTTGGGGGAAAAAAAAAAATATATATATATACAAAATTTTTCATTTTCCTCAGCCTGTTCTCATATTAATTACTCCTAGCTACAACAGTCAGGTGTTGGCTATAGGGGTGACTCAAGGTTGTGCAATGGCTCCAAAGGGATCAGGACCAGCCAAGGCTGCAAAAGGTGCCAAGAAACAAAAGGGGTCTCCATCGGGGTCAGAGGATTTGGGCCAGGCTTCAACGGCCCCACCCTCACCAGTTAGACCACCGAGTAGCATAGTACAAGAGCCATTGGGGGTGCTGGGGGCAGAGGCGGCCCCCGATCCACCCATTCCCGTTTACGTAACGGAAGAAATGCTAGCGACCACCCTGGGTGGGCTAGAGAAAAGGTTAACTGCTTTGTTTGCCCGCCCTTTGCCAAGTAGCAAACGGGCTAGATCCCCCTCACCTAGTTTGGTGTTTTCAGATGCGGAGGTCTCCTCTTCGGAGGAACGGGACCCACAAGGGGATCAAGCGGACCCAAGTCCCGACGGTTCAGACATGGAGGGTTCCACTGTAGATGAATATTTTTCGGCCTCTCAAGCGGAGAGCCTGTGGATCCAGTCTTTGACCGATATGGTTCGCACTACTTTTAAACTTCCAGTGCCAGAACTAGTAGCCCCTGTGGTATCCTCATTGGGTTCTTTAAAGGCTTCATTAACTTGTGTGTCTTTTCCGATTCACCCCCTTCTGCAGAGCGTGATTTACCAGGATTGGGCTCGACCTGATAGGATCTTTATCCCTCCTAAGAGGTTCTCTATTCTCTATCCTATGGAAGAGGAATTTTTAAAGAAATGGGCACTCCCCACAGTGGACGCGGCCATTTCCTGCGTGAATAAATCCCTGACCTGTCCGGTTGAAAATGTCCAGATGTTCAAGGATCCGGTCGACAAAAAATTAGAGACCCTACTGAAGGCTTCTTTCACCACAGTAGGTGCCATGGTTCAGCCAGCGGTGGCAGCCATTGGCGTTTGTCAGGCCTTAAAGGATCAGGCAAAACAGATATTAAAGGACATGCCGGCTCAGCAAACTCGTGAATTAGCAGATTTCCCTAGGGCTCTCTGCTTTGCAGTAGATGCTATTAAGGACTCCATCCAACAGGCATCCCGTCTATCTCTGCTGGTGGTTCACATGCGTCGTCTTTTGTGGCTAAAGAACTGGTCAGCAGAGGCACCCTGCAAAAAGCTTTTAGCAGGGTTTCCCTTTCATGGGGGAAGACTATTCGGTGAAGACCTAGATAAATATATCCAAACCATATCAAGTGGTAAAAGTTCTTCCTTACCGGTCAAGAAAAGACCGCGTGGGCCCGCGTTTAAACGACAGGCCTTTGCAGGCTCGGCCCCTTCGACTTCCCGTCAGTATCGACGGCCTCCCGGGCGTTCAGCAGTTAATAGCCGCCCACAGGGACAAGCCGCGGCAAACAAGAGGCCCTGGTCTCGCAAGCCGGCTAAACCAGTCATCAAGTCAGATTCATGAAGGGGCGCCCCCACTCTCTTGGGTGGGGGGAAGACTTCAGTTTTTCTCCGAAGTCTGGAAGGCCAGAATTCCCGACTCTTGGGTTCGGTCCGTGGTAGCCACAGGCTACAAACTAGAGTTTCGAGAAATCCCCCCTCCTCATTTTCAGGGGTCAAGTCTTCCAAGCGACCCGTTAAAGAGGGACTCTCTCGTAAAGGCGTTGGATCGCCTCTTGCTCCAAGGAGTAATTGTAGAAGTACCAACCCAAGAATGGGGTCTGGGATTCTACTCCAACCTTTTTATAATACCAAAACCCAATGGCGACGTCAGGCCTATCCTAGACCTCAAACGCTTAAATCGCTTTCTAAAGATTCAGACCTTTCGTATGGATTCCATACGTTCAGTGACAGCCAGCCTGCATCAAGGCGACTTTCTAGCATCTATAGACATAAAGGATGCATATCTGCATGTGCCGATCTACCCAGCACATCACAAGTTTCTTCGTTTTATGATAGATCAAAGTAATTTCCAGTTCGTAGCCCTCCCTTTCGGGTTGGCAACAGCTCCGCGGGTATTCACAAAGGTGTTAGCCCCGGTGCTAGCCGTCCTAAGGACAGAAGGCATTTTGGTCCTGGCATACCTGGACGATCTCCTGGTTATCGACAGATCAGCTTCCAACCTCAATCATGCAGTAGTCCGCACAGTTCGGCATCTACAAGAATTCGGGTGGGTTGTGAACCAAGGAAAATCGAGGTTGCAACCCACAAGACAGTTGGAATATCTAGGCCTTCGGTTAGATACAGAATGCCAGCGGATATTTTTACCTCAAGAAAAGATCAGGTCATTGACTCAAACAATTCAAATAGTCCTAGGCAAAAAGAGGCCGACTATTCGCCTATGCATGCGACTGCTGGGAAAGATGGTAGCCGCCTTCGAAGCAGTGCCCTATGCCCAGATCCATACCAGAGTTCTCCAGGCAGCTACTCTCTCTGCTTGGAACAGGTCCATACAGGCATTAGACTGTCCATTAGGTCTTTCCCCAGGGGTCAGGCGCAGCCTGTACTGGTGGCTGGTCCCTCAAAAATTGTCAAAAGGGAAAACCTTTTGCCCCATCACGTGGAAAATAGTAACCACAGATGCCAGCCTAACAGGTTGGGGGGCAATCTTAGGAAAACGGACCCAGCAGGGACAGTGGTCAGAGGCAGAAAGTCTGCTTCCCATCAATGTCCTAGAGATCAGAGCTGCTCGGTTGGCCTGGTCGCCTGGACTCTCCCCCTGCAGGGTCTGCCAGTAAGGATACAGTCCGACAATGCCACGACGGTGGCATACATAAACCACCAGGGGGGCACAAGGAGCCTAGCGGCTCAAAGGGAAGTAAACCTGATTTTCTCATGGGCCGAAGCCCATGTACCCTGCATCTCAGCAGTGTTCATCCCAGGGATAGAAAATTCTCAAGCAGATTTTTGAGTCGTCAACAGTTACTCCCGGGAGAGTGGTCTCTTCACCCCCAGGTATTCCAAGAGATTTGCCAAAGATTCGGAGTTCCCGATGTGGACATCATGGCAACAAGATTCAACAAGAAATTGGACAAATTCGTATCCCGAGCCAGGGATCCCTCGGCCTACGGGACCGATGCGTTGGTTTGCCCCTGGCACCAGTTTTCTCTCCTGTATGCGTTCCCTCCACTACAGATGATTCCCCGCCTTCTACGAAGGATCAGGGTGGTGCGCAGGCCGGTGATCCTGGTGGCCCCAGCCTGGCCCAGAAGGGCTTGGTACGCACTCATCGTGAGGATGTCAGTAGGGGCACCGTGGCCACTCCCCCTGCGCCCAGATCTGCTGTCTCAGGGCCCGATCTACCACCCTGCTTCACAGCAGCTAAATTTGATGGCTTGGCGGCTGAATCCCTAATTCTTAAGGGCAGAGGCCTCTCAGCCCAGGTCATATCTACGTTAATTCAGGCTAGAAAACCAGTCTCTAGAAATATCTATTACAGAGTCTGGAGGACCTATGTGGAGTGGTGCGAGTCTCAAGGAGGGCATCCTCGCAAGTTTTTTATTGACAGGATCTTGCGATTCCTCCAAGTTGGCGTTGACAAGGGGTTGGCTCTTAGTACTCTAAAGGGGCAGGTGTCTGCCTTATCGATATGGTTTCAAAGGCCTTTGGCCACGCATTCGCTTGTGAAAACCTTCTTGCAGGGGGTCTTGCATGTAAATCCCCCTATTAGAGCTCCCCTCTGCCCCTGGAATTTAAATCTGGTCTTGTCAGCTTTACAAAGGCAGCCGTTTGAACCTCTGACAGAAATCCCTCTTGTGCTGCTAACCCGAAAGTTGGTTTTCTTGGTGGCTATGGCTTCGGCCAGAAGGGTCTCCGAGCTGGCAGCCTTGTCTTGCAGGGAACCGTACCTGATTCTGCATAAGGACAGAGTGGTTCTGCGGCCTCATCTTTCTTTCCTTCCTAAGGTCATATCCAGTTTTCACTTGAATCAGGACCTAGTCCTACCATCCTTCTTTCCTACTCCCCAGTCCAGAGAGGAAAGACTGCTTCATACTTTGGACGTGGTCCGAGCCATGAGGGTTTATCTCAAGGCTACAGAGAAGATTCGGAAAACAGATGTGCTTTTCGTTCTTCCGGATGGCCCCAAAAAGGGTCAGCCGGCTGCCAAGTCTTCCTTGGCTAGGTGGATTAAGCAGCTGATTTTTCAGGCCTATGGTCTGAAGTGCGTTCCACCTCCCTTATCAGTTAAGGCCCATTCTACGAGGGCCATGAGTGCCTCTTGGGCGGCACACCATCAGATCTCTATGGCACAGGTTTGCAAAGCGGCAACCTGGTCTTCCGTACATACGTTTACTAAATTTTATAAGTTGGACGTCGCAAAGGCTACGGACGCAGCATTTGGGCAGGCGGTCCTACGGGCAGCAGTATAGAATCCTCTGGCCCGGTTCACGCCCCCTTTTTTTCTGTTGGTGGAGCTATTTTACCTCCTGATAATGTTTTTTGTTTGGCTATTTTTGGCCTTACGGTCTCCCTCCCTTCATGGAGCATTGCTTTGGGACATCCCATATGTAATGGCTATGCGCTCTGTGTCCCGTGATGTACGATAAAGAAAAGAGGATTTTTAATAACAGCTTACCTGTAAAATCCTTTTCTTGAAGTACATCACGGGACACAGAGCTCCCACCCCTCTTTTGGGGAACATTGTGTAACCTCGGAGAAATTGCTTGCTACAAAACTGAAGCACTCTCAGTGGGAGGGGGTTATATAGGGAGGAACCTCCTGTGAAGTTGATTACACCAGTGTCCACACCTGAAGGTACCCATATAACCCATATGTAATGGCTATGCGCTCTGTGTCCCGTGATGTACTTCAAGAAAAGGATTTTACAGGTAAGCTGTTATTAAAAATCCTCTTTTTTTTTACAGCCATGCTGGTTAAGCACTGAGAGGATTTTTTTATTACATTATGGGAACATTATGTTAAGGCCTGTCCAGCTATGGCATGCTGAAGGCGAGGCCACATATATGTCCCATATTTTTTAGCATTATTTTACCTATAAACTATTTTACTAGGGGGGAAGGCATAAGAATGACATCTGCACATAAAGACAGTCCCGGTTGCCTATTATCTATGAAAGCTATATTTCCTGTTTAATAGTGAAGCACTGTTTCCTCCTAATGTAAATCTAACTCATTTACAATAACAAACATACCATGTGGGTGATATTTTTCTTCTCAATCATCATTTAGCAAGGGTGAAAAGCCCACATTATTATGTACAGGCACCCACAAGAGGAAAAATTATCAAATCGTTCTCATGGTGAAATAAGAGAAATCTGTTGTAGAAAGCATGCTCAACTGGGAATCTCATATAAAAAATAAGTTGAAGGTCAGCATGATTTTATGCAGCCAATCTAATAATTCCCCACCTAACTGAGTAGCCTTTAGGCCCTAGATGTAGGTCAGAGGATACCCACACTGGCTTTAAGCCACTTTGATTTCTTATGTAAATAATGTAGGGTAATGCGCTATTATTGAGTTGATTTTGTATTGTTATGTAAGGTCACTATACTTATAATACAATGCACTGTTATAACGATGTATTGAATACCTTCTTCAACTCTGTGAATAAAAAGGAACATGGGTGGAGCTCAATTCCTTAATGGGGTAGTATTGACACAGCCCAAAATGATCCACAATGGCAATTGACATGGTCCAGAGACATGTAGAAAGAATAGACAGGGCCGGTACAAGGGGTGGGCAGGAGGAAGCGCAGCCCCTGCCGCAATGGTTTATTGCAGGGATGGGGGGCACCCTGACCCTAAGGGAAAGGGGGGCACAGGTTGGCATCTTTGCCCTGGACGCTTGATGACCTTGTCCCGGCACTGAGAATAGAGGTGAATAAAGCACCTCTATGGACCAGGTGGCTTAGATTCTTGAGCTCTGTTATATCAAAGTCATTGTTTCCAATTTTCAGAGACTGTTCAAAGACTGGCATGATGTCTACGATGTATAATCAACTACTCCCTTCTGGTTCTATTATTGGACTAATAGTTAGGAAATGGAAAGTCAGATATCAAAAAAGGAATGAGAGAAAGCTCTGATTGGCTCTGATGCTGCATCAGAGCCAATCAGAATAACTCGAATATTCGGCAAAAGGAATATTGCGCGATTTTCTTCTCCGCCCTTCTTTTGCATCAGAGCCAATCAGAATAACTCGAATATTCGGCAAAAGGAATATTGCGCGATATTCCTTTTGCCGAATATTCGAGTTATTCTGATTGGCTCTGATGCAAAAGAAGGGCGGAGAAGATAATCGCGCAATAGGAATATTGCGCGATTATCTTCTCCGCCCTTCTTTTGCCCCCTTATTCTCCTTTCTTTTAAGTAGAGTTAGTGTAGAGTTAGTGTTTAGTGCATATTAGTTTAGTAATACAGGAAATGATCTCCGTTTATGAGAATTTTGCAATCATTTTCGCATTAGCGAAATTTCGCAAATTTTTTTTTGGATAAAATATCACGAATATTCGATATTAGCGAATATTCGCGAATATTCTTCTATATATTCACGCAATGTCGCGAAATCGAATATGGCATATTCCGCTCAACACTATTAGTGAGGAGCTCAGCAGTCACACGTGTTGCACAACAATCTGTATGCCAACATGCCAGGGGCATTGTCGCGCATAGCTATACTACTGACTTTAGATGAACAAAGAAGGAGGAGGGCACGGAGGATGGCACGGGAGAGGATATACCGCACACGCATAGACCTGTTTGGCATGAGTGATTCTGAGGTGTATCGCATCTTCAGATTCACCCCTCATGCCATCATGGAATTAACCACAACCCTGCAGGAGGACATCACCAGCCCAACACAACGCTCACATGCAGTGCAGCCACTGGTCAAGGTCATGGCAACACTCCATGTCCTTGCCAGTGGCTCTTTTCAGCGTACAAGTGGAGTGGTGGCTGGGATGTCACAATCCTCCATGAGCAGATGTGTGCACCAGGTTGTCCCTGCAATCCTCAGACGCATGGCCAACCAAAGCATCAATCCCACCATTGAGGACCTGCGGCTGAAGGCAATGACAGATTTCTACAGAATTGCCAGATTCCCACGCACCGTGGGGATCATTGATTGCACACATGTGGCACTCCAGCCCCCCCCATGAGACAGAGCAAATGACCTGCAATCGGAAGCATTGGCATTCCATCAACGTACAGGTGATAGTCGATGCCCAAGGCCTCATATGGCACGTCCGTGCCAAACACCCAGGGTCCAGCCATGACAGCTACATATACAATCAAAGCCACATCCGAATGGAATTCGATCAGAACGTGTATGGGGCCACCTGGCTGGTTGGTGAGTGACATGGGTGGCAGGCATGACTGTACCCCCCCATGATGCACACATCACAAGGGGCACATGCATGACTAACATCCTCCTGTCTTTTCCCTTACAGGTGACTCTGCATATGCACTGGGACCCCATCTCATAACTCCTATCCGGAACCCCCAAACCCCAGGAGAGGAAAGATACAATCAAGCACATGCCCAAACACGAGCAGTGCTGGAGCGCACCTTTGGCCTCCTGAAGTCACGTTTCCGATGCCTGGATAAGTCTGGGGGTACCCTCTTGTATTCCCCAAACTTTGTGTGCCAGATCATTGGTGCATGTTGCATGCTGCACAACTTCGCAGTGAGAAAGAGCCTGCAGATTGACCCACGTGATGACCTGACCCCTGAACCAGACAATCCCCCCCTAACTGAGGGTCCCCCGTCTTCTGAGGGAAGAGCAACCAGGAGACAGCTCACATTGGGCATCTTTGCACGTTAAACACATACATTAATCATGGCACAATGAGAATGCATGCATGCACACCACTGTGGTCCCTAGCACACACACCCCACATCCTCATCAAATTGGATTGACACCAGTCCACCATGCAGGACTTGTGAGCAGCAACGCCACGCCAAGGCTCCAGATATGTCACTGTACATTCATACACCATTCACACGGACCTGGGGATCACTTCTCCCTAGTCCTGGGGAACCCTACTCCACCAAAATTGAGGGTGACACCCCTTTTCCGGCAGGAATGTCACCCCCACATTCTAACAGCATTCACAACCCCAAAAAAAAAAAGACCAGCAAAATCAAAAAATTTCCAGCAAAAAAAAAAAAAAGGTGAACAAAAAAAATTTGTGCCCTTGACGTGAGCCACGCCTGGGGCGCCCCCGGCCACGGCCCCGGCTCCTTAGGGGAGACTCATGGGGGAGGGGGAAAACCGGGGAAGGAGGAGCAGCCCCTGATCTCTGTCCACCTGGCGGCCTGCCCTCCAAGGCCACGGCTATTCTGTCCAGGGCACCACCTAGTGTTGCCGTGTTGGCCTGGATAGCCTGGGTGAGGGCCCTCACATCCTGCCCAACGCCTGCTGATGTAGTCTGCAGGTCGTTAAGGCAGTTTGTGAAAGCCCGGGAGTGGTAGTCCAGGTTCCCCAGCGTATCCTTGATGGAGGACAGGCTCTCCTCCATCCGCACCAATGTCTGGCTGACCTGTCCCAGATGGCGGGTCTGGAGGAACTGGTCCCTTCTCAGAGTGGCGGGCAGGAGATCGGCCACCCCCCTGGTCTTGTGGGTCGCCTTCCTGCCTCCAGCTGATGCTTGTGGCCGGGGAGAAGGGGAGGCCCTTGGGAGAGGAGCCATGTTGGGGGAGGAGGGCAGGGGGGGCTCCCCCTGAGGGAGGGCTGGCTGCTGCCAGCCAGAGGGGAAGAGTCCTCCAAAACCAAAAGTCCAGTGCCTGACATGGACTCCTCCTCCTCATCAAACTCCTCTTCCTCAACCTCTTCCTCCTCTCCAACCTCCTCCACGGACTCCGGCCTTGTCGGGGGGCCTCATTAGGCTGCTGTCCTGGGGATGGTGCGGTCAGGCCAGATGGCCCTGCACCCTCCTGCATATCTGTGGATGACACAAAACATTCACAGGTTGGAGGATCCACACACTTGCCACATATTCCCTTTCACCCCCTCCCCCACACATGCTACACACCTGATATAAAAAAAAAACTTACCTGGCACCACGGGCTCCGGACTTGAGTCAAAGCCGGGCAGGCCCTCCACATGCCGATGAAAGGTCAGGGCCACTGCACGCTCCTCCGCTGTCAGCCTAACACGGCATGGTGGGCCCCTTCCTGTGCCCCTGGCATGGGCAAGCATTTTGGCCAACTTCTTTTTGACCAGACGCCGGAGGTCATTAATCTTTTTGTCAATCCCAGACCGGTTCCGTGTCTCCCCCTCCCCCGCTGAATAACCTGCTCAGTGATGAGGTCCAAAATCTCCTTCCTCCTGGCCGGGGTGGTGTTGGCACTGTCCGAGCCGTGGAGGAAATGCCCATAATCGCTAATGGCCCGGGCAAGAATTCTTTTTTCCCCCAAAGTAAAATTTAGTTTTCGCTTTCTCTGTCATACTGAAAAAAAACACTCCCAGTCAACAAAAATCAGTCACAAAAACAAGCACAACCAATCAAGCAAGAACACACACAAAGAGAAAACTAACACCCAAAAAATCACACAAGCACTCAGCAAAAAACAGTCACAAAAACAAACAGCAACAATTAAGCAAGAAAACAAACGAGCAGAAATATATCAAACATACAGTCTCTCAAACACTTATCAAAAAACACTTTCAAAGATCTACTAACAAACACTTGATCACACAGAACACTAATCTGACAAATGCAAATAACAACGCAACTAACAACGGGACAAAAGCACTTTGTTAAATGGGAAGGGACAAAGGGATGTACTTTTGCAATGGAAGTGCGTTTGTGTCTGTCTATTTATGCTGTCTGCGTAGTCCTTAGTCCATTTCCAATTTCACTGATTGCGCCGTTCCCGAGTTGTGAGCATGCGCACAGTGGAGCTGGCCATGGTCTCCTTCAAGCGCGCATGCGCGAGCCGGCCGGCCCTTCATTTGCATGGGGTCACGGCTCATTTCAATGTAACACGCCCACGTCCTTCCCAATTTGTATTACTCCGCCTTACGCCTCTGAAATAACGTTACGCAAGCGCAATTTTCTGCGCAAAAGCTACGAGAATAGGGTGATTACGCGGCTACATTGCGCAAGTCTAACGTAAAGGCGGTGCGCTACGCCGGTCCAATAATGCGCAGATGTACCTGAATCTGGCCCTATAACTTTTGTGCAAACCAATCAAACTTTTTTTACCAAAGATATGTAGAAGAATACATATCGGCCTAAACTGAGGAAAAAAAATTTTTTTAGATATATTTTTTGGGGGTATTTATTATAGCAAAAAGTAAAAAAATATAGAAGTGATCAAATACCATCAAAAGAAAGCTCTATTTGTGTGAAAAAAAGGACGCACATTTTGTTTGGGAACCACGTCACATGACCGCGCAATTGTCAGTTAAATTGACGCAGTGCAGAATTGCAAAAAGACCTCCGATTGTTAATCTGACAAATGGTCCTGGCTTATGTGGTTAAACAGGGATCAAAGTCTTTACCAAGTAACTACAGACTGGTTAGTTTAACTTCTATAGTTAGAAAAATACTTAAGAGTTTAATAAAAGACTGCATAAAATAGTTTTTGCTTAAAAATAATATTTTAACCACTTAAGGACCACCTAACGACGATATACGTAGGCAGAATGGCACGGCTGGGCACAATCGCGTACCTGTACGTGTTTCTTTAAGCCCAGCCGTGGGGCACACGCCCGCGACCCGGTCCAAAGCTCTGTGACCGCAGCCGCGGGGTATAAGGGAAACACGATAAATGACGTCACACGTCCAGCCCCGCCCCCCTAGAGTTAGAAACACATATGAGGTCACACTTAACCCCTTCAGCGCCCCTAGTGGTTAACTCCCAAACTGCATTGTCATTTTCACAGTAATCAATGCATTTTTATAGCACTTTTTGCTTTGGAAATGACAATGGTCCCAAAAATGTGTCAACATTTTCCGATGTTTCCGCCATAATGTCGCAGTCATATAAAAAATCGCTGATCGCCATCATTAGTAGTAAAAAAAAAAATCTTAATAAAAATGCCGTAAAACTATCCCCTATTTTGTAAACGCTATACATTTTGCGCAAACGAATCGTTAAACGCTTATTGCATTTTTTTTTACCAAAAATAAGTCGACGCATGCTTGGAAGCATTGAACTTCATTTTTTTCAGCACGTTGTTGTGTTTTACGTCACCGCATTCTGATAGGATCGTTTTTTTAACTGATGGTGTGTAGGCACATCAGACCATCAGTCAGCTTCATCGGTTAACCTAAGACAACTGTCCTTCAGACCGTTCTCATCAGTTTGACCGATCGTGTGTACGCGGCTTTACACACCCTGGGACTGAAAAGTTTGATACTTACGCTGGGCTCAACATTGAGATATTTGAATATCGCAATCCTATATCTCCTCTTAAAGGGGAGGTTCCCCTAAAAAGAAACTTTTAACATTGCCTGTCTTTTCTTAATAAGATGTAGAATCGGCTGGTAGTTTAAAAAAAAAAAGTCCGTACATACCATTTTCGGCATGTAGTCTCACCGCCGCTTCCGGGTCTGGCAGCCGGGGATGGGCGTGCCTACTTAAATGACAGGCATCCGATCAACGCATACAGCGCGTCACGAGATGCCGAAAGAAGCCGAACGTTGGTGCGCATGCGCCGTATAGAGCCGCGACAACGTTCGGCTTCTTTCGGCATCTCGTGACGCGCTGTATGCGTCGATCGGATGCCTGTCCCCACACATCATACCCGGAAGCGGCGGTGAGACTACATGCCGAAAATGGTATGTACGGACTTTTTTTTTTTAAACTACCAGCCGATTCTACATCTTATTAAGAAGAGACAGGCAATGTTAAAAGTTTCTTTTTAGGGGAACCACCCCTTTAAGTGTCTTTTCTCCAGGGAGAATAAATTTAGCGCTTGTAGTCGTTCCTCATAATTGAGGTTCTCCAGTCCCCATATTAATTTAGTTGCCCATCTCTGGACTCTCTCCAGATCCAGCACATCTTGGCGTACCTTCGAACCATTCTTGTCTGCTAGTTGCCCCGACCTTGGTGTGCCTTCCTGACCATGCATGTCTGCTAGTTGCCCTAACCTTGGCTTGTTCTCCTGACTATCCTGTGTTTAACCCTGAACTGCTGCTTCTGCTCTGTCCACCAGAGCCAGTCCGTGAGCATGAAATGAGGGACCCCCAGAGGCCTTGACCTGGAGTCAGCTGCAGCCAAATCCATCCTCACCACCAGAGGCTCTGATGCCCTGCGGAATCTTTCAATCTACCTGTTTGGTCTGTGTCGGTGTTCAGTTGGAGCTGCTTTCCTGAGCCACGGAAAGCTCCATCCACAGCTGTCAGCCGAGGAGTCTACAACCTTAGCGGAGCATTTCTAACTCTAGCAGTGTGCATCTGTCACCTGGCCTCAGGTGACCTGACAACTGTTTTAAATAAGGCCTGGCTACACTCCGTAATGTACTTAATATAACTGGATATTCATTTAGAGGTAATAACACCAGGGGTAGTTGATCCAGGTAATATCCAATAGCCTCCAGGGGAATCAAAGGATTTTTTTTCTCCCACTGGAGCAAATTGGATCATGCTTTAATGTTTTTTTTCATCATAATAGTACAAAATGAATGAAAGCCATCCATTGTGTACATTAATAATGCAAATGTTTATGCACATCTATTGTGTACAATTGTCATGTGATCACATGGTAATGGCAGCGGCCCGGTACATTGATCTGTCATCCTCTGTGTCTGGTGGACACAGCAGGTGACAGATTGCACTGCAGTGCGATCCTGTGAGAACGTCATATGACATCCACCAAGAACGAGAGAGCCTGCCGTAATTTGTCTATAGGCCAGAGGGTAAGCAGTTACAGTAAATATGGTACAGCAAGCATGAACAAATGAAAAGTTGTATTATAAAATCATCTCAAAGTCATCAATTCAATAATGGTGAAAGTATGCTATTAGTGGAGGACAAGTTTGTGGCTTACTGCTCCTTTCTCTGTACGTTTGCCAGTCTGAACATTGGTTTAAAACAGTGCATTCTTTATATGTCTGATGTTTTATCCCACAGCTGTTTGTCAAGGGGGCTAAAGCTTCCCACAGGCTCGAAAGTGCTGTCATTGCTGCAGTCACACAATCCCATTTCTCTCAGAGGAGCTGACTCATGTGCCATGCAGACACCAAATATGACTGTACTATTGACTCTGCTGACCTTACATATTTTTTTTTTTTGTCCATAGAGAGAGGTTAGGAATGAAGAGAAATAGGCCCTGCCACCTTTTCTTGGTCGAAATAATAGCAAATTAAACAGGTTTTCATTTTCATTTAGGTTTTCATTTAGATTGAGATAAGTTTACCTGAAAAAAAAAAAAAAACAGATAGGCACTATAGGGAGAAAATAAAAGTCTGGATATGTTATACAGTCATGAAAATATGGTACAGAAACAATCTGAAGTCCAATTTATTTTTTGCAAATTCTTTTGATTGTTTAAAAAAAATATATAATAGTACAAACGGAACCTCTGGGAATACCTTGGCTCATATAGTTACACAACATAGACAAAGTAAACAACTTAACTAAACATCCCTAAGTTAAAAATGTCTATGATATGCACACTTACTCAGGGTATACGTGCGTATAGAACAACTTGGACAAGTGCAACACAAAGTCTTCTCGGGAGCATTTAATCAGGCAATGAGCAGGCAGGCAATAGTCTTGGACAAAGTCTAAGTACAATAAGTTTCCGCGCATAAAAGGGGAGTAATCCCAATAATGTGCAAATCGCCCCTTTAGGGGGATAAAGCATCTACCAGGCCCAGTATACAGACTTTCAGCTTTTGGGGTACGGGAATAGTGGTGTCAGGGATTCTCGATGGACCAGGACTGTGTGCCTACACAGAGGAGACCAACACTGTATATAGTGGAAAAAAGGTGTTTATTTACAAAGGTGAGAAAACAAGTGAAAACAGTGCACGAATAACACAAGGCTATATACAGGTTTAGGGGAAATGCAATAATCATAAGCCAGAGCCAAGCCGGGGTCAAATACCAGAAATCATCAAAAGAGGCTGCAGACAGGGAAGGGGCAGGAAGGAAATGTCCAGGAGAGGGATCGGGATCGGGATCAGGATCAGGTCAGGACAAATCAGGTCAGAGGTCCAGAGCAGGTTCAGGGTCCGGTTAGTAAACTGATACCAGGGCGAGTTCTGTTTGAACTCGCCGGGTATTTATAGTGGGTGTACTGATTGGGTTCAGGTCACACCTGAACGGAGCAAAGGCCAGGTGTTCCACACTGCCAGGGTCCATCCGCTGGTGGAGGTCAGTACTGCATCCCAAAGGTGATATACCAGCAGGGGGAAGTTCCCCTGACAGCTCCGAACTGCCAGGAGACCCCTGCTGGTGGGACGCAGCACTGCAAGACAAAATATCAATAGCACCAGCGGATGGACCTTTTCCTGACAGTACCCCCCCTCAAAGGAGCGGCCTCTGGACGCTCCAACTATCCGTTGCCGGGGAAAGTCCAGAGTGACCAACTGGGCAATGGGAGGCTTGGGCCGAGAGGTGGGTACATCCGGGTCGTCGAGCTGGGGAGCAGGCACCGGGTCAGCGAACTGGGCAGCAGGCTCCGGGTCAGCGAACTGGGCAGCAGGCTCCGGGTCAGCGAGCTGGGCAGCAGGCTCCGGGTCAGCGAGCTGGGCAGCAGGCTCCGGGTCATCGAGCTGGGCAGCAGGCTCCGGGTCATCGAGCTGGGCAGCAGGCTCCGGGTCATCGAGCTGGGCAGCAGGCTCCGGGTCATCGAGCTGGGCAGCAGGCTCCGGGTCATCGAGCTGGGCAGCAGGCTGGCAGACTGGCACAGGAACAGCAGGCTGGGCAGCGGACTGGAGGTCATCAACCGGGGCAGCAGACTGGAAGTCATCAACCGGGGCAGCAGACTGGAAGTCATCAACCGGGGCAGCAGACTGGAAGTCATCAACCGGGGCAGCAGACTGGAAGTCATCAACCGGGGCAGCAGACTGGAAGTCATCAACCGGGGCAGCAGACTGGAAGTCATCAACCGGGGCAGCAGACTGGAAGTCATCAACCGGGGCAGCAGACTGGAAGTCATCAACCGGGGCAGCAGACTGGAAGTCATCAACCGGGGCAGCAGACTGGAAGTCATCAACCGGGGCAGCAGACTGGAAGTCATCAACCGGGGCAGCAGACTGGACGTCATCAACCGGGGCAGCAGACTGGACGTCATCAACGGGGGCAGCAGACTGGAAGTCATCAAGCTGGGCAGCGGACTGGAAGTCATCAAGCTGGGCAGCGGACTGGAAGTCATCAAGCTGGGCAGCAGCGGACTGGAAGTCATCAAGCTGGGCAGCAGTGGACTGGAAGTCATCAAGCTGGGCAGCAGCGGACTGGAAGTCATCAAGCTGGGCAGCAGCGGACTGGAAGTCATCAAGCTGGGCAGCAGCGGACTGGAAGTCATCAAGCTGGGCAGCAGCGGACTGGAAGTCATCAAGCTGGGCAGCAGCGGACTGGAAGTCATCAAGCTGGGCAGCAGCGGACTGGAAGTCATCAAGCTGGGCAGCAGCGGACTGGAAGTCATCAAGCTGGGCAGCAGCGGACTGGAAGTCATCAAGCTGGGCAGGGGACTGGAAGTCATCAAGCTGGGCAGCGGACTGGAAGTCATCAAGCTGGGCAGCGGACTGGAAGTCATCAAGCTGGGCAGCGGACTGGAAGTCATCAAGCTGGGCAGCGGACTGGAAGTCATCGGACTGGCAAGCTGGCACAACAACATCAGGTTGGCAGGCTGGCACAGGAACATCGGGTTGGCAGGCTGGCACAGGAACGTCAGGGTGGCAGGCTGGCACAGGAACGTCAGGGTGGCAGGCTGGCACAGGAACGTCAGGGTGGCAGGCTGGCACAGGAACGTCAGGTTGGCAGGCTGGCACAGGAACGTCAGGCTTGCACAGGAACGTCAGGTTGGCAGGCTGGCACAGGAACGTCAGGTTGGCAGGCTGGCACAGGAACGTCAGGGTGGCAGGCTGGCACAGGAACGTCAGGGTGGCAGGCTGGCACAGGAACGTCAGGGTGGCAGGCTGGCACAGGAACGTCAGGGTGGCAGGCTGGCACAGGAACACCAGGGTTGCAGGCTGGCACAGGAACACCAGGTTGGCAGGCTGGCACCGGAGCAGGCTGGTCGGATGTCACAAGCTGGGCGGCTGGCACTGGAACTGGTAGAGCAGCTGGCACAGGGACAGATGGCACCGGGACAGGTTGAACAGAGGGCACTGGGACAGGCTGGGTAACTGGCACGATGGTATGAGTTGGGAAATACTTCCGTTTCTTTTTAGACTTAGTCACTACAGGTTTGTTAACAGAAGTGATGTATGAAGAGGATGGAGATAAGTAAGAGGAAGGATTGGAGTATGGCAGCGACAAAGGGATGGTGACTGGAGGAGGTTTTTGTGGAGTAGTTACAGGTGGATTAAAGGCAGGGTAGGTACAATTAGTAGAGACTGGGTAGTAATATTTGGTGGGATGTGGAATTATCTGGGCTGGAGTTGCCATTGGTGATGGACAGATGGATCCTTGGGAAGGCAGGTGGTTACTAGTAGGACTGGAACGGACAGGTGGATTAAAGGCAGGGTAGGTACAATTAGTAGAGATTGGGTAGTAATACTTGGTGGGAAGCGGAATTAACTGGGCTATAGCTGAGGTTGTCATTGGCAATGGACGGCTAGAACCTTGGGAAGGTAAGTGGTTAATGGCAGGGCTGGAATGCAGTGGCTTGGCTGGAAGCAGGAGATCTGACCATGCCTGCAGCACAGGTTGAACAAAGGCTGGTTCACACACACCTTGTTTAATCAGAGCCTGCACAGAATCAATACACTCAGATAACTTTTGCTGGGGACAGGAGGAATAATGTGCATCAAAATAAGCCAGATCATCCTCCATCAACCATACCAGGGATTCAACTTGGTCAGGACTGAAGGGGGGAGAGAAGTCATCACCTCCAGCTGGAATAACTGACAGGGCTGGTTTAACACATAACTTGATCAATGGCTGAACATCATTGTAAGACATATAACCCAGATCCACCATGGAATGGGCCGATCGGATGGCTTCCATCAGCTCATCCCTTGTCCATCCCTCCAACACCTGACGACAATACTCCTCATCCTCCTCTGCTAGCAGAGAAAAGTAAGTAATTTCATTGAAATCCATGTTTCAACAAAAACGCACTACAACAGGATGGTTCCCTATGCAGGCACGTCTGGTCAAAATGGCCCTGGTATACTGTCAGGGATTCTAGATGGACCAGGACTGTGTGCCTACACAGAGGAGACCAACACTGTATATAGTGGAAAAAAGGTGTTTATTTACAAAGGTGAGAAAACAAGTGAAAACAGTGCACGAATAACACAAGGCTATATACAGGTTTAGGTGAAATGCAATAATCATAAGCCAGAGCCAAGCCGGGGTCAAATACCAGAAATCATCAAAAGAGGCTGCAGACAGGGAAGGGGCAGGAAGGAAATGTCCAGGAGAGGGATCGGGATCGGGATCAGGATCAGGTCAGGACAAATCAGGTCAGAGGTCCAGAGCAGGTTCAGGGTCCGGTTAGTAAACAGATACCAGGGCGAGTTCTGTTTGAACTCGCCGGGTATTTATAGTGGGTGTACTGATTGGGTTCAGGTCACACCTGAACGGAGCAAAGGCCAGGTGTTCCACACTGCCAGGGTCCATCCGCTGGTGGAGGTCAGTACTGCATCCCAAAGGTGATATACCAGCAGGGGGAAGTTCCCCTGACAGCTCCGAACTGCCAGGAGACCCCTGCTGGTGGGACGCAGCACTGCAAGACAAAATATCAATAGCACCAGTGGATGGACCTTTTCCTGACAAGTGGTAAGACGGGTAAAAAAAAGTTTATGCTCAAAGACCAATAAGTTTGTTTGGTAGAGCAGGACCAAATCATATGCAAAAAAACAGCTGAGTCAGTCTGGCAACACCAGCAATGCAGTGTACATTCTGGGTAAATCTTGTGCAATCTATAAGGTCTATAGTAGTATTTGTGCGGTATTTTAAACTGGGTTAAGCTATGCCTGGAGGAAATAAGGTAACAAGGTAAGTAAAAGGGGAGTCCCAAATGTCCTCCCAATCTACCGCATCCAGATTCAGCAGCTCCACCAACTAAAAGGTGCCGAAATTGTCCAAACCATGGTGTGCAGTCATTTGCAGGGGCTTGTAAATTGTGTGTAATGTTTTTTGAGGGATTTCTCTCAAAGAAGCTGAAGTACAAATTTTAAGTAGTAATACTAGTAATACTGAGAAGCAAAATTTCAAATAGTTGTAAAGTCTCCACAATAAACTTCTAATATCCTCTATCTTTTTGTGCTACAGTACTTGCAGTGTTTTTTTTTTGTTTTTTTGTTTTTTTTATTTGACATTTCTAAATACGATTTTTCAATACTGCTGCTGTGAGTTCACATTGTTTTCTTTGCTTTCATTCCGAGCAGCAGGGAGTCTAGTAGGAGGGGCTGTTATTGCTCACTGACATATGTAAGATACATCAAACGAGGACGGAGGAGCAGCTGCCGGGGAAAGCTCAGTCATACAAGCCAGGAGGGGAGAGAAGGGGAAGGACGGAGAGGTGATTAGTTTCACATAGACCACTGAAATATCAAGGAAGGAGTGGGGAGAGGGGGAGATACAGACACCGTACACAGATGAGTCAGATGACGAAAAGATGTAAACTGACCACGCTATCATGGTTGAGCAGCCATGATTAGCTTGGTCAGGTTACAGACAGGAATTCAGGAACAGGCAGGATCAACCAGGTATTGTACAACATGGAAGACTACATAATATATATAGCAAGATTACCATACAGTTTATCAAGGCTTAAAGAGACAGGATTTTTTTTATTTTGTTTTTAGGTTTACAAACACTTTAAGCATTGATCTAGCTTGAATAGTTTGGACATGATGCCTCTGTATGTTTAGAGCAGAGGAATCTTGGATTCCTCTATTGAATCCTTCCATGCATAAAGGCATGAACATTTATTGATTGACAGAGTATAATGCTGTTTCATTAGGCTGATAATCATTTGTTCATCAAAGACAAAAGTCTTTATATTTTAGAAATCCAGACCACTGTGACTGTTAAAGCTTAGCAGTGAAAAAATTAAATTATAAAGTCACAATAAATATCCTGTTTAGCATTAAGTTAACCCTACTAAAAGTGAAATTTCTGTAAAATATTAAATAGTAATTTATTTCTTCAGGTCTGTTGGAGGCAACATTGCCCTCACTATCTTTAGTCAATGAAGCCCAATACCTTCTTGTTAACACAGCAAGTATTTTTCAACTAAGTCAGCAAATCCCTTTAAGGTAAGATGGTCTAAAATTAAAATTAATACTTTTTCTCATTTAAACGGAAAAATCTGCTGTTGTTGCTCTCTATACACAAAACATAAAGGTTACATTACACAGTAGTGGGGTCTATAATGAATAATTAGTGTTTTTTCCATGCTGAAGTTGTGGACAGTTAAAGAGAACCTGCCATGAAAGACCTAACTTAATCTGTGTATTGCCCTTACATAGCAAAGCAACATATCTACTTTAGTGTGGCCCTCCTCAGCTGCATATTCCTACCTTTAGAGTCGGTTCCCACTGAGGCGACACGACTTCCAGCACGACTTTCAGAGGCAACTCCAACACGACTTGAGCATGAACCACAGGGCGATCTGGGGCGATTTACAACACGACTTGAAGTCGTCTCCAGGACAGGAGACTTTCCAGTGGCCAATCAAACAAAAATCAGCTCTAGGGGAGGGAGGGGGAGGGAGGGGTTTGCTTGAGAAATGTATGTTATCTTCCTGGAAAGTTGCTTCAGTTAAGACAGTGATCAGACTTGGAGGCGACTTCCATTGAAATCAATGGGTACAAATCGCCTAGAAGTCGGATTGAAGTAGTACAGGAACCTCTTCTGAAGTCGGAGCGACTTCAGTAGTGTGTATTAAGACGGCTCCCATTCACTTACATTGCTTTTCTGGACAGGGCGACTTGGGACGACTTGAGGCGACTTCAAGTCGGATCCCAAGTCGCCCCAGTGTGAACCGACTCTTACTTTTCTCACCCAGCGCTCCATCTAGGAGTGAAGAAAAACAACCCTGTGTATAATGATTATAATTATCATTGTCATCATATAAACACAGTGCTTTACAGAATAAAGTGAGACAGTACTGTTTTAATATAATTCAAGATAAGTGGGTTAGGAGGGTACTCTCTGTATCAAAATGGAAGGGCAAGTGATACAAAAAAATAGTACTGTGAGGGATGAGCTGATGGAAAATATAAAAGTATAGTCTTGTGGAGACTGGTTAGTTTAGAGAAGCAGATATAAGCAAAACACACAATTTTCAGCTCAAATGAACCTACGCCTGATCATCTCTTAAGGGCCTGGTGTGGGCCAGTAATGTGTTGGTGAGATTACAATATTGAAACATTAAAAATCACAAGCCCATACATGGTAACATTTCAGTAAATCAATCCATTGGTATAGAGTAAATGGCCCCTATAGGAAGCCCAAAGTACCATCTGTGTGAAAATGTCTCAGTCCAATTTTTTTGTGATGGAAAGGAAATCTTGTGCTCTACAGGCATATGTTTATTT
The DNA here is from genome assembly GCA_029574335.1 of Rana kukunoris. NCBI lineage: Eukaryota > Metazoa > Chordata > Amphibia > Anura > Ranidae > Rana > Rana kukunoris. The sequence goes on along the minus strand of CM056053.1, from coordinate 223,781,632 downwards.
CCAGGAAAAATTGCCCAAGCAAAAAAAAATGCTAAAAACAAAACCAATAGTCCATAAAATGTAAAATAAGGTTATATATAATTCAAGACAACTAGTTAGCTGTGGAGAATGGAGTGAGACAGACCAGGTTGGATTGATCCCTCTGTCACCTCTTGGCCAGGGAGATTAATGTAATGCAGAGCTATCCAGCTGATGAAGTGGACAAGGAGGATCTAAATACCACCCGCAGGGAGATGTCCTATCCTCTCAGTGTGCCGATACCGAGACAGAGTTGCAGGGCGGGATGGTGTCACTGAGGGCACCGCTTAATCTTCGGGCAGGGGGAGCTGTGGGTGATGCCCGCTGCTGTGCCACAAATTTGGAGCATACAGAGCTGGCGATGACAGGATGCTGCCTGTAGCATGCACCCAAAGCGGAAACAATCGTGAAAGCCCTGGAGGCCATGTACAGCGTCTAGCTGTAACCGTGGCAATAACACGTTTCAGGGCCATGTCCCTTTCTCAAATGAGTTTTTCAAGTGAATTTTTCTAATTTGCGCTGGGAAAATTAGTGCATTCCAGAGTGCAGAGTTTATATTTCATTTTACCGAGAGATTAGCAGCCTTTTCTTTTTTTTTTAGCCCTCACATTCACTATTCACTATTTATCTTGCATGTATACATGTTAATTAACATCCTTATAATGGACACGTGACTTATTAAATTACTATTTTATTTTAAATTAATTATAGGTAAATTTACTTGGGTTGCTTGGATTCCCCAAGGGTTAAGTATACTTTGTTGGGGGTTCTTTTAGAGGAGACTTTGAGACGCATCCTAGTGAAGTCCATAGAGGGTGAATCTTGTTAAATTCTGGCCATTTTTATGGCTAATAGGCAAACTACTGTCAAAAAAGACATGGAAACCTGGGCACTACCATTTTTTTCTGCGCAGCATGATATTGCAAAAAGGGAGCTTTAATGCTTAAAGGGTCACTAAAGGAATTTTTTTTTTAGCTAAATAACTTCCTTTACCTTACTGCAGTGCTGTTTTCATGTCCTCATTGTTCATGTTTGCTTTAATGTTGCTGTAATCCTGCTCTGTTCTGGTTTTCTGTTTCCTTATAACCGCAGTACTGGGAGCTTTCTCACTGTGGTCACTAATCAAGGAGGTGTGATTACTGTGTGTAAACTGAAACTAGTTGGGGCTGAGGGGTTTTAGACAAACCATCACTGCCCTCTATTGGCTCTCTGGCTCTGTACATCAGAGAGACAGGAAACAACAGCAAAAACGAAACTAGAACTGTAGGTTGATTATATGATTGATTTTTATCTATTTTTAATAATTTTTAAAAGGAATCAGTTAACTACTATGGCCCAGATTCACAGAGCAATTACGCCTGTCTAACTGGTGTTAGACAGGAGTAATTTCAAATTTCGTGAATCCTCAAACCATGATACAGCGGCTTCGGGCTTCGATCCGAGAGGCTTACGTCTTCGTAAGCTATCGGATCTACGCTGCGATATTTTTGCGGCCGCTGGGAGGAGTTTGCGTCGTTTTGATGCGTCGGGATATGCAAATGTGTTTTTACAGCGAACCACGAAGATACGAGCGGTCTTCGCAATCGCTTACGTCTGTTTTTTTACGTACTGTTAGACCAGCTTTTTGCTGGTCTAACGGTGCGTAGCCCATGTTAAGTATGGCCGTCGTTCCCGCGTAGAATTTAATTTTTTTTTTTTTTTTTTTTGCGTAACTCGTTCGGGAATAGAAATGTCCGTAAACGACGCTACTCAAACAACGAATGACGTAACGACGTGATTTTGCGCAATGCACGGCGGGAAATTTGCGAACGGAGCATGCGCAGTTCGATCGCCGCGGGAACGCACCTATTTTAAATCCTTCACGCCCCCTACTCGTGTAGATGGATTGCGACGGGAGAAATACACTACGCCGCCGTCGTTTACTGGACAAAATCTACCTGTATTCCACGTAGAGCCAGGTAAAAAACGGCGGCGTAGTGTATTTCTGATACGCTACGAGAATCCAATTCTCTCTGAATCTGGGCCTATGTATTTATACCCTGTAAACAGTAATTTCAGCCCAAATTTCTTTTTCCTTTAGTGACCCTTTAAGCATGCCCATTTTGTTAGGGCATTTGGTAGGATGTTTCTAAAAAGCTGTAGTTTAGTATTCTACTATTACAGCACTGATTACTTACCTACAATGGTGTGTAGCCCATAACCTGCAGACTTCTGCTTAATGTAAAGCTTCCTGTAATACAGACTGCTGCTCTCTTTGCTTATACAGATTGATTAGTATTGTATTCATCCCCTTCTGTAGTTTTCTGCAAGCAGCCTATAGTGGGTGGACCTGCTGTCACTGCTAATTTTACAAGGTAGAATTTGTATTGCAAAAACATTTGGTGCACACACAGTGGTGCACACACAGTGGTGCCCCCCCCCCCCCATGTGTTCGTACTGTGTTAGAGCGCTGAACACAGTGCACTATGGAATCATCATGTCAATGCAGTCCCCTGATTGCAGGCAAGTTCCTTCATTTGCAGGGTTTTGTGAGGCTTTGAGGCACACTGTACAGCGCCTCTACACTCTCATTGGTCATACTCCTTCATATCTTTCTGTGGATTGGCACCGCCATAGGATATGGGCGATGCTTTCCCTGGGCAGCAACATCAATTCTGGTTTCTCTGCCAGCATGGAAATCTGAATGAATGAAGGAAGCATTAAGCAAGGTACTGTGATCTGAGCAGTGAGTGTGTTACCCTGTCAGTGTCTGTCCAGTGTCCACTATACAGGGAGTGCAGAATTATTAGGCAAGTTGTATTTTTGAGGATTAATTTTATTATTGAACAACAACCATGTTCTCAATGAACCCAAAAAACTCATTAATATCAAAGCTGAATATTTTTGGAAGTAGTTTTTAGTTTGTTTTTAGTTTTAGCTATTTTAGGGGGATATCTGTGTGTGCAGGTGACTATTACTGTGCATAATTATTAGGCAACTTAACAAAAAACAAATATATACCCATTTCAATTATTTATTTTTACCAGTGAAACCAATATAACATCTCAACATTCACAAATATACATTTCTGACATTCAAAAACAAAACAAAAACAAATCAGTGACCAATATAGCCACCTTTCTTTGCAAGGACACTCATGCAGCCTGCCATCCATGGATTCTGTCAGTGTTTTGATCTGTTCACCATCAACATTGCGTGCAGCAGCAACCACAGCCTCCCAGACACTGTTCAGAGAGGTGTACTGTTTTCCCTCCTTGTAAATCTCACATTTGATGATGGACCACAGGTTCTCAATGGGGTTCAGATCAGGTGAACAAGGAGGCCATGTCATTAGTTTTTCTTCTTTTATATCCTTTCTTGCCAGCCACGCTGTGGAGTACTTGGACGCGTGTGATGGAGCATTGTCCTGCATGAAAATCATGTTTTTCTTGAAGGATGCAGACTTCTTCCTGTACCACTGCTTGAAGAAGGTGTCTTCCAGAAACTGGCAGTAGGACTGGGAGTTGAGCTTGACTCCATCCTCAACCCGAAAAGGCCCCACAAGCTCATCTTTGATGATACCAGCCCAAACCAGTACTCCACCTCCACCTTGCTGACGTCTGAGTCGGACTGGAGCTCTCTGCCCTTTACCAATCCAGCCACGGGCCCATCCATCTGGCCCATCAAGACTCACTCTCATTTCATCAGTCCATATAACCTTAGAAAAATCAGTCTTGAGATATTTCTTGGCCCAGTCTTGACGTTTCAGCTTGTGTGTCTTGTTCAGTGGTGGTCGTCTTTCAGCCTTTCTTACCTTGGCCATGTCTCTGAGTATTGCACACCTTGTGCTTTTGGGCACTCCAGTGATGTTGCAGCTCTGAAATATGGCCAAACTGGTGGCAAGTGGCATCTTGGCAGCTGCACGCTTGACTTTTCTCAGTTCATGGGCAGTTATTTTGCGCCTTGGTTTTTCCACAGGCTTCTTGCGACCCTGTTGACTATTTTGAATGAAACGCTTGATTGTTCGATGATCACGCTTCAGAAGCTTTGCAATTTTAAGAGTGCTGCATCCCTCTGCAAGATATCTCACTATTTTTGACTTTTCTGAGCCTGGCAAGTCCTTCTTTTGACCCATTTTGCCAAAGGAAAGGAAGTTGCCTAATAATTATGCACACCTGATATAGGGTGTTGATGTCATTAGACCACACCCCTTCTCATTACAGAGATGCACATCACCTAATATGCTTAATTGGTAGTAGGCTTTCGAGCCTATACAGCTTGCAGTAAGACAACATGCATACAGAGGATGATGTGGTCAAAATACTCATTTGCCTAATAATTCTGCACTCCCTGTACAGCAGCACCTTGTACTGTGATCGGACTGCAGGTGGAGGGAGGGAGGGGGAGTGTGATCTGCTTCTTCTATCTATCTATCTATCTATCTATCTATCTATCTATCTATCTATCTATCTATCTATCTATGTGTATATATCAATCTGTACATATCTATCTGTCTGTATCTATCTATCTATCTATCTATCTATCTATCTATCTATCTATCTATCTATCTCTCTCTCTATCTATCTATCTATCTATCTATCTATCTATCTATCTATCTATCTATCTATCTATCTGTATATATCAATCTGTACATATCTATCTGTCTGTATCTATCTATCTATCTATCTATCTATCTATCTATCTATCTATCTATCTGTGTCTGTCTATCTATTTATCTGTCTATCTGTATCTGTATGTCTCTGTTTCTGTCTGTATTTATCTATCTATCTGTATCTATCGATCTGTCTGTAGGCCTTATCGCGGGCGAGTAATGGGGAGGGTTGGTAGGGGCTTTGTTTGCTCCCCCCCCAAAAAATGGAGCACCAGCCACCACTGTGCACACAGATACTGTATATTCCTCATTAGCCCAACATGATATAAATCCACTCTAAGTGAAAGTTCTTGTGCCTGGAGTTCAGCTTTACCTTGCAGTTATTGAAACCTAATTGCAGCCAAAATGTTTCTTTCGGTTTTAGATAGAACCCCTCTCAGTTTTAAATTGTTCTCTGTATTTCTCACTTCTTACCTAATAAAACTCTCTGACATGGATCACTTAGATGGGAAGTGTGTGAAAATTTACAACAGGGAAAGTAAAAACTTTAAAGAGGCTTACACAAGTTTTGGTGCTAAGCCTTCTAGGGAGACTTTCTTTTCATTTTGTATCTCAGTGACAACACGGAACAAAAAGTGAAGAGAGATCTCCCCAACAGGGATGGAGGCAACATGTCCCTACTTTGAAAGAGTGAAACATTTATTAGCTGGAGTTTAGATTTAATAATCAATGCCCCTTACTATTTAAGGAAAGTCTTTTTGTTTCATGTTTTAATAACTGATGATTTTAAAACAATTAAGTCTGATATATCACATTATGTGGAGTTTTTTTTTCCCTTTAAACCACAAGTCAGTTACCTACCTGCTATGAAACTTTAAATTTGATTGGTGGCATACTTCTTGTGTCTGTTCTTTACATGCAGTGTGACATCTAAATAGTCTTCTTTGTCTTTGTCTTAGTGACCAGACAGATCACACAGAAGAAAATCATATTGATCAGATGACCCAACGCTTCCGAGCCAACCTGGTAATGGACAGCAACATACCTTTTCAGGAGGAGGAGTGGGCAGAGGTTTTCATTGGAAGTTTACATTTCAAGGTAATTTTCTGAATTAGTTTACATACTAGAACAGTTGTTTAGCTGGCCATCTAATGCTTCATAATAATCTATTATTTGATAGTTGTAATTATTCCTGAACAATTATATCATGTCCCCAGATCTGTTACAGGGTATAGAGACATACAAGTTAACTGATTCCTTAAAAATAGATAAAAATCAATCATATAATTTGCCTCTAGTTTCACTTTCGTTTTTAAACTGGTTTTGTGTTTATGTGAAGTAGAGAGAGAGACAGAACAAAAACAAACAAAACCAGGGCCGTGTTTTGTTTTTAAATTGAATCCCAGGGCAGTGTTTTGTTTTTAAAATGAATCTGATTGGTTCTGAGGAGTTTTAGACACACAGCTTGGACCACAATGAAAAGCTGCCATGAGATTTTTCATAAAGAGCCAGACAAGCAGGAAGTGTGGAGATCAGAGCAGAATTACAGTAACTTCAAAGCAAAAACGAACAATGAGAACATGAAAACAGCACTGCATTAAGGTAAAGAAAGCTATTTAGCTAAAAAAAAAAAATTCCTTTAGTGATCCTTTAATCCATGTATGGGCTGTCAGGTTTTTCCAGAATGATCAGTGTCACTGGCTATAGCCAGCAACAATGATCAGTGTATTCTGAAGGCTCCCCTGCTGTCAGAATAGTATACTGCAGTGGGAATTAATCCCCACATCCACATCAAATGTGTGTATGGGGGAATTGGCTCTTTTTGTTTTCGTTCAGCCAGCTAGTAAAATGGAAAGAAATAGATCATATATGGCCAGTAGAAAGATTCTAGTTATTTACTACTAGAAAATTATGTTAACCTCTTGATTTCCACATAATGCATATGTGAAATGGCAAAGAGGGTGGGCTTTAATGCATCCCAGGGCAGCAATGCTTTCTGTGCTGAGAGCATGCCCTCTCAAAACATTCTCTAATACTGGAGATTCTAAAAATCAGATGCAATACATTTGCATAATTTTCACCCCTAACGAGTATGAAGTAATGAGTACTCAAAAATTATTTTCCAAAGTAACCCAAATCTCATGCCCACAATGCATCATGGTCTCTGAATGAGCTGTGGAATCCTGTCATTAAATGTATTGTGGAAGAAGGGAGTGAACAACTGTCGCAACTTTTCTCAGAGGCTGCTGTAGCGACAGGTGTAAGGGGGCAAGTAATAATGGACACAAAGGACAGGGAGCTGGGTTTTCTGGGGGCTACTATGCACAAAATGTCCCTCATTTAAGTTGCGGGTGAATTCCCTGGACTGGGGGAGACAGTTGCTGCGTATAGCCACCCATAGTAATGAATGACTGTTTGTGGGTATACTCTGGTACATGTGTACACCCAGTCATGCATACTGTATGGGAAACAGATTGTCTGCATACAGAGACATTTACATGTTCAGGTTTTTTGCAAATACCAGTCTAGGTCTATGTACAGCAGCATACCACCATTCATTACTATGACGTTGCATGTACAAACAGCCAGGGCAGTCTTAATGACAGGGCACACCTGGGCACTGCCCAGGGGCCCCAGCTTCATGGGGGGCCCCTGCACTTTCCCCAAAGCAGCAGGTTTTTGAGCCCACGCTGCCCTGAAATTGGGGGCCCCATGATGGCACTGAGAGTGATGGATACACAGGGGAGGCAGTCTGCCTCCTACCTACTTGATGTCTGTTTACCTGCACTGTCGTCATTGTAGGGGCCCCAGAGCATTACTTTGCCCAGGGGCCCATGATGCTATTAAGATGGCCCTGCAAACAGCTGTATCTCATGGGCAGGGAAATATGCCCCCAATTGGCACTGTACAGCTCCATGCTCTCATGTGCAGGAACTTAAGTTTAGTATAACAGAGCTTTTATATGATCTGTTTACTCATAACTAATAGCTCATTTAGGGCCTATGTTGATTGGCTTTAGTTCGCTTTAAGCAGGTTTTGCATTCCCATAGTCTAGGAGACGATCAACTACTGGTCAAATGCATCTGTCAATAAATTCTGAATTATCTCTAAAGCATCTCAATTCTCAAACTGATGTCAATCTGGTACTCTCAACACAAGCACAAAGCCTGTTAACATATGCGCTTTCTTCTAATTGACAAGTCTATATAGTGCATGGTATCAAGCTTCCAGAATTGGCACTGTTACAGAAAGAACAACATATATAATTTCAAAGATTATGTAGCACTGCCCCCTTGGGGACTGCTTAGATTTACCTGCTCATCTGCACCATCGTGACCCTGAGAACATTCCATCTTTGCACCATCTTAAAGTAATAAATCAAACCACTCAATGAGTTTATATTCTATTAACGTTTACTGAATTACTCAAGGAAGATTTTGTTGCACAAAGGAGGTAATAGATCAACTGAACTTCAGATAACAGTCCTAGTTCAGAAAAAAAATCCTCCACAATAATACAAGTTAAGACTATCTGGAGATAACAGTATACTTATATATACTGGGCACTTATACACCTTCCTGCCCAGACCAATTTTTAGCTTTCAGTGCTGTTGCACTTTGAACGACAACTCTGTACCCAAACTAAATTTGTATCATTTTGTACCTACAAATAGAGCTTTCTTTTGGTGGTATTTGATCACCTCTGCGATTTTTATTTTCTGCAAAAAAAATAAAAAATATACCAAAAATGTAGAAAAAAAAAGATTAAAAAGATAAAAATTGTAAATAAGTACGTTTTCTCCTTCACTGATGGGCACTGATGGTGCTGCACTGACGGCACTGATAAGGCGGCACTGATGGGCACCGATGAGGTGGCACTGATGTGGTGGCATTGATGGGCACTAATGATGGGCACTAATATGCGGCACTGATAGGCGGCACGGATGGGCACTGATAGGTGGCACGGATGGGCACGGATAGGCGGCACGGATTGGCACTGATAGGCGGCATAGATGAGCACTGATAGGTGGTACTAACGTATGTGTTGTACTAATAGATGTCAATCAGTGCCAAACAATGCCATTGTGGGCACTGATTGGCATCCATTTTTTGTGTCATCCCTGGTGGTCTAGGGTGTCATCCCTTCTTCTCTTAGCTGACAGATGCACAGCATATAACATATTTAAAAAAAAGTGTGGATAATAATTTAAGTTCTTGAAATACACAAGAATTGAGAGCAAGTATTTGATGTGTCAAGAAGAAATAGAAAGTTTGGATTCCCAAACTTTTGACATAAAGTTATTTATTTGCCTGTCTTATGCATACAGGACAAATTATACAACTTTAAAAAAAAAAAAGATTTCTTACACATCAGTGATTGTTTTGAGGACATCCTTTTCAGACATTTTTAAGCAGCTTTATTGGTACTGTATTTTGCTGATACTTCACCCGCAAAATATAGAACTGAGCTGACTGAATAGGATATCACAGTTCAAAAAATGTGCAGTGTGAGCTGTTCTATGCTCAGCTTACTGAAGAAGATTTAAAACCTGTAAGGAATATTTTGTCAGGATACCATATACTAAGCTGTGCAGAAGGAATTGACTGGATTAATTGTTATGTAACTGGGACATTTTATCACTTGCTTTCAAGTTAAACATATGTTTTAATAAAGAGTATTTTATTATTTATTATTTAGAGAAAGCTTGAAATGTGCATATTCACAAAGGCATGAATATTACACTCACCAGACATTTACTGCAGGTAAATCAATCACAGGTATTTAAAGCACGTGCACCAGCAGATGAGTTGTTATTCTCTGATACCCTATTCCTGATTAGGATCCAGACACCTAAATGTTTCCTTATTGAATTGCACAGAAACGCAGTCGCACTGACTGTGCGCGTGCTGTTTAATACCACCTTAGCGCATTTGGTGTCACCGCACGTGTGCTGTTACATATCACCTGAGCGCATTTGGTGTCACCGCACGTGTGCTGTTACATACCACCTGAGCGCATTTGGTGTCACTGCACGTGTGCTGTTACATACCACCTGAGCGCATTTGGTGTCACCGCACGTGTGCTGTTACATATCACCTGAGCGCATTTGGTGTCACCGCACGTGTGCTGTTACATACCCCCCGAGCGCATTTGGTGTCACCGCACGTGTGATGTTACATACCACCCGAGCGCATTTGGTGTCACCGCACGTGTGCTGTTACATACCATCCGAGCGCATTTGGTGTCACCGCACGTGTGCTGTTACATACCACCTTAGCGCATTTGGTGTCACCGCACGTGTGCTGTTACATACCACCTTAGCGCATTTGGTGTCACCGCACGTGTGCTGTTACATACCACCTTAGCGCATTTGGTGTCACCGCACGTGTGCTGTTACATACCACCTGAGCGCATTTGGTGTCACCGCACGTCTGCTGTTACATACCACCTGAGCACATTTGGTATCACCGCACGTGTGCTGTTACATATCACCTGAGCGCATTTGGTGTCACCGCACGTCTGCTGTTACATACCACCTGAGCACATTTGGTATCACCGCACGTGTGCTGTTACATATCACCTGAGCGCATTTGGTGTCACCGCACGTGTGCTGTTACATACCACCTGAGCGCATTTGGTGTCACCGCACGTGTGCTGTTACATATCACCTGAGCGCATTTGGTGTCACCGCACGTGTGCTGTTAAATACCACCTGAGCGCATTTGGTGTCACCGCACGTGTGCTGTTACATACCACCTGAGCGCATTTGGTGTCACCGCACGTGTGCTGTTACATACCACCTGAGCGCATTTGGTGTCACCGCACCTGTGCTGTTATATACCACCTGAGCGCAGTTAGTGTCACTGTACGTGTGCTGTTATATACCACCTGAGCGCATTTGGTGTCACCGCACCTGTGCTGTTATATACCACCTGAGCGCAGTTAGTGTCACTGTACGTGTGCTGTTACATACCACCTGAGCGCAGTTAGTGTCACCGCACCTGTGCTGTTATATACCACCTGAGCGCAGTTAGTGTCACCGCACCTGTGCTGTTATATACCACCTGAGCGCAGTTAGTGTCACCGCACCTGTGCTGTTATATACCACCTGAGCGCAGTTAGTGTCACTGTACGTGTGCTGTTATATACCACCTGAGCGCATTTGGTGTCACCGCACCTGTGCTGTTATATACCACCTGAGCGCAGTTAGTGTCACTGTACGTGTGCTGTTACATACCACCTGAGCGCAGTTAGCGTCACCACACCTGTGCTGTTATATACCACCTGAGCACAGTTAGTGTCACTGTACGTGTGCTGTTATATACCACCTGAGCGCATTTGGTGTCACCGCACCTGTGCTGTTATATACCACCTGAGCGCAGTTAGTGTCACTGTACGTGTGCTGTTACATACCACCTGAGCACAGTTGGTGTGACTCCGCTTGTGCTGTTACATACCACCTGAACACTGTTGGTGTCACTGAACGCATAAATATGTCTGGAAGGACAACAAAGAGAGGCAGAGAGTCACGAGGGCAAGCAGGCTCTGCATGTAGAGGCAACGCTGGTAGTGGATGTGGTGCATCCTCTTCAGCACGATGCCGTGGCCATGGCCGCTTGTCCTTCTTTTCGGGAGCTGGCCGTGTTGAGCCTCAACATGCAGAGAAATTAGTAGAGTGGATGACCAAGCCGTCCTCATCCTCCTCATCCTCTCTCACACAGACTGATCAAAGTTTATCTGGCAAAGCAGCTGCCAAGGCGCCCTCTTCCCTCTGCACAATGGCTTCACACAATACTTCCCTAGTACCACCATGTCCTCCTAAAGGAGTCCCCCGAACTGTTTCAACACAGTGTTGGGTACATGCTGCAGGTAGATGCGCAGCGTTTTGAAGACTCCGATGACGGAACACTGATAGAGGAAGGCATTGATGTGAGCCGAGAGGGACAGCAATTTGTCAGTGATGATGTTCCCCCAGCTGGAGCATACTGCCAGGTTGTTGACAATGATGAGGAGGGAGGGGATGATGAGGTCACTGACTCTACCTGGGTGCCTGATAGGAGAGAGGAGGAGGAGGACGAGGCACAGGCACATCTCCAAAGAGGCAGGATGCCCTCCAGGGGTCAGCTTAAGGTCACACCCACTGCATTACAGTGCACATCTACGGCGCTTGTGCATGGCACTGCTGTGTCTGACCGGTACAGCAAAAGTTCTTTGGTGTGGGCCTTTTTTGAAACATGTTTACAAGATCGTACCTTTGCTATCTGCAACTTATGTCGCAAGCGTATCTCGCGTGGCCAAAACATCAACCGCCTGGGTACCACAAGCTTGTCCAGACATATGTCGACCTCCCATGCAGCTCGTTGGCAAGCACACCAAAAAGACCCACACCAAAGACAACAGCGTACCCCCCCTTGCCCTTCTGGGACCTCCAACCCCAGTAGACCCCCAGTCCTCTCTGAAGCCTGCAGTGAAGGTGTAGAAATAGGTGTGTCACAAGCTAGTAGTAGCGGTCAATCTACTGATAATACCTGGCAAATTTCCCTGCCCCAGCTGCTGCAGCGCTGAAAGAAGTACAATCCCAGCCATCCACATGCCCAGCAGTTGAATGCTAGCTTAGCGAAATTGCTAGCACTTCAACTGCTACCTTTTCAGTTGGTAGATTCTGCCCCCTTCGGTGAGTTTGTGCAATGTGCAGTACCTCAGTGGCAAGTACCAAAACGCCACTTTTTCTCACGGAAGGCTATTCCGGCTCTCTACTGGCATGTGGAAGGCAATGTCCATGCCTCGCTGGACAGGGCGGTCAGTGGTAAGGTGCATATTACCGCTGACTCATGGTCCAGCAGGCATGGACAGGGACATTACCTGTCTTTTACGGCGCATTGGGTGACTCTGCTGGCAGCTGGGAAGGACGCAGGGCAAGGTCCAGTAGTTTTGGAGGTTGTTCCGCCACCACGCCTCCAAAACACTACTACTGCTTGTGACACACCTCTCTCCTCCACCCTCTCCTCTCCTTCTTCCTCTGTGGCCTCTTCCTGTGGTGATGTTTTCTCCAAACCAGCCGTGCTCCATAGGCGTACGAGGGGATACGCAGGAATGCAGGCCAAGAGATGCCATGCGGTGCTAGGGCTGGTGTGCTTGGGAGACAGGAGCCACACTGGGGAAGAGGTTTTGTCAGCTCTGCAGGGTCAGGCTGAGAGGTGGTTGACGCCACGCCAGCTGAAGCCTGGAATGGTGGTCAGCGATAATGGCACCAACCTCCTCTCTGCCCTGCGACAGGGAAAACTCACCCACGTGCCCTGTTTTGCGCATGTCCTCAATTTGGTGGTGCAGCGGTTCTTGGGCAGGTACCCGGGCTTGAAGGATGTCCTGAAGCAGGCCAGGAAAGTCTGTGTGCATTTTCGGAGGTCATATAATGCCACTGCTCGGCTGACTGACCTCCAAAGGGAATACAACCTGCCCAAGAACCGCCTAATTTGTGACATGCCCACCAGATGGAACTCAACGTTGGCAATGCTGCAGCAGCTGCACACGCAGCAACGGGCCATCAATGAGTACCTGTGCCAATATGGCAGCAGAACTGGGTCAGGGGAGCTAGGTTTTTTTTCACCACGCCAGTGGGCCTTGATCAGGGATGCATGCACTGTCCTGTCACCATTTGAGGAGGCCACGAGGATGGTGAGCAGTGACAGTGCATGCATCAGTGAGACTGTCCCTCTTATTCACATGTTGGAGCACACACTACGTGGAATAATGGACAGGGCCCTTGAGGCAGAACAGAGGGAGGAAGAGGAGGACTTCCTTACCTCTCAAGGCCGCCTTTACCCAGACAGTGGTCCTGCTTGCCCACCTAGCACAGAGGAAGAGGAGGAGGAGAATGGATCAGCAGCATGGATTTGGAGCCTAGCACTCAGCAGCAGCAGTCTTCAAGGGATCATTTACAGTCCCAAGGAGCACGTGGACTTTTACGTGGCTGGGATGAGGTGCCTGTGGATCCTGTTGTCCTCAGTGACCCAGAGGACTGTGCCCCGAATGCCTCTGCAAACCTACGCTGCATGGCCTCCCTGATCCTGGAAAGCCTGCGTAAGGATCCTCGTGTACGTGCTATTAAGGAGAGGGATCATTACTGGCTGGCGACTCTCCTTGATCCACGTTACAAGAGTAAGGTTGCGGACCTTATGTTGCCATCGCAGAGGGAGCAAAAGATGAAACTTCTGCGGGAGGCCTTGCAGAAGGGTCTGTGCAATGCATTCCCAGAACCGGGGGGATTACCAAAACCTGGCTCTGGACAATGTCTTGCTGAGGCTTCGGTGAGTCACAGAAAGGGCGGTGGAGAAGGTGGTCGTCTGACCGATGCGTTCAGGCAGTTTTTTAGTCTGCAGCCCCAAGGTCTGACCGGTTCCAGCAACCATCGCCAGCGTCTGGTTTACATGGTCCGGGAATACCTAGGGTTAAGATCCGACTTGGACACCTTCCCCACCGAAAATCCTCTGGCTTACTGGGTCTTGAGGATGGATCACTGGCCAGAGCTTGCCCAGTACGCAATTAAGCTACTGGCTTGCCCTGCATTCAGTGTTCTTTCAGAACGGACATTCAGTGCTGCTGGAGGCTTTGTGACTGAACACAGGGTGCGCCTCTCCACCGGCTCTGTTGATCGACTGACCTTCATCAAAATGAATCAGGCTTGGATCAACACCAGCTACCAAGCACCTGATGCTGATATTAATGAATAATATCTTTTTGTTGAAAAGTCGGATCCCTTTTAGACTGCTGATACTGAGTGACTGTCCTCTTATGCTGCTGATGGAATATCCTTCTCCTCCTCACTTTTCTTGCTGATAGCTAGTAAGAAATGTTGTGTTTCTGGGCTCCGCCACCAGTGCCTAAGGCACAATTATTCAGCCCCTGTTTAACAGGGGCGCCTAATAATTTTTGATGCAATACTTTGCACGTGGCTCATTGTTGCGCTCCAATTGGAGTTATTGGGAGGGGTTGCAAGTGTTGTGTTGTGCCCAAGGCACAATTTTTCAGCCCCTGTTTAACAGGGGCGCCTAATAACAATTTTTTTGTTGCGCTCCAATTACAGTATGTTTGAGGGGTGCTCTTTTTTCTAAAAAAATTCTTTCACAAAACAATAATGGCCCCCCACCACCGCTAAAATATTCGACATAATGTTGCCACACAGAACTTGCGCAAGTAGCATTAATTACTTTTTTTTATAGTCCTCTCATGTTGTGCAGGGACATTTCTAAACACGTGCCACTACTATAGACACCCAGCAGGTGTGATATTTATAGGAATTTTTATTTATTTTTTTCACTATAAGCATCATTAACCACTTGCCGACCAGCCGCCGCAGTTATACGGCGGCAGGTCGGCACGGGTGCGCGAGAGCCCGTAGCTCTACGTCGCGCCTTTTGCGGCCACTAGGGGGCGCGTGCGCGCCGCCGGCGGCCCGCGCGCGCGCCCCCCGCTCGCCCCCGAGTCCCGTGCGTGTGCCCGGCGGGCGCGATCGCCACCGGGCACACGCGATCGCTCGTTACAGAGCGGGGAACGGGAGCTGTGTGTGAAAACACACAGCGCTCGTTCCTGTCAGCGGGGGAAACGCTGATTTTCTGTTCATACAATGTATGAACAGAAGATCAGTGATTCCCCCTAGTAAGTCCACCCCCCCATACAGTTAGAACACAAATAGGAACACACTTAACCCCTTCCCCGCCCCCTAGTGTTAACCCCTTCACTGCCAATGGCATTTTTATAGTAATCCAATGCATTTTTATAGCATTGATCGCTATAAAAATGCCAATGGTCCCAAAAATGTGTCAAAAGTGTCCGAAGTGTCCGCCAAAATATCGCAGTACCGAAAAAAAACGCTGATCGCCGCCATTACTAGTAAAAAAAAAATAATAATAAAAATGCCATAAAACTACCCCCTATTTTGTAAACGCTATAACTTTTGCGCAAACCAATCAATAAACGCTAATTGCGATTTTTTTTACGAAAAATATGTAGAAGAATACATATCGGCCTAAACTGAGGAAAACATTTTTTTTTTTATATATTTTTGGGGATATTTATTATAGAAAAAAGTTAAAAATATTGCATTTTTTTCAAAATAGTCGTTCTGTTTTTGTTTATAGCGCAAAAAATAAAAACCGCAGAGATGATCAAATACCACCAAAAGAAAGCTCTATTTGTGGGGAAAAAAAGGACGCCAATTTTGTTTGGGAGCCACGTCGCACGACCGCGCAATTGTCAGTTAAAGCGACGCAGTGCCGAATCTCAAAAAGTGCTCTGGTCTTTGGACAGCAATATGGTCCGGGGCTGAAGTGGTTAAAATGGCTGTTTAAAAAAAAAAATATTCCATTGATACATGTTCCCTGGGGCAAGACCTGGGTTCTGAATGACGTTTTCCAACATTTGATTGAATTTTGGTCTTTAAAATTATCGTTTTTGAATTCGAACGTTCGGGTCCCATAGACTTCAATGGAGTTCGAAATATTCGTGCGAACCCGCGGTCTGTTCGAAGGTTCTGGTGCGAACCGAACCCGGGGGTGTTCGGCTCATCCCTACTGTTGGGTAATTGCCAGTACTCATTTTTCCACAGTGGCTCATATGTTGATCATCTTCTGCTCGTCAGTTAGACCCCCTCTGGCTATTTAAACTGCCTGGTTCATTTAATCAATTACCTTCGCCTTGGTCAACATATCTAAAAACTCTCTGCTGTGTTCCTGTAAAAGACTTGCCTGGCTGACCTCCCTTGTGCTTTCTGATCCTGTTTGCTCCTGTTTGATGCCTCTGACTACGCTCTGGCTTCCTGATTTCCTGGCTTTTTCTGACTACCCGATTTGGCTACCAGACCCTGGCTATGACTATATTTACCAGTTGTACCATTTTTTTAAAAAAAATTACAAGGTGTGATTTTTGCTGCATTTTCTGTCTTCATCTGTTTCATGGTTCCTGACAGTAGGCAAAGGCCATGAAGATGCAGGCAATCCACCTAGTGGTAATGTTTTTTCCAGGTTGAATGAGCAGGATCACCACATGGATCAGTTTACCATACTGTTACAGATGCTCCTGATTTACACCTGGATCCTCCCACTGTTCCGGTACAACCTGTGTTGCAGGCTGTCCCTGCTGCTTCTCCAGTTTTGTGCAGGCACCTGCCTCGAATATTAGCTCTGTTATACCTCGTACACACGACTGGGATTCCAGATGGGAAAAGATCCGTAAGTCCCAGGGGAAAACTGAGAACCTGCTCGGTAACTTTTCCCCATACACATGAGAGGTTTTCCCATCGGGGAATCATTCAGATGAGAGCTTTGGTCGGTAATCTCGACCGTGTGTATGTTCCATCGCAGTTTTTCCTATAGGAAAACTGCCGGGGAAAAGTCAGCCGAGAATCCCAGTGGGGAATAAGAAAGCAGGTTCTCTTTTTTTTGTCCGGTGTTTTTTGGGCAGTTTTCCTGTCGGAAAAACTGCGAGGAGCATACACACGGCCTGGATTCCCGGAAAAAGCTCTCCTCACAGTTTTCCCGTCGGGAAACCCGGTTGTGTATATGAGGCATTAGAGGTTTGTCTGGTTCCACACCGGTTTCCCAGTGATTTGGGGGCAATCCAGTTCAATGCAGAGGGTTTCTGAACCAGGTTGGGATAAACTTTGAGATGCTGCCCCAGCCATTCCTCACGGACAGAAGCAAAGTAGGCTTTATCATTTCTTTGCTTTCTGATAGAGCCTTGGTCTGGGCAAACCAATTATGGGAGATGCAAAAACCCATTGTCCTTAGTTATCCACAGCTTGTGACTTCCTTTAAAAGGGTAGTTGACGTTCCCCCATGATCCATTTCTGCTGCCAAGAGCCTCACGTCCATCAAACAAAGTACGAGAACTGTTGCCGATTACGCCATTAAATTCTGTACTCTTGCAACAGAGATCGCTTGGAACAATGAGGCCCTTGTGGCTACTTTTTCTCATGGTCTCTCAGATAACATTAAAGAGGAGATTGCATTCCGAAACATTCCTACAGATCTGGAGATGTTGATCATGTTTATCATTCTCATTGACTCCAGAATCCGAGAGAGACCTTTCTTTAAAGAGCGCTTGCGGAAGCCTCCTGTACGTTTGGCTCTGAACTTTAAAGTCCCACCCTTGCATCCCTTGCCTCCCATGTCTCCTGGTACCGAGTCGGTCAGTGAAGGAGAACCAATGCACTTCACTTCACATGTCTTTTTGCAAATGAGAGAGTCTTTAGGAGGAGGGAGAGATTGCGCCTTTATTGTGACCAGGCAGGTCACTTCTTGGAGTTTTGTCCTACCCATCCAGAAAAGGCTTGCACCTGAGGTCCTGTAGGGGACAGACCTTAGGTGGCGTTGTTACATCCCTGGTTACCTTAAAGGATAAGCCTCTAGTTTTGGTTACCCTTTTGTGGTCTGAGTTGTCTATCGATACACAGGCTCAAATCAACTCTGGGGCTATAGGCCTGTTCATTTGACAGTGCATTTGCATCTAAGCACTCAATTCTGCTGCAGTTTCGTGCTACTCCACTTGCCATTGAGGCTATTGATTAGAGACCTTTACAGCCTGCCCATGTGACTCATGAGGCTGTTCAGTTGACCATGGGCGTAGGGTCTGTTCACTATGAGATAATCCAATTTCAAATAATTTCCTCATTATCTGGTGGTTATTAGTTATCCTTGGTTACAGAGGCACAACCCCTCTTTTTATTGGTACATGTACATCGCTCTAAGGCAGTTTCTCTTACTCTGGATGGTGTTGGCCCTGTATGCAAACAGATACTTAGAAGAAAGGAAGGCTGGACAGCGGCACTCATATGCAATTTCTTTATTCAAGTTCCGGATATGTCACAAACTGCGGTGAACGGGAGTGAACTACAACTGGGGTTAAGGAAGGAATTCAATGCACCTCCGTATGCTATGTGAGATTTCAGTACTGGATCTAAGGCGTCACTCCAATCAGCGAACAGGAGTTTGGGGGTTCTTCTTCATCTCTCTCACATATAGGAATGCATTGCGCTACTAAGGGTGGAGGTATTACAACATGCCTCCAACCTCTAGCATAGAAAGATTACAATAAAGATCAATGAGCACAACTGCATTAGAGACTCCAATGCACTTCTCTCATGCAAATGATTATCATTACGGGACCCCAGGCATCACTCCAATCAGAGAACAGGAGTTTGGGGGTTCTCTACATCATATCACTTAACATAAAGGAATTCATTGGACTACTAAGGGAGGAGGTATTACATACCATCCAACCTTAGCCAAGAAAAGGTATAACAAACATGTTCAGTATTTTAGGGCAGAAGCCCGTATACAAATAGCAACGAATGTCAAGCACATAGCATATAAAAATACTAGGCCAGATCCAGCATTAGTTACGACGGCGTATCTCGAGATACGCCGTGTAACTTCTAAACAGCGCCGGCGTATCTTTTTTCTGTATTCAGAAAACAAGATACGCCAGATTTGAGTTAAGATACAAGCAGCGTAATTGTATTATGCCGTCGTATCTTAACTGCATTTTTAAGATGGCCGCTAGGGGCGTTCCCGCTATTTTACGCCTAGAATATGTAAATCAGCGAGATACGCCTGTTCACGAATGTACGCCCGGCCGGCGCAGTGAATTTACACCATTTACGTAAGGCGTTTTCCGGCGTAAAGATAAACCACCAAAAAGATGGCGCATCCTATATTAAGTATGGACGTCGGGACCGCCTCAAATTTTTCAGATTTTCCGTTGTTTGCGTAACTCGTCCGTGAATGGGGATTTACGTCAATTAAATTCACATCGAAAACAATGCGTCGTAGCGTCATAATTTGGAGCATGCGCACTGGGATACGTCCACGGTCGGCACATGCGCAAGTTAAAAAAAAAAAACTAAAAAACGTGGGGTCACAACACATTACCATAAAACACGCCCACCTCATTCACATTTGAATTACCCGGGCTTACGCCGGCCCATTTACGCCGCCGTAACTTAGCTTGACGAATACAGCATTTGCCTGGCTAATTTACGGCAGCCTAGCGTAAACAAGATACGCTACACCCGACTAAAGAAATGGTGGGCTACATGAATCTGGCCCCCTGTATGCAAGTAGCATTAACTTGAGAGAGACAATCGAAGCTTAAATGGTTTAAGAGTATATGTCCCTTTTAAGATTTTCCACAACTGTTTCAAGAAGCCACATTTCTCAAGCAGTACTGTAGTTTAGGGTAAAGCAGATTCGAATACAGTATTTAGAATAAGGTATATGTGAACCGGGTAATTATACAGCAATAATTGTAACACAGTAATGGTACTTATCCGTTTGCAGGGATGAGTGCTTTCCAGAGTATTGCTGCAGCAATGGGATTCTGTCCTGAAGGGTCTCCTGTTGCAGGATATCTTCGCGTGTCCCCAGCCACAGCAGTTAGATGGGCAGCCTGGATGGAGGTTGTGCTTCTCGTTTAGTAGCTTAGTAGTAGCCAAGCTGGCTACGGCCGACAATAATACGACAGCATGTACTATGCATGCTGTCCTGTTTATAGAAAGGAGGCATGTTTAGTGCATAAGCTCTGATTTATGCCAAACTTCTGCGTTCCACGCTGGAACGCACGCCGCGCCGGGCGATGACGTCATTGCGCGGTCGCCGCATGGTTCTCAACCTGTATAGGGTGAGGACGTGGCACCAAGGTGGTAAAGTGGATGCAGACCAAAGGTTTCAATACGGAGAAATGAAACACATTTGAGATACGCATACTAGAAGGAGCAGGGCCGTTTGAAGGAATTTGGGGGCCCCAAGCAAAGTGGGGGCCTCCACGCACCCCCCCCCCCCACATGCAAAGCCTACGTTCGCGCTACACAATTTTTTTACGCTCATGTTCTTGCTCCCCTTCCCTAGTCCCTACGTTTTTCTATTCTCACCTCCCCTTCTTCCCTGTAGGCTGCCGCTGTAGCATGGCTGAGCTCCTCTTCCTCCTGTCAGTACGGTGTCCCCTATCAGATAGTGCCAGGGTGGGTACCGCGTGGTACAGGAGATTCAGTTTCCTGTGTTCCCGGCTGGACTGAAAGGAAGTGAGCACTCAGTGTGCACTTCCTGTCAGTCCGGCCGGGAACAGGAAACTGAACCTCCTGTACCACGTGTGTTACCCGGACTGACAGGACTCTAGGAGGAAGGAAGAGAAGCTCGGCCATGCTACAGCTTGAGAAGGGGAAGTTGGGGGCCCCAGGCCTGCTCGGGGGCCCCAAGCAATTGTTTGTTTTGCCTGTCCTGTAGCGACGGGCCTGAGAAGGAGGGTCCAACGCGTAAGCCACTAAATTAATCCTGCAAAGGATACAGAAAGGCCCAATAAACTGAGGTGCAAACTTCAGAGAAGGAACGCGAAGTTGGAGGTTGTGAGATGACAGCCAGTCCCTGTCGCCAACCTGGTAGGAAGGCGCAAGCAGGCATCTGCGGTCAGCATGGAGTATGTACCTATCGTAAGCATGTCACAAAGCTTCCTGGACTTGCGCCCAAGTGCAACGAAGACCACAGACCACTTCTAATGCAGGAATGCTCTGCGGAACAAACAAGTTAGGCAACATGGAAGGTTGGAAACCATAGTTAGCCATAAACTGGCACAATCGGGAAGCAGAACTCAAAACACTATTGTGAGCAAACTCCACCCATGGTAAGAGGTCTATCCAGTTGTTACGATGGTCAGAAATATAGCAACGTAGAAATTGCTCTGAGGACTGATTGGCTCATTCTTTGGCCCCATTAGACTGCAGGTGATACACAGAGGAGAAAGCAAGCATAATTCCCAACTGTGCACAAAAAGCTTGCCAGAACCTGGACACAAACTGACTACCCCTGTCTGAGACAATCACCTTGGGTAGCCCATGTAAGCGAAAGATCTCCCAAACAAAAATGAAAATCAGTTTCTTAGAAGTGGGCAACTTCTTAAGTGGAATACGAGACATTTTCAAGAACCGGTCTACCACCATAAGGATAACTGTGTTGCCCTGGGTGTTGGGTAACACCACAATGAAATCCATAGACAGGTGGGTCCAGGGCCTCTCTCCATTGGGTATGGGTTGTAGGAGCCCCACTGGAAGGTGTCGTGGAGTCTTACTCTGAGCACACATGGAACAGGCAGCTACAAATACAATTACATCAGCACGTAGACTAGGCCAGCAGAATTGTTGGGAAATGGCCCAAAAGAGTTGATTCTTCCTAGGGTGGCCAGCAGCCTTGGGAGAATGGTAGGTCTGGAGCACGGCAGTACGGAGACTCTCTGCCACAAAGCAGCGACAAAGCAGCGGTCACATGTTTTTTTGGGAGGAGCATCGACCTACTGTAAGTATCAAGAATTTTGTCACCCAAAGGAGAAGTGAGACTGATGTGAACCGCAGCCAGAATAAGATCAGGAGGAATCACAGGAATCGGAACTGACTCCATCTTGGAAGTGGAAGAAAATTGTTGTGACAGTGTCAGCCCTTATATTCTTAGTACCGGGTAAGAATGAGACAATATAATTAAAACTTGACTAGAAAAGAGCCCATCATGCCCTTTTGGGAGAGAGGCGTTTAGCCTCACACAAGAATGTGAGATTCTTATGGTCAGTAAGAATGAGAACCGGCACAGTGGCACCCTCGAGGAGATGTCTCCATTCTTTCAGGGCTAAAATGATAGCCAACGGCTCTCTGTCACCAATCTCATAGTTGCACTCCACAGGTGACAGTTTCTTGGAGAAGTAGCCACACGGATGCATAGTGCTCTCAGAGCTAGGACGTTGAGACAGAAGGGTGCCAACTTCAGTCTCAGAAGCATCAAAAAGCATTACGAGATACTCATGACCTGTTCTGGTATTAAACACAGTTTTTCACTCGTCGCCCTCCTTAATTCTGACGAGATTGTATGCCCCTATCAAATCAAGCTTCCAATAAATCCTTTGAGTCTCTCAGGGCTGCCTTTTGTTTCAACTCCTGTGTTGGCCAATCCTGATCCTTTGCAACTAAGACTGGACTGGGTGCCTTTGTGTCTCAACATCCTACCTCTGAAAAACGCTATGCATCTTGATAACTAGTTTGATACCTGTTTAAATCGAGCTGTTTTATTCACCTCCGTCACTCCTGAATCGTTATTCTCACTGACTTCCTGGTTTGCGGTGCGCATTCATTCTTGCTACATCACGGCCTAATGGGAACTACAGTTCCCATTAGGCTTAGCCTCCATGCCTGTGAGGGATAAGAGAGCATCTTCACGCAGGGCTGTAGTCATAGGGAGGGGGTGAGCACATTCTGCTTTCCACCATGCAAAACGGCTCTGGTGCTGGTGGAAAGCAAGAAGAGGAGAGACAGGAAATGGCATTTTCAAACCTGGATTACTTTATTTTGGAGGTCAAAATGAAAAACGAGGTAAGGGATATTTAAATGCTCTACCTTACAGCAATCAATTGATCTAATAAAAAACGAACCTTTAGTGTTCCTTTAATGTTCCCTTACTTGTCATGGCAATTCTACCTGGGCTTATTGCTGCTCATGCAATATGTGAGCACCTCTCAGTCCTGAGCTCAGTCTGCTTTATGATTCAATTCCATGTTAACAACAGGCTGGACTCATATAAAATGGGCAGAATGATGTGACTGTTGTTTTGCTTAAGGAGGACAAGTGGCAGTAGACTGAGGATAAAGTTAGTGATAGTGCTATAGCAGGGGTCT
Source organism: Rana kukunoris (assembly GCA_029574335.1). NCBI lineage: Eukaryota > Metazoa > Chordata > Amphibia > Anura > Ranidae > Rana > Rana kukunoris. The sequence continues at coordinate 223,758,321 of CM056053.1, read as the reverse complement.
CCAAACATTCTAAACAAAGGGCCAGTTTATTGTCCTTCAGACTCTAGGAGGGCCGGACTTTGGCCAGTGGGTGTAGAAATGTTCCTGGCATCATTGTTGGTGAACATCTGGTATTAGGGGGAGGAATGGTGCCCTATTGCTGGTATCATAGGGAGTAATAGTGCTCTATTAGTTGTGTCAGTGGGAGAAATGGTGCTCCATTGTCAGTGTCAGATGGCAGAATAGTGTCTCATATCAGTGGGAGGGATAGTGCCCCAAGGTCCGGATAAAGGCAAGCAAAGAGCCGCATCTGCCCCTCCTCACGCAGTTTGGAGACCACTGTGCTAGAGAATGGAGAAGGAAATTACAATTTGTATGTAATACAGGAGGAAGGGGAACAAAATTTGCTCGACTAACACTCAAACCATGAAACCAACATTTTCTACAACATGTCACAGACTAAAATAGTCTATAATTTAGGGCACAGTTTTTACAACATGGCAGTGGTTTCAAAATACATGCCATCCTGATTTGAAAATGGGTTTATTAAAATTAGGAAAATGTGTACACAAAAGAGGAATGTTTCCTGAATATAAGATTTTCAGTATTTGTCTGAAATGCTGGATTTAACCATTTGATGGCAATCAAACAATGAAATATAATCTAACTAGGGTTGTCCCGATACCGATACTAGTATCGGTATCGGGACCGATGCCGAGTATTTGCGGGAGTACTTGTACTCCCGCAAATACCCCCGATACTGAAATAGAATACTCCCCCCCCCCATATTGCAGCGATGCGTCCCTCATACCTTTTTAGATATGCTGACGCCGCCGCTGCCGCATACCGCCGTATCCCCTGCACAATCGCATAGCTTACATTATAAGCATTCATTCTGAATACTTGTAAATGGCCGTGTATTGACACTCCCTCCAATCCCGAGCAAGGGGGAGTGTCTATGCACAAATCCGCGTATAGACACTCCCCCTTGCGTGGGATTGGACGGATCCCTCTATCCGGAGAAGGGGAGTTTTAATACACTGAGCGCGGCCATTTACAAGTTTTTAGAATGCAATATGGGGGACATACATGGCTGCATATGGGGGACATACATGGCTGCATATGGGGGACATACATGGCTGCATATGGGGGACATACATGGCTGCATATGGGGGACATACATGGCTGCATATGGGGGACATACATGGCTGCATATGTGGGGGACATACATGGCTGCATATGTGGGGGACATACATGGCTGCATATGTGGGGGACATACATGGCTGCATATGTGGGGGACATACATGGCTGCATATGTGGGGGACATACATGGCTGCATATGTGGGGGACATACATGGCTGCATATGTGGGGGACATACATGGCTGCATATGTGGGGGACATACATGGCTGCAATATGTGGGGGACATACATGACTGCAATATGTGGGGGGACATACATGACTGCAATATGTGGGGGGACATACATGACTGCATGTGGGGGACATGACATGGCTGCAATATGTGGGGGACATGGCTGCATTTGTGGGGGGACACGTCTGCATTTGGGGACACATTTAAAAAAAGTATCGGTATTTGGTATCGGCGACTACTTGAAAAAAAGTATCCGTACTTGTACTCGGTCCTAAAAAAGTGGTATCGGGACAACCCTAAATCTAACTAATGAAAAAACCTAGTCACCTGGAACATGTAGACATTCATTCTTCCTTCTCACCACCTTCATATCCTATGACTTATAGTACATCATATATTACAATAGGATACTATGGGTGGCGCATGGATACATTCTAACCCACCCAGTAGCTTTAATTTCTTTCACAATGGTGAAACAATAATAGCTGTATTGATATCACAGGTGTTGGACGACAATGGGCAAGCAAGGATAATGGCGAAAGGATACTTTGGAAATGCTGTAAATCTTCTCTGAAATTTTTAGATGCTTATTTAATCAATATCTTTGAAAGTGTAAAAAAAATACCTTATAAGGTAAAGTTCTTGCATGTTTCTGTTCTCCTTAGGTTTCAGGCAAATGTACCAGATGCCAAATCATTTGCATTGACCAGTCAACTGGTGAGAAAAGGGGAGAAATTTTACAGACTTTATCATCCAGCAGAGAGGGAAAGGTGAGCATATTTATAACAAAAAAGAAAAAAACATTAAACTTATTAGAGGGCATGAAATAAAGTTTTAGTTTTAAAGCTTTAAATTGTAGATACAGTATATATTAACTAGGTGAATGATGTAGAGTTGTGGGGAATTTTTGAAAGGCAAATTGAAAACATATTTGTACTATGGTGTAGTGACTGTAACAAAAAAAAGGTATTATAGATATTTTAGCTCTTGTCTAAGGTTCCAGTTTTGACTTTGACAAGCTATGTATTTTATACGTTTGGAGAGAGTAAGGAATGGTTAGAACCCATGTGAGTTATTTCTTGTCATCTGTGAGGTTTTTTTTTGTCATCTGTGTTCTAAAATATATATATATATATATATATATATATTAGGGCTGCGCATCTTCACCGGTCTCACGATTCGATGCGATTACGATTATCAAGTCCACGATTCGATTCCGCGATGCATCACGATGCATCACGATTGCAGCGCAAGTGCGCATGGCTCTCCCCCCAAAATACTAAACGGGGTGATCAGAGACTGCAGACATGGTAGAGGAGATGATCAGAGACTGCGGGCATAGTACAGGAGATGATCAGAGACTGCGGACATGCTACAGGGGATGATCAGAGACTGCGGACATGCTACAGGGGATGATCAGAGACTGCGGACATGCTACAGGGGATGATCAGAGACTGCGGACATGCTCCAGGGGATGATCAGAGACTGCGGACATGCTCCAGGGGATGATCAGAGACTGCGGACATGCTCCAGGGGATGATCAGAGACTGTGGACATGCTACAGGGGATGGTCAGAGACTGCGGACATGCTACAGGAGATGGTCTATATTTTTCCTTCATACAGCCCAGTCCCTGCCTGCAGTGACAATGACTTATCACAGGTGACACATCAGATTCCACTACATGCCCGTACCCCCCCTGTGTCCCCGGATCACAGCACCCCCTTCTTCCTCTGTTATCGACAAGATGCACATGAGTAGAAGCAATAGCACTTATTAGGGAATCATACATTAAGTGACCGCTCTGCTATTTAATATCATATAGATGGTGTCACACCACAAAATATAGGGCTTGTAGGATACAGTCATCTTATCAGAGGTTGTAAAAATAGGGCTAGCCTGCAATGACACAAGTAATGTGTAATTTAGATTAGATAACTAAGCTGAATTACACATTATTTGTGTCATTGCAGGCAGTAATGAGATGGGCGATCTACCTGCTCACCATCCCCCGATCCCCATTCTATATAATACCTTCTCATATTTTGTGCTCATAAAAACGTACAAGGCATTTTAGGAAAGCAAAGCAGCAGTGAGTCAACTTGTTTCCTATTCACCTACTATTTGTGATATTATATTCTATATAATATAATATCCTGAATAGTGTTGAGCGGAATACGCCATATTCGATTTCACGATATTTCACGAATATATAGAAGAATATTCGTGAAATATTCGTTAATATCGAATATTCGTGATATTTTATCAAAAAAAAATGTTTGCGAAATTTCGCTAATGCGAATGCGAAATTGATTGCGAAATTCTCGTGAACACGCGAAAACGGAGATCATTTCCTGGATTACTAAACTAATATGCACTAAACACTAACTCTACTTACACAAACTTATATGACTAAACTAAAACTAATTTTTTTTTTTTTATACACAAAACAAAGAAGGGCAGAGAAAGTATTCGCGAATAATCGTAATACGAATATTCGCATTGCGAAAATTCGGCAACATAAAAGGATTGCCTCAGCTACTCGGCCCAGGGTCTCTAATCATACCAGCAATGCTTTTAGACGTTGATGGAGATCACTAGGATGTGATCTGTTTTAAAAATAAATTTGAAAAAATACGAATATTCGCAATATCGAATATTCACCGCGATATTTGATTTATTCGCGAATACTCGAATATGCAATATTCGTTACGAATATTCGCAATGCGAATATTCGTGAGCAACACTAATCCTGAATAGTAGGTGCATAGGAAACAAATTAAAAGCCTGTAGTTCCTCTTTGCCACTGTTCCACTGCTGCTTTGCTTTCATAAATCTTTAACCCCTGATGTGCTTCTGGGCTTCATAACTGGAGAAAATATACAGATCCTCAGCTTACAGTACTATGTCTGTGTGTGTGTGTGTGTGTGTGTGTGTGTGTGTGTGTCAGCCAGTGTCTCTTCTCTTGTGTAATGATGTTTTGTACCTGTCTGATGATGAGGATGAAATGTCTCCTCTCCTGCTGCCTGTGTGATGAGACAACCATGGCCTGGCTCACTCGGGTCTCTCTCCCTGGTCTCCCAGTCCTGCTCTTGCAGCTGCTGCATGTGACTGAGTCGGGTGAAGGGCGGACGGTCTCCCCTGTGCAGCCGACGAGGAAAGCTGAGCGTGAGTCAGAGAACACATGTCTTCTCCTCTGTCTCACTCGTGTCGGACCTGCGACACACTCTCAGGGCGGCTGGGGATGACGTCAGCGGGAGGCGGGAAAAAAAAACGGCTTGAAAACTTCTGCTGTTTTTGGAGGCAGGGCATGGCGCGGCAGGAGGATGACGTCATCATTAATTGATTACTTAAAGCTGTAGCATCGAAATTGCGTCGTGGGCGGCTGAATCTTGATGCATCGATGTTACGATTATTTTTGACACCCCTAATATATATATATATATATATATATATATATATATATATATATATAATTATATATTTTTTTTTTGTATAGACTGTGTATATAAAATGTCTGCACACCCCTTAAAATGTCAGGTTTCTATGATGTAAAAAAATTAGACAAAGATAAATAATTTCAGAACTTTTCCCACTCAGTTGAACAACAAACAGAAATCTTTTAGATGGAGGGAAGTGAAAGTAAAAAAATAAAATAAAATTGTTGCATAAGTGTCCACACTCTTAAATGAATACTTTGTTGAAGCACCTTTTGATTTTATTACAGCACTCAGTCTTTTTGGGTATGAGTCTTGCACATCTTGACTTGGCAATATTGCCACGCTTCTTTGCAAAAACACTCCAAATCAGTCAGATTGAGAGGGCATCCCGTGTGCACAGCCCTCTTCTGATTACCCCACAGATTTTCAATGGGATTCAGGTTTGGGCTCTGGCTGTGTCATTCCAAAACTTTATTCTTCTTCTGGTAAAGCCATTCCTTTGTTGATTTGGATGTATGCTTTGGGTTGTTGAAGTTCCTCTTCATGTTCAGCTCTCCAGCAGAAGCCTGAAGGTTTTGTGCCAATATCGACTGGTATTTTGGAACTGTTCATAATTTCCTCTACCTTCGACTAAGGCCCCTGTTCCAGCTAAAGAAAAACAGCCCCAAAGCATGATGCTTCACTGGGTATGGTGCTCATTGGTGATGTGCAGTGTTGTTTTTGTGCCAAACATATCTTTTGGAATTATGGCCAAAAAGTTCAACATTGGTTTCATCAAACCATAACACATTTTCGCACATGCTTTTGGGAGACTTCAGATGTGTTTTTGCAAAATTTTGCCTGACTTGGATGTTTTTTTCCTGGTAAGAAAAGGCTTCTGTCTTGCCACTCTACCCCATAGCCCAGACATATGAAGAATATGGGGGATTGTTGTCACATGTACCACACAGCCAGTACTTGCCAGATATTCCTGCAGCTCTTTTAATGTTGCTGTAGGCCTCGTGGCAGCCTCCCTGATCAGTTTTCTTCTCGTCTTTTCATCAATCTGTGAGGGACATAGAGTTATTGGTAATGTCACTGTTGTGCCATATTTTCTGCACTTGATGACTTTCTGTCCGTGTTCCATGGTATATCTAATGCCTTGGAAATTATTTTTTACCCTTCTCTTGACTGATACATTTTAACAAGGAGATCCCTCTGATGCTTTGGAAGCTGTCTGCGGACCATTGCTTTTGCTGTAGGATGCAACTAAGAAAATGTCAGGAATTTACTGTAAAAAAAAAAAGAAAATGTCAGGAAAGACCTACTAGAACAGCTGAACTTTATTTGGGGTTAATCAGGCACTTTAAATAATGGTAGATGTGTACTGACTCCTATTTAACATGAGTTTGAATGTGATTGATTTATTCTGAACACAGCTACATCCCCAGTTATAAGAGGGCGTGCACACTTATGCAATCACATTTTTTTATTTTTACTCCCCCTAAAAAATTTCAGTTTGGTTTTCAATTTAGTTGTACAGTATAGGTCACATTAAAGGTGGGAAAAGTTCTGAAATCATTTATCTAATTTCTTTTACATCACAAACTCCTGACATTTTAACAGGGGTGTGTAGACTTTGTATATCTACTGTAATACCTCCCTTATTGCTTCCCCATCAAATCCCAGTCAATGATTTTTGTCCACACGCTATAAGGAAAATATGCAGTGTCTAATCATAAATATAAATTGGTGGAGTACAATACAAATATACAATTTTCAAACAGTATCTTTATATATATAAAAAAATGTGTTTCTGGACTTACATCTTTAAAGTGAGGCGGTGTTGTGTTTGTAAACAATAATCAGAAGTATAATGCAGACATACAATGTATCTTTATTATTATATTGTATTACTCTTCCGTTAATTTGCATATCAAATGAGTGATCTTTGATTTGCATATTATAACAGTTAACCACTTGCCGACCACAATCTGTAGCTTTACTGCTACAGTGCAGGCTAGCTGCGCATAATGTAACCATGGAATGTAATGTGCTAATATGTGATTCTGCTTTTCTGGGTAGGGTGGGCGTGCATGCTGCAGGCACGCCTACTGTGCACTGATTGGTCACAGCACAAGCCGATTAGCGGGTGGCAGCCAATCGATCACCATTGGCACCCCCTGATCAGCGAGGAGGAAGATGTAAACAATGTAAACTATACAGAGCTCTGTCCTGTCAGCCGGGATGTGTCGGTTTTCGTAAAGCAGGGAAACAAAAACCGGCACATCCCTTAGTGAAAGCACCTCACAATACACACCTAAATACTGGTTTAGTTTTACCCCTTCCCAGCCAGTATCGTAGTACAGTGACAGTGTATATTTTTAGCACTGATCACTGTATTAGTGGCACTGGTTCCCACAAAGTGTCAGATTGTCTGCCACACTATTGCAGTCCTCTTATAAGTCACTAATCGCTGCTAGTATAAAAAATAAATTAAAATTCCAGTATATACAGTATACTATAGTTTGTAGACGCTATAACTTTCATGCAAACCAATCAATATACACTTTTGGGGATTTATTTTACCAAAAATATGTAGCATAATACATATTGCCCTAAATTTATGAAATTCGATTTATTTAAAACATTTTGTTAGATTTTTTTTTTTAGCAGAAAGTTAAAATATTGTTTTTTTTTTTTCAAAACATTCAGTCTTTTTTGTTTACTGCCCAAAAAATCCCAGTGGTGACCAAATGCCAAAAAAAAGCTCTATTTGTGATTTTTTTTTACTCAAATCTAATTTGCATAAAGTGTTGCATGACCACGCAATTATCAGTTAACCGCTTCAGCCCCAGAAGATTTTACCCCCTTCCTGACCAGAGCACTTTTTACAATTTGGCACTGTGTTGCTTTAACTGACAATTGCGCAGTCCTGCGACGCTGTACCCAAACAAAATTTGCATCCTTTTTCTCCCACAAATAGAGATTTCTTTTTGTGGTATTTGATCACCTCTGCATTTTTAATTTTTTGCGCTATAAACAAAAAGAACAGTGACAATTTTGAAAAAAACACAGAGGGGCTGATTTACTATTATCAATGCGCTGCACTGGTTCATGGCTTAATTGGCACGCCGGATAAATCCTTAATTAGGCGCATTAATATGTAAAGCTGCTGCCAAACTCCCTTTAGAAGTCTATGGGAGAAATCAAAAGTGTTAATTTTAAAGGTTAATATGCAATTTGTTGTCCTAAAAAGTGTTTGGGGACCCAGGTCCTGCCCCAGGGGATATGTATCAATGATTTTTTTTTATTTTTTAAAACGGACATTTTTCCGGGAGCAGTGAATTTAATAATGCTTAAAGTGCAAGAATAAAAGTGAAATATTACTTTAAATTTCGTACCTGGTTTCCCGTGCTTAGAACTGTCCCCGCACAAAATGACATTCTGAAGGAAAAAAAGTAATTAAAAAATTCACTTGCGGCTATAATGAATTGTTGGCTCCCGGCAATTCTGAGAGAATTCATTCATAAAAAAAAAAAAATTAAAAGCGTGGGGTCCCCCCAATTTCCATTACCAGGCCCTTCAGGTCTGGTATAGATATTAAGGGGAACCCCACCATAAATTAAAAAGGCGTGGGGTTCCCCCCAAATATCCATACCAGGCCATTCAGGTCTGGTATGGGTTTTAAGGGGAACTCCAGCCTAAATTAAAAAAAATGGTGTGGAGTTTCCCCAAAAATCCACACCAGACCCCTTATCCGAGCATGTAACCTGGCCGGCCGCAGAAAAGAGGGGGGGGACAGAGTGTGCCCCCCCCCTCTCCTGAACCATACCAGTCCACATGCCCTCAACATGGGGAGGATCCTTTGGGGTCCCCTCCAAAGCACCTTGTCCCCCAGTTGATTGGGAACAAGGGCATCATCTCCACAACCCTGGCCGGTGGTTGTGGGGGTCTGCGGGCGGGGGGCTTATCGAAATCTGGAAGACCCCTTTAACAAAGGGGACCCCCAGATCCCGGCCCCCCCTGTGTGAAATGGTAATGGGGTACATTGTACCTCTACCATTTCACCATCTTCTTCTTCTTCCATCTTCTTCTTTTCTGCTTTCATTCGAGTTTCTTACTCCATCTTCTTCTTCCTCTGCTTCTTTCTTGGGTCTTCTCATCCACATCTTGACCAGCATCTTCTTCCATCTTCTCCTCCTTCCGTTGGCCTTCTCGTCCGTATCTTGCTTCTTCTTCGATGCGCTTCCAATTCAATTACCCGCTGTGTGACACTCCTGTGATCCTGCCCCCTTTAATGCCATGGGGAAAGTCCCCATGTGCGTCAGATGGAGGCGGGGTCACAGGAGCCTCACACAGCGGGAACTTCAATTGCAAGTGGATGCATCTTGCACGGCTTCTTCCCCGGACAATGCACTTTTAATTGAGGTTCCCGCTGTGTGACGCTCCTGTTACCCCGGCCCCCTAACGCACATTGGGGCTTTCACTGTGGCGTCAGAGAGGGCGGGATCACAAGAGTGTCATACAGCGGGAACTTGAATTGGAAGCGCATCGAAGAAGCAAGATGCGGACGAGAAGGCCGACGGAAGGAGAAGAAGATGGAAGAAGACACCAGTCAAGATGCGGACGAGAAGACTCCATAAAGAAGCAGAGGAAGAAGAAGATGGAGGAAGAAACCCGAATGAAAGCTGAAAAGAAGAAGATGAAAGAAGAAGAAGAAGGAATTGTCAAAAACCGGCTATTGTCATTTATTACATTTTTGACACTTTTTTTGGTGAAATGGTAGAGGTACAATGTACCCCATTACCATTTCACACAGGGGGGGTGGGATCTGGGGGTCCCCTTTGTTAATGGGGTCTTCCAGATTCTGACAAGCCCCCCGCCCACAGACCCCCACAACCACCGGCCAGGGTTGTGGGGATGAGGCCCTTGTCCCCATCAACATGGGGACAAGGTGCTTTGGGGGGGAGCCCAAAGCACCCTCCCCATGTTGAGGGCATGTGGCCTGGTACGGTTCAGGAGAGGGGGGGCTGCACTTCTGCGGCCGGCCAGGTTACGTGCACGGATAAGGGGTCTGGTGTGGATTTTTGGGGGAAATCCACGCCATTTTTTTTTTACATTTGGGGTGGAGTTCCCCTTAAAATCAATACCAGACCTGAAGGGCCTGGTATGGATATTTGGAGGAAACCCCACGTCATTTTTTTTACGACCGGGTTCCCCTTAATATCCATACCAGACCTGAAGGGCCTGGTAATGGAATTTGGGGTGACCCCCACGTTTTTTAAATTACTTTTTTCTCACTTTAGAAATGACATCTTGTACAGGGAAAGTTCAAAGCACGATAAACATACACTACTTCACAGGCATGCTATACCCCCCCCCCCCCCCCCGTATGAAATTTAAAGGAATATTTCACTTTTAAAGTTTCACTTTCCATATCGTGCCTATTCTGGCACTTCTCTCCATGTAAAAATTATATTTTGTTCCTGGAAAATTATTCAGGACCCCCAAACATTATATATATTTTTTTAGCAGACACGCTAGGGAATAAAGTGGCGGTCATTTATTTTTTCTATTTTCAACGGTATTTGCGCAATCATTTTTCAAACGCCTTTTTTTTTTGCCAAAAAAAAAAAATGGTTTCATGAATTAAAAAGTAACAAAGCAGTAAAGTTAGCTCAATTTTTAGGGATAATGTGAAAGATGATGTTACACCGAGTAAATAGATACCTAACTTATCACGCTTAAATATTGTGCACAGTCATGGAATGGCGCCAAACTTCGGGACTTAAAAATCTCCATAGGCGACGCTTGAATTTTTTTTACAGGTTACCAGTTTAGAGTTACAGAGGAGGTCTAGTGCTAAAATTATTGCTCTCGCTCTAATGCACGCGTCAATACCTCACATGTGTGGTTTGAACGGCTTTTACATATGTGGGCAGGACTTACATGCGTGTTCGCTTCTGAGTGCGAGCTACTAAGCACAGGGCGTTTTAACTTTTTTTTTTGTTTGTTTGTTCTTTTTTTTTACGTAATATTTTTTCTTTTTGCACTTTTTTGTCCCTTTTTTTTGATCACTTATTTCTATTACAAGGAATGTAAACATCCCTTGTAATAGGACTAGTGTGTGACAGGTCCTCTTTATGGAAAGAGGCGGGGTTAATAAGACCCAACATCTGTCCTCCAGGCTGAAAAGCATGAGATCGGAAAAAAAAACACTGATCTCATGCTTTCAGCCGCAATCATGTTCGTTCAGCACAGTGGTGTAGTGGATAGAACTTTCATCTAGCAGCAAAAAGGGTCGCTGGTTTGAATCCCACCCGTGACACCATCTGCCTGGAGTTTGCATGTTCTCCCTGTGCCTGCGTGGGTTTCCTCCCACAATCTAAAAACATGCTGTAAATCGGATCCTGTCTAAATAAGCCCTAATATGCAGTAGTATATTTAGGTTTTGTGCTGCCCTAAGCCTGACTAAACTTCTGCACCTCCTAATAGAAAAATGACCCACCCTTCCTGTCAAGGCCACACCCTGTTTTTTTATGACACACCCAAAAAATTTCACACACACTAGTTCTGGGTGGGGGGGCACTGGATTCCCTTAATTTGCATAGTTTTTCTCTCACTTCCTGTTTGTCTATGGGGCAGGAAGTGAAGGCTAATCTCCGCAATTGGACAGAGACGGTACAAAATAAACTGACAGGGCCTATAACCCTCCCTCCCTCACTCTATCCAAAATGAAAGAAAAAAAAAGTGTTGATTATAGTTCTAGTTTAAGCACAAATTTCTGATAATTTTATTGAGAGGACTAAGAAAATATAACCATGCCAATAGGCCAGGATACAGCGTTGCTAATACTGTATGTATGAATGTGTGTTAGGGGCCCCCACAAACACCACCCAATGTTAAATAAACAATTTTCTTAATTTGCAAATGAATGAATGAATGTATGAATGAATGAAAAACGTATATAGCGCGGCACATGCGAACTGAATCGCCTCTGGGCGCTCGTTGTTTCTGTCTTTCTGGTCATCAAAAGAGCAGAGTTTTTATCTGTCTTCTGAAGGTCAGGTGGTTTTCCTCCAACCGAATGCTGGTTGGTAAAGCGTTCCATAGTCTGGGACCCTGGAAAGCAAACCTTCTTTCTCCTTTGGACTTGTATCTGGCTTTGGGTAGATTTGTATCTGGCTTTGGGCAGATTTTGACCAAATAAGTATTATCTGCTCATTTATTGGGGATGTCTGCACCCCTGATAGGGTAAAGACACCTCACAAATGTTGTCACTTTCTACTTCAAATTCATTCACTTTCTGTCACATAGCCAAACAGGAAGTGAGGGTAAAACCTTACTAATGTATTTTCTTGAGGACACACAGATCAATCTAAATAGTTTCCCCATTATGTAAATTGTACTCTAGCATTTTGCTGTGTACACCCCAAATTATTAGGGATCTTGGACTTTGGGGTCCATTTACTAAAGGCAAATCCACTTTGCATTACAAGTGGACAAGCAAGGAGAAAAAGAAAAAAAAACACTTTGCTTTCTACAGGATTGGATGTTAAAATCATCAGTGCTTCCCCTCAGAATTTCAGCGACTACGCTTGTACTGCAGAGTGGCTTTGCCTTTACTTAACCCCAAACTAACTAATCATTTGGGTTGTACACAGTAGTGCTGGAGTGCAATTTGCTTAATGGGGAAACAAACCGCACTTCCTGTTCAGCTGTGTGACAGGAAGTAAAGCCAATTTTAAGAAAAGGGACACAAAGCCCAACCAAAAAAACACAAGCAGGGTTTTTAACACTCACTTGGCTTCCCTCAAACACCCACAATTAGAATAGGATTATAGGATTGCCTTGCTCTAGATTTAAGTACAGTGCTGTAAATCAGCACTTCAAGCCTGTCCGTCAATACACCCCCCCCCCCAACTTCCTTAATCTTGCACATGTGCTTTAAATGACAGTCTGGATAGCAATCCTTGATAAGATAAATCCACAAAAAATGTCCTGTCGGGGGTACTTGAGGACTGAGGCTAAGAACCACTGCAGTAAAAAGGAAACAATACTTACCGCTCTGTATTTTTTCTTTCCCGGTGACTATACATGGCAGCAAACATTTCACGCATGAAGGCACCAGGAAAAGAGTTTCCAGACAAATCACAACTGATTGGTTAGGCCAATCAGCCCTATTTCAGCTGTCAAAATCTGTAGCATGAAAAAGTAGCAAAAAACAAACTTCAGAATTTGAATGTAATTGTATTGGTCAACAAGGTCAACAAGGAAAGCAAAAACAAAAACAAAAATCAAACAAAAATAAATAAATATAAAAAAATACAAATAAACATAGGTTCATTTGAGACAGTAAACAGAATATGGTCTATACTTTGGAAATAACAGAATAGACCCACAGACACAGGATTGAAACATTAGTCACAACATCTTGAGAAATATTTAGCAAAATAATGCAGCACAGACAAATACATCAAAGTGAACACCCTAAAAAAACATACATTGACGAAAAAAAACCTTGATCAAAAACATATCTGTTTTGCAAAGACATTCTTGCCAGCCACTTCAGAAGAGAGAGACTATTCAGCTTGATGCTCATTAACTGTCTCCAACAATGTCTTACATCATCATGGCAGAGGCTTAATTATTAATCAACATCCTCCATTTTTTAAACTTCCAGATGCCTTCAGCATCCACACCCTTCTTTTTATCCAACATGAAAAAAAGGTATAGCTTGCTTAGCCATAATCCTATACACTGTTTAGTTTACTGTCTAAACCTGTTTATACATACAAGTTGCGTGGCATTCCACAACACTTCCTTTAATGCACATAACACTAACCACAATACTCTCTGTTTATCTTTTTCCAGTTTCCCCAAGCCATACATCATAATTTTCCACTCACTTACCTTCACTCCTGTTATTTCTTTCATCAGATCTTGGCTCTTATTGATCACATCTTTCGCTACACCACACCCCCAGAACACATGTTCACTGTCTTCTTCACCCCCACAATTCATACTTGGAAAAATATCAGACACACGCGGATCCCTCCTTTTCCTAAATAGTCTTGTAGCTAGACATTCATGTAAACTCATCCATACTATCTGTCTCTGCACATTTGTCACCCCATATATACTAATTTTCTTCCATACTTCCCCAGCCACTAATGCATTAATTCCTTTAAGGTTACACACATACTCCTTTTCTATCAACCACTTTCTCACTTTCACTTTATCCCTTTCCCCTTCTCTTAAATCTGCCAACTTAAACTCTACCCTAAACTTTTCTAATACCCAGTAGTCACGTGCCACCACGTAAGCCACCAGAATACTTTTATCCCTTCCCAACCACCCCCATCTCCTGAACAACCACCCACCTGAAACGGCAATCATCCTAGCACACACTCCACCATTCCTCAAAACTTTCACCACGCAAAACTGATAATTCATTAACACAAACACTCTCACATTCGGAAAACCCAACCCACCATTACATTCACGTCTACACACATATTCCCTTTTGACTCTGTCCATTTTCGACTCCCATAAAAAGGTTAATAATAACTTTTTCATTTTGGAGTGCGGCTATCCATTTTTCTTTGCCCTCATCCACACATTCCACTTGTCTCCCATACAGACCCAAACTACACTTATTCCAATTCACACTCATTCCCTCACACACACAAAAAATAGACAAAAGCAACTTCACCCTTCTTACGCCTACCACCGACTAACACACTTCCAACACGTCGTCCATATAACCTAAACATTTCACAATTTTTCCCCCACTCCCAGGCACCAAAAAGCCCCTCACCATCTTATCTCTCTGTATCATCCTTAACAGTGGATTAATAAAACAAATAAAGAGAATGGGGGACAGGGGACACCCCTGTCTCACCCCAGATTTAACCAAAAAAGCCTGCCCCAAACTCCTATTAACCAGAACCGGACTACTGATCCCCCAATACAACTCATTAATTACATTAATGAGCAACTGTGTTATACCCATCCGCTTAAAAAAAAAGTGAAATATGGATCCACCAAACCCAGAACAATATGAGCATCATTGAGATTTATGTCCTAATTTACCCAATTCAGCATATCACTACCTGCATCCAACTTAGTCTCTGCTGCTCCTATTCGATCCTTCACAAATCTGATTGTATTAAAATCACCAATGATCACACTAGGTCTCCTTCCCACTGCGTGTAACTTTAAAACTTTAAAAAACTCAAGACGTTTCTGGTTATTCACAGGAGCATATAAATTAAAAAGCCTAAACTTCTGGTTAAACAAAACTAAATCTGCCATAATTAATCTTCCTGGCACTAACACAACATGAGACATAATGCGAATATTCCTATTTGTAATGATAATGCCTACCCCAGCATTCCTTCTATCCCCAACTGCCGACCATATGTAATCCACCACCCACTTCTGAGGCTTGGGCAGTCGATTAAAAAAACACTCCTGTAGACAGGTGATGTCTCCTACATTGACCTTCAAGTCCTCAAAAACGGCACACTGTCTAGCAGGAGACCCACATTGAGGGACACCAGCTTGATGCTCATTCACATGCAGATGTGCATCATTCACCCCCAGATCTATCACTTAAGCAAGAAAACTGGCATACATTCCTCAGGGCCACAACGCTTTCATCATCCAAAAACTCCTGACTTGGCGACAATGTGGCTGGCTGAAAAATTTCTGGTAATCCAATCTTTTTACGGTTGGGGAGGCCTCAGCCTTCCAGTGTACCATAATTGGTTTCCTCACCTGGAACAATACCCTATGTACAGTTGCTCTGCAATCCTTTTCCCATTCGTATTCCTCCGGAGCACCCAGGAGGCAAGCTCGCGGGTCCTGTGGAAGAGATACTCAAAACACCGATTTAACAGTAGTCACCATTCCTGCCCAATATGTGTGGATAAGATCACCATGGTCTCTTTTGCAGCACGTGCATGTGGGGTCGAGCTATGAATTCATCAAGTGAAGCTTGCGGGGAGTATAGTAAGTTCGTAGCAGGATATGTAGCTGGGTAAGCCTTTGGGAGACATTCGGTGAGCACCTGCCCACTGCCTAAAAAAAATCCCTTCCCATTGTTCCCCATCTAACTGGCCAAGGGGGCATTCTTTTTTCCACTGACCAGCAATGTAAGGTGACACTCTTCTTTCTACCCATTACTGAGATAAGGGTCATTATTCTTCCTGTTGGTGACCTTCATATTTATGTTGACCACCAGTGTAAACCTCTTATTGACTACCAATGGGGGGAGGGGGTATTCCTATTTCCACTGACCACCAATGTAAGGTGGCATCATTTTTTTCTGCTTATCAATAATGTAAGGAGGCACTCTTCTTTATTTCCACTTACTTAGCAATGTAAGGCAATGCTCTTCTTCCCACAGACCACCATAAATTGGCAAATGGGCAACTCCCACTTGCCACGAGTGCAAACAAGCATGTCTCCACTGACCACCAATGTAAGGGGACATTTTTCTTCCCAGTGGCCATCAATGTAAAATACATTTTTTACTTTCACCAATCGCCAGTGTACAGGTGCAGTTTTTCAGTGACAACTACTGTAAACCGACATACAACAAATAAAAGATGACTTGGCTATAAAAAATTATCTTTATATTTTCATGTTCCAGTGCAATTAAAAAAACAAATTCAAAGCTGAACTGCTAAATGCAAAAAAAATATATGAACATGAGATCTATTTCTCAGCCAAATAATTTTTATTTCCTACCAGTCTTTACAAGATTTACAAGACTGCCACACAGCACAGTCCCCATATCTGTCAGGGAAGGTGACCTGATCTTTCGCTAGTGAAGTTTAATTTTTACTTTCCACTCCTTACCTGTGATAGGACAGTAAAAGCAGAAATAACACCTTGATAAGCGCATCTCTGTGACCCTAAAATAAAATCAGTTTTTTTACTTTGAATAAATATGCATATTTTATTCTATAATTTGTCCCATTATAACAACACTAACATGACATTTCTATTAAAGCATGTTATTTACAAATTAAATCAAGTTTGTTTTTTTATGTTGTTTTTGAAAAATGTGCCACAAAAATTGAAGTAAGTCAATAAATGAACAAACAATTTAAAATGAATTATAATAAATAAATAAAAATCAGCTGCAAAATAATAGCTTAGGGGAGAAGGGAAGGAAAGGGTTGATTAGGGATAACTAAGGGTTCAGGAAATTCTAAGGTGTCTAAGGTAATGCACTAGGCGTTTGCGTCCACCTTTTTTTCTGTTTTCTAGTGTTATGGAGTTTCTCCGCTCAAGGAGAGCAGCATCACTTAAAATACCATCCTTATGCCGCCTACACACGGTCGTTTTTTGCGATGAAAAAAAACGACGTTTTTTAAAACGTCATTTAAATTGATCGTGTGTGGGCAAAACGTCGTTTTTTGTCTTCAAAAAAACGACCAAAAAAAAATTCCAACATGCTTGAATTTTTTGTGTCGTTTTTCAAAACGTTGTTTTTTGTTTCACAAAAAGTCACCGTGTGTGGCAAAAACGTCGTTTAAAACGACGTTTTTCAACCCGCGCATGCCCAGAAGCTAGTTATGAAGCGAGCTTCAATGGAAAAGAGTGGTGAACGTAACCTTGCTTTTTGTGAAAAAAACGATGGTGTGTATGCAACATCGTCTTTGAAAAGTGACGTTTCAAAAACGTTGTTTTTTACTTCACAGAAAACGTCGTTTTTTTTTCATCACAAAAAATGATCGTGTGTACACGGCATTAGAGTGAGCCCTGAGGTTTGACAGTCTTTTATAACAATTTGTTTATCAGTCCTGGGCTTTGAGCTGCCACACACACACACACTAAAAAGTTATGTAAATGCTCCTTCTCTAGCCCCGCAGCTCCCTGGCCACATTTACCAGCAAATCATAGTGGACTACGATGTAGCACATTGTACATACTTTGGTTTATTGATATCAAGTGTTGACCCTTGAAATGGAACTGGCATCAGTTAAAGCAACTTTACAAGTTAAAATTAAAAAAATAAATGGGTTCCTATTTATTAAGCCTCATAAACATGTGGCGTTTATATCCATACTATGAGCAGGCACAGGCATGCACAGGTGTTGTGTGCATCCCCATCCCAGCAGTCCCATAAATCTCTGCTGACTTGAGACACATGGCGACTGTCCAGACACAGCCACTGCTCCCAATGTGAAATCCACAGTAATGCATGACCCAGGATACACCCTGGGTGTGAACTAGGCCTTATTGTTGTAGAGTTTTTTTACATTCCTATAACCTGCTTTTTTTTGTTTTCAATATTTTGCAGACAACATTTGGAATGTACCTGCTGAATTCACCATGTTCATCTTACCCATCTTTGCTGAGAGTTGGCACAGAAGTGTCATTTCTACAAAACGAGACCCAACAAAATGTACACAGCAACAAGGACTCTCTGGGGAAATAGTGTTTCAAAGAAACCAAAAGGAAACCAAAAATGTAGCTTTATTTAATCATCACAAGATATGGTGCACAAAAATAGTGTCAGGGTAAAGGTCAAAGACTATTCTAGGTCAGCAATGGAATCAATGCAATCCTTGTGCAAATATCTTTATTTGTACCATATTTTGCTAATAACCGCATTCTACATTACTGTTCCAAACAAACAGTATCATCATGTCTACCATGTTCTGTTCACTGCTGATGCTGAAGCGGTGGCAACTTTCAATGTAAATAGTGGCTCCTTACCTGTTGCTATGGCTGAATTCTGGAGTGATGCAGTAAATCTGATTTACATTCAACTTCACTTCTAGAACTTGATGGTCTATATGCAGTCTTTAACTTTAAGTTGTCATATTCACATTTAGTACATACAATTTTAAAAACACCTTCACAAACAGGGAAAAGAAAGCCTTTCAGTTGTGACCCTAGTACAGTATATTAATGCAATAAGTGAGAAACTGACTGATCCTTGAAATGTTTGGGAATACCTGGTATAGGCCTGCAAAATTGATCATCTTGTCTCAGCAATGAATTTGAGATACTTTCCCAGTGTGTTTATGGTTGGGTAGGGTGGAGGATTGGGGTAGGTTAAGGTTAAAGGTTAAGTTTTAGGCTTGAAAGATAGATTTTAGCTCTAGAGGAATTATTAAGTGTTAGGTATTTGAATATTATGTTTAGGGCTAAGATTTGGGTCAAATAAGTCTTGAAACATAAGAAGTTTGTTTTAGGGTTTCGTTATTTGAGGGGTATATTAAGAGTTAAGTGTTAAAGTGCGCAAAATGGCAATTTCTTTTTTTTTTTTTGCTTTGGATAGAGCTGGGAAAGTTTAAAATCCAACTTCCCAATGTGGTATGTGTCCCCACTGGTTCTGGTGACCACGGAAACTGAGAGGGAGAGTGAGGGGACATTTTGAGTTATCACAAAAAATTAGGTAAGGGAATATTTTTAAATGAGAAACACATGTAGCAAAAAGATAAGGGGTTGGAACATTCCTTATTCTATTCAGAACTGAGTTACTTTTAAGGGTTAAGTGAAGTGAAAGTGCTATGGTAAGTCTTGGGTTGGGTTAAAACAAACTGTAAAAATGTACATAACACACGCCAAAGTTCAGTGGTCTCGGGAAGTGTGAAGCATGAAAATACTATTGACAAGTTGATAAGTGCCTTTGTTTGTTATATTTGTTTATACATGGTTCACAAGGCCTGTGTGCTTTGGTGTGTCTTTTCTTTTTTCCGTTTATCTCCGACCTTGCTTAGACTAAGAGTCAGTTCACACACAGGCGACGCGTCAGGCGGCTCAGCCGCCTGACGGGTTGCTTCCCATGTAATGCAATGGGAGCGTTCTAATCGGAGCGATGCAAGTCGCTCCGACTTAGAAATGTACTCCCTGTACGACTTCGGGGGCGGCTCGGGGCGACTTGCATTGACTTCTATACAGAAGTCGTCTTGCAAATCGCCTCTGAAGTCGTCCTCAGGACGACTTGCAGAGTCGCCCCCGGAGTCGTGCCCCATATGTGTGAACCGACTTTTATGGTCGGGGGGTGGTGTTGGTGATAAAAACACATGGCTGAGGAGCTTTTTTAATCACATGCTGCAGTCACCTGCTCCCAGCTGCTTTCCAAGGATTTTTTAGTATTGTCGTTTACTAACAAAAATTGTTTTAAAAATTGTCATGAAATGTCCTTGACAACTGTCATGGACAGATTCTTTGTTTAAACAAAATACCCTATGGAAGGGTCTGCCATGTATTTTGGGAAACATTTGGTTTGTGTTTTTTTATTTGCTAATGTTACCACAACCTACAGCAAGAATTAAAAAAATTACATGACACCCCTTGAGCGTATGGATTTTAAGGGGGTACCTCACTCGCTCACTAAAAAAAATGTGTGAGATTCCCTCTGGAAATCCAAACCAGACCCTTTAGGTCTCGTACAGATTTTAAAGGTGACTCCACAAAAAAAAAACTCAATATTTAAAGGATGGGAGGTTTTGATTTCTCACTGGTCTTAGGGCAGAACTATACCCACAGATTTAACAGTTTTATAAGTATGCTACATCCAAGGCATGCTCTTGGTGATAACTGTCAAACCCTACCCTTTGCTTATGTCAACTCTTAAAGCGGATGGCCCATACATTTTTTTTTTAAAAGCCAGCAGCTACAAATACTGCAGCTGCTGACTTTTAATAATAGGACACTTACCTGTCCTGGAGTCCAGCGGCGTCCGCAGCAGAGGACGAGCGTTCGCTCGTCTCTCTGCTACTCCCCCCTCCATCCACGGTGAGGGAACCAGGAAGTGAAGCACTGTGCCCGCCGATTGGCTCCCGCTGTGTGCTGGGAGCCGAGAGTTCCCAGGACACAACGGGGGACGGACGGGATGTGGGAAAAAAACACGTCTTTTGCCTGAGACTGCGGTCCGGAAGTGGGTGAAGATACCTGTCTTTAGACAGGTATCTGCACCCCCCTCCCCCTGAAAGGTGTCAAATGTGACACCGGAGGGGGGAGGGTTCCAATCAGCGGATCTTCACTTTAGGGTGGAGATCCGCTTTAACAAAACATCAAGCCAATGGTGTATTTAGGTTTTGTGCTGCCCTAGGCCTGACTAAATTCATGCACCCCCTAATTTAAATATGACCCACCCTTCCTGTGAAAGCCACACCCCTTCCTATTTAAGACCCACCCTATCATCTGTAAACCACACCTCTTCCAAACCCCCGCCCCCTCCATCTCCCCCTAGCAGCAAAAATACCCCCTTTCAGCACAAATCCTTACATAACCCCTTCCAGTGAAAATCCCCCTTCTCAGCACAAACCCTTGCCTTAACCTCCCCTTTCCCAGCACAAATCCTTCCCCATCTCCCCCTCCCAGCATAAATCCCCCTCTGATCAGAAATCCTCCCCCATCTCCCTCTCTCAACATAAATTACATCTCTCAGCACAAATTCTCCGCCATCTCCCCCTCCCAGCATAAATTAAATCTCTCAGGCACAAATCCTCCCCCATCTCCCTCTTCCAGCATAAATCCTCACGTTCAGAAAAAAAATCCCTGCGCCTCCTTCTCTCCCCTCTCAGTACACCCCCCCCCAGCTCTTTCTCCTGTTCTGTAAGAGCAGCCTGCTCTGCTGGGATTTGTAGTGCCCTCTGGGGGGCTGAGATATGGCAGCCTTCTATGCTGGGACTTGTAGTGCACTCTGGGGGGCTGAGATATGACAGCCTCCTATGCTGGGACTTGTAGTGCCCTAGACTACAGGGGATGGAAGAATGGCAACCTACTCTGCTGGGACTTGTAGTGCCCTCAGTGGCGGAATGAGTATTCCTCAGTCCACCCACAGTCTAAGGCACTACAAGTCCCAGCATAGGAGGCTGCTATATCTCAGCCCCCCCCCCCCAGAGTACACTGCAGATCCCAGCATAGAAGGCTGCCATATCTCAGGCCCCACAGTGCACTACAAGTCCCAGCATAGAAGGCTGCCATATCTCAGCCCCCACAGTGCAATAAAAGTCCCAGCATAGAAGGCTGCCATATCTCAGCCCCCACAGTGCAAAACAAGTCCCAGCATAGAAGGCTGCCATATCTCAGGCCGTAGTGTGCACTACAAGTCCCAGCAAAAAGGGGCTGCCATATATCGGCCTCCAGAGTGCACTACAAGTCCCAGCAAAACAGGGCTGCCATATTTCAGCCCCACAGTGCATTACAAGTCCCAGCAAAACGGAGCTGCAATATCTCACCCCCCAGAGTGCACTACAAGTCCCAGCAAAAACAGGCTGCCATATCGCAGCTCCCAGAGTGCACTACAAGTCCCAGCAAAACGAGGCTGCTATATTTCAGCCCCCACAGTGCACTACAAGTCCCAGCAAAACGGAGCTGCCATATCTCACCCCCCAGAGTGCACTACAAGTCCCAGCAAAAACGGGCTGCCATATCGCAGCTCCCAGAGTGCACTACAAGTCCCAGCAAAACGAGGCTGCTATATTTTAGCCCCCACAGTGCACTACAAGTCCCAGCAAAACGGAGCTGCCATATCTCACCCCCCAGAGTGCAATACAAGTCCCAGAATAAATGGGCTGCCACCAGTCCTCCAAACACAGCACAATGAGACTGCACAGCCTTCCACCCCCTCCCATACACCAACTCCTTGGCTGCCATACACTCGGGCTCCCCACTCTCCTCTTATAACGGTGTCCTCCTACCTAAGTCTGGGCTGAATATCACGCTGCATGGTGAAGCAGTGGGTGGGATTTCCCAATGTCTGAAGAAGACACATCCAGGCTCCCATATCCCGGTGCATAACACAAGACGCAGATAACTTTGCCACTGGTCACGCACCTCAGTGGCTGTGGATGCGGCCGCCGACGCCAGGTGTGTCAAAACGGGAGGCTGTATGTGAGCCGGGACTCAGGAGGATGGGTCGGGGGGATGTTTCTGTCCAGGGGGTGGCTTTTTTTTCCACCCCCCACAAAGTGCCGCCCTAGGCCTGGGCCTTGTCAGCCTAGACCAAGATACAGCACTGCATCAAGCCCTTAAATGGCTGATATCATAACTGATCAAATATGCAGTCCCATTGCAGCTACAAATCTAAAACCAAGATGTCACTGTGTTTGGCTATAAAAAGGATAGGATTTTGTTTTGCTTTAAGTGGTCTTGGGGACACTGACCACTAGCATAGCTGAGACACTTTTTTTTTTTCCACTGGACTGTGAGTTCTCTATGTATTCGCTTAATATCTGTTTATTAGAGTAATCTTAAAATGGGCATTAGTTGAAGAACACTGTTCTGGTAATTGTGCCTGTAATCCTAAAGGTGAACGCCTATAGGTAAAAGAAAAAGATTCACTCAAAAATATGAACTATACTATTTTACGTTCTTTCAATGGAAGAACAGCTAATCTGCATCCCAAAATTGTCCAACCTCTCCAATACATTTGCTAACTGTTATTTTAGCTTTCACCTTGACAAAACAATGAAAACTTTCTTTGCACAATAGAGCCTAACATTTTTGTCCAGCTCAAACATTTTAACAAAAGGATGGCCTTAAAATCACAAACAGTCTGCAGAAACTATTTAAAAAGCTTACTGGAATCTTGCAAGAGAGGTCTATGTATTACTAGGGTGACCATGTGTTCATTCCAGGACAATACAGTGTCCTGGTATGAAACTGACAGAGCAACCCCCCCCCCCCCCGGGCCAATCTGATGCCCCCAAAAAAAGCTGCCACATCACCGCTATAGTACTTGTCCTGGAGAAGCACAATCCCCGCCCACTGCTTGTGATTGGAGAAATCATGAATCCCGCCTCTTGTGTCCAATCATTGTGCTGTGATTTGTTACAGCACAGGCTGATTTTTGGGAAGGGGGGTGTCCCTGAATGGCAGTTTGGAAATGTGGTCACCCTATGTATTACACATATGTGGGTATTAAGAGCCAGTACAGACATTGGCATGAACTTGTGTTGTTATTTCTGTCTTCAGTTTGGTGACAGCTTTTGTTCTGGTATATGCATCAAACATAAGTCTTAGGTGCAACTGTAGTATATTAAAGGCCAGAACCTTTTTTGATTTGATTTTTTTTAGGTTTTGGATAGAATCAGGAAGGGTAATGACTTCTTAGGGTTTTTATTTCCATCTCTGTCCCCTTTGAGGAAACTCAACTGCTATATTTGTCCTGTGACCATTGTCTCCAATATAGAAAATAATGGAGAATTCAAAAGTGAGACAAAGTGATGGAAATCATCTGATGAGGAAACCTTTTCTGGTGACACCTGACTAAGTAGAGATATCTCCTTCCTTTTAAGAGATCTCCTTTTACTTCCTCGTATGCCTCTTGGGCAGGAAGTGAAGAGAAATCTTCCTTATAGTACACAAATCCTGACATACTGTACATTATAAGTAACAGTCTAGTCAAGGTACAGTTCAGTGCACTAGATAATCACACTTATAAAGCCTAAATGTGACTGCTGCTAACTAGCATAGGCAAGTCAGCCATCCGAAATCATGCTGACCAATGTTTTTGTACTTCCAATACGCATACAGTAATGCATAGCATACAGTAATCCACTCATTAGCTGACTTCATAACCACAACAACAATGTTTCAATATGCTTGAAGAAAACTGACTTGTGTATTCCATTACCAGCACAAGAATAAGATAGTGATAGGGTGAGGGTGTATCACTGATACTCATGGGTCATAGAAGTAAGAAGAATGACAACATGTCTTTTTTATATTTATTTTGCTTTTTACACAGAAGGGGTTGCACATTTTTAAAAGTAATTGGGTTTTGCTAATCCTGTTGAATATGGTGCCTTTTGATTTTGTTAACTTGCTAAATTTTATTTTGAGTGTAATCCATATTTATTGTGAATATTATTTATTATGTTGTACTTTAAGGGTCAGATCACCAAACAAGTAATATTTCAGTTATAGGTAAACCTTGATGGGCTGAGTTGGCCCCTGGCATTTTATTTGTCTTGAATACTTAAAGTGATTTTAAACCCTCTCATATACCTAGTGAAGTGAACAACCTCCGATCATACACAGAGATTAAACAAATCCTCCTACATATGTGTCTGCAGCCCTCTCTTCACCACGTCCCTTCAAAAGGGCAGCTTTGTGTTAAAATCCTTCTTCATTTGTCAGGAGCACAGGGGAGGGGGCAGAGAGGCTGCAGTTACAGTGTGTGAGAGCTATTTGGAGGAAAGGCACCCCCGCCCCCCCTTCACACAGCAGAAGAACTAAGTTGTGAATAGATAAGCTGCATACTAAACTCCCTCCCCGACACAAATTTTATCTTGTGTTAAGTAAACTTCTTAGAAGTGACTTATGCTGATAACAGAGGTACGAAGCACCTGAGGGAAACAACACTTAGAGCACTACAGATATGCAGTATGTGATTTGATTCAATTTCATGACTGAGGTTTACAACCACTTTAAAGCGTTGTTCCACCAAAAAACAAAACAAAAAAACATTAAAAGCTAGCAGCTACACATACAGGAGCTGCTGACTTTTAATAAATGGACACTTACCTGTCCTGGAGTCCAGCGATGTCGGCACCCACAGCTGATGTTTCCATCAGCTGTCGGGTGCTCCACCGCCATTGCAGGTATGGGAACCCGGCAGTGTAGCCTTTCAGCTTCACACTGGGAACTCGACTGCACATGTGTGAGGCCCCCGCTCCTCTCTCCTATTAGCCCGGCAGCCAGGGGAGGAGAAGGGAGCCCCACGGTGATGTCACGGCTCCATGGCAGGGACTCCTGGAAGTGGGAAAGGATACCTGTCAAAGACAGGTATCCTGTCCTCCCTCCCCCGAAAGGTGCCAATTGTCGCACCGGAGGGGGGAGGAATAAGATGAGTGGAAGTTCCACTTTTGGAAAGAACTCCAAAGTAGAAATTTAGAAAAATGTGGGATAGGCTGGATTTTTAATGTATAAGAGACTTAGGGTCCTTTCACACGGAGCGGACCGTTTTTCGGTCCACTCCGTGTGTGTCCGTCGGCTCAGCAGGCATCCCCGCTCAACTGTCGGCGGACAGGGCGGTCCCCGCACACTGTGCAAGGACCGCCCTGTCTCTCCTCCGCTCTCCCCTATGGGGAATCGGATGAATACGGACCACCGGACGGAAGAAAAATAGGGTTTTCTTCCGTCCGAAAAACCGGATCCAGATGGACGCGGATCTTTGCGGACATTAGCGGATGCATCATCCGCTAACGGACGTGATCCCATAGGGGCCCATTACAAGTCCGTTTACGGACTTGTAAAAACGGACGAACGGAGGCGGACGTCTGAAAGGGGCCATACTGGAGTGGATTTACTAAAACTGAAGAGTGCAACATCTGATGCAGCTGTGCATTGTAACTTCAGCTTGTTCAATTAAGCATTGACAAAAAAATAGAAGCTGATTGGTTTCTATGCAGAGCTGCCCCAGATTTTGCACTCATTTAATTTTTAGTAAACCAACCCCTCTATGTCTCTCCTCTGCTTTCAAGTTTCTTACCTGTCCCTGTACACTAAGCTGTGTGCACAGCTCAATGTACAATTTTAGCAATGCAAAGATTAATGAACTACTGTGTATGCACAGGAATGACGACATCTCAGCCTGGCCAATAAAAGCAGCTGAAGGCTGTGGAGTCACTGTCCGCATTCAATAAGAAATGTAGGAGCACAATCAGGGCAGCTACAATAGACCACAAAAGGCACATGGCAGTGGAGTGTAAAAAAAACAAGAAATTCTTTAAATATTAAACAGTAAGAAAGTGGGACCAGAACATATTAGCTCCATAAAGGATGATAAAGGGAATTTGGTTACAAAAGACATAGAGAAGGCAAAGGTATTCTCCTCAGCTTTCACAATGGAAACGGGGGGATATAGTAACCAAAAAACACAAAAGGCAGCGCTCTATGGGAACAGTCGGAAAGTACATGTAGACAAATAGCTAAATAAAAGCTGATTTATTGCACAGGTAAATAACCACTGCAAAAGTCTGTAAAACACTGCAGACAATTGAGAACGATGCAGCGATCAGTCATACAAGCATAAATGTGTGCAGCGATTAAATTTGTTAAACGTTAAGATATTAAAAGCGAAAAAAAGATACCACACTGACATCCAGGTTAAGAGTGAGCTTCGTAATCGAGTCAAACTCGTGTTCGACTCGAACATCGTATGTTCGATCGTTCGATGAATTACGAACGTTTTGGGCCGTTTACGCCAAATTCGAGTCTCGGCTCATAATTCACTGCGGCATCGCAGTGCATTGCTGGCTGATGATCGGCCAAGCATGCACAGTGACCCGCATGCTTGTCAAGCACGCAAAAAACAGTGAGCCAAAAGCATTGAACTTTGTTTTTTCAGCACGTCGTTTTGTTTTACGTCACCGCGTTCTGACAGGATCGGTTTTTGAACTGATGGTGTGTACGCACATCAGACCATCAGGCCACTTCAGCGGTGACCCGATGAAAACGGTCCGTCAGACCATTCTCATCGGGTTGGACCGATCGCGTGTACGCGGCCTAAGGCCGCGTACACACGATCGAATCTATCTGCTGGAAACGGTCCGACGGACCGTTTCAGCAGACAAATTCGATCGTGTGTACGGGCGGACAGAGGGGTTTTTCCAGCAGACAGATTTTAAAGCATGCTTTAAAATCTGTCTGCTGGGAACCCGTCCGTCCGTCATGTCTGCTGGTTAGGACGCCAGACATATATCTGCCCGTGCATGCGTCAAATGAATTTGACGCATGCGCGGAAGTGTTTTACTTCCTGGTGACGGTGATGTGACGTTAGAGTTACAGTGTGTAGAGGATATATATGCATCCCAGGTGTTGTATATATATATTTATACACTGTATTGAGTTTAGATAGATCCGCTCTTCCTAATATACTGGCAGGCAGGTGAGTGTGCTAGCTGCAGTATGTTCACGTGGTGTACTGTCTGTGTCCTCTGTACAGTGTGCACCTAAAGCTACGTCAATAGCTGGTGTTTCTCATATTAATTCCTAAAGGCAGTAGAGCTGCACGATTCTGGGAAAAATGAGAATCACAAAGAATCTTAGAATGAAGATCATGATTGCTTTTGTTAGCATGCATTTTTATGATTTATTTTTATTTTTATTTACACACACATTATACACACACACATATATATATAATGTGGGTGTAAATAAAAAGAAAATCACAAAAATAAAGATGCATGCTAACAAAAGCACCTTGCATTTTAGTGCAGCGGCATTAAAAAATAAAATTAAAAAAAGGCCTATGCACTTTGGTGCTATTGAGAGGTGGCAGGCAGTTCATACTCAAATTAATAGGCTGTTCTGCAGCAAGGCACATACTCTGATGCATCGCATAGATGTGAAGTTGAAACTTTCAAACACAGTCAGGAGGCCGAGGGGCATCAAAAACCACAGCAGTGATAGCAGCATGGCTGTTTAGGGACATTGTACAGCAGTACTACCCTACCTCACTGCGCACTCACTGCTCTATGTTTTACAAAAAGCTTAACAAGTTTGCGCGAACTATCGGTCCGTTCCACGGTTCTGGTGCGAACTGAACGGGGGGGTGTTCAGCTCATCCCTAATCCCGGTGAGTAGGCGCTAACATCATCTGGGTGGCTTGCTCATAGAACATGGGGAATAGATGACCTAGACCACATTAAGAGTGATGACAGCCTGATGGAAGAAGAGTAGTAAGAAGCAGCGCCCTATCTTTAAGCTGGAAAACAGGCTCTGTTGTGTTGGTGTCCGGGAAGGAAACCACAATGATGGGGGGACACTGCTGGCTGCTGTGAAGTGCTGGTACTGGTCGCAGGGAAAAACCGTGCCGAGCTGCAGGCAGTGGTATAAGTTATCCTGCTGTTGGAGGATGGAGCCAGAGGAGCTGAATAAAGCCAAAGGAGCCAGGCATGCTGCATGACGTCAGGGCTGATGCCAGCTGTGAAGAGAAGAGAAGCTTGTGTGAGGTGGTGAACCACAAGCTCTAGGTTGCCGTAACTAACATGTTTTGTGCGCGTGCGATTTGTCAAAGTCCGGCTCATGTGGCTTCGTTCAGCTTCCCTGGCTCCACCCTCCAACAGCAGGATATCTTATCCCACTGCCTGCAGCTCAGCCTGGTTATTCCCTGTGACCAGCCCCAGCACTTCACCGCAGCCAGCAGAGTGTTCCCCCCATAATTGTTTTTTCAATCCCGGACACCAACGGAGCCTGTTCTCCAGCTTGAAGACAGGGAGCTGCTTCTCACTACTCTTCTTCCATCACTCTTACCCGCTTGCCGGCCGCTGCAGTCGATGTCAGCCTGATGCCCGCGATTGTGTCACAGAGCAGCAGAACATGGGCATGCCTGTGTAAATAAGGCATTTCCCTCTTCTGCCTAGTGACAGGACAGTGATCTACCGCTCCCTGTCATTGGGAGCAGTGATCACTGTCGTGTCACTCGTAGCCCAGCCCCACAGTTAGAATCACTTCCCAGCCCCCTAGTGGTTAACCTCTTCACTGCCAGTGTAATTTACACAGTAATTAGTGCATTTTTATAGCACTGATCGCTGTATAATTGACAGTGTTCCCAAAATAGCGTCAAAAGTGTCCGAGGTGTCCGCCATAATGTCACATTCACAATAAAAATAGCAGATCGCCGCCATTACTAGTAAAAAAGATAATAAAAAATGCCATAAACCGATCCCCTATTTTGTGGATGCTTTGGGCCAGATTCAGAAAGAATTTACGCTGGCGTATCTGTTGATACGCCGTGTAAATTCTAGGATGCGCCAGCGTATCTTGCTATCTGTATTCAGAAAGCAAGATACATCAGAATTTTGCTAAGATACGGCAGACGTAAGTCTCTTACGCCGTCGTATCTTAGTTGCATATTTACGCTGGCTGCTAGGTGGCGCTTCCATAGATTTACGCGTTGAATATGCAAATTAGGTAGATACGCCGATTCACAAACGTAGTTGCGCCCGGCGTATCTATTTGCGTCATTTACGTAAGGCGTCGGACCGGTGTAAAGTTACCCCTGCTATATGGACGTCGGAACAGCTGTCAAATTTCACGTCGTTTGCGTAAGCCGATTCAGAAAGGGGCTGGGTGAAGGTTACGTTCACGTCGAAAGCATTGACTATTTGCGACGTGATTTTGAGCATGCGCACTGGGATACGTCCACGGACGGCGCATGCGCCGTTCGTAAAGAGCGTCAATTACGTGGGGTCATGATAGATTAACATACAACACGCCCACTACCAGGCAAATTTGAATTAGGCGGGCTTACGCCGACACATTTACACTACGCCGCTGTAACTTAGGGCACAAGTTCATTCAGAATACGGAACCTGCCTCACTAAGTTACGGCGGCGTAGTGTATCTGAGATACGCTACGCCCACCTAAAGAGAGGCGACTCTTTCTGAATCTGGCCCTATAGCTTTTGCACAAACCAATCAATATACGCGTATTGCGTTTTTTTTTTTTACCAAAAACATGTATAAGAATACACATCGGCCTAAACTGAGGAAAACAAATATTTTTTTATATATTTTTGGGGGATATTTATTATAGAAAAAAGTAAAAGATATTGCATTTTTTTTTTCAAAATTGTCGCTTTTTTTTTGTTTATAGCGCAAAAAATAAAAACCGTAGCGGTGATAAAATAGCACTATAAGAAAGCTCTATTTGTGGGGAAAAAAGGACGTCAATTTTATTTGGGAGCAAACTTCGCACGACCACACAATTATTAGTTAAAGCGACGCTGTGCCGAATTCGCAAAAAATGGGCTGTTCATTGGGCAGCCAAATCCTTCAGGGCTGAAGTGGTTAATGTGGTCTGGGTTGTCCGTTCCCCATGTCCTATGAGCAAGCCACCCGGATGATGTTAACCCGTTCTCACTTGGATGTCAGTGTGGCTTTTATGACTGATCACTGCATCCTTCTCATTATTCTTCAGTGTTTTACAGACTTTTGCAGTGGTTATTTACCGTTTGTGCAATAAACCAGCTTTTATTTAGCTATTAGTCTACATGTACTTTCTGACTGTTCCCATAGAGCGCTGCCTTTTGTGTTTTTTGTTTCCTATTATGCATTTTCCAGTGGTTGGCAGCAACACTGGGTTGCAGTCTTATTTTCACTTCCCCGGGTCCCATATCTACATACTTGACTGACAGCTTTAGCGCTTGTAATGTTGATATAATGTCACAGAATGCCCCCTCGTGGCTAACAGAAGACAGTATCAGAAATAGACTGGAAAAACTTAACATAAATAAGTCACCAGGACTAGATGGCTTGCACCCAAGGATCCTTAAGGAACTCAGCCAGGTGATAGCTAGACCATTGTGTCCAAAAAATAAAAACATGTGGCCTTAACATTTAATTACAGATAATTATAGAAATGCCAGCCTAAATTCTGTTTTAAAAGTATTTCAAATGAAGTCAAAATACTACATAGCACTGAACAATCTTGATGTGGGGCAACAAATTGTTATTGTAATTTTGGAGATGATATATTAAAATCTATTAGGATATAAACATATTACAGAAGGACCTTAACAAAATGGGCAGTTAAACTGCAAATTTAAAATGGTGATAAAAAAAGTAATATGAGAGTAAAGAAAAATTCCTATAGTGAAAGATTGGAAAAACTGTAAATGTTAATGTTAATTTTGTTAAGGAAAGACATCCTGAACCATTTAACTACACTTCTTAATCTGTTTCTGTTAACCTCAAAGTCTTAGGTGCTCTCATACACTTTTGTATGCACCCCATGTTGCGTCCAGGATCAAAAGTAATAAAAAAAAAAGTCTGTAGGAAATGTAAAAAAAACTCTCACAATGGGCATTGCATGTGTGCACAATAAAATGTGATTTACCTTTGTAGCATCTGCAAAAAAACTGAAATAACAGTTTTGATGGACTGACCCTTTAAACAGTGATAGCATATTTACCACTGTTTGCATGTTTTTTCTTTCCTTTCTATTTCTGTTTCTTTTACAGCCAAAATCTGGAAGCCCTTTAATATTTGATTCCATGGATTTCCTGTGTTTGGCATTATCTACCTGATATTATTTATTCTCGTCTGAATTTAAAATGATGTAAAGAGCCATGGATTTTGCAAACAGTGTGTACTCATGTTTAATTTATGGTGCAAGGGAATATATTGTTTTTTTAGACTGTAACATATTAGTATAAAGAGATTCTGGCTTGTCAAGACTTTCAGCAAAAATACCACTAAAAGGAGGGGAATGTAACATTATGTAAATGAAACATAGATAAGATCTTGAATGTGTCTGTGATTATATCCGGTAAAATATTTGCTATACATTCCTAAATAAAGGTAATAAACTTGATATACTGTATTTTGTGTGATTTATTGAAGTAGATACTGTATACTGTAGAAATCACAAATTAACAAGTACATTTCTTAATACAAATTTCTATGGTTTACGTTATTACTTTGTGACAGGGCTGGACTGAGACAAAAATCTGGCCCTGGACTTCATCCAGACCGCCCCACTTTAATTTAGCAAACACGTACACAAACAGTATATAAACTATACAAAATTGTGCCATATAGATGTAGCACTCCCACCGAAGGAGCTGCTGGATAGTTTTGAGTGGCATGTTACCTCTAATCCTTCGCCGTCTAGAGTACACGATGAGAGCTGAGAAGAACTGCAAAGTCCACACTTCAGATGTCTTTTTCATGTGC
Source organism: Rana kukunoris (assembly GCA_029574335.1). Lineage (NCBI taxonomy): Eukaryota > Metazoa > Chordata > Amphibia > Anura > Ranidae > Rana > Rana kukunoris. Next base: position 223,725,884 of record CM056053.1, on the reverse strand, counting down.
TTTATTACCCAAAATAATAAAAGTAGTAGTTGAAGAGGTAAAAAGGGTAGTGGGAAGTAGGTTCAGGTGTATAACTTATTTCGGAAACAATCCTGCTTCCAGCGATTAAACATTCGTCGCTTCTCTAGCCAGAGTGGGTATTGTGCACCTGGATAGGCCTCTCTCACCAGCCTAGCAGCCAGAAAGTCACACGGAAACTTTAGCAAAGTCTCTGCCACAGACCTTCCCAAAGGTGGAAATGTATTCGTTCCAGAATCCGTCTCAACACAAGATTAAGCACCCGGATCTCTCTTGAATAAACTTGTGAACTTAGAGCTGACAGGCGACTATCACTCAGCCTCTCAGCGCGTGTGCGTGCTTCGATGAAGTTCAAGGCCTCTTCTGAAATACCAGCCTTGTGCTCGGTACTCACTATGACAGGTTGTTCATCGGGCGGCTTCCTCCCTCAGGACGGACAGCACAGGACCACTCTGCAACTGTAGACCCAGTCTGACTACCGGGCCTACTGAGTAGATCATAACCCCGGACCAACGTGGTCCCAGAGCCAGGAACACTTGAACACACACCCCCGGCCATGAAGGCGACACACGTTAGGTGGTGGGACGACCAGCGATCGACAACTGCAAACTAATGACGTCTGTCCCTTAAGTAATCTCCCATGCACAGCGAGGCGATCAACCCCCACTGATTGGCTGCTGAGGAAAAACATCCAATACACCCTGACTCGACTGCTGCCACACTTGGCCTGGGGTGGTACCAACGCCCCAAGCAGCAATAGTGGTCACTCACAGTACAGCAATGGCTGGAACAGAGGCAACTAAATCTTTGACCACCCTCTAAATTTAAGGTAGCACCAGCTATGAAAGTAACAGGGCGCTACATAGATATGGATATAGACATGGATACAAATTGCGTTTGGGATAGAGCTGAGGGATACAGTGCGGCCTTTGTATGGGGCATCAGAGCGGGCTGAGGAAAAATTGCCACGGGAGGGTGATCACATTTCCAAACTAGCATTCAGGGACAATTTTGCCAAGGACCGGGGCGGGTATGGTTGACCGCAAATTCAGGGGTGGGGGTGAATAGCTGGTGCTAGCAATGAAATCATTCCGACACCATGCTTAATATGGTGTCATGATGATCAAATCACATTATTTCTACATTGTAATTTATAATGAAATAGTTCAACTCGCCATAATGCAGAGGGGAACCCTGAGCTGGTCATTTGCCACCAGGTGCCGCTTGTCACTTGCCACTGTCGCATGCCGCTTGTCACTTGCCACTGTCTCCTGCCACCAGGTGCAGTGTGTCTATTGCCACCATTGCCTGCCACGAGATGCAGCATGTCACTTGCCACCATTGCCTGCCACCAGATGCAGTGTGTCACTTGCCACCATCTCCTGCCACCAGATGCACCATGTCACTTGCCACTGTCTTCTGCCACCAGATGCAGCGTGTCACTGTCTCCTGCCACCAGATGCAGAGTGTCATTATTGCCTGCGACCAGATGCAGCATGTCATTTGCCACTGTTGCCTGCCACCAGATGCAGCGTGTCACTTGTCACCAGATGCAGCGGGTCACTTGCCACCGCTGCTTGCCACCAGATGAAGCGTGTCACTTGCCACTGTTGCTTGCCACCAGATGAAGCATGTCACTTGCCACTGTTGCCTGTCACCATCACCTGCCACCACATGAAGTGTGTCACTTGTCACCTGCTGCCAGAGAGAGGACAGGGAGAGAGGGGGAGGGGACAGGGAGAGAAGGGGGACAGGGGGAGAGAGGGGGAGGAGGGACAGGGAGAGAGGGGGAGGGAGGACAGGGAGAGAGAGGGGGAGAGGTAGGGAGAGAGGGGAAGGGGGGAAAGGGAGAGATAGAGGGGGGACAGGGGGCAGAGAGGGGGGTCAGGGTCTGGTTAGTGACAGTGCTCAACTCACTCACTTGGATGGTCCAGGGGGGCTCACAGTCAGCGACTTTAATGTGGCTTTCGAGTGCTTTCACAAGCTCGTCCAGGCAGGCATGTGTGTGGATCCCCTCTGCTAGGGCAGCTGTACCAAGCTGGCTGTCATCTGCTGCCCACACACTGACACCAGGGATTATCCGGAGGATGGAACACCAGCGGCCGTGGGAGGACTTCTGTCCCTGTCCACCAGCGTGACCGTGATCTATCAGTCACCCAACACAGTAGCCCAGTCCACCCCTGAATTGCCACCCCTCTCAAATTGCCGCCTGGGCCGGCCCTGGGCAGTACAGCGGTGCTCAAATTAATGGCTGCACGAGCGGCGCAGCCATTATTTTGACAAGCTGTCTGTCAAAAACCGGCCCACTAAGCCATTGGAAACTCCCGGTGGTCCCGATGGCCAGTACATGCCTGCTTTGTGAGCTGCTATGTTACAATCTAATCTTACAATGTGAAGTTACACTTCTATTTACTGCGGAACCAAATAACATACATATTTTTCTACTTCAAAATAATACTACAGAGCTGCTGGCACCCTTCACACGCTCATATATATTTGTAAGTGACCAAATCATAAATGAATATAAAGTGCCGTGCTCAACATAAATCGTAACGTGTAGGGGAAGGGCTTGCTGGATGAGAGGTCATGACGCTCGGAACATGCGGAAGTGTGGTAAACCGGAAAACGCTGCTGTATTTATTACTACATTCAGATATTTTATGCTGGCAATATCTGGTGCAATTTAGCACCTTTTAAATGTAAGGCCCCATACACAAGACCTAGCTTCTCGGCAGAATCCAGCGAGAAGCTTGCTGGGATCCATATTTTGCCGAGAAGCTCGATCGTGTGTACGTTTTCGCCGAGCAAACTGACGAGCGAGGCGTCGAGCCAAAATAGAGAGCAGGTTCTCTATTTGCTCGATGGGCCATCGGGACTAATGGCTCGACGCCTTTTTCGACAGCCTGGTCGACGAACTCGACGGCCGGCCGAGAACCTCGTCGGGCGGAACGATGGGTTTAGCCCGACGAGGTTCTCGGTCGTGTGTACGCGGCCTAAGTGTGTTTCTGCAATTGTATGAGGAAATACATTTTTTTAATGATAAAACACTATTCTGGAAATTTTGGAGAGTTGGAGTGCCAAAAAGAGTAATCTGGCAAAAGGAAGCATTAGGGTATGACAGATTGGAGACTTTAAAGACCCACTAACTAGAAAGAGCATATTTAACTGTAAATAGTCCACATAAGAGGAACACAAGTGCTTTATGACCCTGCATTATATGTAAAGTCATGGACTCCAGGTAGAGCACATCTGGTGGTGGTGGCACTAAAAATAGAAGCAGCACGGATTGGTGAATTATTGAAGTTTTTCATGTGAAGTGAGGAATAATTGTTAAAGATTGATGCTATAAAGTACTACATATATTGTTTATCATTTATTTTATGTGGTAAAGCAAGTCGTTTATATATATATATATATATATATATATATATATATATATATATATATATATATATATATATATATATATATATATATATATATATATATATATATATATATATATATATATAATTTAAATTAAAGGTGCATTCCAGTCCAATTAGACTGGAATATACAGTGACTTTAATATCTGCCTATCCTTTTCCATTTTATTTTTTATTACTTGAATACAGCAGGTTACTACTCTGTATTCAATCTTCATCATGCTTGATAGCAAGAGTAAGAAAGCTTTTAAATCCCTACTGCTAGAAATTTTCATGATCTGCTTCTCCAATCTCCTGCAGTGGGGACCAAAAAAAAATTCCAACATGCTTGAATTTTTTGTGTCGTTTTTCAAAACGTCGTTTTTTGTTTCACAAAAAGTCACCGTGTGTAGCAAAAACGTCGTTTAAAACGACGTTTTTCAACCCGCGCATGCCCAGAAGCTAGTTATGAAGCGAGCTTCAATGGAAAAGTGTGGTGAACGTAACCTCGTTTTTTGTGAAAAAAACGATGGTGTGTATGCAACATCGTCTTTGAAAGTGACGTTTCAAAAACGTCGTTTTTTTCTTCACAAAAACGTCGTTTTTTTTTAATCGCAAAAAACGACCGTGTGTACGCGGCATTAGTCTGATGAAAACGGTCTGATGGATTTTTTCATCAGTTATCCGATGAAGCTGACTGATGATCAGTCTTGCCTACACACCATCAGTTAAAAAAACGATTGTGTCAGAATGTGGTGACGTAAAACACGACGACGTGCTGAAAAAAATGAAGTTGCAATGCTTTCAAGCATGCGTCGACTTGATTCTGAGCCTGCGTGGATTTTTAACCAATGGACGTACCCACAGACGATCAGTTTTTCCTATAGTTTTTTTATCCATCAGATTTTAAAACAAGTTCTAATTTTTTTAACCTATGGATAAATAACCTATGGGGCCCACACACGATCGGTTTGGTCTGATGAAAACGGTCCATCAGACCGTTTTCATCAGACTAACCTATCGTGTGTATGCAGCATTACAGTCATTTTCCTGTTTCTTTTATTTATTTATTTTGCACTTTCCAACTCTAAGGCGGCGTACACACGATCGGACATATCCGATGAAAACGGTCCGCGGACCATTTCCATCGGATATGTCCAATCGGGAGTTTGATCCGATGGCGTGTACACACCATCGGATCAAATTCCCCGCCGCCGGAAGGCGCGGTGACGTGGCGGTGACGCGGCGGTGACGTTGACGCCGCCGCGTCACCGCAACGTCACCGCACCAGGAAGTAAAACACTTCCGCGCATGCGCCGAATCCATTCGGCAGCGGCGCGGCGGTGGTGGGAGCCGACATGTCTGCTGGTAAGTGTACTAACCAGCAGACATGTCGGGCGGACAGATTCCCACCGGATAGATTTCAAAGCATGCTTTGAAATCTGTCGGGTGGAGAAATCTGTCCGCTAGCCCATACACACGAGCGGAGATGTCTGCTGAAACGGTCCATCGGACCGTTTTCAGCGGACATATCCCCTCGTGTGTACGCGGCCTAACAGCTCAGCATATTTGTGTGTTTGATTTCACTTTACTGATTCAGCATTTATGGGTGTATAAAGAGTGCTTAAAAAAGGAGCACTGACACACCACAAGGCTCAAAATTAGGGTAGGGTTGCATCTCATCTTTCTTGGACCACCTGCTTTGGAACCAGTGATATTTTAATACACCATGAACTCCACATTTTTTTTTTTAGAAAATATATCTGATATTACTGTTGCTATAGGTTGGAATCTCAAAAAATGTTAAAAGCACCGTGTGACAGACTCACCCTGGACATCCCCTTATGTCTAAAATCATCCTATGTCCACTAGGGGCATAGGATGACTGAGAAATTATATATTGGACTACCTGAGATGGGATTTTTATGTAATTATTATCCACAATATATTTCAGGATATCTGTAAAGAACTATTTACTGTTTGTTGATTTTGGACTCAACGGGTTAATTGTAAGAGTGACTCATTCATAATGTTGGGGCACATACTGTTAGATGCTAATGTCCTCACCTCCAGCCATCTGTCTGTTCTCTGTGCTAATTGACCATGCTATTGTGTGAAGATGTCCTGTGTTTACACTTACGATAATGTGTATTGTTTAGCAGGTGAGCGAGGAGACGTGACGTCTACCATGAAAAGGTCATATTTATGAGTCGCCTAGTCTGGGTAAATGATTAGTTAATTAGCTAGTGTTAATTTATGTTCTGGTTACCTCCTCTAACTATATATAAGGTTGTATTCTTTGTTCTATAAAAGACTCCATGTTCAGCAGACAAACAAGTCTTGTCTCGTTAAGTTCTTGTGAGCAGCTGGAATATCTGATATCTATATCCAGACTAATAGGAAGCGGTATATGACAGAAGCACTCAAGCGGAGTGTGAGACGTTCCGTTACACACCATAAACAACAGTGGTGGCAGAGAACATTAAGAAATGAGCATGAGAAAGTCATTGTGAATTCCACAAAGTAATATCTTGGCACACGAAAGCTTTGGAGTTATGGAGAACACATATCCATATGCAGGGGATTATGGATTTTACCTCTATCAGTAGCGTTTTGCTGCAAGTTCCTCTCTAGTGAATATAAGCATCTGCTACCCTGCTGACCTACTGTACAGGGACTGGTCTTCCCTTGATTCTGTGTAGCAAGGTTGAAAAGTGATAAAAAGGCTGCTTAGATTTCCAGAGCATTCAAGATCATCCCCCTTGGTTGAGAATCTCTACTTGCCTTGACCGACAATCCCTCGCAGTGCGTCTTCCAGGCTGTCTTGCTGACATGATTCATAACAGTGATCTAGTCTAACAGCCACCACCACAGACTCCTTCTCATACAGTGACACTGTTCTTAACTGTGATAGATTCTGTTTCCTCCATTGAGCTAAGAATTCCAGCTAAAACTGGTGCAGGTGCCAGTGCGCCCAATGGATGACAACATTGTGTCCAAAAGATTGAGGAATTGAGAAGCTGTCAAAAAAGTGGAGGCTACTGTCCTCAGAATTCCCTTCCTGACTGTCCCCGTTTTCTTTGGAGGAGGCAAAACAGAATAATTGGTAGAGCGCCCCCGTGTACACCAACTGGTGAGACAGAGAGAGTTGTTGTTTTTTTTTTGTTGTTTTTTTTTTTGTTGTTTTTTTAGGTAATGATCCGGCCATGTCTCTGCAGGGTTGTGTGAGAATCTCTTGGTGCGTCATCAATTATTGCAGACTTTTAGCTAGAAGAAAAATGTTGTCCATGTAATGGTATTCTCGGAGACGTGCACAAGCCAAAAGGTATGCTGTTAAACTGAAGATGCGTCTCACCGATCGCAACACATACATATTTTGGAACGAAAGGAAAAAACTTGAAATGTGAAGATAGGTTTCTGAAGGTCCAGTAATAGTATCTAGCCATCTAGCTGCAATGTGTGAATGGACTCTAAAGACTCTAAACCACAAACAGTGTTGAATAGAAACCTGTATATTTTTCTGTGAATGGTATATTATCCTCCCATTCTCCCATGAAGAGGTTTGCAAGGCTTGGCACAAATTTTGCGCCCATCACAACACCTCTCTTTTGGGAGAAAAAGTCTTTGTTGTACCAAAAATAATTGTGGAAAAGACAAAAGTCTAAAACTTTCTGGTAAAAAATCTTTTGGGCATGTGGGATGTCTGCTCTAGCTTAACCACTTAAGGACCCCCGCACGCACATATACGGCCACAGAATGGCACGTACAGGCACAAGGGCGTAAATTTACGTCCCCGCCTAAGTGCGGTTCGGGGGTCCCATCGGGACCCCCTCCACGGCGTGCGGGGGTCCCCCTGGCCCAGGGAGCGATCCGGGACGAGCGGGTGGATGTCGGCGTTTACCCGCCCCCCCGCGATCGCTCCCAGCCAATGCGCGCGCTCCCAGTCTCCTGTCACTTCCTCCTCCTGTGTAAACACAGGAAGGGGGAAGTGATGTAATCTCCCATCGCAGCGGTATTTCCAACCGCTGCGATGGGAGAAACACCTAACAGTAAGTGTGCACCAACATTACACTGACACACACTCACATAGGCATACTTAACCCCTTGCGATCTACCCCCCCACCCCCCCTGTCACAGTGTCACTGAATGCAGTGATCTAATCACTGCATTTAGTGTCAGTGTGACAGGCAGTGTAAAATCAGTTAGTGTTAGGTTCAGGATAGCCCCCCCACCCCCCCTAATAAAGTTTTAACCCCCTGATCACCGCCCTAGTTAACCCTTTCACTCCCTATTGCCAGCGTCACTAAGCGATCATTTTTCTGATCACTGTATTAGTGTCGCTGTTCCCGCTAGGTAGCTATTTTTTTTTATCGCAATTTTTTTTTTTTACTAAAGACATGTGGCTAAATAAATTTTGGCCTAAATGTTTGACTAAAATTTAGTTTATTTGATTTTTTTTTTTAACAAAAAGTAAAAAATAGTGTTTTTTTTCAAAAATGTCGCTCTATTTTTGTATATAGCGCAAAAAATAAAAATCGCAGAGGTGATCAAATACCACCAAAAGAAAGCTCTATTTGTGGGAAGAAAAGGACGCAAATTTTGTTTGGGAGCCACGTCGCACGACCGCGCAATTGTCAGTTAAAGCGACGCAGTGCCGAATCGCAAAAACACCTTGGGTCATTTACCAGCGTATTGGTCCGGGTCTTAAGTGGTTAAAGCAGAGTTCCAGCTGTTTCTATGTTTATTAAAAGTCAGCAGCAACATAAAGTGTAGCTGCTGACTTTTAATAAACACACACTCACCTGTTTCAAACAGAAATGGGAACTGGGTACCTGTCAAAACTAGGTAGCCCCCCCACAAAAAAAAATAAAAAGAAATGACATGCCAAATGTGGCATGTCAGGGGGTCAGAAGTTCCACTCTTGGGTGGAACTCCGCTTTAAGGCCCAATTGAGAGACAATAAAGCATCATCATGCTGTATAATTGTTTACAGAGATGACACATCTGCCATCACTAAATTTACTTCTGAAGTTTCTGAAAGATCCACTTCCCGCAACAGTTGTAAAACTACTACTAGGAACTAGATATTTTCTCTCTTTTTTTAGTTAGCACCCTCGTACGGTAAACAAACTCCACAAGATTGGTTAATTTTCTTGTATACCATCCATTAGCTGTCCTTGATAATACTCTTTAGACAAAATAACACCCCCCCCCCCCATTATCAGCTGGACAAATAATTATAATTATGTTCTTTCTTTTTTCCAACTGTTCAATACCTTGATGGATATACAGTATCTCACAAAAGTGAGTACACCCCTCACATTTTTGTAAATATTTTATTATACCTTTTCATGTGACAACACTGAGGAAATGACACTTAGCTACAATGTAAAGTAGTGAGTGTACAGCTTGTAAAACAGTGTAAATTTGCTGTCCCCTCAAAATAACTCAACACAGCCATTAATGTCTAAACCGCTGGAAAAACTACACCCCTAAGTGAAAATTTCCAAATTGGGCCCAATTAGCCATTTTCCCACCCCAGTGTCATGTGACTCATTAGTGTTACAAGGTCTCAGGTGTGTTAAATTTGGTGTTATCACTCTCACTCTCTCATACTGGTCACTGGAAGTTCAACATGGCACCTCATGGTAAAGAACTCTCTGAGGATCTAAAAAAAAGAATTGTTGCTCTACATAAAGATGGCCTAGGCTATAAGAAGTTTGCCAAGACCCTGAAAGTGAGCTGCAGCATGTGGCCAAGACCATACTGCAGTTTAACAGGACAGGTTCCACTCAGAACAGGCCTCACCATGGTGGACCAAAGAAGTTAAGTGCACATGCTTAGGGTCATATCCAGAGATTGTCTTTGGGAAATAGACCTATGAGTGCTGCCAGCATTGTTGCAGAGGTTGAAGGGGTGGGGGGTGAGCCTGTCAGTGCTCAGACCATACGTCGCACACTGCATCAAGCTGGTATACATGGGTGTCGTCCCAGAAGGAAGCCTCCTCTAAAGATGATGCACAAGAAAGCCTGCAAACAGTTTGCTGAAGAAAAGCAGACTAAGACTGGCCATACACTATACAATTTTTTTGTTCAACTTTCCTTAAGATTTACCAAAACCATATAATACAAGGTCACACCTAAACCCTTTCAATTTGTATGCAATCAGGCAGGTCCTTGTACTACATAGTTGAAGGTAAATCTAAAGGAACTTGAATAAGAAAATTGTATAGTGCATGGCCAGCCTAAGGACATGGATGACTGGAACCATGTCCTGTGGTCTGATGAGACCAAGATAAACCTATTTGGTTCAGATGGTGTCAAGCGTGTGTGGCGGCAACCAGGTGAGGAGTACAAAGACAAGTGTGTCTTGCCTACAGTCAAACATGGTGGTGGGAGTGTCATGGTCTCGGACTGCGTGAGTGCTGCTGGGACTGGGGAGCTACAGTTCATTGAGGGAACCATGAATGCCAACATGTACTGTGACATATTTAAGCAGAGCATGATCCCCTCCCTTCGGAGACTGGGCCGCAGGGCAGTATTCCAACATAAGGACCCCAAACACACCTCCAAGATGACCACCACCTTGCTAAAGAAGTTGAGGATAAAGGTGATGGACTGGCCAAGCATGTCTCCAGACCTAAACCCTATTAAGCATCGGTGGGGCATCCTCAAATGGAAGGTCTCTAACATCAACCAGCTTCGTGATGTCATCATGGAGGAGTGGAAGAGGACTCCAGTGGCAAGCTGTAAAGCTCTGGGGAACTCCATGTCCAAGAGGGTTAGGGCAGTGCTGGAGAATAATGGTGGCCACACAAAATATTTTAATTTTGGGCCCAATTAGGACATTTTTATTTAGGGGTGTACTCACTTTTGTTGCCAGCGGTTTAGACATTAATGGCTGTGTGTTGAGTTATTTTAAGGGGACAGAAAATGTACACAGTTATACAAGCTGTACACTCACTACTTTAAATTGTAGCAAAGTGACAGATTATTTTTTTATAAAATATTTACAAAAATGTGAGGGGTGTACTCACTTTTGTGAGATACTGTACCTGGGATCAGTATTCTTATTTGGAACAATCTGCTCCAAATCTCTCATTACCAGGCCTTTAAAGACCCCTAGATGGTGTGCAGTTTTGAGTGTTAAACAAAGCTTTATTACGCAATCCACAATGATTAAGAATCAATACTTCTATCTGTCATTAAAATAGCTGTCGCTATCAACAATACAATATGCGCAAAACAAATAGCTTTCTAAACAATAAAACAACAATAGTGGCGCTCCGTCAATCTCTGTAATTGACTGATATTCATGTGTTATCCACACAAGTTCATAAGAATACCCAGTGCATGTGTACAAAGAAAGTCTCTGGTGTTCAAAGTCCTCAAATCCTTGTATTCCATCCACCAATCACCGAACTGTCACCACGTGAGTCCCACTCCCATAAGAGTTTAAACTCACCAGAAATCCATAATCAGCACGCCTTTATTTATAGTAATGTCCAACACTCACAAGGGACGTGTGTCACTCGTACTAGGAACGCTCCAGGAATCACTAATATTATTACAAGAAATAAACTCCATATAACGTAATCCCGTTCAAGTAAATGTTTATTTAAAATAAAATGCACTTACAAACAACAATTCTATAATCACATCAACATCATAGCTTAATCCACCGATCAGATATGGCGTCTCACCCACAACGCTGATGCCTGCTCTGTATTGGGAGAGAACCGCAGCACCCCAAGAAAGACTAATGCTCTGTACACACACGATAGGTATTTCCTATGGGCTAAAATTGGATGGAATTTTCTGTCAGAATTCCATTCAAGCTGTCTTCCATCAGTCTTGCATACACACTGTCAGACTAAATTTTAACCGTCCAAAACGCGGTGACGTAAAACACTATGATGAGCTGAGAAAAATGAAGTTCCCAGCATGCGTCGACTTGATTCTGAGCATGCGTGTTTTTTTCTCCGTCGGAGTTCCACACAGGTGATCAGGATTTCACATAGGATTTTTTTCCATCAGAAAAAAATAAAACATGTTCTATTTCCAAACTCAGATGGAAAAAAATCCTATGGGGCCCACACATCGTAGGAATTTCTGATAAAAAAATTCCATCAGACTTTTTTCATCAGAAAATTTTGTGTACAAGGCATAAGGAGCAGAGGTTGTAGAGCAGGATGAAGAGTTCAGCAGCAAAAAAAATTATTGGTTAAGTGGTATATATATATATATATATGTGGTAAGTGGTATATATAATTTAAGTAGAGTTGAGTTGACACATAAGGAAATCAATATTTTACACCTAGGTCTAAAATGTAGGATTAAACGACCTATCAGTAAGTTTGATGTGTGTGTGTGAATATACATAAATACTGTATATGAGGAAACTCAATATGGAAAAATATTTTTTGAGTAAGACACCAACCCCAGAAATTAGGAATTAGAAGACAACGATAGGGATTGATAGTGAATTGCGTAATAAATCTTTGTTTAACCCTCAAAGCTCTGCACACCACCATCTAGAGGTCTTTAAAGGCCTGGTATTGAGAGATTTGGAGCAGATTGTCCCAAATAGGAATACTAATCACAGGTATATCTAGAAAGGTATAGAACAGTTGGGAAAAAGGAAGAACATAATTATTTGTCCAGCTGATAAGGGAGGGAGGAGGGGGTTGTTATTTTGTCTAAAGAGTATTATTATGGACAGCTGACAGAGATCTTATTTTATGAGAACACTTTTGTAAAACTAGACGGGGATCCGACTGGCTAGTATAGAATTACAGCTACCAACCTTGTGGAATTTGGTTACCGTATGAGATTGCTAATTAAACAAAGAGGAAATATCTACAGTAGTTCCTAGTAGTAGTCAGATACCATCGATATACACAATTCCTAAAATTCACAAGGACCCCCTAAACCCTCCAGCCTGACACATAGTGAACAGTATAGGGTCGGTAACGGATATAAGATAAATCCTGACCCTTTAAATAGCCCTCAACTCACCTGTGGAAATAGTTAACTGAGAGAGATAATTTTCTGAACAGACCCTCTACATTAGGAAGTATAAGAATATCTTTAAGAGCTTTGACTAAATAAATATTTATTTTTTAAATGTGCTTTTCCAGTTACCTTTATATTTCACTTTCTTGTTGGTAGAAAGTCTTTAATGTGTATGGGATACCACCAGATGGCAATCTTGTTCTTTCCAAAAATATTGTACAACATTTTTTTCCATACAGTGTCTGGACTCATTTGTAATATAAGCAACATGAATAACACAAGTTGCACTGCTTAGGTTGGTTTTATCTGAGTTTTTTATTTTTATTTGAGCTAATGTAAATTATAATCTTAGAAAGGATCCCAGAATAAGATACTGAGAACTAATGTAATACAAAAAGGATCGCAGTCTTACACATCAAATTATAATTTCTATTGTCCTTTATTCCTGTAGAATGAAGCAGCACTTCATTGCAGTTACAGTCTTCCTATGCACCCATGTCATGCACTACTAACTGATATTTAAAAATTGATGATGTTCGACAAAGAATGCCACTGTGAATGCTCATCTTTTCCATAGTTCCAGCCATAAGTTATTTAAAAAATAAATAAACAACATCGAGCTGGGAAAACAAGTCCACATTTGGAAATGGGAAGTGTTGACTAGAAATTTGTTTGTATTTATATACAGAATATAGATGAAACATTACAATGAATGTTATTATATGAACGAGGTTATTATATGAAACGAGGTTCATTTCTACCTGTAAGCATGTCTCACTTTAAATGCCCCCATCTCCCCCCGTGAAGCTACAGTCAGTACAAATTGGACAGGCCACCGTGATTCAGTTGTACTATATCCCTAAAGTAAAAAAAAATGCACAAAAACGGGCTATTGGCACCGCTCAGCGCCAAAAGGAAAACTCTTTAGGGAAATTACAATAATGATAACGTCAGCAGCTACTATAAAAAAACATCAACATTAAAATAATAGCATTTAAAAAGTCCAACACATCTTATGTCCTTAAAAATCACTAAGCAGCGCTCATGTGAGTCCATCCACAAATGACAAGCTTTTACATGATTCAACGTATAAGAAGAAAAGGTGAAAATGATTAGGTGAAGCTCTCAATACGATAGTGGCGGTGCATCCATAGTGGTCACAGGAGCGCCGCCCCCTCTCTCCTGCACCGTCACTCAACAATACATAGATTTATGCATTGCATGAATCTATATGTATTTTCGCCGCTCCCGCCCACTATTCAGGTGGCTGGCCCCCTGTTGAGCGCTGTCCATCTAAATAACAGCAGTGGGTGTGTTTTGGAAGTGTCTATCAAAGCCAGCCTGTGGGCTCTAATCAGCTTCCAAATGGTTAACCAGAGGGCGCACAGGGTGTGCGTTTCCTGGTTAACACTGACACGCGTCTCAGCCAATCAGGTCCACCGGGTCTGGTTACTGGTCACCTGATTGGCTGAAGCGACATCGAGGTGGGAGAAGACACGGAGGGATCATTGAGGAGGATGGCTGACCCGAGAAAGATATGTGCCGGGCGGGGGGTAATTCTGGTGGCATTTCATGAGGCAAACTGGCGGCAATTGATGGGGACAGTGGCTGACTTGAGGGAAAGAATCTGTTCGGTGATAGGAAAGAAAAGAGCCCCAAAGAGACCACCTCGCAGACCCTCTAGTCCGAAAACAGGGAGGTCCATCGAGCTGTGAACCTGCAAAGCCGTCCCCCCACCCATGAGTCAGGCCGGGGCAAGGCTTCATGCATTGGCGGGTTTGGGTGCCTGCTTGTTCGGCTTACGAACCCAGGGACGTTTCTGTCCCCTAGTTGAGCCCTTGTCGGCCTGGGAGTGTTTAACCGCGGGCCCTGACTGACAAAAATACTGCTTCTGAATGGGGAACGAAGGACCAGGCTTACGGCGCGGCTCCTTTCCCTTGGAGGACTGAGGGAGGAGAGTGCTCTTACCCCCAGTGACATCCTTGATAATGTAATCCAGCGAGGTACCAAAAAGCCTCCTACCCTTGAAGGGTAAATCAGCCAGGGCTTTTTTGGATGCTTAGTCAGCCGACCAGCATTTCATCCAAATCAGGCGGCGCAAAACCACCGCCGAAACTAGGCTGTGAAAAAGTCTCACACATGTGGTATCCCCATACTTGGCAAAAAATAGCAGAATGTGTTCTAGGGTGTAATCCTAAGTATGCCGATGTTGTTCATTAGAAATAGCTTATTATTTGACAACTTTGTGTACAAAAATATATTTACATTTTCATTCCACATTTTCCAAAAACCTGAAAAAAAATGAAGTCTTCAAAAGACTCACCATACCTAGGGGGTGTTTCCTTTAAAACTGTGATCACTTTGTGGGTGATTTTGTTGTCCTAATGCTCAAGGGCCTCCAGAAATGTGAGAGTTAGTCAGGAAATTTGATGCATGATTTATGCCCCTAGACCACACTGTGATCACTGTGGCCTGTGCCATGTGACCAATCAAAGCATCACACTTGTAAACAAAGGCTGCATGTTTCAGATTTTGCTCTGTTTCTTCTCACAGGGATCAAAAGAGTGTTTTCTACAGGGCTCTGAGTCTGAACTATAGGAATAATCTTCATATTTATACACTCAATTATCCAATGGTCCAGCAATGTGAGCACACAAAGCCCCACTCCTCTCCCCCTCCTGTCCACGGTGCCAGCATTGTTACTGTGGGCTTCACAGCTGGGCGAGCACTGCGCATGCACGAGCTGTGCTATGATTGGCCGGACAATCTTCTGGGACCTGTGACATGTCCCAGAATATTGCAGGTAGGGAGGGGGAGAGGTGATCTTCCTTTTCAGCGCCACGGGACCAGGGAGGAAGTGGGAGCTGGGTGTCCATAAAAACAGGGTACCCGCTCCCCCCCCCCCCCCCAAAATAAAAAGGCATGCTAAATGTGGCATGTCAAGGGGTCATCTACACTTAAAGCGGAAGTTCTGTTTTTGGGTGGAACTCTGCTTAAAAAAAATCACTAGAGCAGTAAAGTATCATTATAGTGACACTGAAAAGGGGTAGGTAGTGATCAGGGGCACTGTCAGGCTGCTCTGATGACACTGTTTGCCAGTTCAGGCAGCCAGTGTCAATGATCACTAGCCATACAGTACAATGTCACCATACCGGTGCAGCCAGTCCCAGTGTCCCTGATCACCACCACACCAGTCCCAGTGTCACCAGATACGTGTAACCATCAACAATGTTCTTGATCACCGCCACACCAGTCTCAGTGTCATCAGATAAGTGTAAGCAATCAACTATGTTCTTGATCAGCACCACCACACCAGGACCAGTAGACCACTGTAGGCCATCAACAGTGATCTCTACCACGCCAGTCCCAGTATCCCCAGACTAGTGTAAGCCAGCAACAGTGTTCCTGATCACTGCAGTGCCAGTGTCAGTGTCACCAGACCAGTGTAAGTCAGCAACAGTGTTTTGGATTGCTGTCTGCCACATCAGTCACAGTGTCACCAAACCAGTGAAAGCCAGGAACAGTATTCCTGATTGCAACCACACTAGTCTCAGCATCACCAGCCCAGCATTTTCAAATACCCTCGTTTCCTAATATTCCAACTTATTGTTATGACTGACAGTAAAGGAGTTAAGTATTTTTTTGCAATATAGTGTTTATAGTGTCATAGTTGTCTATTTGTGGTCCACAAATTGTCTTTATTACTTTATATTGTCATGATTGATGGTTGTTGTTTGCTATTTTTTTGCCCCCATATACTTACAATCAGGGCTTTTTTTCAGGGGGAACTTGGGGGAACTCAGTTCCACCACCTCTGGCTCAGACCCTTTGGTGCCTGCTCACCACAAACACTTGTAAACACAGGAGTTTGGTTTCTGTGTTTACAAGTGACAGCTCTGCACTGTGTGTAACCCCCCCCTGAACTCTGCACTCTGTATGTAATGCAATCCTTGTATTTAATACCCCTTTAAGACCCTCCTACTGTTTGTGAAATCTGAACGGGGTCGTGGTTGAGTTCCTACACCTATTTTCTGTGAAAAAAAGCTCTGCTTACAATTGCCCATTTGTCACAAGTATATTATCATGTTGCTATGTTGTACTTTTGTTACTCTCATATTGTCACATTTGGCTGTTTATGACCACATATTGTAATAATCGTCTATTTGCCACCTGCATATTGTAACAGTTTATAGTTTTCTGTGTATATTGTATACAATTGCCCATTTGGGACCCATGTAATGTCAAGCTAGGCATTTTATTATGAAGTTACAACTGTTTAGTAGAGGATCATATTAATAAAACTGTGTTCCCTGCAATGGGCCGCATTTTTACACAAATATATGTTGATAGTTGTCTTTAAATCTATAAAATGTATGAGCATGTTTCAAACACAGGGACCAAATGGAAACTAGAACGGTAAAGCACATCTCTAAATGAAATGAAGGTCATTGAATCATTGATCTTGTTTTAAATGTGTTCCATTACACAAGATTCCATTTAGAAACCTGCTCCATTATGTTGACTTGATGCATCAAATGAGACATTACTTGGCTGCTGGGGTTATTACTGAAGAGCTGCAGCTAACACAGTTCTGTATGTAGCACCCTTTCTCTCCAGGTACACCACTGGTCCTTAGTAATACACCAAGTTATACTAAAAATTATTTTCTTTACTCTTTTTTGAATAGATGTGTAATGCCTTGTACAAACGATCGGAATTTCCGATGAAAAAAGTCAGACGAAATTTTTTCATCGGATATTGTGATCGTGTGTGGGCCCCATCAGACTTTTTATCGTCGGAGTTTAGAAATAGAACATGTTTTATTTTTTTCCAATGGAAAAAAATCCTATCGGAGATTCTGATCGTCTGTGTGAAACTCTGACTAAGAAAAAACGTGCATGCTCGGAATCAAGTCGACACATGCTCGGAAGCATTGAACTTCATTTTTCTCGGCTCGTCGTAGTGTTTTACGTCACTGCGTTTTGTACAGTTGGAATTTGGTCTGACAGTATGTATGCAAGACAGCTTGAATGGAATTCCTACGGAAAATTCCATCGGATATTATCCCATCAGAAATTCAATTTGGGGCATTAGGCTGGCCTATTGGGACACGTTCATAATATTAAACAATGTTTCTATTTTCCACATTACATTACACTCTCCAAAATAACACAATAATGTTTCTGCATTGGGTCATACTGCCAAGAGACTGTACAGTCTTATTAAAGTTCCACGGTTCCTTTACATCTTTCACAAGGCATAATTTTGGATCCCACTGAAAACATTCAGATCCATTATCAACAACATCACGTTATATAAACCAGTCTAAAAGAAATAAGTGCTCCAGACCAGAACTGTAAGACCACGGGAGTCATTCTCTTATTTTGGTGTGAATGTCTTTTTACATTGGCAAAACAATACGCATGCTTTGGATATGTACAAAAGATCACATGTATGCTATGTGGGCAGGTAGTTTGAGCTGTACAATCAGCAGACACATTGCTTTTCAACACAACTATCATGTACCTCGCAATGTTTATTGCGCTTAAATTGGTTGTAAACCCAATCACACATCTTGCACCTACAGGTAAGCCTAGATTAGATCTCCTAAATCTGCACGGTTTAGGAGATATTTACAGTGATTACAGGTGCTGATGTCTACGGCGCATGCACACCGTAGACAACGGTGCAGGCGCACTAAAAGTGCAGTTTTTGTGAATAGCATAACCAGGGTTAATGCCGTATTGCCGCGCAAGCGCAGGAGTGACATCATCGCCGCTCCGGCCAATCACAGTGCCAGAGCGGCGATAACAGGAAAAGGATGCCAGGGGACATGGCGGCGGTGGAGGGGGACGAGGAGAACTTTGGGGGCTGCGATCTCAGGTAAGTGCCACATAATGAGCTAGTATGCAATGCATACTAGCTCATTATGCCTTCCTCTTGTAGGTTATTTTTTTCCCACGTTGATCAGAGGGGGGGGTTTACTTCCTCTTTAAGAGGGTCCATAAAGAACCCCGTGGTGTTGACTGGAACAGACGGTTAATTCAAATTGAGGTGAGGTAGATTTTTGCAATTATGTGCCACCTCGCCTGCTGGTTTGAATGAGGCCACTAGTTTTAAGCTGTTTTTGGAATAAACATGTTTTGCTTTTTCTAGCTTATGGTTGTTTTTGGTGTTTGCTAGCTGTGTGCTCTTACTGAGCATTTTTTACTGTACCTGTGGATATTTTACCTGCTTAATGATTTGATCATGTACGTGTAGCCTCCTTGTTTTAAACAAGGGCTACTATATTAATTTAGATTTTTTTTACTGTCAATAGATGTCACTGGTATCTTTAATCATAGAATGAGATTTTACAAACAAAGCTATGAGATTTTATATTTTCTTCAGCCAGTTGAGTAGAAGGTTTATGTCACTGGTGCATGACCGGGGAAGATATACAGTATCTCACAAAAGTTAGTACTCCCCTAATATTTTTGTAAATATTTTATTATACCTTTTCATGTGACAACACTGAAGAAATTACACTTTGCTACAATGTAAAGTAGTGAGTGTACAGCTTGTATAACAGTTTACATTTGCTGTCCCCTCAAAATAACTCAACATACAGTCATTAATGTCTAAACCGCTGGCGACAAAAGTGAGTACACCCCTAAGTGAAAATGTCTAAACTGGGCCCAAAGTGTCAATATTTTGTGTGGCCACCATTATTTTCCAGCACTACCTTAACCCCCTTGGGCATTGAGTTCACCAGAGCTTCACAGGTTGCCATCAGACCACAGGACATCGTTCCAGTAATCTACATCCTTAGTCTGCTTGTCTTCAGTAAACTGTTTGCAGGCTTTCTTGTGCATCATCTTTAGAACAGGCTTCCTTCTGGGAGGACATCTATGCAGACCAATTTGATGCAGTTGCAGCTTATGGTCTAAGCACTTACAGGCTGACCCCCCATCCCACCAACCTTTGCAGCAATGCTGGCAGCACTCATATGTCTATTTCCCAAAGGCAAGCTCTGGATATGGCGCTGAGCACATGCACTCAACTTCTTTGGTCAACCATGGCGGGGCCTGTTCTGAGCGGAACCTGTTCAATTAAACCGATATAAGGTCTTGGCCACCGTGCTAAAGCTCAGTTTCAGGGTCTTGACAATCTTCTTATAGCCTAGGCATCTTTATGTAGAGCAATAATTCTTTTTACAGATCCTCAGAGAGTTCTTTGTCATGAGGTGCCATGTTGAAGTTCCAGTGACCAGTATGAGAGAGTGAGAGCGATAACACCAACACACCTGAAAATCACTAATTGGACCAAATTTGGACATTTTCACTTAGGGGTCTACTCACTTTTGTTGCTAGCGGTTTAGACAATAATGGCTGTGTTGAGTTATTTTGAGGGGAAAGCAAATTTATACTGTAATACAAGCTGCACACTCAATACCTTACATTGCAGCAAAGTGTCAGTTCTTCAGTGTTGTCACATGAAAAGATATAATAAAATATTTACAAAAATGTGAGGGGTATACTCACTTTTGGGAGATACTGTAAATATCTGAGACAGACTATGTTCGCTTTCTCTTTCCCTCTCTTTACCTTGGTTGAGGTGCTAGCTGGATGGAGCTCTGCTGTTAGACACAATAGCCAGGTTCGGGGTCTAATGTGTGCTGCATCCACCTAGATGAGAATAAGGTTTTTTTTTTGTAAACACCTGACCCAGCATGCCCCTGGCTGATGACATCACAAGTGGGTGGCATCACCACCTTTTTTGTTGGGTTGGCAGTGGCGGCAGCCAACGTGATTGACAATGGATCAACATGGGGACAAGGTGCTTTGGGGGGCAAAGCACCCCTCCATGTTGAGGGCATGTGGCCTTCTATAGTTCAAGAGAGGGGGGTGCTCACTCATCCTCTTCCTTTCCTGACCTGCCAGGCTACATGCTTGGATAAGAGTCTGGTATGGATTTGGGGGGTGGGGGGGCAAGCCATTTTTTAAAAAAAATCTGACCTGAAGGGCCTGGTATTGATTTGAGGGGAGGACTCCACAAGATTTAAGTGTTTTTTTTTTTTTTAATGTCTGGATTGATTTTTTTACTTTAAGCTATCAGCAGGGAACTGGGCTGGCAGCTGCTGGTTTACTGGTTGTTAAGGATGTCGGCAGCTGCTGGTTCCTTTAAATATGGCATACCAAGACCACTACTTATTTACTGCATGCATTTTTGTGAAGTGACTTTTGTGAGCGATTTGTGGTGAAATTCGTCATCAGACACAGAAAGTGATTTCAGCAACGATCCTGCGTCTGAGCTCAGTGATTTGCGGACTTGGTGCTCTATTGACTGTGGTTTGGATCACACAGTGCCCCCAAAATTCCCATTTACTGGAGCACCTGGTATAAACGGGGATGTGGAAGATGACGACCCCTTGGCATACCTACAACTATTGTATAATCTTTATTTGTGAACGGCATAGCGGTACATCACAACACATGTTGTCAGAAGCATCGTACAGCAAACAATATGCCATCCATTTTTGTTTTATCAGCATAGCATAAAAACAAGGTAGACTTTGAAAACAAAGATGCATATAAACACATTGGGGCCTAGTACTCATAATAGCATCACACAGGGCCCGGTAGCGGGCTGAAAGTGGAGATCACCCCAATATACAAAACACAAAAACTGCAACATAAAGTATAGGGGCGACACCTCCCTAGCTTCTCATCAAGTAATAAAATGGGTACTCGCTGAAGGAGGGGCAAGGACTGGAAGCCAAACCAGCCAATCTATTGGACACCTACAACTATTTTTGACCGATGAGGTTATTGAAAAAATAGTTATGGAGACAAACCGGTACCAAGAGCAGCAAGCTGCTACACATCGGAAGTTTTCAAGAAGTAGAAAGTGGGAACCAGCGACCAAAGAGGACATTTGGAAATTTCTGGGCCTTATAATTCTTCCGGGAGTGGTGGGGAAACCCCTGCAGAAGTAGTATTGGACAACCAATAAATGACTTGCCACTCCATTCTTTGGCACAGTCATGTCAGAGTACACATTTTCCCTGATAATTTAATATTTGCACTTTGAGAACAATGAAGAATTTGATAAAACTACTCATCCCGCACCAAAACTATGGGAAGTATATCAAATGATTTTGAAGAATTGCCAATGGAGCTATGTGCCAGATAGAGACATCAGCATAGATAAAAGTGTAATGGCCTTCAAGGGAAGGCTCAGCTGGATAAAATACATGAGCTGTATACAATTGATGGCATCAAAGAGAGCATGATTTGGCGTAAAATCTTTCATGCATTGCGAATCGACAACTGGTTACATTTGGAATTCTGTTCTATGCACTGGGAAAGGAATCAAATTCAACCCAAAATACAGCAATTATGGAATGGAAACATCTTTAGTTCTTTCACTGATTGAGCCAATGCTATATCAAGGCTATTGTGTAACTACAGACAACTTTTACACATCTCCAGAAATTTACAAGTTCCTTCTGCAGAACAAAATAGTTGCCTATGGAACCGGCGTAACATGCCGCCAATCTTTGTCAATAGGAAGCTCAAGACTGGAGAAATGGTTGCTTGGCAGAAAAGCAAAATGATGGCACTGTGATGGTGTGACAAAAAAGATGTGTGCCTAATGAGTGCAATCCATAAAACCCCCATTGTCATGGTACGCACAAAAGGTGGGAAAGACATCATAAAGCCACAAGAAGTGATAAACTACAACAACACCTTGGAAGGTGTTGACAGAGCCAACCAAGCAATGACATTCTATCCAGCAATGAGAAAACAACAAAAAAATACTACAAGAAGATTTCTGGGATCTCTTTAAGCAATGTTTGTGGAATGCCTACATTCTGCAAAATAAAAAAAAGAGTGACAAGCCTGTGGTTCATGTTGACTGTATTTGGAAAGTTGCCGAATTGATCTTTCTGAAACACCAAACACCAATGGCTGTGAATAGAGCTGGACATTGTGTTGCTGGTGTTGTCAACCAGCAACGTCTTACTGGTCATCATTTCATGGACTAAATCCAAAAGGAAACCAGGTTCCATTGTCCTAAATAGGGATGAGCCGAACACCCCCTCGTTCGGTTGGCACCAGAACCTGTGAACAGACCAAAAGTTTGTGTGAACTTTAGAACCCTGTTAAAGTCTATGGGACTCGAACGTTTGAAATCTAAAGTGCAAATTTTAAAGGCTAATATGCAAGTTATTGTCCTAAAAAGTGTTTGGGGATCCGGGTCCTGCCCCAGGGGACATGAATCAATACAAAAAAAAGTTTTAAAAACGGACATTTTTTTGGGAGCAGTGATTTTAATAATGCTTAAAGTGAAACAATAAAAGTGTAATATTCATTTAAATGTCGTACCTAGGGGGGGTGTATAGTATGCCTGTGAAGCAGCGCTTGTTTCCCGTGCTTAGAACTGTCCCTGCACAAAATGTAATTTCTGAGGGAAAAAAGTCATTTAAAATCACTCGCGGCTATAATGAATTGTCGGCTCCTGGCAATTCAGAGAAAAGTCATTCATTAAAAAAAAATGTGTGGGGGGCCCCCCCAAATTCAATTACCAGACCCTTCAGGTCTGGTATGGATATTAGGGTGAACCCTGTGTCAAATTAAAAAAAAATGATGTGGGGTTCCCCCCAAATATCCATTCCAGACCCTTCAGGTCTGGTATGGATTTTAAGGGGAACTCCACCCCAAATTTTTAAAAAATGGCGTGGAGTTCCCCCCCAAAAATCCACACCAGACCCTTTATCCAAGAAGGCAACCTTGCAGACCACAGAAAAAGAGAGGGGCGAGAGAGTGCCCCCCACTCCTGAACTGTACCAGACCACATGCCCTCAACATTGGGAGGATGCTTTGACCCCCCAAAGCACCATCTTGATGTGGACAAGGGCCTCATCCCCACAACCCTTGCCCGGTGGTTGTGGGGGTCTGCGGGCGGGGTCTGCGGGCGGGGGGCTTATCGTAATCTGGAGGACCCCTTTAACAAAGGGGACCCCCAGATCCCAACCCCCCTATGTGAATTGGTAATGGGGTACATAGTACCCCACCATTTCACAAAGAAAGTGTAACAATTGTAAAAAAAAAAACTGACACCGTTGGGAAAGTCTTTTATTAAAAAAAAAATTACCATTACCAATTCACATAGGGGGGGCCGGGATCTTGGGGTCCCCTTTGTTAAAGGGGTCTTCCAGATTCCGATAAGCCCCCCACCCGCAGACCCTCACAACCAGCGGACAATGGGGACATGGTGCTTTGAGGGGTCACAGACCCCCAAAGCATCCTCCCAATGTTGAGGGCATGTGGCCTGGTACAGTCCAGGAGGGACTCTCGTCCCCCCCTCTTTTTCTGCGGTCTGCCAGGTTGCATGCTCGGATAGGGTCTGGTGTGGATTTTTGTGGAGAACTCCACGTAATTTCTTTTTATTTGGGGTGGAGTTCCCCTTAAAATCCATACCAGACCTGAAGGGTCTGGAATGGATTTTTGGGGGGAACCCCACGTAATTTTTTTTAAATTTGACACGGGGCTCCCCTTAATATCCATACCAGACCTGAAGGGCCCGGTAATTGAATTTGGGGGGACCCCCACGCATTTTTTTATTTTTTATGAATGACTTTCCTCTCTGTATTGCCGGGAGCCAACAATTCATTATAGCCGCAAGTGATTTTAACCACTTGTCATCTGCCCACCGTCAAATGACGGCGGGCAGACGACTCCATTATCCTGACATCACGTCATATGACGTGATGTCCCTTTAAAGCCGCGGGCGCGTGCGCGTCGCCGGCGGCGCGCGCACCCGCCGCTCTGCGGGGATCCTGTGCGAGTGCCCGGCGGCAACGATCGCCGCCGGGCACACGCGATTGCTCAGTAACTGAGCGGGGACGTGGAGCTCTGTATGTAAACAGAGCTGCACGTCCCTGTCAGGGAGAGAGGAGATCGATTGTGTCCCTTGTACATAGGGACACAATCGGTCACCTCCCCCAGTCACCCCCCCTCCCCCCACAGTTAGAACACTCATAGGACACACATTTAACCCCTTCCCCGCCCCCTAGTGGTTAACCCCTTCACTGCCAGTCACATTTATACAGTAATCAATGCATATTTATAGCATTTTTCACTGTATAAATGTAAATGGTCCCAAAAATGTCAGAAAAGTGTCCGAAATGTCCGCCATAACGTCGCAGTCCCAATAAAAAAATCGCAGATCGCCGCCATTAATAGTAAAAAAAAAAAAAAGCCATAAACTATCCCCTATTTTGTAAACGCTATAAATTTTGCGCAAACCAATCGATAAACGCTTATTGCATTTTTTTTTTTACCAAAAATATGTAGAAGAATACGTATCGGCCTAAACTGAGGGAAAAAATATTTTTTTTATATATTTTTTGGGTTATTTATTATAGCAAAAAGGAAAAAATATTGCATTTTTTTAAAAATTGACGCTCTATTTTTGTTTATAGCGCAAAAAATAAAAACCGCAGAGGTGATCAAATACCACCAAAAGAAAGCTCTATTTGTGGGAAAAAAAGGACGCCAATTTTGTTTGGGAGCCACGTCGCACGACCGCGCAATTGTCAGTTAAAGCGACGCAGTGCCGGAAGCTTATATTTTGTCTGGGCAGGAAGGGGGTGTAGGTGCACAGTAGGCAAGTGGTTAAATGACTTTTTTCCTTTAGAAATGACACTTTGTGCAAGGACAGTTCTAAGCATGGGAAACAATCGCTGCATACTATACACCCCCCAGGTACGAAATTTAAAGGAATATTTCACTTTTATTGTTTCACTTTAAGCATTATTAAAATCACTGCTCCCAAAAAAAGCCATTTAAAAAAAAAATGCATTGATACATGTCCCCTGGGACAGGACCCAAGTCCCTAAACACTTTTTATGACAATAACTTGCATATTAGCCTTTAAAATTTGCACTTTAGATTTCTCCCATAGACTTTTACAGGGTGTTCCGCAGCTTTTCGAATTTGCCCCGAACACCCCAAAGTGTTCGCTGTTCGCCGAATAGGTGAACAGCCAATGTTCGAGTCGAACATGAGTTTGATTTAAACTCGAAGCTCATCCCTAGTCCTAAATTGTGACGTCAGACTTTGTGCAGTCCCATGTTTCAAAATATAATATGCCCGGAATGTTTACTGAAGCAATATGACTAGTAATATTGCACCCTTGTTTGGACAAATTTCAGTGTTTTTGATTTAATTATATTACTGACTAAAATGTATTAAATAAAATGTATTATTATTTTTTTTTTATTATTTATAATTATTTAATATATTATAATTCATGATTTTGTGTTTCAAACTTTATCATACCCAGGATGTCTACTAGACTCTTGTTTGGACAGATTTAAGTGAGGTATTCCTAAGAATTACATGCCTACAATACAATACAATGCCAAATTTCCATGCAAAACAATTGTACCGCTTTCAGCATCAAAAATTGGACATAATCATACCGCCAGGGAGGTTAAGTCCCAAAGCAAATGCTTTATACATATTCAATTAATCCCCAACATCTGGGCACAGGATTTTGTGAATGGCCAGTCAGCGAAGGTGTTTGTGTGACCTGCAGTGCTCATGTCTGCAGGGAAAGAATTGGGAGCTGTATTGTTCTAAGCTACTTAAATAACTCTTAGGCCGCGTACACACGACCAAATTAATCCGATCAAATCGGTCTGTCAGACCGATTTGATCGCATTTGTCTGCTGGGATAGATTGGTTTAATCGTGTACACACGATCAAACCAAAATCCCCGCCGGCAGACAGCGTGGTGACGTGGCGGTGACGTTGACGCCGCCACGTCACCGTCACCAGGAAGTAAAACACTTCCGCGCATGCGTCAAATCCATTCGATGCATGTGCGGACAGATATGTCTGCTGGTTAGCGTACTAACCAGCAGACATGTCGGACGGACGGGTTCCCAGCAGACAGATTTTAAAGCATGCTTTAAAATCTGTATGTCCGCCCGTACACACGATCGGATTTGTCTGCTGAAACGGTCCGTAGGACCGTTTTCAGCAGATAAATTTGATCGTGTGTACGCGGCCTTAAACAGCAGTTTGATGAAAGATTGCAGGAAATTGCTTTACAGCAGAGATAAAGATGTAATGGGGTTGATTTACTTAAACTAGAGGGTGAAAAATCTGGTGCAGCTGTGTATGGTAGCCAATCAGCTTGTTCAATTAATCTTTGACAAAAAACTTAAAGCTGATTGGTTTCTATGCACAGTTGCACCAGATTTTGCACTCTCCAGTTTTAGTAAATCAACCCCAATATGTCTAATTTGAACACTTTTATAATAATACTGCTGCTGATAATTAGTATAATTTATACTTCAGTTGTTTTCAAAATGCAAAAGGTTTAAATATTTTGTAATTCTATATGTATGGCTGTGGGGATGTGGAAGTCTTTTTTTTTTTTTTTTGCTTTTAATCACCTGTAGTAAACATTAGAAAGTGTTATGGTTATTTAAAACTACTGTAATGGCATCCATCCATCAAGGCTCTATTTCCCACTTCTTTTCTGAATATGATAACATTTAAATAATAAAGCACTTGTATGCTTTAAAAGGTGGTTTTATTCAATTCTAAATTGACTTTGCATAAACATGAACTGCAGGTAACAAGATTCAGACCCCAGTCACACATTTTCTAAAGACAGTGATGAATGAAGAAAGGTTTCCTGCTTTTTAAAAAGTAAATAAATCAGACTTTCCGTCATGCAAAGCAATTCCAACTACGGTATACCTGGTACTTTCACACATACATATGTAATATGAAGATGAACATAAACTACAATGATAAATTCAAAAATTAGGCAAAAGTATATTGTACTCAGAAATGGTAACAAAGGCTGGAAGTGTTGTTTTTCATTTTTTGGGGTCTTGAGAACATAATATTCATTAAGACATTTTGATCTGCCGGCTCCAGCTTTTATACACCCACACAAATTAGAAACTCATAAAAACTCTTTTCTGCACAAGAGGGCTAAATAGCATGGGAATTAATGTTTCTGTCTCCAATACTGCCCTCATTTTCATACTTTTCATGAATTCATTTTACATAAATAGGCTAGAAAGATGTACTGTATACAGTATGATTTATACCTAGCTTGAAAAAATAAATAACAAAATTTCATAATGTAAGATAATACTGTGCAAAAAGAGAGTTTGTGTTAAAAGAAAACACCTTTTTAATTTAATGTGAGGGATTATGTTTAAAAAAAAAAAAAAACACAATAAATATATACAACCAGCTGCTCTAATGAAATTAAAGTATTTCTGAAGGTTATACGTGGACATCATGGATTATGCAGGATCAATACTAATTAATGTTGAATATTTGCATTCTGTATTAAGACGCTATTGATTACATATCATAGGCGTGCGCAAGGGGTGTGTCTGGGCATACCATAATCACCCTATGCAGCGCAGATTCTCCCTGCTGATATTTCACTAAAGCCCCACAATGGGGCTCCTAAAAAATTGTGTAGCGGGGTCATCCTGTCAAAGCCTAACGACAGGTCATCCCTGCTGGACTTACCTTCCCATTTGTAAATATGTTAGAGATAGTTTAAAAGTTATGCATTGCGGAACTACAAGTAGCGGAGATATGGACTCCATAGACTCTAGAGAGAGACAGACTACATTTCCTGCAATGCTTTGCTCTCCATTAAGATGTGACGTCTTGCTAGAGCGGTGGAGGAGGTTATTTAGGGAAAGGAGGTGGCGCCTTTTTCGCTGTCTGTGACCCGCCCTCTCTCCTGTGCGGAGCGGCTGACAGAGACTGCCGTGTCTTAGGCCAGGAACCTGCCATCCAGACTGAAGCAAGACCTCAACTCCAAGCCAGTATTCCCGGAAGATTGAAGAGGCTGTCCAGCTAATAACCGTAGCAGTGGAACCTCCTCGGCTGGGATCCTGTGTGTTCTGGAGTGACACCTGAGCAGCGGGTTCCCCTTTCTTCTTCTTGAGGAGGAATCAGGCGGATCGGCCTGTTGGGTGAGAGAGCACTTGCTCAACCTTTGACTACCTGGTTATCATAGACACCCAGTCTCTATCTACCAGCTACGGACACACGTCTGGCCTGTAGCTAGGAAACTCGGAGACCTAGTTAACTGTCTCGGTGTTCATAGTGGTGACTGACGTTGACGAGCGATCAACACCACCACGATCTACTGCTATAGACGTTCTGTTGTATGATTACTTTCCTATAACCGTTACCTGTGGATTACAATTTAAAGTGCACCTACCGGCCGCTACGTGGAACATTGACTAGTCTACAGGACTGTCCGCTAGGGACGCTCGCGAGCAGAGACTGATCTTGAGTTTAGGCGGGTGGTACCACTCTTAGGTATAAAATTCAGTTTGTTTTGCTGTTGATTGACTGTGGTTGTATTTAAACCTTATGCTTGTCGTTTCTAAGTGCCCTGCAGTAAACATACCCCTTTACAGTCAATCATACTTACTGTGTGGAGTGTATTTCTTTTTCTCGCCTGGAGGGGTCGTATCACTGCAGCAGGTAATTTATTGTCATATTGCTATTGTATACTGTGTGTCTGTTATTGTGACTCCAACCCAGTAGGGGTCACAATATCCCACTACCAGACTTCTGATGTGTCAAGGGCGGGTTCGAGCTAATTAAAGAGGGGTGAGCTAAGCTAAAGAGAGTAGGTCCCAAAATCAACCAGCGGCTCCTTCGGGGGTAGCTCTACAATTGTAAAATATAATACAAAAATAAATTAATAAAAATAAAAAAAACACTGACACGTCTACTGCCCTACTAACACTGTCTATGTTTTAATAGATATTTATTTATAAGAGTGTGTGTGTATATATTAAACATGCTGGGTGCTTGGTGTGCTTCTGTACCTTTAAGGAGGGGTGGCTCCCCTTCAGTCCACCTGCCCCTATCTATCCATTAAAATGCATGTGCCTCCATTGTGAGGACACTCACTGTTAGTGTTAGGACCACAGAATTATGGGGTGCCTTGGCGCGGCTCTGTGGCTCACGCATGCGTTTGCAAATGCGTGCGGACAAAACCCCTGTTTTTAACGCACATTGTTA
The DNA here is from genome assembly GCA_029574335.1 of Rana kukunoris. NCBI lineage: Eukaryota > Metazoa > Chordata > Amphibia > Anura > Ranidae > Rana > Rana kukunoris. Next base: position 223,696,370 of record CM056053.1, on the reverse strand, counting down.
GACAGGTTAATTGGTTGTTCTGCTAGCTGGTCGGTAAGTAGGCTTGGTTATTCCCTGGGCATTCCCCAGGTTCTTGTTGTTATATATTAAACATACATACATACATATTGTAACAGTAGGAGCTGCTGTCATGTTAAAGTGGACACAGAGTCTGCATATTGGCTGAATGCAGAGCTGCAGAGATTAAATTTAAAAAAACTGAGAAAACTGCTTTGGCAGTTTTCTTGTATTTTTCTATATTCACATGGGTCTCTGTGGCTTGGAGATCCTTCAGAGATGTGGGTGGGACGGGATCTCCAACCTGTGTCCAGGTTTTGAAGACAGCCTGCAAGCTGCCTTCCCAGGTGCAGACAGCTCATATAATGAAGGGCTGGGGAGAGCAGATGAGAGGAAGGAAGGTGGAGCAGTGGCTGTGACTGTTGCTGTGTCTCTGTGTTGGGACGGACGCTGTATGCGTTGAAGGACTTCGGGGCCTTGTGCATCCAGGACTGTGGGTCTGGAGGAGCTGATGGTTTGAGGAACCAATACCTGTAGCAGCAGTGCTGTTAAAGACTAGCTAGGCGGGTTGTTATTTTCATTTGTCTCTGCATCACGTTTAAACCCCTGCGTGGGATTCCTGTGAATGGACTTTTTGTTTTGTTTATCTCTATTTAATAAACGTGGGCTACCAGGCCCTAACGCTAATTGCCTGTTTGCTGTTGACTCACTACACCAAAACGCATCTGCCAGAAGAGTTAAACCCCCCAATGTTTACAATATATACACACACGCAGATGCGTGTTTGAGCTTTGGGTGCACACCCCAATGCAATAGGCTGCGCAAACCTTTGTTACATATGCTTACACAATCACTCATGTGAGAACTGTGTTTGTTCGCAAGGGATGCACAGGTGTTCAGGCAGTTCCTTTCATGTCAATTTAAACCCAGTGGCTGCACAGATACAGTCACTGTTTCAAATTTAAAATCCATGTGGGTGTGGTGTTCATTAGCTGGCAACAGGGTATCTAAGCCTCAGAAAATAATTTTATATAAAGTTTTGTTTAGTAGCTGGTGTGGTGGTTGCATTTCTTTCAGGCTATTTGTTTTTCCCCTGGTGATCCTGCAAGTAACATACCTCCTAACCTGTGGCAACAACACTCATAAATTTGTATCTAATGCCGCGTACACACGATCATTTTTTGTGATGAAAAAAAACGACGTTTTCTGTGAAGTAAAAAACGACGTTTTTGAAACGTCACTTTTCAAAGACGATGTTGCATACACACCATCGTTTTTTTCACAAAAAGCGAGGTTACGTTCACCACTCTTTTCCATTGAAGCTCGCTTCATAACTAGCTTCTGGGCATGCGCGGGTTGAAAAACGTCGTTTTAAAAGACGTTTTTGCTACACACGGTGACTTTTTGTGAAACCAAAAACGACGTTTTGAAAAACGACACAAAAAATTCAAGCATGTTGGAATTTTTTTTTGGTTGTTTTTTTGAAGACAAAAAACGACGTTTTGCCCACACACGATCAATTTAAATGACGTTTTAAAAAACGACGTTTTTTTCATCGCAAAAAACGATCGTGTGTACGCGGCATAAAGCCCCGTACACACGGTCGGACTTTTGCCCAACCAACAACAAAATCCAGAACTTTTCGAATTTGTGTGTACGCTCCATCGGACCAACTTTTTTGGCTTTCATCGGACAAAAAGTTGGGTCTGTGAACGGACCAACTTTCAGGCAACAAAAGTCCATGGTGCAAAGTCTGACCGTGTGTACAGAAATCCATCGGACTTTTGTACAAAGTTAAAATGCGCATGCTCCGAAGTAAAGAGCAGCCGGAAGCCTTCTGTCTAGTAAAACTAGCGTTTGTATTTGAAATAGCACATTCGTGACGCGGCAAGTTTCGAAATCTAGAAAAGCAGCGCATATTCTCTTTTTCTTTATAATGCCATAATCTTAAAATCTGCTTTGCTGGTGATACGGACGGATTAAAAACAAATGTATTTACTTTGGATTAGTGTATTTTGTTTATATATCAATCAAATTTCTAGATTCTTTTGTGTGTCAACTTCTAACAACCCCATTATCCCCTATTATTTATGATGGTCAAAGTACCAACTACTCTATTTGTGTCCGTTTAATTTGAGCAAAGGACCTGCCTACTCACAAACTGACATTTGACTTTACACACATAATCCAAGACTTTTTCACATCATCCATTTATTTAAAATAAAATCTCAAAAATAATGACAGATCCAAAACAGGAAGGCAGCAATAGAACAAATGGTGGACTTGGCAAAGCCTCTGTACCCCAGGGCATACATTAATTATGTTTTTTAATCTCCAAACTTGGTGACCTGAGAATTACATTAAACATAGGGAGCACCAGAAGATCGTGGACTCAAAAAGATGGGGAGCAGCAGCAGAAGACATATCTGTCCCCAGGCTGTGGTACTTCACCAGGCTGATATTTTTTCCCTACCATACTGAACCACGCACAACACTATCCACACTTCTATCCCCATCAGCTGAGGCCATTTTTTTCTTTGTCACTCCCAACACAATAAAAAAAAAACTGAAAAATATTAAAGATACATATTTTCTGGCATTAATCGGTCACTTTTTTTTGTTTGTTTCAATAATTTTTATTGGAATTTTTTATTTTAAAGTACATACATATGTAGGACGTATATGTAAGTTCATCAAATATTAACATATATTATTGTTTAAAATTAGAGATAAAGAAAAAAAAATTAAGAATCAATAAATATGTAACAATACATCAATACGTATCCGTACAAGAGAGGAAAGCATCTATGTACATAAGTTATTCAATAAACAAGTACCTTCCATAGAATTATTTGTACACTAAAACATATAATAATTAAGATAGGAAACATTCCGTCCCGACTATGTACATGTAATTTATGTGCACAGGATCGGATTTCTCTTTTTTTTGAAAAAAAAAAAGAGAATGTAATATTCAGAAAACTGGTGTCAAAGTGAACAATTAAACCTCGTGATCTAGACATTTTTTCCAAGGAGCCCACGAGATAACGTGCTTGTGTAAAGTATTCATGGATATAGCCAATAAACGCTCATATGTCATATGAAGATTTGTTAGATCGACAGCTTCAATCACAGATTGAGGGGAAGAATCTCTCCATCGTCTTGTGATCGATAGTCTGGCGGCAAGAAACAAGTGTACAATAGAGTTTCGTAGGATGAGCGGAAAATCATCTATACCCAGGGATAATAAAGCCAACACTGGACTAGGGTTTATCTTAGTACCTGTCATAGCCATTAAAATATTGAATATGTCTAACCAGTAATCATTGAGTTTAGGACAGTTCCATAAAATATGGAGAAGGTCTCCCCTAGCTCCACATTGTCTCCAACATCTGTCGGAGTGTTGGTTACCAAACTTTGATAAAACATCGGGTGTATAGTACCACCTCAAAGTAATTTTAACCGACAATTCCCATAGGGACGTACATTTAGAGGCTGACTGATTCATTTTACACGCAACATGCCATTGGTCGTCGGTAAAAAAGTGTCCCAATTCCTTTTCCCATTGAAAGTGGGAAGAGGATTTCGAAAAGTTTCTCTTTTGTTGAAGTATATTGTAAAAGAGGGAGATACCTTTTTTCTTTAATACTAGTGATGTTAAAAAGGACCATGCACTAGTGTGGATGTAAAGGTTGGTATTGTTCAAGTTATTCAAGAAGCGTATTATCTTCTTATATTGAATTAGGCAATGATCAGGCAAACCATATTCAGACTTAATGTCTTCAAAAGATTTAAGCTCGCTACCACAGAAAAGGTCATGAAGAAATTCAATGCCATGCGTGCTCCATTGTTCCATATTGCTCTGATTCATAACAAGTTGTAAAACTCGAAAAGGAATGTCTACTTTAACCTTGGGGTCAGAGGGTTCTGCAACTTTTAGAAATTTAAGCCATGTTGAAATGGAAATCTTCATTGTTGGTGGAAGATGTGTAGGAATTTTAAATCCTATCTGTGCTCCAAATAACCATAATTTTGTTATTTTGTGAATACCATATGAGGATTCGATTAAACCCCAATTTGATGTTGGGGTAGAATGAAACCACTCTTTTATCTGAGTTAGAATGGAGCTATAGAAGTAATCCTGGAAATCAATGTAGCCGACCCCGCCCCACACCCTATGTTTAATCATTTTATGATGGGCGCACCTGGATTTCTTTCCTCCCCAGACATATCTGGATAGAATTGTTTGAAGGGATTTGAAAAAACTAACATGAGTCGGGATGAGGAGACATCTAAATAAGTATAAAACCTGAGGTAGATGTATCATCTTGAACGCCAAAAGTCTACCCCACCACGAAAGTTCATGTTTACTTAACTTTAATAAGTCTATTTGCAATTTCTGTTTTAGGGGAATATGATTGTGGGCGAATAAAGACTTAGTGGATCTTGTCAATCGAATACCTAAGTATGGAATATTAGTATCTGCCCAAGTGTAGGGAAAGTGGTGTTGGAGAAGATTATTTTAAACTGCGTCTATACCTATATCAAGGACTGATGATTTCAGGGTATTTACCTTATAATAAGATATCTTGCTGAACCATGACAATGTTTCTTGTAGTTCAGTTAAGGAAATGAACGGACATGTTAACATTAATATAACATCATCAGCGAATAGACTGATCTTATGTACTTGCAAACCTATAGTCACCCCTGATATCCTGGAGTTAGATCTAATATGTTCTACCAAAGGTTCCATCAGTAAGTTAAAAATTAGGGGGGACAGAGGGCAACCCTGTCTGGTTCCATTGGAAATAAGAAAGGATTGAGATAGCAGGTTGGAAGCCAAAACTCGTGCATTGGGGTTTGAGTAGAGGGACAATATAGATTTAAGAATAAAACCTTCAAATCCAAACTTCCGAAGAGTCAATGATAGATAATTCCAATTGACCCTGTCAAACGCCTTCTCTGCATCTAAAGATAGAAGCAGAGAAGGCGTTCCCGTCATGTTCACACTATGAATAACATCTACTAGTCTCCTGGTAGCATCAGAAGCCTGGCGTCCCTTGGTAAATCCAGTCTGATCAATATGTATTAGATTAGGGAGTATGTCGACAAGCCTATTTGCTAATGTTTTGGCAAATATTTTTATATCAATGTTAAGAAGGGAAATAGGATGGAAATTCGATTGAGATGTTGGATCCTTTCCCGGTTTGGGAAGCGTTATTATCAATGCAGATAACATTTCATTTGGAAAATAAGTTTTAGAGGCAGAGTGGTTAAACGTATCTCTCATATGTGGTATCAGTAATTTTTTTAATATTTTAATATATTCACCAGTGAAACCATCCGGACCAGGCACCTTGCTCCTAGGAAGGGAGTCAATGGTGTTTGACAATTCCAAGTCAGTGAAAGGGGCATTTAGTACTTTTTCCACTGATAATTTGGGTAAATCTATTTGAGATAGGAAAGATTGAATCTCACTAGTAGAAGGCTGATGAATATTGCCATCACTATTGAGGTTGTAGAGTTTGCTATAGTACAACCTGAACTCATCCGCTATTTTTTGAGGATTTATTATTTTAGATTGATTGGTAGGATCAACAAGGTGAGGAATCCTGGTTCTAGATCTGTATCCCTTGATACGGTTAGCTAACATTTTCCCTGCTTTGTTACCTGTTGCATATGTGTTCGCTTTCAGTCTCCGTAGTGTAAAATCATAAGACTCCATAAGCATAGAGCGCAAACCATGTCTTAATTTAAACATTTCGGATCGTAGGGCGGATGTAGCGTTATTTCTATTCCTCGCATCCAACTCTTCCAGTTTTTTAGTTATGTCATCAAGGTTTTTGGATCTTTTCTTTTTAGTTTGCGACCCTAGTTGTATGAAAAGGCCCTGCATGAAAGACTTATGCGCGCTCCATAGTATCGCCGGGTCGGATACAGAACCCACGTTGTTTGAAAAAAACTCATTGAGTTTCTGTGACATATATTGTATACTATCAGGTATCTGCAAAAGGTAGTTATTCATACGCCATATGTAAGAGTTTTGATAGGAGTTTGCATTTTTCAATCGGACACTAAGTCCCTCTCCATTGCGTGGTAACATCTCCATATGTCGAATAGATCGTTGTCCAACAAAAATTTTGATAGAGGAGAAGCAAATCTTTTAGCACCAGAAGAAGAATCGATTTCTACATCCGGGACTATATTGAAGTCTCCACATATCAAAAGATGACCCTTCTGTACGTCACATATTTTTTTCAATACCTTCCTATGGAAACCCATTTGTCTAACATTCGGTGCATAAACATTTACAAGCGTGTATGTTACATCGTTCAGTTTGCACACCAGTATGATATATCTACTAGTGTTGAGCGGAATACGCCATATTCGATTTCGCGATATTTCACGAATATATAGAAGAATATTCGTGAAATATTCGCTAATATCGAATATTCGTGATATTTTATCAAAAAAACAATATTGCGAAATTTCGCTAATGCGAAATTTCGCTAATGCGAATGCGATATTGATTGCGAAATTCTCGTCAACACGAGAAAACGGAGATCATTTCCTGGATTACTAAACTAATATGCACTAAACACTAACTCTACTTACACAAACTTATATGACTAAACTAAAGCTAATTTTTTTTTTTTTATACACAAAACACAGAAGGGCAGAGAAAGTATTTGCGAATATTCGTAATACGAATATTCGCATTGCGAATATTCGGCAACGTAAAAGGATCGCCTCAGCTACTCGGCCCAGGGTCTCTAATCATACCAGCAATGCTTTTAGATGTCGATGGAGATCACTAGGATGTGATCTGTTTTAAAAATAAATTTGAAAAAATATATATTCGATTTATTCGCGAATACTCGAATATGCAATATTCGTTACGAATATTCGCAATGCGAATATTCGTGAGCAACACTAATATCTACCTCCCGTTCCCGGGTAGCATTTCAACAATTCAAAATTTAAGGAGTCACGAATTGCAATTAAAACACCTCTTTGTTTATGTGTATAATCGGCCCTAAAAATATGAGGAAAGTTTTTATGTTGACATTGTGGAGCGTTATCAAGAGTAAAATGAGTTTCTTGCACACAAAGTATGTCGGATCCATTAGTTAACGCAGTCTTCCACATAGAAGACCTCTTGGCTGGGTGGTTCAAGCCATTGGCATTAACAGAGAGAAAATTGATGGACATATCAGCGTGATGTGGATCTCAATTGGTTAAATACTCACAGATCAAGAGGAAACCCAGCTGGAGAGGGACAGGTAAAACGGCAGGTATACTCGAACACAGATGCGATTTATATAGATGGGGTCAACCAGACACCTTTGAACAACTAAAAATAAAAAATAAAACTAAAACAAAAGTAAATGAAAAAAAAGCAAACAAAATAAAAAATAAACAGAACAAACAAGATAAATAAAGATCAAATAAATAAATTACATTCTAAGTAAACGAGCAACGAAGATGTGATATAATCCCCTTTTTCTTTTCGACAGTAAAATAAAACTATACCCCACAACTGTGGTGTATAAATTAATAGGTAAAGGGGATGTAATATGGACAGTACAAGTCGGGTATAAAAAAACAACCGACCAATAAAAAGGGGGTAATGTTCAAAAAGGATCAAGAAATGACAAAATTTGCATAACAGACACAAGGGGTATATGTGAATAGAGAAAAAGGATGTAAAAGAAAAGACAAAAATGGAAGAGATCAGTCCCCCATCAACATAACCTCTTTCCCCCCTACTTTTGTTTTTCTATTTAGAAGCGTTCATGTGTTTGGGTTTGGGTATGTGGTAAATCTGATCAATCGTGCGTTCGATTCGAGAGATATTTGGCAATAATGTATCAATCAAATTGTCCGCATATTTGTGTAGTTCACTTGAAATAATGGATTCCGGGACTCCTCTTAACTTCACGTTACAACGCCTTGATCGGTCCTCCAGGTCCGCGATTTTAGCTTTGGTCCATAAATTTTCATCTGCCTGTTCCTTACATGCCTCAACAAGGTCATTAACAGTTTTCAGAGTGGTCGTCCAATTTGTTTTCAACAGTCAGGACCCTATCATTCAGACCTTTTAATTCGACAGAAACGTTTTTCATCATGACAGATAAATTTGACATAAGCGATGTTTGTAATGAAATTAGCATTTCCTTCATGGTAGTATCCATTACTGGCAACCCAGACGTGGGGTAGTTATAAATCGATGACGCAGTATTGGGGCCTGTCAGATCATGACTTATCATTGTCATACCTGATTGCTGAATTTGTGCTGCGTTATCTATTCTCCGTTTTGTTTTCGCTGGGCTTTGAAAGGAAGGACTCCTCGGCGGGGATTCTTGAGCAGTATTGAGTTGATCAATCGAATCCTGAGGGCTGGGATCATCTTCAGGGAGGTCTGTGTATGACGATGATTTTTGTGGAGCTGCGTCACCTCCACCATCTTGAAATAGCTCCCCCTCACGGTCCGCAACGTCCAAGAGGTTAGCTAACATCTTAGCTTGTTTCTGGTCTTTTCTTTTGCACGTTGACATCGGGAACACTTCGTTCCGGCGATCGAATCCTTCTTTGCTCCGGTATTCGCGTTCAAAAGGATCGTTTAGCCGATAAACCCCTGGTGATCTGTAGAGCAACACACTCAGGCGGCCATCACAGTTGCGCGCAAGCCACGCCCCTAATCGGTCACTTTTTGAAGCCAAACATAAAATTATCCATAAAATGGATACAAATGGATAAAATTATCCACACAAATTAACAACCCATCAAAATGTGGACAAAAGCATTATCTTGGTGCCCAAATTAATAGCCCCTAAAATCTGGGCTCTGAGTTGGCCACTGACCCCCATGCTGCTGGGGTGGGTGGGCTTGCTGGGGTGGGTAGGTTGGCTGTTGTGGGTAGGTTGGCTGGTGTGGGTAGGCTGGGTGGGCTTGGTAACTTGTGTGGGTTTGGTAGGCTGTCTGTGGTTGGTAGGCCTGTTGTTGAGTAGCTGGAGGTGTGTGATCTAAATCACAGACATGGGAATTAGGGTTTAGCTCCCGTTTCCTGGCCTTGCTAAGGAGCTGTACCATGATCCCGTCACATAGCTCCCTTTGATCTGCCTCTATTTCTCTCTTGCTTGTTGGCAATGAATCAGCCAAACCCTTCAACACTATCGGGTGCTTTGGTGATGACCGGTGATGACCGATGTGGCCCTACAAAGAAACTCAGCAGTGGCGTCATCTAGCTGTTGCCTCTTCTTGGCCCTTTTTCTAGGAGGGTTCAGTGTAGGGATTCGGGAATTGGGATGACAGGCTGCTGGGCCCAGTCTCTTCTTGGCTGCCAAGGTCCTGTGTGTGAAAAAGGAGCATCATTTGAGTTTTGTTGCCATCATAACAACACATTAACATCATAGTATAATTGAATGGCCAGATTTTTATTAATACTATACCTGGGTAAAGCTGAGCTCCTCCTCCTCCTCCTCCTCCTCCTCCTCCTCCTCCTCCTCCTCTTCATCATCCTGTGTTGGTTTAGCTTCAGTATCTGTGGCCTCTGCTGATAGGGAGGGTAGTGTGGATAGATGTTTTCGTGGCTCAGTTTGGTCCTTTAAAAACATCAGGCTGTTGAAGTACCACAGTTTGGGTACATAAACGTCATCTGCTGCAGCTCCCGATCTTTTCGATCCCTCGACCTTCTTTAGCTCCCTGAGAAACGTGCTCCTCAGGCTCCCAATTTTGGCTTTAATTTGTGTTGCGTTGGCCCTGGGGTACATAGTCTTCGCTTCTGCCACCAATGTATCTATTGCTGCCTGTCTTTTATTTTTATTAGAATAATCTTTATTGGTGACCTGCCACAGACAGGTGTGAGATCTGTAGAGTTCGATAAAAGCAGTGATGAATTCACGTGAATTAATTTTTCCACCCTTTGTTTTTGGCATGATTTTTACCAGATCTATGCAATAAAGGTTACAATACAACCAATAAGTGCTTGCTTTGAGTTCCTAACCTGCTTATACAATGTAGGTTTGGTTCTATAAGCTAAATCATGCAGTAACCACTAGTGTCACAATGTATTCACCTACCTTCGTTCCGTGTATTCCTTCGGCTTGACGTGGAGTCGCAACGATGGATTTGTTCATGCGTCCAGGACCTCGACCGCTCGTTATTGATTTATATAGCCTGCGCATGCATGAAGCTCCGCTCTACGTGCGTCATGACGCTGGGGCGTGACCACATTATTTTTTCTTCATGCGACATTCTGGGAGGTACATGTGTGAGGGAGAAGATGATGGCGCAGTCAACGAATACGAACAGGCCCCAGTAGTGGAGGAGTTTATAGAAAGCACAAGGCCACCCCCATGAGCAAGGGGGAGATGGTGGAGATGGTGCGCATCTTTGAGAAATACGATTACGATTGCAAAATTGAGAACTATGATAGGCCCAACAGCCATAAAGACTGGGTTCTGGAGAAGGTCCTCGCGGTATTGGAAGGAGATTATGGGGTACAACGAATGAAAGACCAAATTCGAAAACGATGGTCAGATTTGAAGCACAGAGAGCAAGAACATTTGGACTCCATTCACCGCACCATTATCAAAAAAAGTAAGTACATGTAATTATTAGTGTTGAGCGGAATACGCCATATTCGATTTCGCGATATTGCGCGAATATATAGAAGAATATTCGCTAATATCGAATATTCGTGATATTTTATCCCCAAAAAAATTTGCAAAATTTCGCTAATGCGAAAATGATTGCGAAATTCTCATAAACGGAGATCATTTCCTGTATTACTAAACTAATATGCACTAAACACTAACTCTACACTAACTCTACTTAAAAGAAAGGAGAATAAGGGAGCAAAAGAAGGGCGGAGAAGATAATCGCGCAATATTCCTTTTGCCGAATATTCGAGTTATTCTGATTAGCTCTGATGCGCCCTTCTTTTGCATCAAAGCCAATCAGAATAACTCGAATATTCGGCAAACGGAATATTGTGCGATTATCTTCTCCGCCCTTCTTTTGCATCAGAGCCAATCAGAATAACTCGAATATTCGGCAAAAGGAATATCGCGCAATATTCCTTTTGCTGAATATTCGAGTTATTCTGATTGGCTCTGATGCAAAAGAAGGGCGGAGAAGATAATCGCACAATATTCCGTTTGCCGAATATTCGAGTTATTCTGATTGGCTCTGATGCAAAAGAAGGGCGCATCAGAGCCAATCAGAATAACTCGAATATTCGGCAAAAGGAATATTGCGCGATTATCTTCTCCGCCCTTCTTTTGCATCAGAGCCAATCAGAATAACTCGAATATTCGGCAAAAGGAATATCGCGCAATATTCCTTTTGCCGAATATTCAAGTTATTCTGATTGGCTCTGATGCAAAAAGGGCGGAGAAGATAATCGCGCAATAATCCGTTTGCCGAATATTCGAGTTATTCTGATTGGCTCTGATGCAAATGAAGGGCGCATCAGAGCCAATCAGAATAACTCGAATATTCGGCAAAAGGAATATTGCGCGATTATCTTCTCCGCCCTTCTTTTGCATCAGAGCCAATCAGAATAACTCGAATATTCGGCAAAAGGAATATCGCGCAATATTCCTTTTGCCGAATATTCGAGTTATTCTGATTGGCTCTGATGCAAAAGAAGGGCCGAGTAGCTGATGCGATTCTTTTATGTTGCCGAAAATTCGCCAATGCGAATTTTCGGCAACATAAAAGAATCGCATCAGCTACTCGGCCCAGGGTCTCTCTCTAATCATACCAGCAATGCTTTTAGACATCGATGGAGATCACTAGGATGTGATCTGTTTTACAAATAAATTTGAAAAAATACGAATATTCGCCATAGCGAATATTCGCCGCAATATTCGAGTTATTCGCGAATACTCGAAAATGCAATATTCGTAGCGAATATTCGCAATGCGAATATTCGTGAGCAACACTAGTAATTATCTAAATATGTGTCTGTGCATTATAGATGGATTTCATTTAATGGGGATTTGTTATTGTGGGGGCTCCAGAAGAAGTTAATGCAAGTTTTAATGCAGTTCATTATAATTGTAAAGTTGTTCTTTCTGTCTTGGCTACTTTTCTTGAATAATTAATATACTGTATTCTAATGTTTTCCATAGAAAAAAGGCACAGAGAAAAACACCACAGGGGAAAAAGGGAGCCTTCCCTTGGCCGGGCTCCAACAGGGGAGACAACAGGCCCAGAATCACCCCCAAAACGTACGCACAAACTTAAATAATTAGCATTTTCCCAGCGACAGGGGTGTTTATAGATAGGACAAAGGCCATGGGCTCAGGCCGTATATTAAGGGGTACAATCCGCTTTATGTTAGATGTGTGGCTCATCACTGACCATTAATGACGCATTTGCAGGGTAGACATGGGTAGAGGAGAGGCCCTGGGGATCAGAGTCACACAGAGTCATGCCTGCTAGATTTCACATCATATATCACATATTGCCATAGCAAACAAGAGTGATGCGTGTCATCTGCCAGAGTTTTTTTATGTGACCAATATAGACATTTCTACACACTTTTTAAATTACATCATACTCCTGTTCCATAGCATTTTGTATATTTTAATAATGCATAGTGTAGTGCACTAGTCTCGAGCAAACTTTGTCACCAGGGCAAGGTTGGTATACTTAAAAAACAGCAAATGTGATTCTGGTAATATAATGTAATTTAGGGGTGGCTTCATAGATGTTTTATTGTTTAATTTTAGAGGATCATTAGTGTGGTCAGCACCAACCTTTGCAGGATATTGATGATAGCGCCGGACCCAGCAAAGAGACACCAGATATGCTGAGGGTGAAGGAGTGCAAGAAATCCAAGATGAGTCTTTGGAGGCTGTTGTTTGCCCCAGTAAGTTTTTTCTAAAATGTGCCTTCCAATATCAATACATGGTTACTGAGTATATGTCCACTCCAAACACGCCCACAACACAGTAGCAAATTATGTAGTGCATTCAACATTTGAGCATGTAGAAGGGAGAGGTGGCAGTGTTGTTTAGGTAGCTGCACGTGAAGTCACATGGATATGCACCTGGTCCAATATTTTCTGAGTATATCTGTAGTGTGTACATTCCCTAGTAGTGTAGCTGTATTTTGAAGAGCAAGCAGTTTGCAAGCAACAATTGAGTGTCCTATGTTTAGGTAAGTATTTTCATAAACTAGCCCTGATTAATAATGTGCCCCTATGTTTTTCGCCTCAGTCACTTGAGCATCAAACCAATTATAATTTCTTATCTTCTTCCAAGGCCACCAACTACCAGGATGCACTATTGGTCGGATCAGTGCTGATATTCTGCAGGCAATGACAGAGCTGGAAAATCTAAAGGAGGCTGCCACTGGTGTTCAGAGATGAATCAGGGATTATTACGACCTGTTAGCTAAATTTTAGCTGTTTTTTGGACGTACGTTTATAGTTTACATTTTTCCCTCCTGTTATTTTACTTTTCAGGGAACTTGATGCAACTAGACTTGGTAGCACAGGCTGAGTTTTGTTATTTGTTTTGAAATGGCACTACTTCACTTTGCAATACGCAGATTTTAGCAAATGTGTCTTTTTAGGCTATTTCAATACTGTAATCGCTTGTTATTTTCCACCAAATGTAACTTTTTTTGTGTTATTTAAGTGTCTCAGCTGAGTTATTCTCCACTCCTCTTCTCCTGGTGCTTAAAAACCTCATTATTCTATGAAATAGGAACATCCAAAAATGCACAATGTACCTATGGCAAAAGTGAAACATCTTGTCAATATGACCCTGGGAATGCACCAGGAGAAGGAGAGTTGAGAAAGACTAAGGGGCATTTTGCATCAAACGCAGTTCCATTCATTTTGGTGTGCATTTTTGTGTGCAACAAGGATGCAGGCACAGTGTTTGACATGCACTCCATTATGGTTCTGGTCGGCTCTAGCTCACAACATGGTCATCCATTTCAGGTGCTAAGGATAACTGCATGTTGTGAGCTACAACCAACCAGAACCCCCGGAGCGCATGGAGAGCACTGTGCATGCCTTTTTGCCCCACAAAAAAATGCTTCACAGAATGAACAGAACTGCATCTGGTCATGCATTGTGTGTCTATAATAATATTTTTGGGCGAGAATAAAGCCAAAAATGTTTTAATTTCTACTGTAAACACTTGGCAATGTCTATTGCTATGTTTGAAAAGATGCATGTTTAGCGCAAAAAATACCAAACATAATTATTGTGTTCTTCCTGACCTACCTATGTTTTCTACTTTTGTAAAATGCAAAAATGGCACATTGGATTGTGCTGGTTTTAAAAAGTATCTTTTTCCTAAAAAAGGTGTGGCTTCCTATTTATCTGATCACTACTACCAGTATATTTGCAATTTTGGGGAGGGACATTGACAGTGTATTATTCGAAAAGGGGTGTAGCAGAGCCCCAACACATAATAATACTCAACATAGCTGTATTGAAGTTTAGAAAGGTGATTTTGCACATCTGCTAGGTTTCCTAAAGTTTAGGCAATTCACTCAAAAATTCTAAGGACATTGAAATAAATATTAGGAAACACAGATAACAGTAGCTCAAATTTTAGATTTTTAGGAGGAAATGAAACTATATAGAACCAACTCTACAGGACATTTTTCTGCCAAGGCACTGCCCCTCTACCCACAAAGTAGTCCATATACTGCTCACGCACAAGACGGGCATTCTGGGAGGAGACAGCAGGTCAGGTAAGTTGCAGGGCTGGCATCACTGCGTCTTCAGCTGGCCGTCCACCTGAGGGGTCATCAGTATTGCCAGACCCAATGTAGTTGGCAGCATTCCTCCGTAGAAAATTGTGGAGGATGCAGCAGCACAACACCACATGGTTTAGCTTGTATTCAGCCAAGTGCATGGCAGTAAGAAATAGCCGAAAACGACTTGACAAAATGCCAAAGGCGTTTTCAACCACCCTTCTGGCACGTGACAGTCTGTAGTTATAGATTCGTTGCTCAGGGGTGAGGTTCCTCATCATAAAGGGCTTCAACAGATGTTCCCCAAGAGCAAAGGCCTCATCTGCCACAAAGATAAAGTTGTCCTGCGCAGGTGGCAAACTTAAGGTGACTTTCGTAAGACGCTGGTAGAATTCGGTATGAGACATGACACCTCCATCAGAATGCCGCCCATTCATACCAACATCAACATAAAGAAACTCATAGATCGCTGAAACGATAGCAAGCAGAACTATGCTGCTAAAGCCCTTGTAGTTATAAAAATAAGAGCCAGAGGCCGGTGGAGGAACAATTCTGACATGTTTGCCATCAATGGCACCCCCACAATTGGGAAAATTCCACTGATTGGCAAACTGGGCCGCAACATCCTGCCATTGCTCAGGGTTGGAAGGAAACTGTGGAGTCAAACAAAGAACAATTAGTTACTACTTGAGCAGAATAAATTGCAAGCAATTTATACACATACATTATAGGGGCAAGATAACAAGAAAACAATTCAAGCAGTTTGTGGACTAAAAATTAAAATTAATAAAAATGTATATGCATCCTGACTCCCTCTATTGCCACATTCCAAAAATGTTAGGGAGATGAGGTTGAATGTTTACAGTTTGGGGAGTAGTAAAAAATCTCTACTTTTCAATGTGACCAATATGGTGAACAAATGAAGGTTCATGTTGCAAGCCACTCCGGTTTTTGGGATTGGCACACCAGAGGCAAGAGAATAACATAACATATACAAAAACTACAAAAACAACATACAATTCTCTAAAAATGGTACAAATATGACAAGCAGAAAAGGGGTATAATGCGGATATGTTTTGCTAGAGTCCACAAAATAGTTGTATCAGGTGATTCAGTATTTGGGGAAAGGCAAGGTTAATAAACAGTTTGTGCACCCCAAAAAATGACCTCTTCCACTCTCCTGGCATTTAAGGACAAAAATGTAAAGTTGACCTAGTTTATAAGAGTTGTTAAGGGAAGGCCAATAACAAATTGGGCTCCCAGGGTAGCTTGCTAGGGAGGTAAGTGAAGGAATATCTATTTAGGGCAAGGAAAATTAGTCAGCATGCCACAAAATGAAAAAAAATTGACACATTATAACAAGAATGGGACTTAAAAATCAGGAAATGGATAGAATGTGATATCAAATAAAATAACTTACCCGCATATAGTCCTTCTGCAGGACTTGAATAATGGCACAGCAAGTGTCAGGAATTATGTGTCCCAGAGCCTGGGGAGAGATCCCAGTCGTAAATTTGATGTCCTGGAGGCTTCTCCCTGTCGCCAAATAGCGCAAAGTGGCTATGAGCCTTTGCTCTGCAGGAATAGCAGGCCTCATACAGGTGTCCTTCTTGCTGATATACGGGGACAGCAAGTTTAAAAGACGCTGGAAGCAGGAATCTGACATCCGAAGATAGTTCATAAAATCATTCGGATTGTTTTCTTGCAGCTCCCTGAGCAATGGCATATGGGAAAATTCTTCCCGACGAAGCAACCAATTTTTCGTCCAAACAGTCCTCCTCCTACTGCTGGACCTGGACCAGGCTTGAGCAATAGCCAGAACTCCAAGACAATAAACAGCACGCTCTCTCACAGGATCGAGCAACATCTCGGAATTTGACGAATGGACGCAAACGATCAGAAAGGCACGAAACAGAAAATGTGGAAAGCACTCACACGAAACGTCAACTAACTATAGAGTAGCTGAAGGAACGCAACGGGTGACGTCTGAGAATTTCACTTCCTCTTTTAAACGCTCGCTCGGCATTACGTTGAAACGTCACTATGTTCGTGTTGGTTGCCGGAAAAGTCAGAGTGTGTGTCTGCTATGGGTGTGATCGGACAAAACAATTAGGACAAAAATCCAAGGGAAATTTTGTTGGATGTCCGACCGTGTGTACAAGCCTTTAGAAGGAGAGGCTTTGTCACCCCTTAAAAGAAAATGCCTTATACCTACAGTATACTGTGCTCTATGTTATGGTGATGAAAAGAGGGGAGATACTCTGAAGCCTTACACACACTTTAATCAGTTAGCAGCAGGGCTTTTTTTCTGGGGGAACTTGGGGGAACTCAGTTCCACCACCTTTGGCTCAGACCCTTTGGTGCCCGCTCACCACAATCACTTGTGAACACAGAAGTCTGGTTTCTGTGTTTACAAGTGACTGCTTTGTAACCCCCTGAACTCTGCACACTGTATGTAATGCAATTCTAGTATTTAATGCCCCTTTAAGACCCTTCTACTGTTTGTGAAATCTGAACGGGTCGTGGTTGAGTTCCTGCACCTATTTTCTGAGAAAAAAAGCTCTGGTTAGCAGTATTATGAACCCTACCCAATTCTCTTAGTGGACTCTCCTATGTTATGGCGACGAGGAGAGTGGAGGTGTTCTGCTTGTTTTGGTACCCTAGATGCAGATTGTTTAACCATTGCAATGTGAGGGCAGCCCCACTGCAAAGAAAGAATTTCCCTTTCTCCCGAGATGGGCTTTTTTCAAAGTGTGCCAGTGGCAATTAACACAGCTAACTATATTGCTGAAACAACAACACTTAGCAGTACTAGACCAACAATGTAACTTAAGCAAATAGCAGGCATATATAAATAAAACAATAGCTAACCTGAGCAACATTGTAAATACCACATCCATCTCTTCCAACTTTCTCTTCCTCTAAAAAAACAATCTGTTTAAAGAGAGTGAAACCATTACTTACAGATGTGAAACTTGAACATGGTAAGTATTTTCAGCTGTCCTACGTAGATGTGCAAAAAAGAGGGGGGTGCAATCAGTGCAGAAATATGAGCAATAAATATAAATAAAGCAAAAATCGCAATAAAGTGAAAAGGTGAAAAACCTTAAAGATTAAATTCACGGTAATGCCAACTGAACACTAAACAGGATATTCACAAAATCCAAAAGTGACAAATATAAAAGAAAAAACAGTGCAGAGCAAAACCCATAGGAATATATTCAAATGAATATATATATATATATATATATATATATATATATATATATATATATATATTAGGGCTGTGCAAAATAACTTTTAATTCATCGATTAATCTTAAATTTTTTTGATCGATCAAAATCTTTTTGATCGATTAAAATTCTTTTGATTTGTACTCAACTCTCCGCCGGCTTCTGGGCCTTCAGGGAGTTCGGTCGGAGATCCGGTAAAGTCACGGACACAGCGGGGCTTGCCATGTCCATCTGAAGGGCTCCTTTGCTGTGCCTTCATATCTGCATGCCAGCGGGACCTTACTATCTGCCACACGCAAGGGCTGTTACTCTTCCCTCTATCACCCTGGGATTCTACAGCCATCCACTGGGAGTTGTGATAGTTCCCTTCATGGGACATCTACATGCCGATGGACTGATGTTAACATCTCATCTGGATTCAGCAGTGGTATTGTTGTACAGATTTGTATACCAGTATCATACTTGGCTACATGTTTTTATGACTGCTTTTGGTACCATTTGGTATTACTCGCACCATCAATTTTTTTTTTCTCCAGTGCAATTTTTTATTTTGTTACCTACTCAAGTAGGTAACAAAATAAAAAATTGCACTGGAGAAAAGACTATAAAAGTTTTAATGCTATTCCCATCGAGCACTGCCTTTGTGTGTTTTTTGTATCCTGCTATCCTTTTTTCCCGTGGTTGGTAGCTGCACTGGGAATCAGCCTGCAAGGAGATCAGCTAAAAGTAGTTGGATCTGTATGTGCGTTATAATTAATCGAAATTAGTCGATTAATCGATTAAAAAAAAAAAAAAGATTAATCGAACACAAAAATGTTGATCAGTAACAGCCCTATATATATATATATATAATATATATATATATATATATATATATATATATAATGTGAAACAAACAATATATAGGAAGAATAATTATACTAAATTGATTAAATAAAGTCCACAGAAATATGTAAGAGAAATCCAGATAGCCAAATCTTAAAATTCTCCACCACGTGACGATGAGAAGCCAAAAACTTAAAGTGATCCCTCCACCAGTAAGGATGGGTACTCTCATCTTCGCATGTAGACCACTATTTTACTAGATGGTCAAATGAGCAGGTATCTCAGCATAGGAGACCAGGAAGCAGGGTAGCAATTTGGATCCTCAAAGGTCAGCGGTGCATACAGACCCAAACATGAAAAAATGAATCACAGATCTAAGAGCTCTCCGCTAAACTCAAGCTTTTATTTAAAAGGTAGTAAAAGCACAGGCTACTCACATTTTAGCCAATATAAAACGGCAGTAAACATACAGGATCTGTATGGACAACTAAATGCTCCAAAAGGACGGCAGCAAGCGACGTGTCTTCAGACTCCTGAACCCCCCAACGGGGGTTCTGATGGAGGTCATGTGTTCTGGGTTCTCTTCCTTCTCCTGCGCAGGGTCCCGGAGTTGGGGTGCGGCGCCCACCTTCAGGGTGTGTGCATTCCATGGACCCTGCTGGCGTGGCCCACCTGGCCAAGCTTCCAGCCCCATTCGGAGATGAAACTAAGGGGACCCCAGTGACTTACTGGGTTCCCGATGCCGTAGAGAGGATCCGGCGCCAGGGTCATAGACAGGTACGCTCTGCTGTCATCCGGTGATCTGTACGGAGATAACTGCTTGGAGGATTTGCTCTATTCAGACATTTACAAACTATCTAGACTACACTGGCCTGTGGTAGAGGCCTAGAGCCAGGTCAGTGAGAGAGACCTGTTCCACCCAACCAGCATTTAAGGTGGCGTCCTGGCTGCCGGGTCTATGAGAGGGATCTGTCCGGGAGACATCCCACCCACTCAGGCATTGAGTGGCGACGCGTGCAAAATTGTATTTTTCAAGGGGCTGATTTTGCTGTACATGTATCCAGGCCTGACATCGAGAATCTCTTTTTCCTCATCAACCTATTTTCCTTTCACCGAGTTGATGTTTGGCTATGTTGGCCTGGAATTAAAGCATTGAGACAATCTTTATTGACTGTGTGGACACTTAATTACTGCTTAGTGGCTTCTGGTGCACCCCTAGACCAAGCAACGGTAACTTAATCTGCCAATCCCATTATTAATCCAGCGGCCCTTTCGGGGGTGACGCTACATATTTTGATAAAAACTGGCTAGCTTCAGGACAGTATGCACTTGAATACAAGTCTAAAAAGAGAAATAGAGGTACTTCTATATGAAGGTAGTAGATGGAAAACCCTGCTGATGTGACCTATTCCCCCTCCTTCCTCTACTCCTCCTCTGCTTTTGTCTTCACCTCTTCCTCCTCACACTCCTCTACCCACTCCTTCTCCCTCTGTTTGTCTTCCCCTTCTTCCTTTTGTTTCAACCCTACCAGTGGCTCATCACATTGGAAGTAGTGTGAAGCGGCTCACAAAGCCTTTCTCTTCTTACTCCTCTGTTATTTATGTGAAACTGGTGCATGCTTATTGAGGACCATCTGGAATCGCACAAGTGGTGAATAAGTCTTTCTAGAAGAAGCAGTGGCTGAGAATACTCTCACAGCATGAACCATATGCAGACAATGATGTCAAATACATTTTGGTGAACTGGAGATAAAAAATATCCTTATTGAGGTGTAAGGATGAAAATGCTTTAGGCATGAAAGAGGTCCTAGGCCTCAAAAACCATCTTGCCCCTATGCAAAAACAGAAATTGTTCTCTGCAAGATACGTCCTCTAGCTCAGATACTCACCTTACAGATGTAGCGTTAATCCCTGCAAGGGCCGCTGATTTGTGTCCCAGGTTCTTCTCCCACTAGTGCAGCAACATTTACTTCTCTGGCTCAAAAAACAGTCTAGGTGTTGCCTTTTTAAAGTTTATTGCAGATTAATTTGAATGGGGATTACGAAAGCTGTACTCTAGAACACTAAATAGGAATTTGATGATACTCTTCCTTTTGCAACTACTTCTTAACACAGTCCTTTGAACAGTAGGACATAAAGTGGACAGCACTGGGACACTATAAGTCTTAATGTTAGTTCTCCAAGGGTTAACAGTAGAAACAGTCACTAGGGTCCTGTTTCTTGGGTTTGTACTCACAGATGTCTCCTTTCAGACTCAGGCAGACAGTTTCCTCAGTGAAGTCTCCAGACAGGCTGAGTGAAATATCAGCAGTGAATCTAGTATACCAAAGGGACAGGCACGGCTGTGGAAAACAGACTGTCTGTCAGGAAAGGGTTTACCCGTTGGTGGCGCTGTCAGTCTCTTGGGTCGCAGTACCAGTGTCCACCAGCGGGTGCCGTCCAACACTCGGGATCAGTAGTGGAGGGATTCACCTGCTGGTGGCACTGCTAGATCCTTGGGCTGTAGTACCGGTGTCCACCAGCGGGTGTCTCCCAGCAGTGTGAAGCAGACAGCATCTCCTGCATTCAGGTGTCACTTGAGACTAATTACATGCATGCATATAAATAACCGGCTGATAATTGCTGTCGCCGCCTTGATATCTTCCTTGCGCCCTGACCTGCTTGACGGTAAACCTGTAACCTATACCTTTATCTGATCCCTATCCCAAGCCTGTCCTGATCATGTCCCTCCTGTGTTCCTGTTCCCTTTCATGCTTGCCATGTATCCGGATTCCCATTCACCTTTCCCCATCTGCTGATTCCCTGTGTATGACCCTGGCCTGGCTTACGATTGTGATTCCGGAACTGCCCTTGTTTATCTGCTGATCCTTTGTGTATGACCCAGGCCTGGCTTACGTTCTTGATTACGGTATTCCCCTACTACTGTATATAGTTATTTGTGTGTCACTGTTGGGTTTATGGTCACTGTTTGGTATTGGAGGTGTTTGTGTACTTATATATAACTAATCTTAATAAACATTTATATTCACTTTACATGCGTTTTGGTTCTCTCTTGCAGTCCACACAGTCTGGTCACACCTGGTACATGACACTGTCATTACAGAGCTGTGTGCAGCTCATTTAAAGTGGATGTAAACCCCAAAAAATATATTATTATTTTTATGTCACAATGTAGAGTATAAGATTTCCTATCATCTGTGCCCAGTCTTGCCACACAGAGTTAATCCAGAGCTGAGTAATCCTCTTTTAAAGTTCAGTGCAAATTAACAGAATTCCAGATAAAAACCTGCCAAATTATAAAGTCCGTTTCTCTGATATTGCTTTCAGTAACAGGTTATTTACATGTCTAGCTTGGACATGTTTATCATAACAAGAGGTGATCCAAAGTTCATTGTATATTACTAGGATGTGTTATGATGTTATATCACCTCATGTTATGATAAACAAAACATAACATATGATAAACATGTCCTAGCTAGATATGTAAATATCCTCTCACTCAAAGCAAGAAGAGAGAAAACTCACTTTTTTATTTAGGCAGGGTTTTATCTGGAAGGCTGTTCATTTTCACTGAACATAAAAGAGGATTACTCAGCGCTGGATTAACTCTGTGTGGCAAGACTGGGCACAGATGATAGGAAATCTTATACTCTACATTGTGACATAAAAAATAAAAAAAATTGGGGGTTTACATCCACTTTAAGCTCACCCACCACCTGGGAAGAAGTACAAGGAGGAAGAGTATATGGAGTGCTGGGAATGGAGCATTGTGATATTGTAGTTCTTGTACAGACTGAGCCTGCAGCCTGTAGACTGGAGAAGACCTACAGATCTTAAGGGGCGCTGGTGTTCTGAAGAGAGGAATACTGGAAGGCTTGTTCCCAGGAAGAGAGAGAAGTGAGGAAGACATTCTTGTAGCCAGACTATGCATCAGGTTTCTTGCAGCCTGATATTCCCTAGTATCAAAGAATGACTGAGCTTGCGACATGATTGTCAGGGAAAACACTGTGGGCGATGACTTTTTGTGCCATAACAAGGGGAGGGAAAGAGATCAGCTCCCACAGGTGTTGGTGAGAGACCCCCAGTACACAGTGATAAACTGGAACAGTGCTAACCATATGGGTAACAATGCAGGTGCCTTTTCTCCTGAGCACTCCAACAAAATATCTGGGCCCCAACATTATGGACATGAGATGGGGGAGGGTTTAATATAGACTGCTGATCTGTTACTATAGTATAGTAACGCATACTGTTAGACAGGTTAATTGGTTGTTCTGCTAGCTGGTCAGTAAGTAGGCTTGGTTATTCCCTGGGTTTCCCCAGGTTTTTGTTGTTACTATAGTATAGCCATCAGAAGGATTACCCCTAATGCAGACATACCCCACTCACTTAACATACACTCGCTCGCGAGTAAGGACATACCTGTATGTAAAGTGCCTTACAAGTACTGTACAGACATTTTTCAGCCGCAGTAAAAGGAGCTGAAGCTCAGAGAGCATGGGCCGCCCTATTCTAGTGTGCCCCTGGCACCCCTACTACAGCCCCTAAAACCTCAACTACAGCCCCTGACCCCCCACTACACCCTAGTAGTGAAAAAATATATTGTTTCACTTTAAGTACATTTTCATTTTACATACATGCTCTGGTCCCATTGTGTACTTAAAAGAGGGGTATGTTTGTATAGGTTTTAAGGGTTACTCTGTTCCTCTTGCTTGCTATCTACAGTATAGTTTTTTGCCATTGTACTACCTTGTAGGGATGAGCCGAACACCCCCCGATTGAACATGCGAACGCCGTTAAAGTCTATGGGACATGAACATGAAAAATCAAAAGTGTTAATTTTAAATGCGTATATGATTTTAATAATGCTTAAAGTGAATCAATGAAATATTCCTTTAAATATCGTCCCGGGGGGGGGGGGGGTTCCCTTAGTATGCCTTTAAAGTGTCGTGTCTTTTTTATGTGTTTTACTGTGCCGCAGCAAAATTACCTTTCAAAAGGAAAAAATGTAATTTAAAATTGCTTGAAGCTGTAATGTATTGCCTGATCCCAGAAATATAGATACAAATCAATAAAACATTGGCCTGGATCCCCCCTCCAGTCAATTCCAGGCCCTTCAGGTCTGGTATGGATATTAAGGGGAACTCCATGCCACAATTTAAAAACAAACAGTGTGGGGTTCCCCCCCAAAATCTATACCAGGCCCTTCTGGTCTGGTATGGAGTTTAAGGGGATTTCCATGGCAGTTTTTCTTTTTTTAAACAGCGTGGGGTCCCCCCAAAATCCAGACCAGGCCCTTATCCGAACAAGCAGCCTGGCAGGCCAGGCCAGGAAAGGGGGAGGAGTGAGCACCCCCCCCCCCTTGAACCATACAAGGCCGCTTGCCCTCAACATGACCATTGGTTGTGGGGGTCTGCGGGCAAGGGGCTTATTGGAATCTGGAACCCCCTTTAACAAGCCCCCAGATCCAACCCCCCCCCCCCCTGTATATACAGCTGTCACAGCTAAGAGACAGCAGTTGGTGGGACGCCTCCCATTGAGGTGGGAGGTTTTTTTTTTCTTCAAATTTTTGGGTCGTGATTGAAGATGGATAGACATCGCAGGGCACTTTTTTTCCTTTCTTTTTTAATAAAGGACTTGTCAAAAACTGTATTGTATTGTGGTTTTTACTTGCTAAAACTTTTTTTGGTGAATGGGTATGGGGTACAATGTACCCCATACCCATTCACATAGGGGGGATGGGATCTGGGGCCCTTTATTAAAGGACTCCAATAACCCCCCTGCCCGCTGACCACCCCACAACCAATGCCCGGGGTTGTGGGGATGTGGCCCTTGTCTCCGCCAACATGGGGACCAGGTGCTTTGGGGGAACCCCAAAGCACGCCCCATGTTGAGGGCAGGCAGCCTGGTATGGTTCAAGAAGGTCGGGCACTTGCTCGCCTCCCCCTATCTTGGCCTGCCAGGCCACTTGCTCAGATAAGGGTCTGGTATGGATTTTGAGGGCGACTCCACTCTGATTAAAAAAAAAATGGTATGGAGTTCCCCTTAAATCTATGCCAGACCCAAAGGGCCTTGTATGGATTTTGGGGGGAACCGTGACATTTTTTTCTTAATTTTGTCAAAAGGTTCCCCTTAATCACTTCAATACACTATATTTTATACTGTACACTGCACTATATACCCTGCACTATATTATACAGGTGGTTCTCAAAAAATTAGCATATTGTGATAGAGTTCATTATTTTCTTTAATGTACTGATAAACATTAGAGTTTCATATATTTTAGATCCATTACACACAACTGAAGTAGTTCAAGCCTTTTCTTGTTTTAATATTGATGATTTTGGCATACAGCTCATGAAAACCCCAAATTCCTATCTCAAAAAATTAGCATATCATGAAAAGGTTCTCTAAACAAGCTCTTAACCTAATCATCTGAATCAACTAATTAACTCTAAACACCTGCAAAAGATTCCTGAGGCTTTTAAAAACTCCCAGCCTGGTTCATTACTCCAAACCGCAATCATGGGTAAGACTGCCGACCTGACTGCTGTCCAGAAGGCCATCATTGACACCCTCAAGCAAGAGGGTAAGACACAGAAAGAAATTTCTGAACGAATAGGCTGTTCCCAGAGTGCTGTATCAAGGCACCTCAGTGGGAAGTCTGTGGGAAGGAAAAAGTGTGGCAGAAAACGCTGCACAACGAGAAGAGGTGACCGGACCCTGAGGAAGATTGTGGAGAAGGACCAATTCCAGACCTTGGGGGACCTGCGGAAGCAGTGGACTGAGTCTGGAGTAGAAACATCCAGAGCCACCGTGTACAGGCGTGTGCAGGAAATGGGCTACAGGTGCCGCATTCCCCAGGTCAAGCCACTTTTGAACCAGAAACAGCGGCAGAAGCGCCTGACCTGGGCTACAGAGAAGCAACACTGGACTGTTGCTCAGTGGTCCAAATTACTTTTTTCAGATGAAGGCAAATTTTGCATGTCATTCGGTAATCAAGGTGCCAGAGTCTGGAGGAAGACTGGGGAGAGGGAAATGCCAAAATGCCTGAAGTCCAGTGTCAAGTACTCACAGTCAGTGATGGCCTGGGGTGCCATGTCAGCTGCTGGTGTTGGTCCACTGTGTTTTATCAAGGGCAGGGTGAATGCAGCTAGCTATCAGGAGATTTTGGAGCACTTCATGCTTCCATCTGCTGAAAAGCTTTATGGAGATGAAGATTTCATTTTTCAGCACGACCTGGCACCTGCTCACAGTGCCAAAACCACTGGTAAATGGTTTACTGACCATGGTATTACTGTGCTCAATTGGCCTGCCAACTCTCCTGACCGGAACCCCATAGAGAATCTGTGGGATATTGGGAAGAGAAAGTTGAGAGATGCAAGACCCAACACTCTGGATGAGCTTAAGGCCGCTACCGAAGCATCCTGGGCCTCCATAACACCTCAGCAGTGCCACAGGCTGATTGCCTCCATGCCACGCCGCATTGAAGCAGTCATTTCTGCAAAAGGATTCCCGACAAAGTATTGAGTGCATAACTGAACAGTATTATTTGAAGGTTGACTTTTTTTTAATGAAAAACACTTTTCTTTTATTGGTCGGATGAAATATGCTAATTTTTTGAGATAGAAATTTTGGGTTTTCATGAGCTGTATGCCAAAATCATCAATATTAAAACAAGAAAAGGCTTGAACTACTTCAGTTGTGTGTAATGAATCTAAAATATATGAAAGTCTAATGTTTATCAGTACATTACAGAAAATAATGAACTTTATCACAATATGCTAATTTTTTGAGAACCACCTGTATATACTATGCAGACTTCATTATATTCTCTGATGCCAGGAAACTGTAACCCCTCACAGTTACTCTTATTGGGCACAGAAATGGGCCCTGCTGTTAAATTAGTATTTAAAATAAATTATAATTACATGCCCCTGTTAAACAGTGGCAGAAAAATTGGGCCTTGGGTGTTAGTGGTGCCCTAAACCAAAAATATTTGGTCATCATGATTCAGGAGGAATATGCAGTCTTCAAAGGATCCCAGATCCATAGCAAATTAAATTAGTTACATCAGCATCAGGGGCTTGATAGCTGCTGATCCAGGACTGATTCATTTTCATAAATGTGAGCCTATCGACAAAGTCTGTGGACAGTTGCACTCTTTGATCTGTTACAAACACTCCAGCAGCACTTAATCAGAAAGCACTCTGACTTCGAGCACATAATGTGGTCTTTTCCGGGCAGCAGTAGATATTGGAGACAGGTCCCAATTACTCCAGAAGTATGTCTATTGGGGTTAATCGAGAGTCAGAAATGGAATGTATATGCTAAGACGTGTTTGCAGGAAACGTTATTTATGGCCCGTGAGCAAATTGTACTTGGATGGATGCAACCTACGCTTCCTTCGAAGGGACAATGGCTTGGGGCGGTAAATCAAATACTTCCATATGAGAAACTATTGTATGAGCATAAGAGGCCATAGAGGAAGAAGAGGAGGGTGGCAGAATTACCACCAGCTTTTCAGAGGCTTGTGGTGGAACAAGCTCCAACACTGGACCCTGTCCTGCATCCTTCTCAGCTGCCAGCAGAGTTATCCACTGTGAAGGAAAGATAATGTCCCTGCCCATGCCTGCTGGACCATGAGTCAATGGTAATATGAACCTTGATGCTGACCGCCCTGCACAACAAGGCCAAAACATTGCCTTCCACATGAATATAGAGAGCTGAAATGGCCTTACATGAAAAAAAAATGTTTTGGAACCTGCCACTGTGGTACAGCCCATTCTACAAATTTACGTAAGGGGGCAGAGTCTACCAGCTGAAAAGGCAGCAGTGCTAGAAAGTTGGCCAAGCTAGCATTTAGAAGCTGAGCATGTGGATGGCTGGGACAGATTTTTTTTTAAGATGACTGGAGGTATAGTAGGGTTTATGATCTCAGATGAGGAGCAAGTCCGCCTTTTTATATGATGTGGGTCTTTCAGGTGCTGTCGCTAGGGATGAGCCGAACACCCCCGCGTTCGGTTCGCACCAGAACGTTCGAACAGACCGCCCATTCGATCGAACATTTAGAACCCCATTGAAGTCTATGGGACTCAAACGTTCAAAGTGCTCATTTTAAAGCCAAATATTCAAGTTATTGTTGGAAAACGTCTTTGAGAAGCCGGGTCTTGCCCGACGGAACATGTATCAATGGAAAAAAAGTTTTAAAAAACGGTAGTTTTTTCAGAAGCAGGACTTTTTTTCCATTGATACATGTTCCGTCGGACAAGACCCGGCTTCTCAAAGACGTTTTCACAGGCAAACTATAGACACCCAGCAGGTACAATATTTAAAGGATTTTTTTTTTTATTTAAACATTATTAAAATCACTGCTCCAGGAGCAGTGATTTTAATGATGCTTAACCACTTAAGACCCGGACCAAAATGCAGGTAAAGGACCTTGCCCCTTTTTGCGATTCGGCACTGCGTAGTTTTAACTGACAATTGCGCGGTCGTGCGACGTGGCTCCCAAACAAAATTGGCGTCCTTTTTTCCCCATAAATAGAGCTTTCTTTTGGTGGTATTTGATCACCTCTGCGCTATAAACAAAAAATAGAGCGACAATTTAAAAAAAATATATTTTTTTTTTACTATTTGCTATAATAAATATCCCCCAAAAATATATAAAAAAAACATTTCTTTTCCTCAGTTTAGGCCGATACGTATTCTTCTACGTATTTTTGGTAAAAAAAATCGCAATAAGCGTTTATCGGCTGGTTTTTTCGCAAAATGTATAGCGTTTAAAAATAAAGCGAAAAGCATATTAATTAACCAAAAATACGACGACAACGCGAGAACAGAGACAGACATGGACAAAACGGACACGAACACAAGAAAATGAAGCAAAAGCAAAGAAATGACAAATTGCAGTTTGTGACAATACATTGACACATGCATGTTTGGTGCTTACACTGATACATGCAGTTGTAACCACTGGCGCTGTAACTTTCGCTGTGACTGTGTGTGTTTACAACTGTAGGGGGGTGTGGCTGTAGGTGTGACGTCATCGATCGCGTCCCCCTATTACAGGGATGACACGATCGATGCTGCGGCCACAGAGAAGCACGGGGAAGCCGTGTTTACACACGGCTCTCCCCGTTCTTCCGCTCCAGGGACGGATCGTCGCACTGCAGCGGCGATCGGGTCTGCGAATCCCGCGGGTCCCGGTCCTAGAGCTTCGGACCAAGTCACGGGAGCGCGCGCCGCGGGCGCGCGCCCGTGACCCACGGCTGGGTACTAAAATCAACATATATATACGTTGATGTGCCCAGCCATGCCATTCTGCCGACGTAAATGTGCAGTAGGCGGTCCTTAAGTGGTTAAATAAAAAAAAAATGAAAAATTCCTTTAAATATTGTACCTGCTGGGTGTCTATACCTGTGATAACGTCTTTAAATAGCACAATCACATGCTTGCCAGTAAATTAGGAAGAACTGATCTAGCTAACCTATACAGTGTATAAATATATGTACAACTCCTAGGGATGTATATATATATCCTCTACACACTGTAAATTAAGCTAAACTGACTAGCCTGGCTGCTCTATCTAGCTATATAAAAAGACTATCTCTCTGTCTCTCTGACTGATCTCAGTTCACCGCTGGAACTCACTACATGAGGCCGCCCAGCAGGCGGCCTTGTATAGTGTGGGGCGTGTGCTAAAGCCCTGAGCCATAATTGGCCAAAGCCACCCTGGCTTTGGCCAATTATGGCTCTCCATTTTTTGCGCACTATGATTGGCCAAGCATGCAGGGTCATAGTGCATGTTTGGCCAATCATCAGCGTGCAATACCGCAGTGAATTATGGGCCGTTGCGCCTCACTTGAATTTGGCGCGAACGGCGCGTTCTGTTCGAAATTCGACGAACGTACGAACAAACAAAGTTTGAGTCGAACATACGTTTGAATCAAACACGGAGCTCATCCCTAGCTGTTGCCAAAGGGCTGCATGGCAGGTCATCATATGTCTTGTCAAGCATGTGGTGCCCAAGCAGCTACTGTTCTGGCCACATCTGATCTGCTTCAGATATAGATTGCAAACAGCAACAGTGTGATCTACTCTACACGTGGCGAAAAAAGCCCACCAAGGAACTTTTGCAAGTCAGCGGCGAGTCAGCAGTGCTCTGCAATTAAGATGACCCTTGGAGGACATCCTGCCTCATTGGAGTTGTGCCTTCTCCTCCTCACTTTCCTCCTGTCTTCTCTCAGGCACCCAAGTACAGTCAGTGACCTCATCATCCCCTCCCTCTTCATTACTGGAGCAAACTTAGCAGTATGCTTCAGCTTGGGGGACATGACTGATTGTTTCTTGTCGTTCTGTGGCCTCCCTCTGTCTAGGCTCATGTTACTCCCTTCCTCAACCTGGGAACCAACATTGGAGCCATCAAATTGCTGTGCATCCTGCAGCAGCATGTAACTGACACTTTGGTCAAATAATTTTGATGACTCCTCCATGCATGATGGTGGGGATACAAAAGGAGTAACTGTGGACAAGTAGCCAATGGAATAGGACGCTTTGGCAGCTGCCTTGGAAGGCAAACTACTATGAGCCAGGGTAACAGAGGATGAGGATGGCTTCATTATCTCCTCCACCAACTCTTCTGCATTATATATATATATAATATATATATATATATATATATATATATATAAATACACCGCATGATGTGTATTATATACTGTAAACCCCTGAATGCACTATATATATAATCTGCACTGAGTGCAACAGCGCTGAAAGCTGAAAATTGGCCTGGGCAGGAAAATAACGAAAGTGCCCAGTATTGAAAATGTTAAATAGGTTGTCAGTAGGAGATGTAATAGAGATCTAATGTAAAATATCCCTTTACATTAGTGGTTAGTGAAAGAAGGCCCTCCTTATACTAATAGTCACTAGACATGTGCACAGAAAAAAAAATTGTTTTTTTTTTGTTCTGTTTCGTATCGTTCCGTTTTTTCGTTTTCGTTCGTTTTTCGTAAGACGCCCGTTTTCCTGTTTGTTCCCGTTCGTTTTCCGTATGACGCAATTTTTTCGCATTCCGATTGTTTCGTATTTTCGTTACTGTTTTATTTTCGTACATGCGGGATGGTTCGTTATTCTGTTTAATTCATGTTCGGTACTTGTTAGACAATAATTTTCGTGAATTTTCGTCAATGATTTGCAGTATCTTAAAACCCTTTTCTTTTGCTATTTTCAGTCGTATGTTCATATGACATCTATAACAAAAGATTTGCATTCTGTATTTTAAATTCCTTTTTTCTGTTCGTATTTTGGATTCAAAATACAGCATGCAAATCTTTTGTTATAGATGTCATATGAACAATGAACATAGGACTGAAAACAAACAGAAAAAGGATTCAAACAAAATACAGAATGTAAATCTTTTGTTATAGATGTCAATTTTGTTCTTTTGCCGTTTTCGTTTTGTCGTTTTTTTCGTCGGATCATTCGTTCGTATTTGCGGTTGTTCGTTATGCGGCTCATTCGTAATCTCGTAGTTTTTGTATTTTGGTGCTTTAATTTTTTCGTATGTACACATTATCCTGCGGGTACGAAAATGAACATTTTCGTACGAAAATAACATTTGTAC
The DNA here is from genome assembly GCA_029574335.1 of Rana kukunoris. NCBI lineage: Eukaryota > Metazoa > Chordata > Amphibia > Anura > Ranidae > Rana > Rana kukunoris. The sequence continues at coordinate 223,664,955 of CM056053.1, read as the reverse complement.
GAACGGGAATGCACATATCTAATAGTCAGTATAAAGGCACCTTAGATTTAAGGACAATGTAATACCCTCTCACACTGATTATGAGCAGGAGGAATGCCAAACCTTAGGACTGCTATAAAGATAATAGATAACAGAGGTTACTTACCTGAGTTGACCAAAGTTCCACTGCTCCTGTATGTGTGAGTATTGGTGGCAGAACTATGCATGCAGGCATCATCAGGCAGAGATTTATCAATCACTGCTCCCATGAGCTATATGATTCCACAAAAGCTGGTTTGAAAACGAGTATCCTGGACCACGCAGCCAGCATCTTTTAGTGTTCTATGTGCATATTTTTTATATTTCCAGGGTGCCCCGGGAATAAGTTGAACCTATCTAAGGAGGCACACGTGTCTATTTTTAGCCTGTGCAACTTCCTAAACCTTTGCCATTAAAAAAAACAAACATGTGCATTAGGTTTAGAATAAACAATGTTGCTTTGTAATATTGTCAAAGGGTAGACCAGTGTTTTTCAACTCCAGTCCTCAAGGCACACCAACAGGTCATGTTTTCAGGCTTTCCATTATTTTGCACAGGTAATATGATCAGTTTCACTGCCTTAGTAATCATCACAGCCATTTCATCTGAGGGAAATCCTGAAAACTTGACCTGTTGGTGCGTCTTAAGGACTGGAGTTGAAAAACACTGGGGTAGACAATGCAACATTCTGTCCTACTCCACCAACAGTTAAATCGGAGTTCCACCCAAAATTGAAACTTCTTACTAATCCACTCCTCGCCCCCTTACATGCCACATTTGGCATGTCATCCTCTCCCACTTCCTCCTTCCGCCGAGGGGCCGCTAAAGCGATACTTCATATCGCATTTTGGCGGCCCCTCCCTGTAGGCAATAGCCTGGGACCTGTTATGTGTCCCAGGCGATCGCCTGTCCAGTCAGATAGCGCAGCGGTGCTCGCGCATGTGCAGTGAGTGCCCGGCCATAAATCCGAAAGCTGTCACGGCCGGGTGCCCACAGTAACAATGAGGAGAGGGGGAGAGGAGCTGAGCTTCAGCTGGCACGTCGCAGGAACGTGGAGCAGGTGAGTGCATGTTTATTAAAGGCCAGCAGCTACACTTTTTGTAGCTGCTGACTTTTAATAGACATAAAAAATGCCTCGAACACCCCTTTAAATGTGATGTGTGTGTGTATTTTGAAATGCTTGTGTAGGGACACCGTTCTATGCTGTTGTGTCTCTAACTCATACCTCCCAAAATGTTAAAAATCCACTGCGGGACATTCATAAAATCAAAGTTGTTGAGCGGGGGGGGGTTGGGGGTGAGGATCGAAGTTATTGAGCAGGGGACGAGGATCGAAGTGTAAGTAAGAATCGAAGTTGTTGAGTGGGGGGTAGGATCAAAGTTGTTGAGCGGGGGGGATCGAACGTAGTTGTTGAGCGGGGGGCTCTCAACTATGCACAGCCTGTTGGTTCTCCTCTTTCCTTCAGCTGTCGCAGCCACACACCACTCCAGTCATTGTAACATGTCCCCTCATCCCTTCTTGCACAGCTTCCTGTACGGGAAAATTAACCCCTTTGTGGGAGGTATGCTAACTTAATGCAGTATTTTACAGCTATGTGACAGTCACCATGAGAAAAAAAAAACATTCTCTTCTCTATCCTAGACTAAAAATCTGGCTTTACATACACATCAACATCTCCTAAAACACACACACTTTCTAGGGTATTTTTCCAAATGCTAATAAATGTTTTTAGGTTAAGAAAGAAAACTTGCGTTCCTAAAGGAATCCTATGTGAATCAAAAAAAGCATATATAAACTGCATGCAGATTGTGCCCCTGGTGAAATTCAAACCTTGAATGCATTGATGCAAGGTGGAAACCTATTCTGGCCTAATGCTCACCTGATTGCTGTAGGCAACCTTTTGAAATAGTTGCATTCACTGCAAAGTTCAAGCTGCAAGTTTGGACCTTAAGGCCCAGATTCACAGAGCAATTACGCCTGTCTAACTGGTGTTAGACAGGAGTAATTTCAAATTTCGCGCGCCGTATCACTAGTTTGAATCCTCAAACCATGATACGGCGGCTTCGGGCTTCGATCCGAGAGGCTTACGTCTTCGTAAGCCTTCAGGTCTACGCTGCGATATTTTTGCGCCCGCTGGGAGGAGTTCGCGTCGTTTTGATGCGTCGGGATATGCAAATGTGTTTTTTACGGCGATCCACGAAGGTACGAGTGTCCCTCGCAATCGCCTACGTCATTTTTTGGCTACGTAATGTTAGAGGAGCTTTTTGCTGGTCTAACAGTGCGTAACCCATGTAAAGTATGGCCGTCGTTCCCGCGTCGATTTGAAATTATTATTTATTTTTTAACGTAACTCGTTCGGGAATAGGAATGTACGTAAACGACGCTACTACGACGTAACGTCGTGATTTCGCGCAATGCACGGCGGGAAATTTGCGAACGGAGCATGCGCAGTTCGATCGCCGCGGGAACGCGCCTATTTTAAATGCTTCACGCCCCCTACTCGCGCAGATGGATTGCGACGGGAGAAATACACTACGCCGCCGTCGTTTACTGGACAAAATCTACCTGGATTCCACGTAGAGCCAGGTAAAAAACGGCGGCGTAGTGTATTTCTGATACGCTACGAGAATCTAATTCTCTATGAATCTGGGCCTAAGTGTTTAGTTATACTAAATAAGGTCCTGTAGAAAACTAAATTGATTGTATCTGGACTAGCAATAAAGTTCAAATTCCTTCACGTAGACTAATTCTGCCTCCCACACACATATTATTGCATTCACACACCAGCTTGGGTCTCTAAAGCTTTGAAAGGCCTATTTTTCTCTTCTGCTAGAAGGGAGTATATATCAAGAAATTACTTTCTTGTGTGTAACTAATGAGTGTTTCTAACAGCAGAAGGCTGTTACCAGGAATACTCTAGAAATTAACACTGTCAACTTATCCAGAAGGATAACTGAGTGCTGGTGCAAGATTGATTATAGCTACAGATATGTTGTGAGTACACAGCTGATCGATTAGAAGTGACAATTATGGCAGACAGTGTGCATCCGGGTTTGCTCACTCACACAACTGTCACATTAGGATGAGTGGCTGTGTCCATGCAGCTGTTGTGTCCCAATAGACTTTAATGGACTGCCTGCATGCAGCCTCTGGAGGTTAGAAATGCCAGGAAAAAATTGCCCATTCGTGGTATATGGGCCTCAGTCCCTATGTGAACGAGGCCTTAATAACAAGGGCTCAAAACAGTTTATACCTCTGCAGACACACCCTCATCTACACAAATATAGTATATGCATGAACACACAAGTTTTATGGTGTTTTTTTCCCACTTTTTATTGCATCATTTTATTTCATACATTCCTATTTTGTTTCTTTCTGTGTGACATGATTGCATTTACTTGCCCAGTAAAGGAATGTACAGTATTTGAATATAATGTTTGTTTGTTTTTTTTTGTCCATTTATTGCTATAATTGCATTAATATATGGTGCACTGCCTTGTTAATGATAATCATTTAGAATTTAACCACTTAAGGACCGCCTTACAACGATATACGTCGACAGAATGGCACGGCTGGGCACATGGACGTACAGGTACGTCCCCTTTAAGAGCCCAGCAATGGGTCGCGAGCGCGCCACCGGCGGAGTGCTCGCCACCCGGTCCGAAGCTCCATGACTGTGCCCGCGGGACCCGCTGATCGGATCGCCGCCGGTGTCCCGCGATCGGGTCACAGGAGCTGAAGAACGGGGAGAGGTGAGTGTAAACAAACCTTCCTTTGCTTTTCTGGGGCTTGTCACTGATCGTCTGTTCCCTGTCATAGGGAACAATGATCAGTGACGTCACACGTCCAGGCACACCATCCTACAGTTAGAAAAAACACATTGGTACACACTTAACCCTTTAGCGCCCCCTAGTGGTTAACCCATTCACTGCCCATTCACTGCCATTGTCATTTTCACAGTAAGCAGTGCATTTTTATAGCACTTTTCGGTGTGAAAATTACAAGTACCAAGTACCAAAAAATGTGTCAAAAATCGCTGATCGCCGCCATTACTAGTACAAAAATTATTAATAAAAATGCCATAAAACTATCCCCTATTTTGTAAACACTATACATTTTGCGCAAACCAATGGCCTAAAACGAGGGAAAACATTTAATCTTTTTTGGGGATATTTATTATTAGCAAAAAGTAAAAATATTTTTTTTTTTTTCAAAATTGTCACTCTATTTTTGTTTATAGCACAAAAAATAAAAACCGCAGAGGTGATCAAATATCACCAAAAGAAAGCTCTATTTGTGGGGAAAAAAAGGACACCAATTTTGTTTGGGAGCCACGTCGTACGACTGCGCAATTGTCAGTTAAATCAACACAGTGCCGAATCGCAAAAAGGGGCCAGGTCCTTAACCTGCATATTGGTCCGGCTCTTAACCGGTTAAAAGGATAAGATCACCTTTTGTAACATGTTACAAGTTACATCCATATTCTGGGTGAAACAGGTTCCAGGTGCACTGGCCCCCCGCAGCCCTCCCAATCCCCCTATTTGACAATGAGCAAAGGATCTTCTCCCCCCGCTCGCTGTTCTGTAAATGTGAATATACAAGTCCCGACAGCCTTTCAGCTGTAGTTCTCAATGAACTACCAGGGTGCTGTTCAGCGATCTTGTAGTTAATTTAGTCTTCCTGTCAGAGTGTAACTGCCTGCCCATATCGGAGGTATGGGCAGACAGCTACACAGACAGTCTGCAGGACTATGGCATTACACCCCCGATCTTCTGATCATGGATGCAATGCTCTACAGGCTCCTAACAAAAAATAAATATGCATTTTTTTTTACTTACAAAAAAAATGCATTTATTCTTTTTTTGGAAAGGTGTACGCGTGCTTTAAACAATAATTAAGCATATATGTCACTGAGAGCACATTGAAACTTCCATTTAAATTATGCTGTTATGAACACTTTGCAGTGGAAATATGTGATTTTCTATTAAAATGTACTTTTAGTGTACCTGAAAGCTGCATCAGTAGATCTCCATAATATGTCTGCCTGAAATATAAACTTTTTAACTTCAGGAAGGTACCTTCAGATTATATTGCATATACGATATCTTAACAACTCTAAATTATTAACCAGTCAATTCTAGGCAGCACAAAATACTTAGTTATGCTGGCCATACACTATACGAAAATTCGGCCGAAAATCGATCGTTAAGAAAGATCTTTAATTTTTTGGCCAGTTAATGGGCACAAAATCGAAAATAGTTGGACGTTTTTGAGCCGAAAAAAACGAAGGACAATATTGGAAATTTTCTGCCGAACGAACGATAAATCGGAAGGTTAATGTGTTTCCCGTCCAAACTTTTTGCACTAGGTATATGTAAAAAAAAACTAAAAACATATTTATTTATTTTTTATGTCCACTGAACGATTTATTGGTCATTACATGATGGCACTATTGTTTGCACTCACGACAGAACTTTAGTTTTTCGAAAGTTCGTTCGGGACGATTTTTCGTGGAGTGTATGGCCAGCATTACTTGTTTATCTAAGCATGACTGTCTTGAAGAATCTCTCTTGAAAAGTATTCCGTACATTAGATCAGTATGGTTAACCACTTAATCACCGCCCTATAGACAAAATACGTCTATAGGGCAGTTCCTGTACTCTAACAGGACGTCCATGGACGTCCTCCGTTAGAGTCAGGTTTGCGCGCCCGCCCGCACACGCGATCACCGGTGCTCACCGGGTCCACGGGACCCGCAGCATCGATGATCGCGGGGGGGAGCCAATGGCGGCGGCTCCTTACCACGTGATCGCGCCGTCCAATGACGGCGCGATCACATGATGTAAACAAACCCGGCCAGCGTCGGATCCGCGCGCCCGAGAGGGCGCACACACACGGTCACGGCGCTCGGCGGGTCCACGGGACCCGCAGCGTCAGTGATCTTGGTAAGGAGCCAATGGCAGCGGCTCCTTACCACGTGATCGCGCCGTCCAATGACGGCGCAATCACAAATGTAAACAAACGGCGTCATGTGCTGACGCCGATTCCTCCCTCCTCTCGCTGAACCGATCGGTACAGTGTGAGAGGAGAGCGCGGATGGCTGCAGCAGTGTGGGATGGATCTGTGACTATTGCAGTCACAGATCCATCCATCCCTGCTCAGCCATCCCTGCATTAACTCCTTCCTTCCCTGCGCAAAACTCTGCATACCCCCTGCAAAACTCTGCATACCCCCCTGCAAAAGTCTGCATACCCCGGAAAAAGTCTGCATACCCCGGGAAAAGTCTGCATACCCCGGGAAAAGTCTGCATACCCCCCTGCAAAACTCTGCATACCCCCTGCAAAACTCTGCATACCCCCTTGCAAAACTCTGCATACCCCCTGCAAAACTTTGCATACCCCGGAAAAAGTCTGCATACCCCCGGAAAAAAGTCTGCATACCCACGGAAAAAGTCTGCAATACCCCATGCGCAATACTCTGCAATACCCCATGCGCAATACTCTGCAATACCCCATGCGCAATACTCTGAACAATACTCTGCAGTACCCCGCACAATACTCTGAACAATACTCTGCAGTACCCCCGCACAATACTCTGCAATACCCCCGCACAATACTCTGAACAATACTCTGCATACCCCCGCACAATACTCTGAACAATACTCTGCAATACTCTGAACAATACTCTGCATACCCCCGCACAATACTCTGAACAACACTCTGCAGTACCCCCGCACAATACTCTGCAGTACCCCCGCACAATACTCTGAACAATACTCTGCAATACTCTGAACATACTCTGCATACCCCCGCACAATACTCTGCAATACCCCCGCACAATACTCTGCAATACCCCCGCACAATACTCTGCAATACCCCTGCACAATACTCTGCAATACCCCCGCACAATACTCTGCAATACCCCCGCACAATACTCTGAACAATACTGGCCATACTCCCTGCGCAATACTCCTGCGCAATACTCCCTGCGCAA